>LR999957.1:149207337-149832337 GCA_905220385.1 Xylota sylvarum | reverse complement strand
ACAAGAAGTGCAAGGAGCGTAAGGAGCCAATATTCGCACTGATTTTGGAGTGCAATTAGTGAGTTTTAGTTCGTCGGACTAACATAAATTGGACAATTTGGCCGTTATTTCACTAAGTCGTGCCTCTTGTTTATCAATGAAAGTTATGATTATCCTATTTACTGACTGGAAAATCTATAACATTTGATATCAACAACCAAATTATAATTTCGCAAATAAATTCTTGTGAAAGGCTTACAATTATTCACCCAATTACTAAAATTTACCATCGATAAACCCATCACAAATGTCCTGTATATGCCACGGATTGCTCATCGATAATAATCTGCTTGTTTTGACAACAAATCAATTGCTCTGCATACTTCAATTGATTTACAAATTAAATTTGATCGGAATTCGAAAAATTGAATCTATCCCCCGCCACACATATACACACACATATATAGTGCACCACAATTAAATGAAATATTTAAGCAAATTTACCAAACCATTAACCAAACATCATTTGTGGATTAAGTTACCCCGCATCCTTCCACACACACACGGATCAGCTGAGCCGAACCACAAAGCGAAAATCCAAAATATGTAATTAATTCATTGGAAAATAACGCATTTCAAATGGACGACGCCGGATGTCCTATATGTACTCATACGCCAGCCATTGCGGAACGAAAGTCAGGATAATTACAATCACCGAATTAAATTCGTATCCTTTGTGTGGAGCCGTGACGCATAGTAACAGTAATTATTCTCGTAATTCGTTTGTCTTTCGTTCGAGTGTTTGTGTACCATAATTGGATGGACGCATAAATTGAGTTACATTAAAAAGCATCCCACACCCACCGACATGTCCTGACAAAAACCGAAACAATAACTCACCCAAAACAAAAAAAAAAAACAAAAAAACGAAAAAAAAAACTGTTAAACATCCAGAATTAACTGTGAAACGCAAATTGCATTGAGATCGAATGCGAATGCGAATGCGAATGCGAATGCGACTGCGAATGCGAAATCGCAAAATAATGTTGACGGTTTTATAATTACTTGAATGGATAGCCGGCCGTCTCCTCCTCAGTAATGAGGAATTAAGCCCCGATAACAGGACAAAGCGCACTTAATTATGTTAATAATTTTTGTTATTTAAATTGATTAATTATTATTAGTTCGCATTGCTGGCCCTTGGGTCCTGGCGTAAGCTGATTGCGGCCGATAGTGGTGGCAGTGCGAACGCAAAGACTGATAAGGACAATCGTTGGGAGGCCGGACGATTGGATTGAATGTGTAAACACGAGGCATTAAGTGGCTATTTGTTTGCAGTCTGCACAAAAAAAAAAACATGGAAATAAAAATTAAGCGAATAATTAAACGCACTTATCTGGGTTGCAAATTTTCCATTGGAATGCGTTTTTGTGAAAATTTGCATTCCTGCCAGCTTTAATTACACATAAAAAGGAGTGCTGCCGCTGTTGTGGTACAAATGTACACTAAAGTACAATATGGACGAGTAGATGGCTCTTCCCAATGAGGCTGTGATAAGGCATTGATTTACTGTTTACGTTTGTTTGTGCAAAGTGGCGTGTAATTTTGTTAATCTTTCCTCTTGCATCTCGCTTTTGTTTAAGGATTAAGGTATGGCTAATTAAACGTTAAACAAGGTAAACTACCTATACATACATTTAAGAATCCTCGACAGTTGTTGTCGAAATGGTATTGTATTCTCATGAATTCGTAAATGAATCGAAAAGCAGATCTCACTGGAGAAGTTCATGGTTGGTTGATAAAGACTAAAAGGTTATTTTACTCTTACTTAAGAGGCGGTACAGTTCGGGGTGAACCTGGGCCTCAACCAACAAACCTATCCAGTCAGCCCGGTGCTTAGCTAACTGCCTCTAGTTGACCACTCCAAATTTGTTGAGGTCCCCTTCTATCATACTTGTGGACCCCACCTCAGGCGAGGTGTTCCTCTACTGCACTGTACCTCCGGTTGGTTTGGACTCCAAAACTCTAGGGGCCGGAGAACTGGTGTCCATTCGCTCTACATGTCCTAGCCACCTCAAACGACTGATGCGACTTTTGACTACGTCGATATCGCTGTATAGCTCATATAGTTCGTCGTTGAATCTCCTCCTCCAAAGCCCGTCAACGCAAACGGGATCGAACGTTTTACGAAGAATTTTTCTCTCGAAGCGACCGAGGATGTCTTCATCCACTTCAGATAGAGTCCAAGGCTCAGAGCCATACAGTAGGACTGGAATGATCAAGGTCTTATATATAGCCTCCATCCGAAACAAACAGGGATTGCCAAGAGTTATTCTTCGTTTAATTTTTGCTGAGGTGTTGTTGTCAGAGTTTATAGCAGAGCCAAGGTAGACAAAGTCCCTTACTACCTCAAAGTTATAGGTAGCTGTCAATTTTGACGTTCTGTTGTCAATGTTGTGTGTCTCTTCTTGTTGTATGTATCAAGCATGTATCTACTTGGTTTTGCCAAGTCAATATCATTGGCATACACTACTAGTTGCCAATGGAAACAAGCCACCTGGAGAACCTTCGGTGTATCGGCCAATATGTCTGCTAGATACAACTGGAAAGATTCTAGAATGTATCATATACGGCAGACTAATGACCGTGGCATAGGATAGAGGAGCTTTGTCTGACCACCAGTATGGCTTTAGAAAATCGCGTTCTACCGTCGATGCTATAAAAGAGGTAGTAGATACAGCTGCTGAAGCGATACTGGGAAAAAGATGGCGAGGGGCCACAAAGAAATACTGCGCAGTTGTAACGCTCGACGTTAAAAATGCCTTTAATTCTGCGAACTGGTCCTGCATTAGGAGATCTCTGACCAGAATGGATACACCACATTACCTCGTGAAGATAATCCTTAGCTGCTTCACTAATAGGAAGCTGAGGTACCAGACGGATGACGGCTTTAAATACTACAATGTTTCCGCGGGAGTCCCCCAAGGGTCTGTCCTTGGCCCCCTCCTGTGGAACATAATGTACGACGGAGTTCTGCGATTAACGCTGCCACAAGGATCAAAAATTGGCTAGAAGCTGCCGAGCTAGAACTAGCTGACCACAAAAAGGAGGCAGCCTGTGTTATAGCGGGTATGGTCCTTATCGACATTCTCGCCAACGAAATGCAAAGGGTTTAGCTTAGGCGAAACACGAACCGATAAGAGACCGGCGTTACTAGGAGAGTAAAAGCAGAACAAAGGGCAAAATCTGCAGCACTGTGGCAGGCCAGGTGGAATAGCACGGAAAAAGGCAGATGGACCCACAAGCTGATTCCCACAATCGACGTTTGGACAAAAAGAGCACACGGGGATTGTAACTACCATCTTACGCAATTCCTGTCCGGTCACGGCGGCTATCGGAAATATTTTCACAGATTTGGACACGATAGCTCACCCTTCTCCACAGAATGTCCAGAGGAAGAGGAAGACGCGGAGCACGCAATATTCCATTGTAGACGCTTCGCAGAGGCAGGAATGGACCTACCCATCCCGGAGCTTCTAGTAAGCCGTATGATAAGCTCAGAGGATTACTGGTCGGAGATCTGCTCCTTCATAACGAGCATGCAAAACGAGCTAAGAAGACTCAAACGAATAAGAAGAGCCACAACGGCAGAACAGAGCACATAGCATAAGTAATACCTACCGGCAGTCCCGCGGGGAGAGTGGTAGCAGAGTGCTGGGTGTGGATTAGTACGTAGGCGCATTCCTGGCATCGAGCAATTCGGGTCTGTGAATCACAGATTTTTGAAAGATTGAAAAGATGATGTTGAAAAAATCACACGATTCTTTGTCTAAATCCTTTCCTGACATTAAAGGTCTTGGTGAGATCGTTACCGACCTTGCCGATAGAGAGACTTTACCAACGGAGCGGTCACCATCGTCATTTTGCACATGCGAACGAGTTTGGCAGTGATGCCAAAACTAGATATGTTTCTGTATAGCTCGTCTCTACAGATACTGTCTTATGCGGATCTGGATCTGCCGAAGTGTGAACATTTGATCAACTGTGAACTTTCCTGGTCTGAAGCCACACGCCGTCTCTTCTGCTTGTTGAGCTCACGAGCAGCCTCCGTCCTTCTTTGCAGCGCTGCCTTGTATTGCTCTTGTTGAGCTGCATTTGCTTGCCGGCATTCTTCGTCAAACTAGGGCTTTCTTGGTTATGGTCGGGTGATGGTCGGGTGAAAGCCAGCGTTGCCACTGGTCTTCGCCATTTGATGCAGGCGGCATAGGAGACGTAGCGAGATTTCGGGATACGCGTTTGGCAAAGGTTCTGGCCATCCCTTGCGCTTATAGCTTTCCGACGTTAAACCTTCCGGCAGTATTTCGTCTTTGTTGTGGCGTTTGGGATATCCCCATTCGTACCTTGGCTGCAACAAAGGTAGTGATTCATATCATCATATTAGGACATTGCTCGTAAGTTTTGTCAAGAAGGTCATAGAAATATTCTTTGGTGGCTTTGTCCTTATTTTCTGCGGTGGCATGGCTGCATATAAGCTAATTTAGCCTTGATGCAGATTTCCAAAAGACACTCGCTCTGGTGTCGAAAGCTCTTCTTGCCTAAGTCTGCCGCGTATGACGAATCCACATCCGAATAAGTTCTGTTTCTGCTCCCTATAGCAATCACCATAGTAATAATTCATAATTCTTCATCCTCTTTTATCAGATCCATCACATCGCACCTTCGGTGATATCTGCTTTATAGTCTTTACAGTCTAGGACCTATGCACATTCTTCGGCTGCACGCGGTCTGTTAAGGATCCGAACATTCCACGTGCAGATCCGATGGTCGTTCGCGTTTCGGTTGCTGGTCGTCAGCAGCGAAACCATCCTTATCCGAAGCTCTAGTGCTTTGGGAACTATGTAATTTTTTCCATGGTCGGGAATTCAGTTTTGCTTAGTCCACCCGGATTCAACTTCTGATATCAGATGATCAGATGATGGATCAGATGATGGATCAGATGTGGTTACAGAAGCAATGAGTGTGACCCTACGCAAATCCTCTTGAATAAGTACTTACATACAACAACGGGGGTAAGTCTCCATGGTAGAACTCTGAAATAAGCATACTTCGAAGTGAAGGCTTTTCAATCAAGGAAAACGCCTTAGGAACTCAGTTGACCTACAGAGGGCTGTATACAGCGTCGTTCCGTACAAATCCTTTCATCACGATGATATCTCTCCAGTGCGTGAAACTACAACAGAGTCTCAGGAGCTATAGATCAGTGCACAGCGACCACACGAACTTCAAATTTATAAGGAAGGTACCTGCCATACGTCGTCGCTTTTACGTCTCCAACTACTGCCGTCTCTTCAATGCCCAAGGAAGAATCAAATCTCTTAGTTGGGTGTGGTGCAAATGAGCAATATACATATACAATGCGTAGGCAATGACTTAAACTAAAAGGTTCCATGTAGATCTCCACGAAGCTAAAAAAAAAGCCTACCAAATGAAGTGGAAATGGACTGCAAAACATGACTTTAGAAGCTCTTCAACTATGTCTACTGTATCTACCGGACTAGAACGTCAATGGCCAACAAAAACTTCCAATATTAAGGTTACATGTAAACGAAGTCTCGACGGCAACCTGGGTTTGCAATTAAAATGTCAAAGCAAAGTACCCTAAATTACTTCCCTCACCATGGCTCTGACAAAGCCTAAAGCGATACTAAAATCGATCCAAATTAAGATTTATCAACTGTCCTCGTATCTTTCAATAACCATAGTCCCACACTGTCACCATCTCATTCATATCTCGGCCCATTGCTGCACCCACCGCCACTGCGCTAATGAATGCACCACTGCACTCAAGACCTCCACAAGTACCTACCACTCGATCGGGATGCCAACCAATCTGTGTCACAAATAAGCCATGAAAGACGGTGTACTCTTGGTCACAGCAGCATCCATCTGGCTCCGGAGAGCCAGATATCTAAATATCTCCACGGATTGCCTTCGATTGGATTCTAATTCTCCGCGGAGCAGCAGTCTGTTGCATCATACTGCTTGTACTTTGCCAAAACAGGTTGTCGCCGAGAGGAAGAGGACCGAGATCAGCGATTGAGATTAGGTTCCGTGCTGCAGCAACAGCAGCATGATTGGCTGTCACCCGAACTGATAAGGATCGTGGGACGTGGTGAAGTCTTCGACCACCCAATACCACCAACTGAAATTAGGTTGCAATCTGTAATGAATGCATCTCAACATGCAGCGTTGGCTGGTGCTAATTAGCATGGTCACTCCTCCTGGTAAGTGATTTTGGATTTGACATGAAAAAAAAGAAGGTGATCCAACCCTCGTCGGGCGTCGTCAGGCGCACTAAAGCAGAATCCCAAATGACAGCACTTTCTTTTTCCATTAGCTGTGCTCTATTTCTTTTCGTCCTTTTGTCGTAATTCCACCAGAATTGTCTTCCATGTGTAATTCAGAGAAAATCCTATGCCAACATATTAATTAATCAAAAGGATTTGGAGTCCTAATTGAAATCATTTCCAGCCTCAGCTAATCACTGGATGTTTGCTCCGGTAAATACACACTGATAAAAGTTTGGCAAAAGGATTTCCAACATATGAGGCGGGTGTCTGGGGCTGATTTCTGATGGTGGCGAAGAGAAAAATATCCTTGTGTACACTTATAGTGCCGCAAGGATAATAAGATGAGATTTACGAAGGATTTTCTCTCTCTCCATATGTTTCTTCTTTTTTTTTTTGTTTTTACTGTTCTGTACTGGTACTGTTGTGTCGTTTGGTTTTATTTCTTTTTTTTTTGTCTTTCTTTTCGCAAAGAAATGAACAACACAACGCAACACAACACAAGGAACAAAAAGGATGAAAGTAAGGAATAAACAAAATCGCTTTATTGATGTGATGCTGGGTGGGTGGTGGCGGTAAGGGTGGTACTATATGAGTGCTTATGCCATTGTGTGTCTCCTGTATTCTTCCTCTACTTCAAGCCAGCTGATTTATTCGTCCTTATTGTGGGATTATTGGAATTTAGATAAACGGAGCAGAGTTATTGTTAATTGGCAATTCTGGTGTTCTGCGTTCATTGGGCTGTGGCAGCACAAGGATTTGCAAGTGTATTCCTAGAAGGAAAGCCAACTATTTCTGTCGAGGTTTGGGTAATCTTTTTATTGGCAGTAGAATTCAAATTCAAGATTTTGGATGTACGTATAGTATGTGTGTTCAGTCAGCGGAAGAGTAAGCATTGCTGGGTAGAAAATGAAATGAAAAAGGACTCGTTTGATTTAATGAACATTGGAGCGTGGTTTTCTTAAAATATATTCACAGAAATACATATACACATGTGGGTTGTTTCGTAATATTTTTTGGTTAATGGCTGGAAAGTCCTTCTAAAAATGTATAACCTTGTGTTTTGAATGTGTGTTGTTGGAAGTACATTGGCCTTTAATAAGGGATCATCCAACAAGAGGTGGCACTGGATATTAATAGACAAACGCAACATTTTTATGTAAAGTGGTGGGCGACGTGGCTCAAGTGGTTAGTCCTTAAATACTTTGCAACTTTTAATAGGATCACAGTAGCCTGCATAGCTGAAGATTTCGAGGTAAATGTTTAGACTCATTTTCTGGGTTATAGGCTGCAATTCATATTCAGGACTCTAGCAGCTTAACAAATCTACAGATGAGGTATTTCCTGTTAGGTTAGGCAGGCAGCAGTAAATGCAACCACACTTAGGTCAGAATAGGCCCATTGTGATACTCCAGGATCTAGTATCAATCAATCTACCCATTGAACCAACATATAAAGCACTTGAGGCGGCTAATGCTTATGTTAGGTAGTTCGCCAAGGTTGTCTAAGATGTACTCTTCTAGATACAGTTTTCTTCGAGTTGAGAGAGCTCTGTTGGGCAGTCAGGTGCTCTTCCTCATCTATGCAGCTTCTGTAAAGTGGTTTGCCGGGAGATTCAGCCTGAGAACATGCCTTCCAATGACGGAGTGTCTCGTAATGACACCTACTATTGTGCTAATGGAGGCGTAGTGTCTTATTAGACTATTGGAGCACTTGAAATCCAGTTTGGACCATTTGGACAAGAGTGTACACGTAGCGAGAGGCATGTTGAGATCTTCCTTCTCCGGTAGGGCAGAGTTGTGGTGAGTTCATCGGCCATGGCAAATGAGGTGAACTTTGAATTGTTCAGTCATCTCATTAAGAGATGAGCGGCAATTAATGGCAGCCTTGGAACTGAAGGTGACTGAATCCAGGGATTTAATCGTAGCTAGACTATCGGTTAAAAATGGTGATATCCCTTGCTGATAGTCACGACAAAAGCATCCTTGATCGCCATGATTTCCACTTGGAACACGCTACAGTGATTAGGAAGGAGATCTTGCAACGTAGATTTTTTGAGATAACAGCTCCCCAGCAATCGAATCCACTGTGAGATCCTATATCATCCTCCCAGTCAGTCCTTGAGGATATACTCGTATAGGTTCATAGGTTTTGAAGTTCTTGTTGCAAAGGAGCTGGGAGAGGGTGATGAATTCTAGTTTATTTAGAGTAAACGAGTGACTAGTTCGCAGACTGGTTCACAAAAAAATTGCTTTCATGCGAATAGCCACATTTGCTGCCACTTGCAACAGGTATCCAGCGGAAGCATGTGGAACAGTGTATCCATAACCACAGTTGGAGTGATCCTCAGGGCTACACTAATGCAGACGAATGCCGTTCGTTTCACGAGACTGACGAAGTTGTCAGTTGTCAGAAGATCACGCCATACGTAAGGAGGCTGAAGTCCCCATTCACTTTGAAGAGCAGTACAGAGCCGTGGTGGCTTTCTTAACTCGCTTCAGGTTGTTGGCTTAATTTACTGTCTAGGATGGGGCTTAAGTATTTCGCCATATTTGTGAGCACCAGGTAGGTGCCGTTTCGTTTTAGTGGAACAAAGTTGGGAATTTTCTAAGGACTAGTTCGATTTTTTGAGGATTGACTCCTAGACCGCATTTTTTAGTCCATTTGGAGACCTTAGACAGGGCGTACTGTAGAAGATCCCTAAACGTATTAAGATAATTCCCTGAAACAGCAAAAGTAACGTCATATGCATAGGCCTTGCGCCCTTCCCATTCCATAATTAGAAGCAGTTCATTCACCACTAGGTTCCAAAGAAGAGTGGATATCACACGTCCTTGTGGTGTAGATCTACTGACTAACCTCCCAACTGAGGCCTCGCCCAGCTTTGAGTTGATGAACCTGTTAGTACACAACTGGTTCACCAGTGCGCCAATCGACGTCTCCTCTGGTTCGAGACGTTGTTAAATGCTAGGAATGCTACCAAAGTATATTCTTTGCAAACCTTTGAGTGTAGGTTGTCCTTTACTATACATATGCATGTTGACAAGCCGATAGCAGATTTAAACTAACACTGCAGCCTATATGGATGTCTATCAATTTCTCTAGGATTTTCAGGAGAAATGGTGACAAATCCAGGCAACTTTTGTAGATTATAGTTATTCAAGGAAGGATTAGGTCAACATTCCGCTGAAGTTTGAAGGTGCAATACCATCTGGTGCAGGAGACTTGAATGGCTTGAAGCAGCTAATTGCCTAAAAAATGTTGCTCTTTGTAACAGGATATGAGGGGCTGCTTAACATTGACCTTGTCGAGATTACTGTTGGACCCGAATGGCATTAGAGTTGTTTGGAAAGTGGGAATCTAGTAATGGATCCATGGATTCCGCACTAGAGATGGTCCATGAGCCATCTGCTCTTTTGAGATAGCTAGGCATTTTATGAGTGGCTGCGATCATCTTTCGGAGCCTAGATTCTATCTTACCATAGAAGAGGATTTGCAGGATTTGCATTGTGCTTTTCTAATATTCGTTTTATAAGACTTGAGAGCCTGTTTATACAGGATGCGTCCGGAAGCCTCACGGGAAAGCTACTTGAAGAGCTGGCTGCACATTTTGCGAAGAATATGAATCTACCAAGGTACCCTTTGGGTTGTTTAATGAACATGAGATAGACAAAGCAGGATTGAGGATCTTCGTTAGTTTCTCTACCGCTGCGTCTAATTTGTGTTAGTTGGGGCGCTAGGGATACTGTTTATTGCAAAAGACTCCACACTGTTCCTATATGTCGACAAGTCCGTCTTTCTGAAATTCCCAAGGTTCCGGTAGGTTCCGTTGTTATTGAACTAAATGGAAGGCTACCACGTTGTAATGAACTTGCATCGTTAGCCATTGTCAGCACACCCACTGGGCCCTCTTAGCAAGCCAAGGATCAATAATACGATCAAGCATTTCAGGCCAAGACCATCGCAGGACTTCATGTTCAGGCTCAGCATAGTCAAAAGCATAATATGAATTGGTCCAGCCATTTACAAGAAAAAAATTACCGAAGACTGGAAAAGGGAATGTTCGACTAGCTCCTTGAGAAAATGATCTAACGTTGTGGGGAAACTGGAGCGGAATTTGCTCTCATCTTCTGGCAGCTGAAAAGTATGTAGACTCAAGTCACTCAACGAATATTTACAGATCCTTCTGTGGTGTACAAATAAGCAACCAATGGACTATTACAGACCAATGGCTTCCGGATATGCTAAAATCCGCTTTAAGGCATGAATGTTGACTTCATCTGGCATAAAGGGCTATCTCTCACAATAATCGATAGCATTTGGTTTGTGTTCCAAAACATGAAAGGTGGGTTGGCCAACTTCTGCCGACGAGGGTGCACAATGTCGTGTCTTCCTGCAATGGTTACTCAATGAACGTTTGGTGGTTACGGATTTGAATGTCCCAATTGGCGTGCAACAAGGTTGTGTACTATGTTCATTGTTATTCGTGGTAGTGATCAAGATATTAATAGATTAGTTACATCTTACAGCAAGATGACGAGTCTAGTGAAGAACATGACATGGAATGGAGTAGGTGCCCTTGCATAATCTTTGCGAAGATTGGCCCACCCTAATGTAGAATCGTCAAGTAGGAGTCTAAGTCACTGGTACTGGTATGCTATGCCTTTCCAATGCTTCATACATCTGTATCTGTGTACATACTACAACTTTCTGCTTCATTAGTCCATTACAGCCCAATCAAAACATCAAAGGCTGCATCAATGTGGAAGCACAACCCTACACAATGCCCCTATTTCGGTATCAAAATACAAAACGTTAATTTCTTCAATATCACCACATGTTGTACGAGTACATGTACATCAGTCTACCCATAGTCACATCCTGAAAGTTAATTTTGCCCAAGTTGTGACTGCGTTAACTTTTATCGCCTCCCGGCGAGTGCTGATTAAAACATCTGCCAAAAGATTCTGTCT
Organism: Xylota sylvarum; assembly: GCA_905220385.1. NCBI lineage: Eukaryota > Metazoa > Arthropoda > Insecta > Diptera > Syrphidae > Xylota > Xylota sylvarum. Next base: position 149,821,038 of record LR999957.1, on the reverse strand, counting down.
TCAAATAATTGCCAATTATTTCCCCAAAAACACATTTCTCTGTGGCATAGTCACAGCACGGAGCAATCGCTTGTCCTCGATATGACCCAGAGATGGAGAGAGAGAGTGAAACAACACAAAACAAAGACAAACAAAACAGACGCACAATACAACATAATTTGTTCAAACGCACATATGTAGGCACACATGCCATGTCCTGCCTGCAGAGCGTGTCTCCAGTGCAAAAGCAATTCCTAAAAACTAAATCTATGGCAAGAAAACATTTTGGCCCGAAAATTGTTCCTCCCCACCTCTTTGCGTTGCCAGCAACAGATTCTACTTTCGGTGACAAAGTCAGAAGGATCGACCTCCAACACACATTACCACCACCACCACCACCACCCACTCTAATCAATGTGCGTGCATACAGGTTCCGCCCGTACAACCCGCCCGATTCCGCAAAATGTGTTTACTGCTCGTAAACACACACGCACAAGCACACACAGCCCTGTTGGAATAGTATGTTCCCGAGCGAAAAATCAAAACCAACAAACGACGACGACGACGACGACGAGATTCCATCTCTATTGGATGAGGAGCGAAGTCATCCTGTTCCCGAACATGACAAGGGAAAATATTTGCGTTTCCTTGGGGTGGGACGGATTCCGACGGAAAAATTTGCAATCCACACTCACAGACGAACACACACGGGCGGCTTCCTTCCTTGGATTCATAATTTTCCCAAACACCACGAACCCGAAGGCCGGGCTAGGAACGAAGCGAGCTTCCAGCTGCGTTATCGTGTCAAACAAGGGATCGACATGGGTACAAAGAAATTCCATCGCGCGGCACAGCTAAACGATGTGCCGCTCTTGTTTACCCGGCGTCATCAACATCATCATCGTCGACATGGCGTCTCTGCCGCAGACGTCAAACTTGCGAGTGGGTGCGAGGGGAATTCACGGTATCATCGCTCATCCAGAGCTTGTCAGCGTCATATACATCCTTCGACAGACTGCTGGATTCCACATGTGATTCCACGGGGTACATTGCCCCACACGCACACTCCACTCCACCGCATGATGGGAATTTTTGTCAATACTTACATTTAATTTCAATTATCATTATGGATGGAAAAGTTCGCAACGCTTTCCCTTAATAACGCTCCGCTAGAGGGAGCGAGTGGGCGCATGGGGCGGGAGTACGAGCAAGATTTGAAAATTTTAATTAAAATTGGATAAATATTTGAATTTAGTGCGAAAGCGAATGTGTAGTGGTTCTGTAGTGCGGTGGTAGGTACTAAAAGGATGACAAGGACATCATGCTGCTGGCATGTATGCGACAGGAACTCATCATCATCATCATCGTTATCACTCCCATCCGTAGCAGTAGCGGCAACAGATTCGTTCTTGTCATTGATTCCTGATGGAAGTGGCTATGTTTAAATTTGCCGCAGATGTGATGGAAATTTGTTAATCAACATTTGAAGGATTTTTCTTCCTTTTTTTTCTTTTTTTTCCGCAGAAAATGAGGGTAGTCATACATTTGGATGAAATTTGGAAATATTATCCGCAACCCTTGGTAGCTAAAGATTGACACGTAGTTGGGGTTTGGTTAGCTTTGGGTTTTTTTTTTTTTTTTCATGTTTAGGGATACTCACTCATACCGGGAGCTGTTAGGTTTGGGCTAACAGTTCTGGGAAATATGCCAACAGATTGTCGTTCCATACAAGTACCTACCTACCAGTACGACGTTGTTTGTTATACAGTCCATGTAACGCAATATGTGCGTGTTGGGTTTGTTCGGGGACTAGTGATCGCTCAGGATTCGGTTTTCCTTTCCAGGATTGTATTTAACAAACAATACGTTGTGGAACATTTGCCAGATTTTTGTTGGTTCCATGTATTTTTGCGGATGATGGGCATGCTCTGAGCCATTACTAGAGCTGCTTGTTGGATTCAGAATCTATTTCCCTATTCAAAGTGGTGAGCGGTGTAGTAGCCTCAAGAAGGGCCTGCAAGGAGTTTGGATGTGACCCTACTTTGGCTAGTTCATACCCCTTTTCGATACCCGGGATATCCATGTGGCCCAGAGGGTCCCCTTATTGGCTACTGTGATGTCGTCCGAGATGCCGCAGTATATGTCAAGTAGAAGAAGATTCAGTATTGTTTCCAAGGCTGCTGTTAGCGTTGATCTCCTTCATCCATGTTTTCCCAAATGCTCATCCGCATGCGTATAATGCCACGTAAGCTTTCTTGATTGGATTGTCCATGTTTATGCTCCCAAAGAAGAATGTGCAAAGCCCTAGCTTAGCGACTTAAGCCTTCAAAATACATAGGTAGTCGTATGAATGACCTCTTAATACATTGTGAAACCATATTACCCTACCGACGACACTCTGCAAATATCTATTTCAAGTCGTCCATCAAGCTTACCGTCTCCCCTTACAGATATTCAATTAGCAAAGTATCTGAAGTTCTTGGCGCACATATTTTCCAATTTCCTTTCGCTTTTGTGTGTAAATGTGCAAAATTTCAATTATTGCGACGTGTTTATGCGGCTCACGAGTAAATGCCAACACACACTCAAGGCGTAAAGAATTACGAGTATACAGCCCAACTCAATCCGCCTGGCATTCATATTCCACTGCGTGATGTTATGGATTAGTGCTATCATCTGGCGGCGCCTTGATTGCCCAGCATAACTCAGTGAGTACCTAATTACAGCAGCTTATTGCACCTCGGCACATCAACACTACTTCTCTTGGTGCAGGACGAGATCACTTTACGACTTGAAACCCCATTACCCAGCGCGTTGCGCAAGAGATGAAGAAGTAATCAAACTTACAAATGCTCGCCATTAATGTAACGCATTTCCCCATTCCAGTGCGATGAGGCTTCCCCTTCGAGAACCGACGTCGCGTCGCAGAACAAGAAGTATCATCCGAAATTACCAGGACAAGCAATTAATTCGCCATAAAAACGCATTAGCCGCGCACATAGCTTACCTCCTCCTCTGGCATACCACCGCGCAGCTAGAATGGCATCCGACGACAAGACAAGCCTCGATCGCTTTACAACAACTCCAATGACTGCGACGACGATGAGGACGACGACGACGAAGAAGACAACTTCGACGACATCTCTCATAGCTGAGGCAGTGAGTGAAGTTACGATCGCTATGCCTGGCGTGCGCGCGTACAGTCATCGTCACTAAAGGAGTTGTGGAGGAGACAACAGTGGTCTACGTCTCCTCCACCGCCGGTCGGCTACGCTGACACCTTTTAATAAATTCCTCGGGTGGTGGACGCGATCGGTGATCATTCAGTTCGGGTTGGACTTGGACCGCACTCTCACACATATAATACAAATGATGGCAATTACTGATATCTGGCGTCAAGTACATGGTCGTCTCGCGGTGGGATGCCGATTGTATGGCGAAGCGATGTGTGTTTTGTCCTGCAATGGGTTAATGGGAAACCGATGTGCAGCACCAATGTACCACATTTAATGATGATCAGCCATCGCCGCCGCCCGTCACCACAACCACAACCCCTGCCACAACTGTATGGCTGGAATTTTTGGCTTACTCGCGGTCGAATGTGAACTGTTGCAGTGTGCCCGTGATTGTGTCCAGCTATCTTCGTGGTGGAAGAAGCCAATTGGAATTTTCGCACAAAACTGGCGAAAATTGTTTATAACCTTTCTAGGAAGTCTAGTTACAGTTATTGGCAACGGTGTCCCACGTACATTGTATACAGAGCGATAGAGAGAGAGAGACGTCCAAGCATGTGGCTTGGAATCGTATTGGGGTCGCACATTGCGGTCTATGACGTGTCTGTGGGCTTCGATTGATTGGATGAAGCTGTGAGCATCACTTTATGAGTGCGGAAGTATAATTGAGTTGAATACCAAAAGAAGGATTCAATGCGAGTTATGTATAGGTTACCCCGACTGTGGTGTGATCTGGAAGAGTTGGGCTTACATCGTCGGGAATCTTTTGTGGGAAACAATTCTTCTTCATTTAAAAGGGGAAATGGATGAAGTGTTGGTTCTTGAAGGGAAATGCTTGGCTTGGCTAAATGGCTCATTACATTAAGACCGAAGATCTACGGCAATCATCGAACTCTACACACACGTTGCAGACTGCAGTGTCACTTAAGCCAAGCACTATGAGATATTTAGTAAAAGCGTCCTTGATTGAAACTCCAAATTAGAGTGATTGCTTCGATAATACAGTCAGTATCAAAAGGAGTTAAACCATCTAGAGCTGGCGTACCCCGAAGACTTTCCACGCACATGTGGAAATGAAGAAAAAAGAAAAAGCGTCAGGAATTGGATGATTCTAGAGATGTACTTTATAGTTCGATATTGACTATGGTACTCTCCCAAAATCTGTTTTTAGGAATCCAAGGAGAACGGAATGGGATATTTATAATACGAAGTTGAAAAGTCATCTTCAGCAATCACAGGAGCAACGAATTTAGCCTTATGAAAAGCTTGCTCAATCAATAGACAAAAGAGTGGGGGTAAGCCTCCGTTGTGGAACTCTGAAATAAGTAAGTTTTGACGTGCAAGTAGGAAGCTTTTTAACCAAGCAAAGCGCTCTATGGACCCACTTGACTGGGGTCTCTATAAGAGCAGTCTTAGGAAATTTAAGTTAGACGTTATGAAATCACAAAGGATCTCTTGGCATCTTTTCTGTGAAAATATAGAAAAGACTAGTGATGCATCCCGGATTAGGAAAATCTTATCCGAATCTCCAATTATTCCAAGAATCAGATGGTAACAAGTTTATGTCCAGCAAGGAAACCTTAGAGCTTCTTATGGACACTCATTTTCCTGGTAGTAAAACAGAAACAGCACCGTCTCTAGGAAACCATAAAAGAGTCAAATTTACAGTGGCAGAGGACGTTGTCAACCCCAAGAAGATAAAGTGGGCAGTGCACAGCTTCCTCCTGTACAAATCACCTGATCTCGATGGTATCTTACTTACCAGTGGAATTACAGCAAGGCTTTGATACTTTAAGCCCATGGCTTCACATTATCTTTAGGAGTTGTTTAAACCTCGGCTCATCCCCTAAAGAGTTTCGACCGATTAGCCTATCCTTCTTTTTATTAAAGACTTTGGAAAGGCAGATCGACGTCTACATTAGAAAAAATACACGCGTAACGCAGCGAAAAATCGGTAGAGACTGCCCTGCACTTTTTAGTAGGTATCATTGAGAAATCTTTTGAGAACAGGGACTTCCTTGATATTGAAGAAGCTTTCAACATTGTCAAAACAGAAGGTTGCCAACTATCTTTGCCATGCGATCCAGCAAATGCTTAAAAGTAGGCTGAGCTGGGGTTCTGTCCAACCAAAAGGTCGGTATAAAAAGGTACCTCACAGGGCGGAGTATTATCACCACTATTGTGGTTCATAGTAGTGAATGAGATACTCCTAAGTTTTGGTAAAGAGGGGTTCAGTGTCATAGCCCACGCGGACGTCATTGTGATAGCGATATCAGGGAAGTTCCTTTTTAGAGACCTGATGGAGTCTACTCTAAATAAACTCGCAAAGTGGACGGATAGAGTTCTCCAAAACTCAATGGCATTGAATTGCAATTTGCAGAACACAAAAGATACTTGAGGGTTATTCTCGATAAAAAAAAAAAACTCTGTTGAAAACTGAATATTTAAGACAATCCTAGGAAGGCATTGATTGCCCTCTATTCATGTAGAAAGGCCTTAAGCCCAAATTGGGGTCTCCAGCCCCAGATTGTTCACTGGATATACACGGCAGTCGTCAGACCCATCCTTATGTACGGAGTACTATGCTGCATCTCCTTCCTGTTGATATTTTGTAGAGTGCAGCGCTATTGTTTTCATATATACATATGTAGGTAGTCAAGTTGCGATAAAAGCCTAAAAGCCTTGGAATCGTCAAAAATTCGATCCAAGTTAGTAAAGCAATGTTACGGAGCTCTTAACCAGATTGATGTCAGGTGTGACGTATGCCTGTGCTGGGTTTCAGGCCACAGGGATATTCCAGGCAATTGCAAAGCGGACGAACTAGCTAAGGAGGGTACAGACCGGAACCTCCCTGACAATAGGGGAACCGTCAGCACGTACTAAATCGATAAAATTCCAATTAGACACCGCCGCCATAAGAATGGCAAACAGTAGGTGGAACAATATCAGCACATGTCTCTCTTCTAAACAAATCTGGCCAGAGCTGGATTGTAGGAAAACCTGCAGACTTATTTCCGTCAATAGAATAAATCTGAGAAAGATAGTTGGCGCCCTCACTATCTAGTGGGCAGACATACCAGAACATTAAACTCCCTTCAACGCTTTCGACATAAGCTGTAGAGACGAGGGAAATGAGAAATCCATGACACATCTTCTGGGTACCTGTACTGCTTTATCGGTCTTGAGAAGGACAATCCTAGGCGAGTACTTTTTCGAGAATCTTAACGATTTAGCTAGACTAGACTTAGGCAAAATAAACACCTTTGTCACCGGGTCAGACGTGTTTTATGTATCAACGGCAAACCATACTTCTTCGGTATGGGTTTACATCGAATCTGGGTTACATCACCCTGTCCCATTGGGAAGTCTTCATATATGTTCCCGGTGCTGGTAATCCGGTTTTTCCAAAGTGGTATCAGAATGGATCTTTCGTGCATTTTCAACACAAATTTGGACTGAGAGGCAATTCGATACAATGATTGCTTTCTTCAAGGCACAATCCCTTAGTTAATTGTCAACTAGTGCTGCTATTACTACCTACCACACATGATCAGAATTTATACCCCACATCGGTTATTGCCAGTTTTTCCAATACAAATTGCCCTCTCTTTCCGGTCCTTAGATTCAGGTAGAAGTTTTATTCGTGTACACCAATCACTTTGCGCTGTTACTTGAACCTTTACAGCTCCCGTCCGCAAAATTTTGTGGGCATATAAGAGACATCTAGGCAGGTGCAAGACTAAGACCCTGATTCTTTAGGTGTGATCTGATTAATCGATGTGTTTGAAGAACAACAGCAGTGTCGAGCTAAACAAAAATCGTCGGTTCCAGTTGGAGTTAATTAACGCGACCTAATCCTAATCTGAGCTTTCATCTTCAGCTATTTGACCATTTTTACGACACGATTCCCGCCTTATTTATTTTTATTTTTTGAGGTTTCCATCAGCAGCCCATCAAAGTGTTCAGCTTCTGAAAAAAAACATCTACAGTACGATCGGTTCATTCTCACGAACGTGGCGGACACCCAACCACAGGGTCTTTAGAAACAACGACTATGCTCAGACCTGTACCAATCTACAAAAAAAAAAAAAAAAATTGAAATACTTAGCCCAACAGGTCTACCGAACCCAGGGTCTAGTGTTGTTATTTTAGAAGCTTTTTCTCAGTTATACCCTCGGATGTTTGTCAGACGTTCACGAGAGGGGGGGGGGGGGGGGGGGGCTGTGAAAGAAGTTTTAGGTGTTGTCTAGGGATCGAAATTCAAACACCTTGCTCCGTAGTCCAATGCACTGACCACTTCAGTCACGGCAACCACATCCATCTAAAGAGGCGAACATCTTGAGAATGTTGGTTGGAGCCTCAGGAATCTTTGTCCTAAGTTCTCAACCCTATGTGGGAGACAGAGTTCCATTTTCGGTCCCACATTAACCACATTATTAATGATGCTCTGGCGGTTATCAAAGGTTGATCCCAAAGAGTTCTTGAACCCTTATGTCCATAAATCCTTTTATATACGGCCCTCCAACAAGAGGTGTCATTTTAAATCAATAGAAAACCTCAACATTTTTACGAAAAGTGGTGATATTTTTATTTTAATCTAAAGTGCCAACTTTGAGGTTAGTAATGGAATACAATATTTGTCAAATGTCCGCTTCGGCTTTGTCTACAAATAGACATTTTTTTGAAAAAATTTTTCGTCACGTTTTCGTATAATTGCGGCTGTATTTCGCAAATAATAGCTCTGAATGCATGAATCGTTGGTGCAGCATTGACGTAGTCTTTATCTTTAACATAGTCCCAAAGGTAAAAGTTTAATAGCGTTAAATTGCACGATTTCCGTTGCCAATTGAAGTCTCCATTTCGAGAAATCAGACGTCTAAAAAATTTGTCACGCAATGGAGACATTGTTTCACCATCTGTGTGGCATGTGGTGTAATCTTTTCACCGGTTTTGTAGTGAATTTTCACAATTTCCACACGTTGGGCGAGTATACATCGATCCATATTTAATAACTTCCTAGTTTTTCCTTATCAAATATCCTAGCAATGGTAGCTAAATATTGACAATTTAACAATGATGCGATATTTAAAATGACACCTCTTGTTCGATTACCTTTTATTACACATAATTGTAAACAAAGCACGTTTCATTCCAAACTTAACTACCCATTGTGTGGTTGACCGGAAAATCCTTTCACTCCACCAGCAGGTTTCCAAACTTTAGCACATTTACATTAAACCAACCAATAACTACTAGAGACTCAATAATTGTGAATTTTGTATGACAAATGTCTTCATACATAAATTCCCAACTCTCAACTCGCAATTATGCTAAACAACACAGGACACACTTTCGAAATAGAAAACTTAATTCAACGCCATAACGAGTCATACAATTCTGGTGCACATTCCTCAGACCACAAGGATTTGAACGAATGAACGAACGAACGAACGAACGCCTGCCATTGTCATCATCAACATCATTGTCGTCATCAGATTCAACAGTGCCAACCGCGAGTATGGAAGTCCTATTTAGAATAGACCAGGAAGCGGATATCCGAGCTTAATAAAACAGAAAAACTAAATTAAAAGTCAAAACAATGTCGTCCTGCAGTTGTGACGTTCGTTCGTTCATTCGTTCATTCGTTGGTTGGTCCGTTTGTTCATATACGACCACTGGCTTCGTTCGTTTTTTTTTTTTTTTTTTTGTTGAGTCCTTTCTTTTCAGTTGGCCCGTCGTCGCCGGATTGCAGCAGAGAAACGGAACTGTGAGTTAACTTCCTCGAAACGGCTGATTTCAGTTGATTTATTTATTTATTTGTTTTTCGTTTTTCCTTTTTTTTTTTGTTTAACTCCTCCTCTCTCCCGAAGGCTGCCGATTGTTTTTCCAATTATTGAGTGGGCGGCTGAACACTACGTTTCATGAATTTGTAAAAGATTCTTTTTTTGGTTTTGTGCTGTTTTTAGGGCGGATGAGTGAAACTTTTAATGGATTTCCTTTTTTTTTTTTTTTCATTATGTTGGTGGTATCCTTCGGTCGTCGGCTCATTGGAATCCCCGAAGGTTCATGGCAATGAAATGGACTTTTTCAATTTGACTCTCGTATTAGTTGGAGTCATAGAGTTTCTCGTCGGGCTGAGGTGGGTAAACTGTGAACAAATCAATTGGGAAGACATTTCTTTGTAAGGACAATGTAATTGTTTTGCTTTTGATTTTTTTTTATTTTTTTTTTCGATTGGGAATTAGTCAAGGAGGAAGGTTCTGCTCCTTCTTTTCGGTTTGTTTTGTTCGACGGTAGGGTCGGTCGGTCGTATGCTTTTATTGACTTGTTGAAGTTTCAATTAACCGTGAATGAAAATGAAAGTTTACCATTGGAACTAATAAGAAATGGTTCAATGGAATGCTGATTGAATAACCCTAAAAGGCTGTAAAAATATTTGCCTTTGTCTTTCCTACCCTGGAGAGTATACAGGATACATCGTTTCACCTTGCATAATCGATATAAAGCAAGAAAAAAAAAAAGTCCTAATCCCTTCTTATTCTCGTCCATCGGACAACTTTCCCGAACCACAAAATCTCCGAAAACCGCTTACGTCGGGTGCCCATTGAATTCTCTACTTATTGTCAAGTTACGGATGCAGAAGAAGAATCGAAAGGATCAGCATAATTGCAATCTTCTTACTAAATGGCTGCAACTAAATCCCAAGGATATGCTTTCACAGGGAAAAAGGGACACAAACACACGCAATTGTCGTCATTCACCTGCTGAACATTTGCCATCCATGACCCATATTTTGCTACCCACACACACACACAAATCCACTCATGTGCCAATACAAGAATAGCATCTCATAGCCTGAAAGTCCTTAATGCTGGCTGCTAACATCAATGTCATATATAATTCATAGGTAAACAGGAAACAGATACCTGCTTATCTGCACTAATGTGAAAACTTCTTGTCCTCGGATGACGTTAAAACGTAAATTGAAATCGAATGCTCTACTCTACGTCGGTCGGTCGGTCGGTCGGCGGCAGGACGAAACTGAAATAAATTCTATCCTTACATTGTACGGATGCTGGGAAATGAAACTAATGGAAAGCAACACACTGTGGAAAGTGAACCGGGGGACTAATTGAAATAATAAATAGGACATGTGTACTTTTGGCATTTGAATGGCAGTCAGGACTGTTGAGATCTGAAAGCACAAAGTGCCCGTGAATTGGATAAATTGATGATGGATATGGTACATTTATTAGGAGGAGTGATGTCTTTAAGTTGTTTGTGTTAGGGTTTTGAAAAAATAATGCGATAAGTTGCCTATAGATACAGGACGAGGACGAACTGATGGTTTGCCTAATTTAATTTGTCTTTCAAAGTGGTACTCCTGCTTTATTGAACAATTTTTGGTTAGGTGCGATGGTCTTTTGTGATATAAATTTGGGTTTAAGGATATCTGGGGCTCTTTTTACTAATCCAATCGATTTGCATTACTTTGGCTGTTAAAATGATGATGAGTTGCCCAAGAGAACTTGTGGAAACTATGGACTCCAACAAGACTCAACATTCTTGCATCTTTTGCAGACGGCAGGTCCTTTGGGATCTGAGAAGATGATGTTTCATCGGTTGATAGTGAAGAAAGATGTATTAAAGCTAGTTATGGTCACGTTTCTGATGTTGGAATAGGTGATTCGAGCGATGGTAGTGGAAACAAATACGACACCATAAAACAAGTGGGTCCTTAAAAAGTTGAAAAGGGGTACCTGATTGTTCGCTGAATGATATAAAACACAAACTCACAAGTGGAAACAGGCCATGAGATGAGGGAAGAAATCAATTCGCTTAAGATGTATCTATACATGGGAATCGGTAGCTTGTCCTAAGACCGACGGAGAATTTAAGCAGTGTAGATATTTAACTTAAAGAAAAACAACGAAGGATATGTCGGGAAGGACAAAAATATGGTACAGACTTTCATGAAACTTTTTTGTTCGGTAGCCAGGCATTCAATAATTCAGGTAGTAGTAGCATTAGCATTCACCGGCTTGTTGGTTCATCAACTTGATGTGACATCAGCTTATTTAAATGAAGGCTTTGAGGAAAATATTTTTTATGGAACAGCCTAAATATTTCAAGGATTATTTATGTGTAGCCAAAGGGTACATTCTCCTACTCTACACCTCCACGATGGTGGATGATGGGTGTCTAGTACTTCAACTGTAGATAGTGTAACCTCCTCTTGATCCAGACTGCAGCGGATAAATTCTCTAGGTGGAATCAGCGGTGGCGTCTACCAGTTCCAGTTAGGCCAAACTATGAGCTGATTCGACATATTTGAATACCAGGTCTATAGGGATCTCCAATACTGAGTCAGGGTGTTGAAAAAAGTTGGTGGCGGATGAACTCTTAATGGGCCAACGGCAGCGCTAGCGCTTATATCCCCGAAGCGGACTATTGATTCCGGAAAATCCGGCTCTCATCCTAGGGGTAGAAAATGGAATTGAACCTCCAGATTTAGGATTGTACATTGGGGTAACTTCCTTACTATGAAAAAAACCAAAGATTACTAACTAGACAACCAACAGCTTCAGGTATGAATATGGAGGACCCTACTGTTGACGTCCCCAGCCAAAGAAATAAGGATCTATAGGTGGTATGTTCGGACCCTTAACACGCCACGTGCAGCCGAAAAATTAGCGGAGGTCCTAGACTATCCAAGAAATGCGATGGAATGAAGCAAGCAAAAGAAGAATGAAAAACTGAGATATCTACTACAGCGATTGCTACGACGAGGGAAGTAGCGCCTATTTGAAGGCGGATTTGTTATTGCAAGCAGACTTACGCAAGAAGTCTTGAGTTTCCGGCTAAATTCCCCAATATTAGACTGATATGAGCTCATGCCCCAAAGAAGCTTCTACAAGCTTCTGGACAAAACGTACTAGCAGTACCATAGCAATGAAGCTAAGAAGGAAGGGCATCTTTGGCAGTACTGTCGGAAAGGTTACCCTGCACGGCACCACCTCCAAGAACTGATTCGGGCTTATCGACTTTGCAGTGGGGCAAAATATTTTCGTAACTATCACGCGGTTCTCACATCTCAATATTCACAAGGAAATATGGAGATCTACTGATCAGTCAACCGTTAACTAGAGTCATCACATTGCGATCGAGGCAAGGCACTCTTCCAGTATGATAGATGTCCGAACGTTCAGAGAAGCGAACATCGACTCGGAGCACAACCTTGTTGTAGCCAAGGTACGGATGCGAATATCCAGAACATTACAAAGACAAGGAAATACTGTGAGGTAGTTTGACGTCAGAACACTACAATCGCAAGAGCCTTTTCCGATCGAGTGTGCCTTAATCTCTCAAGGGGTCCTATACCACAAACATCAAGTAATGAAACCTGTTGTGCTGGGTTTCTCTCGACCACCACAATGAAACCCCTGGTTCGACGAATCAGATGGCATACAAAGCGGCACTGCATAGAAGGACGGAGAAGCGCGCGATTGAGGAAATAGACAGATGTTATAGCAGAAATGAGGTTCGGAAGTCTTATCAGAAGGTAAAGAGAACATATCAAAACACCAGAACCGAAGCCTGCACGGATGGACAAGGAAACCTAGTAGTAGAATCGCTGTCGTTGTTGAGGATATGGACAGATTACTTCTGCAGACTGTATAACGGCGACGATGATTAAAATTCCGCTATTAGACAGAATAAACCAATCAATCTAAACGATGACAACCAACATTTTCCATCCACCCGACCTGAATGAAGTTAAGATAGTGATATCTAAGCTGAAACTCAATAAAACTCCTGGAGCTGATGGTCTGACTGTCAGGGTATTTAAAGCAGCATGGGATGACTTCATAAGGAGTATACACCAACTCATTTGTAAAATTGGATGAAAGCATGTTCGAAAAATGGAACTTCAGCATTATTTGTACGATCCTCAAGAAAGGAAACCCTTTAAACTGCGCCAACTATAGAGGAATAGGTCTCCTCAACGTCGCCTATAAGATCTTATCTGCTATTCTGTGTGAACGCTTAAGACCTTTAGTCATCAATGAGTTCACCATCCACCAAAATTTTCATAGGTTTAGGAAAAACCCAGGAATTTCAAATCGATACCCACCACCTTTTTCGATTTTAAGGTCGCCTATGACATCATCTGTAGAGAAGAGCTATACAGATTCATATTTAGTTTTAGCATCCCTGTGCAGGATTGTGCAGGATGACGATGGAGAATACACGCTGCTCATTAAGGTCGAGAAATATCTAAATATCGAGACCTTTGATGTCAAAAAAGGATTCAGACATGGATCTTGAAATTGCCAAGATCAGAGGCACAATCTTTTAAAAGTTCGTGCAACTCCTTGCGTATGCAGATGATATTGACATAAACGGAAGAACAAAGCGTGATGTCAGTAGTGCTTTTGTGAGCATTGAGACGGAAGTGGTTAAGATGGTTTTAATGTTGTCAAACAAAAAGGTCTAATATACCGATGTCTCGGACAAAACGTCACCCGCGACAGATATAACTTTGAGGAACTTAAGGACTCGGTTTAACTAGGATCCGCTATAAATTCAGACACTGATACCAGCGCTGAGATCAAACAAAGCTCAATTCTTGCCAAACACTGCTGCAAAGCCCTCTCTCGAACAACTAAAGTAACCCTATATACTTAAGACCTTAATCATCCCAGTCCTGCTCTCCAGAGGGACGACGCAGTAGAGGAAGATCTTGCCTAAGGTGACGCTCTCAAGTAGAAAGGGACGTCCACCAGTTTGGTGTGTGAGTCCCAGATTCACCGCGGACTGTAGCGCCATCTAAGTAAGTTATAGATAACTTTATATGGACGTTCTAATGGATAAGGTATTCGTACGTTGGATATAATCATTATGTTCGTTGATGGCATTTTAGTAGCATGCAAATTGAATGAATTAAGCGGTGTCTTGCGGTTGCGACTGGAAAGTGGAGGTTGCGTACCCCGGCAGCCTGTCTGGAGTCCCTAAATATCGTGTATCTCCAGAGATCATTTCATTAAGCATATACTCTGTCTTAGTTCTGCTGATACGATGTCCCTTATCTTCCAGTTTTTTTGCATATCTGTCTATATTCGATTGGAGAGATTCCAACGATATTCATCTGTGTACATGCTTGTCCATGGTGCTACATCCTTCACATATTCCGTTAAATACTCAAGTGTTGCGATAAATAATAGTGGACTTAAGGCTGATCCTTGATGCACTTCAACTTTTACCTGAAATTTTTCAGAGATACTTGGGTGGTAGTGTCTGCATACATATCCTTCGTGAGTTCAATATACTGCTCTTTATGATGCCTAAGAGCTTACCAAATGATGTGCCTCGGTAGACTATCAAAAGCTTTTTCAACGTCTAAGAAGGCAACGTGTAAGTCCTTTTACTCTCTTTGACTTTTCCAAAAAGATTACCAAGCTTTGTATAGTATCCGTTGTCGATTTCTCCCTGACAAATCCACAATGGTTTCTCGATATGTCTAATATGCTGCGCAATCTAATTTCAATGACTCGCTGTCATATCTTCATTGTGTGTGACATCAACTTTATACCTCGTTGACTTTATTTTTATATAGAGGTATAAGCTTACTATTTCTGAAGGCATCAGGTAGTTTAAGTCCTTCTATCAGGGCTTTAAACATCAAGATATAGATACGATATTTTTCTTCCGTGAGCCCTAACTTTTCCACAAGTCGGAGGCAATGTTGCTTGGGCCTACCGTTTTTTGGTTTTTCATTCCCTTGAATGCTTCATGAACTTCGTTAAAAGAAAACATGTTGATTACCATCGTCCAAAAACCATTAAAGAGCCTCACTCACTTATAGCTATCCTGTGAAAAGGTATTGTATTGGAGCCACATTCTCCATCTTTCCTTCAATAACTTTTACTCTAAATGGTCTTTACTGGAACTTCACTTCACTTCACTTCCTTCAAAAACTATTCTCATTGTAAGTACCTGAACATCATTGTAATATAGGTAGCAATCAATTTGAAAACTTTGAAATATATTTTTGTTATGCAGGGAAATAACTTCATGGGAATTTATTGCACACGGGAATTTAATTCACCGCTAGAGGGAAATAAATCCACTTTTTCAATGTGAAATATTTTCCCACTATTTCTTCAACTCGGGAGTTATTTATGTGCAACAGTTTTAGGAAATAAGAATGTCTTTGATAAGAGTGGAGATTTTTCTCACATAAAAGTGGAATTATTACTCACTGGTAGTGGGAAATAATTTCACTCTAAGAATTTGAATTTAATTCCCAACAAATGTGCACTAATTTCGTATGTGCAGCGACTTCCCGTAGAGTTATCAATCTTCTTTGAGAATGTTCTGCTATCGCTCGCCACTGATCAAAACTTCTTTGCAGAGGATCCATTTCTAAGATCGATGTCAAGAGTGCCGAAACGATCCTTAAGGTGAAACACAAAAGCTTCGGTTATCGTCGGGATCCTTCACTAAAGATTTAGCACTTCGTTTGAACATTCCCTGCTTTTAGTTTTCCTGTTTAGACTTTAACTTTTGTTTGTCAACCCCAGTGAGTCATGAGAACTGTTTCGTAGGATATTTCCTCTTTCCTCTATGTTTTCACATCGAACTGGTCTTCGTAACGATCAGTGATCGGTACGCGAGATGTCATTCATCATCCAACCATATATGAGTGAAACTTTCTTCCTTATGAACATAATTTTTCCAATTTCCATTTCTAGAGATCGGATCATCCAAGCTCATGGACATTCCAAAGAATCAATAGAAATTGATTGCCAACTCAGAAAGTACTTTCAACCTTCTACCGGATGGTCATTCAATTCTTCGAAGCGATAAAAAGAAACCGCCCACCGTCGTCGTGCAATTATCTCACGCTCTCTCTGTCTCATTCTGTGGACATCCATGACCAATGGAGTGCAATAGGAACTTATGACTGCTAACTACAATGATGAGACCCATCAGCAAACTCCCACACATGTCCTCCTCCCACACGAAGCAGCACCAGCAGACACCAGGACAGACAATGAAATAAGGAAACCAATCCCACCGCACAAAGAGTCACAGTAAAGATAAAAATAGGATATGGCCACTGACAGAAAAAGGAAACTGCTGGATATTCGATTTGTACACTAGACTGTAGAAGTCATTTTTATCGCATTCGGATATCCTCCACACAGAGCAACACACACACACACATATGGATTTACTGCAATAAGGATCACTTGAAGCATGGCAAAATCAATTTAAAAACCGACTAAGTCCTGGCAACATTACAAAACGCCCGACAGACCGAGTGGATAAAGTGTGCAACATGAGCTTAATGAATTAAAGGATACTCCAGCATAATCGATTTGGCACAAGTCACCAAGTTGAAAATTGAAACCCACACCCACCGCACACCGCCGCCGCCCAGAACACACATATAAATACAATCAGGATGCCAATCTAAAGTTTAATTCAAGAGCCCCGAAGGAAGCCCAGAACGTGGGTCACCTTTCACCCCGAGACCAAGCAATTCAAAGTAATTGTGTTCTCGTTTCATTTTTATACCCAGCCCGGCCCTACCACATCGAGGATATTCACAAATGTAAAACCGCCATGTTGCGTTTTCACCTGCTCGCCTGCTGTAGGTACCTACCACATCAGAAACTACCAAACTTGCGAAAGGATATTGGAAAAAGTTCGAATGGAACTAGTTGGTCGCCCGAAGCCTGTTGTATTTCGGGGTATTTTTTGTTTTTTCTGTTTTTCTGTTCACAATTTCAATATCGCCATCGCCACTGAGGTAACATGATGGCTGGTGTTGTGTGTACACAATGGGTAAATATCCCTCGGGATAAGCAGAAACATTGAAATGAATAGAACTTGTGAACAAAAAACACAAAAACCAAACTCTTGCCTGCCCACTTTGCTCCCGATGATCTCTCTTTGTGGTTCGACAGCAGCAAATTCAAATTCAATGAGTTTTCGTTGGCAGGAGGCCGGTGCCCTCCTTGTTCGATTCCCAGAGTCAATTTCAGGAAGCAGGCGCTGCTTCAAATTGCCTGTTTCATGAGCAAAACACAGAACCGAACACGCCGGCAGAGAAGAAAAAAAAAATTTCGAATGCTTTTCATTTTCAAGTTTCATTCCCTCCCATCCCCACCAAAAAAAAAAAAAAACAGGATCTCTTTTCATACCCCGACTCAGGAAAAAGTGAACTTAAATAACAAAAGGATTCTATAGGGCAAAGTTTCCTATGCGTATGTAGGTCTGGGTATACATACATATGTATGTTCCTAAAGGAACTAAACCATTTTATACATTTTGTGTCATTATTTGTTTCGTGCATATGTATGGATGTGTGTATTGCAGGATAACAAAAGGAGAACTACTAACCACCACTGTTCTTTGGGGAAATAGTTCTTGAGTTCGTTTGTTATCCTTTGAATGGGGCCAAGAGTAATGTGGATGATGGGAGGCCAGTGTGTGTTTGGTTTGAATTTGATTGAGAGCAACAAGGACTCCGAGTCGTATGAAAAAAAAAGGAAAAACTAGGACTATTGCTAGAAAATTTGAAAGTTCCCCTGGGGGCTTTGGGCACAAGTGGAATGCATACAAATCAGGATACGTGCTGTCTTGAGGGCGACTAAATTAAAGACACGAACAAGAAAATCACAAGGTACCTATAATATTAATAAAAATTATGACCAACCTTGTATGTATGATGGACTGAGGACTTGAACTAAATAATCTGAATGACTTTTGTGTTTGAGTTAAGTTTGAGGATGTTTTGAATATAAAGCAGGATTCGTCAGGACTTATCCGATGGAAGGAAAATGTATTAACACACATTTTTCATCTGAACACATGCATTTTTAACTTTGTTGAATTTAGGGCAAGAGGTCCTTGAACCAGAAGCTCAGTTTTGTTTGCAAGGACTGTACTTTAAATCAAGGCACTGAGTCGTCAAGATTTGGATCTATACTGATGTGAGGTAATAGACTTAACTAATGAAGACACACTCTATTGACTACCAGGTCACGTAGCAGTGAAAGGAGTGGAGATAGCGCCACTGAAGATATGGGAGGAACGGGAAAAAGAAAAGGCAAGGATAGGCTTTGCATTCAAACAGGCTTTTCGAACTGAACGGAAAATGCAGTAAGCTAGGTACTGCATACAAACAAACCTTTTGAACTAACATAGAACACTGATCCACAAAAGAAGAGACTACAAGCGGACACTCGAAGGGTGGGACACCGAGCTACTGGATCTAAAAACTCTCGTCCTTCAAGACAGTTGTACTAGAGATAGGTTAAGTTAAGTAGGTCGGTAGGCAAGTGGAAGAGATTCACAGCGCTACACCCAGGTCAATGCGGACCCATTGAGACACCCATAGGGATCAACCCTAGCTCTAGAGATATGGTTCCTATGAACTATCAAACCATTCAAATGATTTGATGTAGTTTAAGATGTCATTAACTGGTCTGTTGGATAATTCTTCTAGATCACGGAAGAAGTGTGGCTCGAGAAATTTAAATTTAAGCTGAATAAGACCTTGATAGTGGCAGAGACTCAACGACTTCCTCATCTACAGGTCTTAGTTTTTGCATGTGGTACCGTAGAGTGTTATGCCCCGTGATGACTCTTATCAGTTCGGTCCAACTCTTATGGAAACAAGGCCATATATATGTAATTCTTGTGATCACACAAGTGTCTAGGGCGGACCATCTCTTGCTAACCTCCCTTAAGGACTTAATTCCTGCTTAGAGCCTCAGTGTGCGAAGTGGGATAAACACCGAGTTGTCGGCTTGTTCTAAAGTAGAATTCGAACCTCTTCTCTTCTCATTACCTGGTGTATCTTCTTGTCCAGGGATCCACCAAAGCGCAACTCTGTGACTGGTTCCAAGAACCTTAAACTCTTCAGACCTCGATACTCCGACCCCGCCACCTATTTTTAAGAATATAGTCGGCAGACATTAGGATAACACAGATTTCTGCTTGAAAAACAGAGGCATGCCTTGTGTTGTCGGTCACCACGAAGACCCCAGCATCGGATCCTTGACTAGTTTTGGAGCCATTCGTGAAGTTTTTACCACAGCCCAGTCTAGACTCAGACTCTGGCCGAAACCAGTCCTGAACAGAAGGAAAGTTGACTTTAAATTTACACAGCAGCCGAAGTTCCGGTGTCATTGCATCATACGGCATATCCATGGAACCAGGGTAGTAGGATATGCGTCGCGCAAGACGGTAGATTGCTGTGATATTACAGCTCATAATGAAAGTATCAAGGGGAAGTAAATCAAGCAGAGCGTCTAGAACAGAGTCAGGCGTACTCGGAAAAACTCCCGTTTAGACAGGCCTTTCTTTGGAGTTTCATGCAGAAGGCTGTCACATATTTACGCAAAAGCCCGTTCCAACAAACAACCGACTACCATCCTAACCTTTCTCTACGTTCTTGGGATATATGTATCTTCGTATAAGACTACTGGTAAATAGTACCTTGAGTACCACAATAATCGTTCGAACAATGCCCTGTAGCATGATCGGAGTCATATCGTCCAGTACTGACGATTTGTAAGGGGAGAACGATCTAATTGGTCACTCAATTCTCTCCTCTGAGATCAAATCCGCTGGTAATTCATATCCCGTGTTCGTTCTAACTCTGGTGCTGTCGACAGATTGCGTTACACTTCCTGGGAAGTGCGTACTTAGTGAATCTGAGCAAGATTCAATCTAATTTCCGTGCGGATCTTCTAGTGATCCTATAGCCGTAGTTTGTCTGGAAAGGATTTTTCTTAGTCGACCAAACTCTGATGTCCCCTTTCACGGTAAGGTGGAAATCTTTTAAAGACGAAATTAAGCCCGGAAGTTATTCGGAAGGCGCTACATACTCTCAACGCATTGGTTCTGTAATCTGTCTCAGTCTTCTTTCAGTATGATTGCGTCCTTATGGCACAAGTCCAAGGTTGGGAGTCGTAGAGCATTATTGATGCGGCAACTCTCGGTAAGAGTAATCTCTTCTTGTGTTTCGGTTCTCCGATATGTGGGAAAATCCTTAGTAGGGCAGCTGTTGCTGCAGGTGCTGCTTATAAGTATTGCCAAGATACTTCGGCTCTGGTTTGGAAGCTATGACGTGATTGCCCACGGTTACTCTTACAGTCTCAATGACTCACTTGCTGCTGATGAGCACTACTTTGGTCTTTTCTTCTGCAAGTAGCCCAATGCACTCTATGTTTCTTTTAATTTGCGCTGTTGAAGACATTCTTGACATCCATAGTGATCATTGCACAGTACCTACTGCCATTCCATCGCCTTCTTTTTATGGCTTCTTTTTTTTTGCATTATTCACGACTTCGTCGATATCGTCTATCGTAGACTGTGCATTGCGGAAAGCATACTGGTAACCTGCAAGACCTCCAGCCTCATCGATTGCACTCTCCAATATGTCACTATCATGTGCTTTAGTATTTTCCCCAACATACATATAGGCCTATACGATGAGAGATCCTGCGATGGTTTACTACCTTTTGGAAGGAAGGACCAGTCTTTCTTTCTTCCAATGGTCAAGGAATACTCCTTCTTTGAGAGAAGTTTTGCATATATCTCCTAAGATTTGTGGGGGCCAACTGATTGCTGGTCTTAAGGCAATGATGGGTATTCCATCCACACCAGGTGCAGTCTTGCAGGATATCATCTTCGGTAACAAGGGCGTGTTAGTTCTTTATTGATTTCGGGAATGACCTCGGTATACTGTTGTTGCTATCTTTACCCTTACTTTGTTCGGAAGAATATTCCTGCCTCGGTGAAAACTTTGTGGCAAAGAACTCCGAAAACAGTCGCTTCAATCTTTAGTTTCACTTTACTGACTCGAACTCATAAACAAAGTGTAAAACGATTAATTTTTATTTCTTTTCTTCAAAACACCTTAAATCTTGAACACACTCTCTAAACTCAATGCTACCGGAAATTCGACGTCATACTTATTTTATCAGTTTTAGGTTGACAGTCAGATGGATGCGTTCAAAGGCTATAGGCAAGATGTGGTTTACAAAAGCTAGGTGGCGTTACTTAAATATATTACAAAAGAAAGGATTGGATTATTCGGCTTTATCCATCCAGAGCATCACTAATGATGAAAAAGAAAAACTCTGTCCACTCCACTTCGTGGTTCAAAAACCTTCAAAACTAAAATGTCTATTCACAGAGCATTCGCAAATTGAATAGATATGTATACCTCTATGGAAAACCCAAATTCAAAAAAAAATATATATGTATGTAGGTGCTTTGTCAACAGTCGCTATGGGTAGATGCACAATTCCATTTGTTGTCAAAGGTGGCTCCAAACAAACGGCCTTCACTATTATTTTATTGAAAACATTTTCTATCGTGTTTATTAAATTCTCTCGCTCTCTACATAAATAATTTCAAAACGCCTATTTTATTTTCTATTTCTTTTTTGTAAAAAAAAAGAATATAACCCAAAATGCATTGATATTCCCCGTTTTCCAATTCACCATTGAAATTCAACTGCAGTTCATGGAAATAATAACAAAAAAAAAAAATTCAAAAACTGTGTGCAGTCAGAAAAAAAATCTGCCGCACCATTTTTACTCAAATTTAATTTGTCAAAAATTTGCATTTAAAAGCGGTCGATCAATCGGCACAAACCCCATACAACCAGCGAGGACTATATAGAAAATGCAAATCTCATTCGGCCACAATTCCATGGCATACGTACTCTCTTGCGCTCCAGTCATGCATGGACATGGGTGGCAACGATAAAATAATACGCACTCCAAACAACAAACGACTCCTGTGCCACTACTGTCGATAATCCCTCAGAAAAACAAGCTGCCAAGTCCCCCATCAGGACTCGCAATTGCCATTCCCATTGCCATTCCCATTGCCATTGCCAATCCTCGTCATCATACATTCGGATGCATTTTTCCGCGTTATAATTATTTTTCGCCCTCTCAGCGGTGCAAAAGAAAAAAAAAAAGCCCGAAAAGAAAAATAAGTGCATTCCATTTGGGGTTTTTATTTTATTCGGCGGCTGCCCAAACCACTCGAGTTATCAGGAACACACACGCGGCTTGGCCATTCAATGAAAGCCACAGCACACACTGCCCAAATCGTTGCCAAAAATCCGCAAACATTTCAGTGATCGAAACCGAAAATTGAACAGTCAAAAACAAATAAAATAGGAGGACGCAGGACGCCCACCCCTCATCCTGTCCAATCAATCGCGGTGGGCACTGGTGGGCAGTGCACGTGGTCAAGCACCGGCCGCCCCGCCGCTGCCGGGGGTATATGGAAGAATGTAAATAGAATTTTTAAGTGTTTTTTGAAACGCAAAACACTGTTAAATATTCATGCCGATTGGGTTCGGATGTTTCGCAACGCGATTGGGGGATGCAACGCATCCAGAGAGTCCGAATTTATTTTTCCCTATAACCCAACAACAGGGGAGAGCCGCGCGCCGTTGTGCTTTGTTAGTGGCACCCTGCCCTGAGCCTGGGTGGGTTCCAAATTGAAAATTGATTCGGCGGGCGGCAGGTACGAGTATATAGTAAAAAGAGGTCTGTCGAGCAGTGAATTTCAAATGTAAATTTGAAGTCATGCAGGTACTCATGCTGAAATGGTATTGAGCTGGGTTTCGTTATGCATCACATGATGGAGCTTAATGGTGAATTGAAAGGGGGAAAGCTGAATTTCAATTCACATTCAGCCTCAAAGTAATGGAGTCTTGATGAAGGGTTTTAAAGTATTTTCCTGAGGATTCCACTTTCACATTCAGACAATTTCACCTAGCCTTCGAAACTTTATGGAACAGTGGATCATTATAGAAAATGTTACTCCTCTCCATCGGGGACTCAAAAATGTTCGAAACTTATAGACAGTCGAGATCCAAAAAATGAGACATTTATAGCCTACAACTCATGGAATACACGGCCAATTGCTATAAAAGAATCAGAGACATGGGTTCCACTCAAGGGAGGACTGGTTAAATGGTAGGACTATCAACCCGAATAATATCTCGATTTTCAAGGACGGGTCAAAAACTGATGAAGAAGTAGGCTATAACATATGCTCCTCTGAACCGGAGATTGTTCGCTCACATAGACTTCCAAACCACGGTAGTGTGTTCCAAGAGGAAGAACTAGCAATCGAAGAAGTGGCTCGAGAACTATTCGTAAAACTGTAATCTAGGAAGTTGATCGACATATATGTACATCGACAGTCAAGTAGCCATGAAGCTGCCATCTCATTCACAGTCGTCAAATTTAAACTCGCAAGACGATGCTATGAAGAGCTCAATACTCTCACAGCAAATCACGATCTTACACTTCCTTGGGTTCCAGGACACCGCGGTATTCAAGGGAATAAACTGGTGAACGATTTAACAAGAAAGGGGTCCGAATAGGACCAGGCAGTGGTTGTTACTTCTGTTTTATCGCACCTAGCACATATTAAATCCCATATAGGCGTGAGACTAGCTAAAGAGAGATGGAGCGCACTATCATCTTGCTCTGTTTTCAGAAAACTCTGGATAAAACAGAAAAATGCCAAAAGCAAACAGATTCTACTCCTTAATAGACCCAATTTAGTGCTCTTCACCGCAGTTATTACCGCCCACAACCTCCTGATGACCTACCGAAGAAAAAAACAAAGACGACCTTGCGAGAAGCTGCGACAATACAGATGCAGAATAGATCTTTGGGAATGCCCAACCTTCAGGAAAACGGCCCTCGACGAATACCACTTCGAAGATCTGGGCGACCAGCATTAGGAAGGAAGCCACCATTAACCATCCTCAAATCTATAATAATCTCGGTTTGATTCGAGGAGGCTCTTCCTATCCCAAAGCTACAGACCAGCTTTTGTCTTCTATTTATGTTACTCCATGACAGCAGTTCCACAATGGATCTATTGGTGATCCAGGTGCTATCTGTATATGCAACCTCCCTTTCTATCTACCTACCTATCTAACAAAGAATAAAATGTGCCGCTCTTTAAGAAAACTTGAATAAATCCGCAATTCCAAGTGTTGAACGACCGTGCCTAAAGGATGAATAGCACTCCCCCAGAGTGTCTTCTAACTGTGGACTCCGGATACCATGGGTCCTTCGGTTTCAAAAAACCTTCCCCAAGCATGGAGCTTACATAAACATTTTTAAAAACAATGAGAAATCCACATGTCCAATCGTGCATCTAGAGGCCAGTTTGGGCCTCTCAAACTCTGCAGGATGGGCGCTTGGTCCCGCTTTACGATGGAGGACGAGAAGACATTACTTCAATCGTCCAGCTCAGATACTTACGACGTTCATTGATGGCTTGAAACGACCCCAGTGAAAGAAGGTTCTGCTATTAGGATTTGGATGTAAATGCTTCGAAAATGGTCTCTGGAATTAAATTTGGACCCCACAACACCAGGCAATATTGCTTACAGGAAGGACAACCACTTCAAGGTTAATTAATAGATCAACGAGTCCTGTCCACACCTATAGAGAGGCCGCGGCAAGCACTAAGATTGGTGTAATACCAGACGAATTCCATAACATCATCTGGACGACGGAACAGCTTAAAGGGCATCTTGACCCTTATTGACGAAATCCAAAATGAGGGATCCACAAAGCCCTAGTACCGTAGATGCACTCCAAAACCCAGTGGTATGGTGAACTGGCTTTAAGGAAAAGTGCCCAAAATGTAGTCGCGGAAAGAGGCTCGGTTGAAAGCTGTAGACGAAGGAATAATTGCTTGTCATCGTTAGATCAGAATGGCGGACTGTGGGTAGATGACTAGAGAGTGCTGAGCAGAGTCCAAAGAGCAGCTGTCATGAAACTCATCCAAACCTTTAATCTCACAATAGCCTTCCATAAAAAAAAATACGAGGTGACATCAGTTGTGACTTCGGTTTCGTCCACCTTAGCCCGAGACATAACAAAGATTCCTTAATACAGTACATACAGACGAACCGCATTTATATCCTTTTAGTCAAACAGCACTATTAGTCCTTAAATTGTCTGATCTGGGACTAGCTTATTCTCCTCGACAATCTTGAATTCATGAACAAAGTTACTGTAGAATAGATTCCAATACATGAAGCTCTCAAAAAAATTAACGGGGCTAACTGCCTGGCGAGAAGAGGCACATATCGTCCACTCGTTGATCCGACGGACTATCTAAAGGGACATTGTCCGCCTAGATACCATCTGCACGTAGTAAAACTGTCAGATACTGATATTTGCCGCCTCTGTGGAGTGCGAAAATAAATGGGAGAATATATGTTTGCGTCCAGAAGCGCTAAGGAAAAGATTTTTCCACTTCGACCGGGACTCTTGTTGGTGATTGGCTTCCTCTAACCAATATACAAGACAATGTAAGATAAGGGAAAACAAGTACTTGGTATGAACTTAAAATATACTATTACTACCCTTAGCCAGCCATGTTTCCCCTCCGAAAACATACTAGCCTCTCAAAAACCCAAAGAAAAGACAGGAGTATGTCGACTCAGGAAAGCCCTCCATTAAAGAACTGAAGAGGGTAGAGCGCAAAGGAACAGAAACACGCGTAAGGAGCGTAGAGATTCCGAAAAAGAGTCAAATCTCCGACAGGTTCAAAATCAGGAAGAGTCCAAACCCAGATCTAAAATAGGGTCAGATGGCAATACAAACGATGTAGGTACTACGACTTAACTACCTCGCCAACAACCGAGAGGAAAACCCAAGAACTTCCAGTCATACGGCCCTCGTTGCAAATAATGCCATGGAACACCTCCAAATTGCAGTCATCGATGTCGATAGCCCAGAGTTTAAACTTACTGACGAGCAATGGGCCTAATTGGAGACAGCACTTATGGACCGCATCTTCGCAGCCCTCTGCTACAAGTTACGCCAAAAACACGCAATTTAGACAGCTCTCCAACCTCAAAGGCTTCCGTATCCTCTCCTGACAAAACGAGTTTACATTAAAATGTCTTAAAGAGGAAATCGGCAGAATGGAGGCGCCATAGGAACAAACAAAGTTAAGTTAGACCCAAAGCCAGGATCCATATTCCGGGGCCAACTATCACCAAGGAAAGATTGGAACCAGGATGCGATTATCATGTTCAACAGAGAGACAATTCTACAGCTTCTATCGACAGGATTCAAAGTACGTGTTGGACTTAACATGATTAAGGTGAACCACAGCAAGGTGGCCAGAGCCAACCTCGTATCCTGCATTACGAAAAATATTATCTAGATTGCCCTCATCTAGGAACCGTGCATGTCAAATAATAAGATCTTCGGTATCAACTCCAAGGATTATAAATGGTTCTTCGTACAGCAAAACAAATAAGAAGAAAATACCCGATTTCAAGCTGCCTAGACTGAATGGAGTTGGGCTCCAAATTTCAGACAAGGCAAGATACCTAGGGTGCATACTATCAGGGTGCATATACATCACTTACGGTTGTCTGGTTTAATGATCTGCTGCCACAAAAGCCACAAACCTGAACACCCTCACAAGGATCTATTGTATACCGTGTTTGGGTACCACCAGCTTTTGATTAGGACAAAACCCGACTTTGCCTTTGAAGCCATACTCGGGGACTTTGCCCAGTGGACCTATTCGACAAAGATATAGCGGCAAAAGTACCCTACGCCTCCGACAAACCTGGATATGGAACAACCAAATCGGACACAGTACCATTACCAAAGGTCAAGGCGTCGTCTGACTGCTTTTCTCCGCACACGGACTTCAACCTCAACCTCGACTCCAAATTTCCGTCTACATATCCATCTTCACGGATGAATCAAAAATGAACGAAGATTCTGGCTCAGGAATATTCTTAGAGGAACCATAAAACTTCCAAATCACGCAAGTGTGTTCGAATACATGAAATCTTCGAGACCTGCCGAGACCTAGACACTCTGAACAGTAACAAAGCTATCACTTCCATCACAACCAAGTCAAAAGATGCAAAAAGGAACTTAAATCCCTTACTCGAGGGACTGCATCATGCTCTGCTGGATTCCGGGACATATGGGCTTCCATGGGAATGAAATGACCGATGATCTAGCGAGAAAAGGATCAAAATTAGTCCCATCAGTCTTCTCATGTCCAAAATCACCTCGGACTGTCACAACATGACCAACGTAAGGTGGAGTACACTCTCTGCATGCAGCGTCTCTAGAAAACCCAATACGACAAAAAAGGACGAGACAAATTCTATCGCTAGATAGACCACAGCTGGGTCTCTTCATAGGTATTCTCACTCAATGGCGGTCCATCTTAGAAGAATGAGAATCAGTACCACAGACCTATGCAGCGGCTGAGGAAGACACTACACATTTCCTCTCCGAATACACAAGCTGCCTCAGCAGAATCAGATTCGCAACTCTGGGAAAAGTAACTTTCAATGACCTCAGCGAATACCCTAAAATTCATTATGAAACCAGGATGGTTCAGGAGGGCCGCTCCAGTCATGGATTAAGTATTGGACTGATTGTCATGTTCACTATTTTCAGGCATCCCACACCGGGGAACACAATGGATCCGTCGAGATTCGAGTAAAGTTGCACCTCCGGTGAAGTTGCACTCACTCTAGTGCAGCTTTGGGCAATCTGTTTCTCCGCTCAATCGACAGTCCAATAATATTCCTACTCTCATCAAGTCACCTTTCCATCCGATGTCCTTCCTTCATTCATAAACAAATCCTCTACTCTCTTGGCCATCCATTCAATGTACAAGTACACGCCGCCGGTCAAATCATTTACCTCACTGGCTTGTTAATCTTCAATTTATTTGACATAACCCATGACAAGTGTACCCACAGCCTCAAGGAGGAGGAACAAAATTGAGAGCACCTCAACGCAGGGATGGAAAAATCAAAAGGCACACCGACCACCACCCTTCATCGTTTAATAATTTCTCAAATCCATTTTGATTGGCGAGGACATTGAATGGAGTCAACGACGATGAGGATGACGACGACGACCACGTCGTCCTCCCAGCGATGCTTAACAGCAGCAACAGCTATCGACCGAGGTCTAGGAGAAAACCTTGAAGACAGATCGTGCACCACCGACAACAGGTTGCTCCGACGCCGCCGCCACCAACTAGCAGCCAAACTCAATCTCCATCTCATCTCATGCGGCGATGGGTCACTGCAATAAACCGTGCGACTACAGCTTTATGGGATCGTTTTATAATTTTAATTGATTGGAAATTAATGATCTGCAGATATCGATAGCCTGCCTCCCATCCCATTGTGTATCGTCGTCGTTGTCGTTCAGAAAAGATGATTTCTTCCGACGACAACGTCTTCTCCACGTACCACTCCATCGGAGGAGATTCAATTTTTTTTCTTCTTCCTTCCATTAATCTCAGCAGCCGAGAGGTCCTCCGGTCCCCGGTGAGATTGACATATGGCCGTCGACATTTTCTGTCTGTCGAACGTCGGAATGTTGTAAATTAATTGAAAATGAGCAATCGATGATGGGCCCTGACTTACAAAGCGGTCTAATAGACCCCGGCCTGCATTCTCCGACTGCAGCTGGTTTGGTTTGGTTCTTTTGCAATCGTTACCGGAGTCGCAGTCGCACAGTCGACGACGACAATGTTATTGATACTAATGCTGATGACTACGACCACGACGACGACGACGATGATGATGATGATGATGATGGGAGAGATTGGTTGATGTCAAATCGTTGTTTTGTGTAGTGTCTGCTGGATCTGGCTTAGGATTGGGAGCTCCACGGGACGGGACCGTGGCATGGATTGCATTGGATTTAAATTATGATTCATTAATTCGATTTATCTGCGATATTACTCGTATTGTGTGTGGTTCTTTGGCGAGTTTGACTTTCCGTACTCGGTCGGGGTGGGGAAATTGGTTTCGGAGTCAATCAAGCGTTCGAGGAGGTTGTCACTTTTGTGCGGTTCACCATCAATCACATCGATGCTCGCAAATATTCTTTGGCTTCGCATAGGAGAGAGGATCTGGTTTGGAGAAATATTATTTTCGGGGTTAAAAATAAGGTTAGGTTGCGTCTTTCTTTTTCACCCGTTCATGTAGGAGAAGAGAGTCTCTGGCTCTGGATGTGAGTTGACATCCCGTCATGTTTGATTTGTGTTGTTAATTAACCTGTAATCTTAGATTTGCAGGATGTGGTTGTAATGGTCCGGCATAAGACAGGTAGAAAGGAAATGAAATTGATTGCAATTATAGGGCGGTACTAGGAGGGAGGATTGACGGAATTAACTGATGCCCTTGGCCTAATATCCTTAACGCACTGTTTAAAGGGAATATCGGTTCGATTGTGAGCACTTACAAAGAAGCTTTACTATTAGGGAGAAGGGATAGTTCAGTCTATCTCGTAAGACCGTCCATACGAGGTGAAGAGCCACATCCTGCGCGAGGTGTACCTGCTGATAACGAAATATGGCGGATCTAATGCGGAAAACTTGAAAAAAATCCGTAAACCCGGGTGGATACAGTGCCCATGGGATCTAAACCAAACCTTTATTAAAAAGGAAGTGAAGCACTCCTAGCTCCATAAAAACCGATCAGGTAGTAGGAGATGAACCTATACTTCTTCGTGCTTTGAATGAGGGAAACGTTAGGCAATCGACAGAAGTCTGGAGAACTTTCTCCTAGAATCTTGTTATACCTGCTCTACGGC
This sequence comes from Xylota sylvarum, assembly GCA_905220385.1. Taxonomy (NCBI): domain Eukaryota; kingdom Metazoa; phylum Arthropoda; class Insecta; order Diptera; family Syrphidae; genus Xylota; species Xylota sylvarum. The sequence continues at coordinate 149,791,139 of LR999957.1, read as the reverse complement.
CAGTTTATCCTTCGTCAAATTCCTTCAAAGATCTAGGAATGCTAAATTGACAATAAAGAGACTAGGGTCGAGCTAGAGGATAAGGAACGGAAAAGGCTTAATGACACACGAACCTATCTGCCGCAGCTATCTTCAGAGCGGAATGTGAGCCATTTGCTAGAACTTCTGGGGGAACCGCAACTGCGGTGGGCAAGAGCGCAGAGAAGCTGATCGGACCACCAAAACTTTGACAAACCAGAACTAGTCAGGACAGGAGCTGATCTCTCCCACCTCGGAGCTACAATGCAATGTGAGCCAAAGTCATGGTACTACCCAAGTCTTTGACAAGCCATAGTTACTTAAGACAGAAGGTGATCGCGTCTGCCACTTCGAAGCTAAAACGTAATTACAGGCGAAACGCTGAAACGCAAGGTTCATTCTTTTTCTTAGCTGGTGCTACAGTTCTAGCTGAACCTGAGCCTCCAATAACAAGCCTCTCCAATTAGCCCGATCCTTAGCTAACTGCCTCCAGTTACGAACTCCAAGTCGGTTGAGGTCTTTTTCTTCTTGTGCGCGCCACCTAAGGCGAGGCCTTGCTCTACTGCATTGTCCGTCCGAGTTAGATTCGAAAACTCAGCAGGATGCGTAATTTTTTGACTTGGTCGATGTTGCTGTGCAGTTCGTATAGTTCGTCGTTGAATCTCCTCCTCCATTGCCCGTCAACGCAAATGGGACCGAAAATTTTAAGAAGACGCCGCCAGGCTCATAAATAGGATGAAAAAGCGTGATCCAAAGTCTTTCACAAACGAGGATAGGGATAGGAAATCCGAGTCACAAAATAAAACTGTCACTAGGAACAGAAGATTGGTTGCAGATAGGGTGGGAAGTCGACTGCTCCCCACCTCGGCTGCGGATTGACTTCGGCGCACAACCGGCTCAGTTTAGCACTCGTCCGAATCTGCTCCGGTACCAGGCTGTTCCAAAAATGCCAAGACATGACGTAACACACCGACCCATACTAAAACCAGACGACAGAGTTTAGGGCAGACTAGGGGAACTGGAAGGAGACTGTTTGCACCTGAGGTGATAAGCCCTTTGTCATACATTTTAGTCGCGTCCAGGCTCAAACCCCTGCTAACCGACTCAGACGCCTCTGCTTGGGACGATTGTGGGATGTTCCAAACGAGGCAGATTAGACGATGCCACCAACACACAATAAAAAAGCGAAGAAAGCGGTTCAAACCACGAATGGTCTACTAGTGGCGAATAATCCTGATCGCAGAATAAACAGCAATCAATGGAGATTGGTAACATTGCTCATACTTGACGGAGTCAACGATGTGATTGTCAAGAACCAGGGAAATGTCCCTTTCTTCGAACAGCTGACCACCTATAAAGGACCATTCAGATCTCTTGGCCAACACGCAGGCCCCATGGGCTAATACCGACCTCCGACCAGTCGGAAAGAAGATCCTGCTCGAGTTCACTAGATATCTGCTACAGAAATAAAATCGAAGTTTGTGAAGTGCTGTCGAGAAGAGCTAAAGGTTCTTGGAACACGGCATCCCTGGTCATGAAGGTATACCAGGGAATTTAAGAGCTGATGATCTGTCTAAGAAAGGTTTGGCCTGGAGCAAGCCGACCACATTGAGAACATTCTACCTTGCACACCAAGGCACGAAGCGAGAAATAAGGCTCTAATGAAAGCTAGTAATACATAGGATAGGATAGAAGTTCCCTCAGTACACGAGCTACAACGACAAAAATGTGGCCTCTATTTAATTAAGGAAGAACCGGCAGACTGATACAAAAAGAAGGTAATTCGCTATCTACCCTCATAGGAGAGGTTAAGGGACACAACAATCTGGGGTACCACATGAGGAAATTACGATCCACAATGAAGATCTTTTTGAAGACTGTGGTGATAAGGATACTACTTACTTCCTCTGTTATTGCCAATGCTTCTGCCACATAAGAAAGATATTCCTGGGAGGATATTTCTTCCAGGACATTCAAGAATTTTCCAACAAACCGGTGAACAACATCTGCAGCTACCTTAAAACGACAGAATGGTTTGTATACCAGACGCAATAAGTAGCATCCATTCCATCTTGAGCTATTGTTGGTTAGGTAATGCTCCACAAGCTAAGTGATACAACTTTACCCTCTATTGGGCAATACTCGTACAATAGATCTTTACTGACCTGAGTGCGGTAAGTACGGGTTTCTCTCCACTTAGCCAACCCACCTACCTACGTACCATAAAGAAGTGTGAAAAAATTCCATTGAAATAGCACAATATTCGTTGACTTCCTTTGGCTATTGAGTTAATATGGGGTTTAAGGATGTAATAAGTTTCCTGGACTGTGGTGGATTCTTGAAAGGAAATTTACCTACACATGGAACCATGTGGCATGGTTCGCCGGTTCTAATTATGGTTATGGCGCTAAGGAAAGCAAACAATAGATGGTTTTCCCTAGACACTTGTGAAGCCGCAAAACGAATGTAGCCTTACTTCGACAAAACAAGGACCGACTCTTCTGTAAATCTTATACAAAAGTATAGAAAATTCTTTTCTAACCTGGAGTTATCACGGGGCTTAACATTTTCGGGCTCCACATGAAAATACTTCGACTAACAGAAGACGATGTAGAAATGGGGAAGTCAACGAGGACAAAACCCACTTTCTTCGTCTAGGTCATATCCACTTCGGGAGACCAGTGAACGACATAGAAATAGCAACATCATCAATCTTCAAATAGGAAATCCTTGAATCAGTCCCATAAAATCAATACGATCTTCAGGGCCTGTACAACCGGAACTATTGCCAGAACTTCTCCCTTGACAAGCGGTACCGGTGGGAGGACTGATGAGTCGGCTAGGAAGCATTGTCTATCCCTCTGCATTCGAGTCAATAATCCGTACAGAAAAAGTAAATCCACGGAGGTGATCTCCACAATATAAAAGGAGCACTTTACTCCTAGACATGAAGGGCACGTTCGATAATAATGACTATGGCTCGATAGCAAGACCAATTAGTACCATAAGTATCGAAGATTCGACCCACCATAGTCGAATTATTACTTCCTTCATCACTGTCTAAAAGGATCTGAGCCGAGAGTGGACTGAACGTGGCGCTGTTGGAAGAAGGATCTTTCCCTAAGCCACACATTGTCCATGGGTTTTTTTTCACAAAGTCTGGAGCTTTCGTCAGAGAAGATCTTAGCCACAATTTCTGCACGAAATGCTGACTTGTAGGCTAATTCATGGAGAGTCGCACAGAGGGAGAAGAAAGTTGGGCACCTCTAACTCGTCTTGGCGATAGATGACGCCTCCATGACATGACTCAACACCTGTAAATGTAAAATTTGTTACCGCTTTGGCTAGGCCTGAGGAACACCTACAAGGTTTCAGCGTCTGGTCGCGGTTCCTTTGATAAAGAGGAAGTCGAACCTCCACTTGATGTCGGAAATATCCACGGAGAGCCAATGCCAATGCCAATGCATTTTTAATGGCGGCTGGCTTAATCAACACAAATATTAACTTTCTTTCGATTCTAGAATTTATGATGAAAGACCTAGTGGAGCTACCGCCCATAGAGGACCAAGAACTTATTCGTCACTGTCAAGACAGAAACCACAACCCATTTCCTCGATAGTTCATCCGCAGCTTCCTTTGTAGGTATGTTGCACTGGCCAGGTACCCGTAGCAAGCTAACCTGGGAGGAGGTTGCTAGAATGTTGAGTTTTTTCCTATAAAAAGGTTTCGTAAACATACATATGTATGTTCTCGTAAAGAGTACCATTGTGAACTTTTTAAGGTTAACGTCCAATCCGCAACTGTTTGCCAACTGCATGCGCAACGCCGACTGCATCAACTTTCCAAACGTAGCCGATTGCTTTAACTCGAGTAGCGTCGCTTCACCCCTTTCCAGATTATGACTACGTCATCTGTATAACATTGCTTGCTGCACCCAATAGAGCCCAATATAGGTGTCTAGCCCATGACTCTGAAACTTAACTTGGAGATAGTCCAGTTTCTAGAGCTCTTTCTGACATTCGCGGAAGCTCTGTTTGGATACAACGTACAACTGTGTGCTGGAAACAATGAATACTTATAAACTCATCTCTCCACATGACTTACGACAACGCTGTTTGTCTGAGAATGGGAATTCCAAGCCCCCCCTGACTGCCCGATTTCAATCGCACTAACTTCCAAGCCACTGTCATGTAAAGCTCAAAACCCCCCTTGACTAGATGCAGTCCATACATAAGTAAAAAAAACACATTATGTAGCACATTGTTCACAGTTAATCAAAAAGATTCAGTTCACCAAAAAAAAAGTTAAATACTGGCACAGAAAAACTCACTTGAATTGGGACAAGAACTTCAACCGAAATTACCAAGTCCACTGGAATGAGCATAACGACCAACACAATGTGCAAAACTATTTCATCCCCGAAGTGCAGTAGGTACTATAACCCCAAAAAAGAAGGAGCAACACAAAAAAAAAGAAAAAAAAGAGGACAAATGTTCTCGGTAAGTGGGTTATAAAGGAAAATAGGTTGCCTCAACAAATTCCCGAACAGGTGCACATAATTGCAGCACACATTGTAAACTAGAGCGTAAACTTTGTTGTTTAAACAGGGTCACCGCTAGGGCAGTCCAGTAGCAGTCCGAAAACTGTGAGCTGCATCCTTTGCTCACTCACCCAACCAGCTACCAACTCTATCAACATTAGTAGTAACGAGCAAGAATTCAATTCGTTTCGATCCTGCAAGAGGAATGAACACAAAGCTGGGCAGCAACCTTAAAGGTCCTTTCTTCTGCAACTGCAACTGCTACTACTACTGCTACTGCTGTTCCTTCTGCTGTAGCTGCACACACAATCAAATTCTCATTACAGAAAGTTTTTATGTCGTTTTAAAATAATCCTGCAGCAATGGCAAGGAGTATGAGTGGTGCATGTGTATGCACATACCTAACCATCATCATCATTAACAGAGAAGTGGAAGCCACCCTAACCAACCCATATTGCTGCTCTGCACGTTCTAAATTATTCTTGAAATTTTTGGAGCAGCAATAAGCTTTCGCTTTGGCGAAATTTAAACTTGAGCAAATTCCAAAGTCATTATCCTTGAACACGAGTGCTGGATGAGAGTCGTGTAAAATCCCTAAGGGCTATTCGTAACAAGCAACTAGTGATGATGTGCTGATGTCGGTGGTGGTGATACGATGATAGAAACCACCTAATGAGCTGACGGTTTCGATTACAGGATACTTTCCAAAATAAGTAGTAACCATCAGCAGCGTGTGTCACTAGAGGAAGATTCCTTCGCTGCATCCGTCCTTTGATTCAACTGCTCTTCATGACTAAGATGACTTTTGACAGATCTGAGCCTTTAACATGAAAAGGAGTAACTTCCTTCCACAACAGCTTCCCGTTTGGTTTTGGAAATGTTTGCATTTAATGTTCATTAAGTCTGATTAAATTGAACACGATGCATACAGGCTCTGAGTAGGATGCCTTCGTAGCTGGATGTGTTTTGTCTGATGATGAAGAGAATGGAGGAACAATCCGACACAATCCTTGTGTTAGGCATCGTCTTGCATTAAGAGATGGCTTTATGTTGTGATTGCCACACAAGCGGGTTAATGGCGAGACTTTGGTGTGAATCTGCACACGCATATGTAGGAACCGCACCTGGAGTTTCACCTGGTAGATGTGCTTCGGTTGGATGGTATCATATGTATCATTTGTAGTACTTAGGGTCATGTCATGGCTATAATGTGCTTGGACGGATTCTAGCTAAAGAAGATAATTTCGAAAATTATGCTGAGAAGAGTCTACATAAGCAGAGTGTTCCCTAGGACTAGGAAAATCATTCGTAAAAGAATAAACATTGGTTTGGCAAAGGATTTCTTTCTTGAATTGGCTTTTAAATGACTTTTAAATGAAATCCTTGACACTAACTAGATGAGCAGAATATTTTATGCATGTTATCCTGTAGATATGCATGTTACCCTTTCGGCTTTCCTTTCTTTGAAAATGATAGCTTTGTAGAACCTAAAGACTGGGAAGGCGTTTGAGAAGGACCTCAATGGAGGAAAAATACAAGGATGCAAGTCATGTAAGCTGCTTTACACATTTAGAATAATTACGTGACTACTTAAAAAAGTCAGTGAGGCTCGGTTCCAAGGCGTGAAAGTTGTGCCCAGCAGCTTCTGCATGATACAGATCAGGAATCAGTTAAAGAGCCGAATCCTGGATTTCCGACATTTTGGAATTGGAGACTACACTCTGACAGAGAGTTGTATCCGATAGGGTTTTAGGCGCGGTGGATATGGATTTTGTGCCTGTCTTGCGATGGAGACGGTAGCCATTATATCTTTTTAGGTTATAGGTTATATTGTCTCTAGCCTCTTGAGGGGAGACCATATTTATCATTCGACAGCAATCCTGTAGAACTGATAGCAGGAGAAAGATTGTAGATGCATAGTTTGACTGATTCGGGCTTTGTCTTCAAGGGCCAGCAATAGGTTACCCACACTAAAAGCAACATCACTCTCATAGGTTTTTAGCCAGGAATAAAATGCCAGTGATTACAAAACACTAGATTACCAACGGTAGGGACCTGCAATCTAAACCAGAGGTCTTGGCAAATAAAAAGGAAGCTAACTAGCCTACAGACGACCTCTGTGCTGGTCGCCAAAGGGCAGATAATTACGTTTCTTGTATCACCTGAGCTTCTGACTACCTTTGTCTTAGGAGATCGAAACAGAAAATAATGGATTTTGAGGTTATTAAGTGGAGACGTAGAGTTTTAGATTCAGCTTAATTCATTAGTGCTTCCCATTTCATTGGTGGCTACTGAGAAATCAGTTTCAGCAGCAACTGGGGCAGCAGTAGCAATTTTGCTCAGTAGCTCAAAGAAGATGCTCTCCAGATTTTTAGAATCAAAATATCTCGAGGTAACCCTAGACCATAAGTTTAACTGGAAACCTGTTCTAGACAGAATCACAGAAAGTGACCACAGCCTTCTGGAAACTTAAAAACCTACACATCACTCGTATCTTCCAGAAAAGATAATTGAGTCCGAACCCGTTTCGACCTTTCAAAAGGTGCAAGGTTTGTAGGTATTAGTGGTGGAATGCGTAGATGTACGTGATTGCTGCCCTGGAAGTCCTTTTAGACTTTCCATCCCCTTATATAGATAAATGAACAAGAAAAGTACTAACCTAGTTGGACATACAATACATATGAAGTTCCTTGACGAAATTCAGCTATCTTAACCGGCAGTATGCACCACAGACTTTTTATCCGAAAACAATCAATCTCAATTGGTCCTTCAAAGTTCTTATCCGAATCGCAGTTATTGGGTCACTACTCCTTGAATTGGTACCTGAACCTGACTGGTACACTAAGATGACGTTTCAAAGATGTCAAATGTGGTAGGAACAAGAATTCTCGATCCCAACTATAAATTGTCTGCACCACTAGGATTTCAAGTTTTGCGCCAGAGAATCCATCTAGTGAAGGAGCCGTAAAAGCTCTTATGACCTTTAAGTTTGAGTCTAAGTTGGTTTGAACTGTTTTCACAGTCTCCAACATGGGTCGCAGCAAAGGGATCCCTGTGATCATTCTCACAACAAATGGTTCATTTGAGCAAATGTTGCAAAGCTGAGGGCAGCGTATGGAAAAGGCTTCAGCAACATCAGAGAAAACCACACAAGATGGCCAGTAATTTCGTTTCCAGCCGCACCTCCAGGTTGACTGATATCGAAGGTCGAGACTTTTGAAAAATCAACACGTATTGAGTAGAAAGTCTCGTGTCCAATCAGATATAGTAAAGGAAATTCTGTTTAAACCTAAGAAGATGACCAGATATATGAATCTTTATATAAGTCCTGGCAGCCTTAAAATGATTGTCTAAAAACCAACAAAGAATCCATTAGAAATGATGAGGATCATATTAGTAAATGGATAGTATCCATACTAGGAGACTTTAGAATAACTAGGTTTGTAAGTAGGGGAACCCCTCAATGAGGTTTTATCTTCCTCCTCTTATTGGTAAGGGTCATAAACAAGATCTTGACGAAACTTGATAGGAAAGTATTCAAGGTGGTTGCTGATGATCTCGTAATTTTAGTGACTTTCTCCCTGTGATAAGTCAAATCATGAAGAGCTCTCTGAAATCATTGCTTTCTATGTCTACAACAAGACATTCTGAAAAAATAGGAGTCAGCCAAGTATGCCGTTCAATCAAGACTGATAGAGCATTACCAAAAAGGACTAAGCAAACTAAACGTCCAATTAAAAATTCGTCTCATTTGGGTCCCAGGATACAGTACTATTGAGGAAAATGAACGAGCGGATGCACTAGCCAGGCAAGGGTCAGACTTTAGCCGCTCTCCGGCAGAAAGAGTCAATATTCTGCTAGGAGTCATTAAGGGTAATATACATAGGTATATCATTATTTCCTAATCCAGCCAAACCTCGGTGGAACAGGCTTTCTGGGAGTGCTATATCGAAAGACATGTTCCAGTTACAGGAGCAAATCAAGGCCAGATATTGGCAGAATTATACTTCTACTTAGAGGTTATTGGCCGATAGGAGACCATGCAAGGCTAACCTTTAAGCAACACCTGCAGCATATAGTCGAAAAGGCACCAAAAGCAACGACTGCCATGGCAATCGTCACCAGACAGATGATGAACAGAAAAGAGGCTGGCTTAAGGATAAAGTACCCCTTTGCGAAGAAATGGTTGACGGCAGTGCCGCGAGGACTAGGGCTAGAAGGGGAGCTGGGTTTACTTACTTACTTACTTACTTACTTACTTACTTACTTACTTACTTACTTACTTACTTACTTACTTACTTACTTACTTACTTACTTACTTACTTACTTACTTACTTAGGTGGCGCTACAGTCCGGGGTGGAGCTAGGCCGCAACTAACAAGCCTCTGCAGCCAGCTAGTTCTTCAGCCAGCTTTCTCCAGTTTTGCACACCAAGTTGATTGAGGTCCCTTTCCACTTCAGCGCGCCATCTTAGGCGAAGTTTCCTCTACTGTGTCGTTCCTCTGGGATGGATTCGAAGATTCTCCGAACCGGAGCATTGTTATCCATCCGCTCTACAAAACCCAACCATCTTAGTCATTGTATTCGAACTTTGACTAGGTTCGGTGTTACTATATAACTCGTACAGCTTCTTCGTCTATGCAGACGGAACCAAAAATCACTCGAAGTATTTTTCTCTTATAACAACAGAGAGCGGCCTCATCCATTCCTGACATAATCCATGTATCTGCGCCGTAGAATAGGACTGGGATGATCAGGGTCTTTAGTTGTTCGAGGGAGGACTTTGCTTCACAATTTCCTTCTTTGTTCGAAGAAGCAGCGATTGGCAAGAGTTAATCTTCGTTTGATATCAGCGCTAGTGTCATTCTCTAAAATTATAACGGATCATAGGTAAACAAAGTCCCTAACTACCTCAAAGTTAGATCTGTCGATTCCGTCACAATGCTTCAGTTACTCGGACTTTTAAAAAATTGTGTCCCTGATGTTGGCGTGTGAGTTCTTCACAATGCTTTCAAGAACTATGTTGAAGAAATCGAACGACAGCGTGTCCTGTCCTTTTTTGACATCAAAGATCTCGGTGAGATCTTTCCCAACCTTGATGGAGCAGCGTGCATCCTGCCAAAACTAGACATAGATCTATATAGTTTTTCTCTATAGATGCTGTAATAGGCGGCCTTAAAATTGATAAAAAAGTGATAGGTATCGATCCCTGGGTTTCCTAGATCTGTGAAAATTTGGTCTACATTGGTGGACTTTACGGGCCTATAACCACACTGATATGGACCAATCAGATTGCTGACAAAAGGTTTTAAGCGTTTACACAGAATAGCAGATAAGATCTTGTAGGCGACGTTGAGGAGACTTATTACCCTATAGTTGGCGCAGTTTAGAGGGTCTCCTTTCTTGAGGATCGGGCAAACAATGCTGAGGTTCCATTCATCGGGCATACTTCGTCCGACCATATTTTTTTCTCAAAGTAAGTTGGTGCATGCTCCTTACCAAGTCATCCCAAGCTACTTTCAATAGCTCGACAGTTAGGCCATCAGCTCCAGTAGCTTTATTGGATTTCAGCTTAGATAACGCTATCTTAACTTCATCCAGGTCAGGTGGACGGAAAGTTCGATTCCACGTGGTCTGTTAAGGGATCTGACAGACATTGCAGGTGCAAATTCGAAAGTCGTTGTCCTTATCACGTTTGCTTGGGTTGTCAACATTTAAACCATCCTTATCCGAGGCGGTATTCGCAACTAATAGCTTTTTCCATGGTATGGAAGTTACCCCTACGCACGACCTCCAAACTGGAGGAACAGTTCCCATTTGTACTCCAACGACGAGAGACCGAGTTGTCCGGAATTAGTAACCTGCTTTGGGGATAGGAACGCTGCCGTTGGTTCATTAAGAGTTCATCCGTTACCATCTATTTTCCAACACGCTGGGTTGGAGATCCCTATAGACCTGGGATTGAAGTATGTCGAAGCAGCTCATATAGGGATAACACTAATAGTTCGGCCTAACTGGAGTTGGTAGACGAATTCGTCCATTACCGCCTGGAACAAAGGAGATGCTTTAGGGGAAAAGCACTTCTCCACCTTCCTACGGAAAAAAAAGCTTCCATCAGGGCGAATGCTTTTAAAAAGTCATGAAAAGTAAAAGAAGTCGTTATGTTTCGTCAATAAACTGTAAACCATTTTTAGTCCTTTTCAGACTGAATCTTCATAGAGCTCGCCTTTCACTCGACAGGATATTGTGGTAATGTCAATATAGCCTGCTGGGTGTTCTTCGAACGCTGTCACCCATTTAAATGTCTCAGTGTATTGTTGATTTCCTGAACTAGGATATTTTAGCTGGTTGGCTCAAAAGTCACCCCACAACTCTTTTTAAATAGCTTCAATTGATTTGTATAAAAATTTCATCATAATTCGATGAATATCACATTCAGTTAGGTTATCCTTGCGAACATAAATTTCACCTAAAATCTGGAATATTTAGCGGATTAATAACGACCTTCGATGATGAATTTTATTAAAATTTTATGCATTGTCCACCCGTGTGGTAATTTATAATTAATTGTTGAACCTTTTAGCAAACATGTGTCATAAAATACATGACAGGAGTATTATAATATTTTGTAATTGTTGCCAAAAGATCTATTGATGTTTTATAATTAGCGGCATATGTATGTAGATACATTAGTAGAGAACAATGACAGATGTGTGTACTTGAAATTCCTCCAAATATAGGCTATAGGTCGCCCTTCTTTCACAAGTAGGACCAATGTTTAAAGGAACTTTTAAAATTAAAGTTTTCGTGATACTTTTCCTTTGCACACATAGTATTGAAACAAAACTTAAAGGATCCTTGAAACAGATATGTCACCTCACCTAAATAGTTTGCAGTAAACCCTTTTATTGCTCTGTTTCCAATGAATGTGCTTGAGACCACGAATCCTGACTCTCTTTAAACATCAAGACTACAAAATGAAAAGAAAAAAACTATCCCCTCTGCAGTTGTCACCTTTCGTCCTTTCAGTTGGATTTGCAAAACGTAGCCAGCCAGTGCAGGTTTTGTGGTTAAATTAATCCCAGCATCTGCCATGTGATTCCTTTCCTTCTCGGTTTCGGTCAGTCTTGTGTTTCGTATTTATTTTTTTTTTGAAATTTCGTTTGGGAGGTTTGGTAATTTAATTTCACGCCTCTTTGCGCTCGCTGAAAATCATGAGGCGACAAACCGAACATGAATCCCGCGCTGTTTTTTGTTTTGAATCTTTTTTTGTTCTTCCTTCCAACAGCTAGCGGTGAGTTCTTCTCGGACTTGGTCGTGTTTAAGGAATTAATTTAGAGAGTGAGACCACAGCGAAGTGCGAACAAATATCCGCCAACAAGAGCACGACAAAAACAAAAAAAAAACAACACCCAGAGAAAAACTTAAAAGAAGAAAGAAACAACTGGACACAAATCCGCAACGATGACGACGACCACGACGAAAAGGGTCAAACAGCCAGCCAGCACCACCAGCCAACAGACAGGAACAGCACCTAACAGCAGAGTTTGCTTGCTTACCAAAGGAGGACCATGAATAAGAGGTGGGAAGCTGTGAACGTCAACAAGCACACCAACAAGAACAAAACCAAAAAAAAAAAAGTCAAAGATGTTGTACGGATGAATTAACAAAATTCCGTGGCAAAAAAATTAAAATTACAATTAAAATTAAAGACGGAGGAATGACGCGGTACCCCTGCTGGCAAATTAGCGCCGAGACTTCCGGAAATGGGGACACATACACACGAGGTACAAGCAGAAGCTGGACAGATAATTTCCTGATGTGTCCGTCCAAGACTGACCTCAAGTCAACCCGGTATCCTCGACCGTAGCTGATAATTCCAATCGAGAGGCAAACACGCTCGTGTGATACTTAATTAATTATGACCAAGTCCCGGGGTCTCCGAGGAGGTTAACCAAACACGGTGGCTGCTCCAGCATGTGCAAATGAAGCCTCGCACGGACCGTGCATGCTACCGGGAATAGGCAGACACACACACACTCGTAATAACAACAGAAATCAGAGAGCCGGGATACATTTGGCAATTATTTGCCACCCTGGAGGTGTCTCCTGTGTTCCAGAAGTTGTCGCAGCGACACCATCACTACACTCCTGCTCTGGCCTGTCCAATACCGTAAAGTTGTTATTTAGTGCGATTTATGTTGTCTTGGCAATCCAAGAAGAGTGTTGGTAATTGTCAGAGAGGAGGGATACTGTGCTGTGCTATCTCCTGGCAGTGATCTTTTCTTCGAGTGACTTCTCGTAATTTCAGGAAAAAGTTACTTACCACGTTTGCTGTTGGACAACGACCGACCGAACCGAACGTTCGGTTCGTTCTTCTGTCCAATTTCTTATTTTTTTTTTGTTTTTGTCTGTTAATGGTGCACAAGTGGAAATGTGGCGAAAGAGAAGGAAGAGCTTCCAGGCAGCAAACAACAATGAGACTGCGAATTGCCAACCATAGTGTACCTTTGGCCATTGATGGTGATCCTTATCTACTTCACTGAACCACCAGCAGCAGCAGCAGCAGCAGCCGGTTGAAGACAGTCAAATAGGTCGTTCAAGGAGCTGGAACACTGTTCAGCTTCATAGAGCAGAGCAACAGTGCAGCAGCGCATTTTATTTTCAGGTGAAAGGAATGAGGTGCTATCATCGCATTTAAACTTTGAAACTGTTTGGAGAATTAATGGCGACCAAGATGCAGATATACTTTAGAGGTGCAGTTAAATTAAATAACTTCGATTTGGCTTGTGACTGGACTCTACTTATACACACACACAGAGAGAGAGAGAGAGGATGTCTTAGATGGAAAAGACAAGTGATGGCTCTGGCAATTGGAAAAGGTGGTAACTCCTTTTACTCTTCAAATTGTTTGCTTGAGGGGTAAATCTATCAAGTTAGTGCTTTGGTACTAACCTCAATAAAAGGATAAGAGAGAAAGAAGCACTTGTGAGGTGTTACATCGCAGTTAACAGTTGGTGTAAATTAACACCTGCAGCGTTACGCAGTAAGTATTTTGCAAATAGGTGTTCAAGTAGTTCCGGTAATGGGTTTGGAAGAAGTACTAACTGAGATTTAGATGGAAAGGTCGTATTTGATTGATGAAATCATTAAGTAAGAACGTAGCCATTCAATCTTGCGTCAATATTGCGTCAATATTGCGTGTCAGTCTATGCGAAGAGATTATACGATGACAGTTCGGAGAGGCAGCCTTGATTCCTAAAGAAAATTCTGAGGAAAGTTGGCGGAAATGAAGGCGACTTTCAAGGCGCCTTTTAGAAGGACAGCTGGATTCAGTAATCGAAGTTCAAAGTGCGAGCGTTCGTACACTAGTCTCATGTCAATGATATTTGGCTTGCAACGCACTTTCCAGGTTTTTTTTATAATCTCACGCGACTATAACGCCGGGATAGCGCCTGAAATGTTAGTGAATGGCTGTTGGTTCTGTTCTTGATTTGCTGGAAATTGAATTCTTCTGGAAATACATGCGTGTACTGGAAGAGTTTGGAAAGGGAGTCTTGGTATAGATACCTTTTCGCGGTTATGAGTTGAATATGCCCTAGTGGCCTATTTGGTTGATCTTCCATTTATCGAGCCTAGACGATCCACCAGATAGGCTACTGGCGATATACCATTGCCCTTTTCAGAATATCTGACATAGGACAAGCGGTAATATAGTCGTAAGGCACTCATCCTGCTTCAATGTCCTAGTGTTTGGAGGTTGGATGTTATCGAGTAGATTTAGACAATTCTTTGGAGCCTAGCTCTGAACATGCTCATACCACAATTGGAAAAGGGATGACTATCTCTTAGTTTTCCGCCTTCACAGGAAACAGAGTAGATGGACATACGATGTGGTTCCTATCATAACCTATGTATTTCAGCTCTGGCACCACGATAAGGTGGATAGTCGCGTCAGAGGTACCGATTACATGGTTATCCATTTGAAGCTGAGGTTCATTAGACGTGATCCTTCTGGAAAATCTGGTTGTTTAAGGTTCGCTTGACGTACATTCTGCAGAACTTCATTTATTTTGACAATCGGCATACATATTTGTTTGAGCAAACCGCTATTCCCTATTAGAGTAGCTTATAAGAATGAATTTAAAGAAAAAAGAAAATAGGGGAAAGAATAGATCCCTGTGGAACGCCAGTAATGAAAGTAAATGTATCGGAAGATACGCCCACGACCACAACACCCAGCATAATGTAATGTGATCGAAAGCATTGAGCTCCATCGATTACTCTTTCACAGCAAGGACCGTCCTCAAATCGAAACCGCGTGTGCAGTTTATAGACTGTGGGTTAAAATGCGGTTAAATCAAATGGGGTTAAATCAGCTAATAAGTTAGTCTGACGGTCTGAGTTCAGGGTTACTTACCTAGATCCTGTGTCCGCTTATGGGTCGTATGGTATCAACCATATCTACGCGCATTGTGTTCGGTTCATGGCGATGTATTTCAGCTCCTACCAGCTCTTTCTCAGTTGTTGAGACTGTTCTGCGTCACGTCATACGAGGACCTCCGTGTATTAGCCCTTGTTGTGTTAGTCGGTGCCACAGTTGTCGTCCTAACGTAAACTATGATCAATCCATTACCACTTTCGTTTTTGATCGGTTTGGTCATAGAGATATTCGTTTGAAATACGATTTGGCAAGAATACTCGTAATACGTTATATCAAACCAAGTGTAGGTCCATGATTCTGTGCGGTAGTTGGTAAACATCGTTCCCATAGTCGAGGTGTTTGAGAAAGGTTGTAAGGCTGTCACTTCTTATCGACAGAGAACTCTGCAAAATATTACTATTCACCACCAAAAAGAGTAGTAGTGATAGTATCTAACCTTGCGGAACACCACTAAAGATCTCGCGTTCTTCCGATAACCTACCCCCTATCCGAAGCAGGTGACACTTTGCACTTTTGGCTAAGCGATCTCGTTAAGAGATCCGTTGCATTGCTTTACCAAGTTGAGTCGAATTATTGGCGATTCCGAGGCTTTTATCGCAGCTTGACTATCCATTTAGAAAACAGTACCGCTGCACTCTATCGAGTTAATCGAAAGACAGGTCGCAACTTCACGGACTGCTGTGAGTTCTGCTTGAAATATCTACAGTGGTCCGGCAGGCGTATGGTGATACAAATATCTAGTACACTGGGGTAAACTCCTGCACCTATTCCAGATGCTGGCTTGGATCCGTCCGTGTAAATCTCTGTCGCAGATTCGTTTAAAATTTCTACCGATTTCTTGACTTGACGTTAAAGTCCTGATAGGGGATGGTGTATTCCGAATTACTAGGAATATTGTTATGGCCACATAGGATGCTTGCGTGGCTGATATTTCTACGAGACAGTTGCTAGGATTCCCTAAGCAGTAATGCTGCTTTAGCCGCCATCAGTTTTCCAAAGATATCAACAGGAAGAAGATGCAGCATAGTTTTAATGCAGCTGATCCATACTCCTTGATATTTCTTCTTGTCCTCGGCCTCGTAGGTCAACTTACTTCGATTGCGTTCATCTTCCATAAAGTTTGTCTTTGTCTTTAGAACTCCCAATTAAGTTCCTGGTAATCCATGCGGCATTACTATGTCGAGTTTTGGGCATGGGGTCCTTGTTATTCTAATGACACCAGATGCTTTGGTCCAAATATTTTTTTTTTCACAAAATGTGTGCAGGATCTTGTGGAATAAGTACGTAGAGTCATCCTAAAAACCTACATCTACCTACACATCTGAATCGATTCCTAGGACACTTGTTCCCAGAACCTTTCAAGCTCCATCTATTCAAGAAAAAATCACCAGTCAGGCTTTGTAAGTGCTCTGGATTCGCCTCAAAATTTGATTCTATAAAATATATTGCAGTTGTATGTCCTGCAGCAAGGTGACATACGGCTTTATGCGGTTTTAAAACAGTTGACTTATCTATTGGTATAGCCTGTGAAATCCTGAACTTTACCACGGCCACCTGAATATACCTATAATTAGTATTTTATCCGTGCGCCATTAAATCATTTGTGACATAATCTACAGCCGCATGCCACAGAGGATACTCAGCACGAGTATGTATGCGCGCATATTTATTATGCAGGTCAAGGATTAAATTCTCTGTTCCACTGAAAGTTTATTTGACACAATTACTGTCTGTCCGTCTATTTCAATGAAATTATTAATCCCAATCCCAACTGCCGGACTCTCCACCAGTCCAATTAAAAGAATAATAATTGCCAGGCGCATTAAATATGCAGATTTTCCCATCCTGCCCCCGCTACCATGCCATGCAGATGAAGACCACGAAACGGCAATTAGTTGTTACTTGTTTGATATTGTTAAAAATCGATGGAAAGTTAATATTTAATTACGCTTCTCCGAGGCCTCTTTTGTTGGCCAATGTCCTTCTAAACGGCACTGCAGCGGACAGCGGACAACAATTCGCAATCCCTAAGTTGCGAGTTGTGTGTGTGCCCGGAATCGAATTCAGGTCAAATCCAATTGCAATGGCTTTTCCGTGTTCCGTTCAGAAACATTTTGTTTTTTGTTATATGTACGTACCCGACCGACCGACCTGTCCAGTTGATCTCTTTCAATAGGATTTTCCCTGGTGACACAGATACACGGTGCAGCAGTAGCAGTTCCCATTTGCCATTTCCCATTCCCTTTGCCCTTTCGGTTCTAATCCGCTATCCTGTGTTTGTCTATTCGAATTGGTTATCTGCCAATTGTATTGCTTAGCGGTTTTGAATTTTATTGCTTCGCAATATCGAAATTGTTTAATCGTTTCGATTGTTTGTCGTCTCAACGTCGGCGGCGGCGGCACGGCGGTTCAGTGTCCAGCGCCAGTGTGTGCGGT
This sequence comes from Xylota sylvarum, assembly GCA_905220385.1. Lineage (NCBI taxonomy): Eukaryota > Metazoa > Arthropoda > Insecta > Diptera > Syrphidae > Xylota > Xylota sylvarum. The sequence continues at coordinate 149,773,701 of LR999957.1, read as the reverse complement.
GGTATTGCTCATTTCGTCCTTGTTCGCTGGCCGTACTTAGCGTTGCGGTTGTGTCCGCTTGACGCGTCACGTTGGATTAAGTCACTTGACGCTTATTCCGCCAATTTATTTGGCAATATTTCACCGAACTACGGATGCAGATGTGTGTGTGTGTGTGTGTGTCGTAACAATGCAAATAAATTGAAAGCTTAAATTGTATCTATGTGCTGTGTGCTTGTGTGCGACCATAGAACTGCAGTAATGCGATGTGTCGTGGGTATTTGCATGTGCAGCATGGAGTAGAAACAGGATGCATTTCCATTTGAGTTTATTTAAGTTTCGCAACTAAAGACGGGCTTGTGGCAGGTGGGCTTTATTGCCACCCCCTTGCCAGTATTTGCTCTTTTATTCCCCCGAAACTAATGCTCAACGAAAACTGTTGCATTCGGTTTGTTGGTTCGGTTGCATGTATTCGTATTGCTGCTGCTGTTGCTGCTGCTGCTTCTGCACTTGACGGAGGATTTCGTCAATTAGCGCTGTGGAGGTGAACGTAAATATTTGGGTATCACCTCATCTACGGTGATGGTTTTTAATGCATGGGAAATTGTTTGTTTGGATTACTTTGAAACGACATCAACACACAAGTGGAAGGAAAGCACTTTGGAAGATTACTTCTGAAAATTGCTGATTTGTCTGGAAAAGAACTGGTGCCACTGTCTGATTTGCTATATACCAGATGGTTACAAGACCTTTGAACATACATACTGAAAGGTTATCATTTCTAATAGGTTGTACCGAGTGCGGCGAAAAAGCTGAAGGCTGATACATCACCCTCGGTTCACCCGATTTATGACTCAAAACTTGTTGCCATTGTCAATGAGGAGGAACCTTGCGATCGCTTAACAATGGACCAGTGGGTTGCTGTCGAAGAGAAGTTTCAGGATATTCTGTGGAAGAAGATGTCTGACACAGAGGAGGGCGAATTTCAATTCTACGGTGCTGGCTGAGATGGCAAAAGTAAGGCCTGTGGGAACAAATTGTCGACTGACTTCCTCAGACAGTATATATTAGAGGTTGGCGAAGGGTGGAGCGGGACTCAAGTTAAGTCAGTGACTATGGCGGAACTAGCTAGGTTGTGGTCTCCTCCATATACAGAATAAGGAACTGAAAGCTAACACATGGAAAATCTTAAACCCAGCCTAGGAAACAGTTTGGTCAACACTTTTTGTTAGTCTCAAATAGGAATCGCTACCATTCCTTGAAAATACCAAAGGAATGGTGCGATATATTATGGGGAAGGTCGTGCTAAGACTCGTGGCCAAAGGCGTGAAGGAGGAAGAGCCAAAGGATGATGGAAGCGATGCAGATAAAATTGCATCACAGTAAGGATGCGACGAAATGCTTGACATACTCAACTATGTATGTAATGAAGCATGACGTTTCAGCCGTACTGGTACAAGAGCCCTAGATTAATATCACCAACCGTATCCAGGGGCTCAAAATAAGGGATTACGCGATGTTCTACAAGGACCAAGGTAAAATCACTGATGGGGACTTGGTAGCAGTATCCTGCGAAACAGAAAGGGAAAGAAACTTCTGCGTCTGGTGTCAGCCTATCTCCCATATAGGATGTCAGAGATCTCATCTGACAAGATGAAAGGACTGATGACCAGGGACAAGTGGATTTTCATCGTGGGGTGCGTTACTAATTGAAACTAACTTGAGCTTTTGATAAAGCGAAGGAGGTTCGTGACGCTTACTAACGCCAGTTCGCCTATGTTGTCAAAGTAGTGAGCTCCTAGATTCAGTAGTCTTTTTGAGACAGAGCTGGGTTTCTGCCTTCTTCTCATCCCTACAGCTTCTGCAGTAAGAACACCGAAAAGGGGTCTGATCTGTGAACGATTCAACAGGACTAACTCAACTAGGTTTCAGATCAAGCCTAAGCCAGATCCGTCTCGAAATGTTGCAAGTAGAGAGATTTTTTTATGATCCGCACTAACGAGTGCAACGTTGTCTCGACTGATTTGCTTTTGCATGACGCATTTTGGGATGCAGAGAGCATAGTGCTCTGGCGTAGGTGCGTATCAATCAGTCTTTCTAGTGTTTTCAATAGATAGGACGATAGGCTGATAGGTTGGAGATCCTTTGGTTCCACGTGCGAGCATTTCCCTGCTTTTGGTATAAAGACAACTTCAACCTCAGTCCATAGTTTGGGAATGTAGATCAGATTCAGACAACCAGACATGACGACCTTAAGACAAGGGAGCACTACCTATGTCTTTTGATTGCTGAATCTCAGCCGGAATGACTTGTATAAAACTGTCGCATGGCCCAAAGAATCTTTTCAGTAGTAACGATTTTCGTGAAGTTACTTACTTAGGTGGCGCTACTGTTCGGGATGGACCTGGGCCTCAATCAACAAGCCTCTCCAGCCAGCTCGATCCTTAGCCACCTGCCTCCAGTTTCGCACACCAAGTTGGTTGAGGTCCCTTTCCACTTGAGCCCGCCATTTTAGGCGAGGTCGTGAAGTTACTGGACGGCAAAAATAATAAATCCTTGAATTGGCTGAAGTCCCAACCTTACCCATTGGCTTATAATAGGGAATGACTTCAGAGTTGCCTCAGTCTTGGAGATAAAAGCTGGTTTGGGGCAATCCGTTGAAATGACTTTCTCAGTGCCATTAATTCATATGATCATGCGGACCAGAGTATGGAGGATCCAGGGGCGGTTTGAAAGAATCCACTCTAAGGAAGCAAGCATGCAAGCAAGCATGCAAGTCCTTCAGAATAATGACGTATGACTTGTGATGAAGGTCATACCTTCCTATTGTGCTTACCGAACTTTTTGAGGAAGATGTTAGGATGGTAGATCTGCTGTGAGAAATAATTCTTTTGCTATTCCAAGGTCAGTTTAAAAAAGGAGTCTAGATGCAGATGCAGAGGCCAAGAAGAACAGTTGACTGTAGATTAGGCAATGGTTTTAGAGCGGACACATTAATACGGCCTTGACAGTGTGATGCCATCTTTCTATGAGGTCATTGGATTGAGGTCAGTAAGGTGTTGTTTGGATTGTAATGATTGCAAGTGCTGTCATGACTCGAAGTGCCATCCTTAGTCTGTCGTAATGGTTAATGAAGTGCCGAATTGGCAAATCCAATTTGTGGTCAGGCTCTATATCAGCAATAGGTGGTGCAACAAGCCAGCCAGCGTGAAAACCTATTGAGCATGGTCAGCAATAACGAAGACCATTGACGTTTGGACGCTCAATGATGTCAAGATGGATGTGATCGAAGCGGTTGTCAGGTACGTCGATCTGCATGGGTTTGTTGCGGTTCTGACGTTGTACTTTAGACCCTTGCAATGCAGCGGAGAGAGTTAAGTTGACGAGGAGTCGAAAGCACGTTTACGGTGATGTTTAGGAATATACGGATGAGTCCAGCCACTACAGATGTTACAGCAGAGAAGGTGTTCTTTGATGCCTACCTGCTGCAGCTGCTGAGAGGAGAATACTCTTTCATTTGTCCAAGCTCCTCATTACCCTGTTGAGCTGCACTAATTGTTTCCGAATTCAAGGTTTGATGTATCTCAGAGTTGTATTGTGAGATGAATTTGATGGAGCTGTCTAAATGAAGGTTTGTCCCACCATTGCGAAAATGCGTAGGCAAGAGGTCGGTGTTGATGGTGAAGATTCGACTATTAAGGCTGTGTCTGAATAACTTGATGCTTGCACAGATTGCAAGAAACTTTGTTTGATAAGTACTGACCACGAAGGCTGAGCAAAAGGGCTTTGAGATATCGTCTTCTAGCTGTTTGAGTGTGGCACTGATGGTGAAATCTGAAGCATCTATTGAACTAGAGGTGCAGATTGTGATAAAGGCTCTAATGGTTGAAGAAACTCTGTTGTTGTGCATTTTGAGGGCACCTTTCAAGGCTGGTGTCCATTCAGTCTTGCTTAACGTGCTTGTTTGTGTTTTCGAGATGCAGCGAGAAGGGTGTTACGTGGTCTTGGTTTCATCTGCATTTACTGGATTTGATAATGAGATGATTGCCCCTTAGAATCTTAAAGATCGTCTCCTTTGGTGTTTGTAAGACCAATAATGTCATCGATGTAGCAATCACCAAAACGAAAGTCTTTCAAAAGTTTGTCCATGTGCCTGTGAGATGTCTGCGTGGTACTACGAAGATCAAGTAGCAAGCCGTTAACTATTTGAAGGCAGAGCCGAGCAGGACATTTTACAGATATTGTATTCCATTACTAACCTCGGCCTTCGTACTTTTGATGTAAGTAAAAACATCACCTCTGTTCATAAAAATGTTGCATATTTAAAATGACACCTCTTGTTGGATGACCCCATTTGATGGACCAACATACATATGTAGGTCAAGAGTTCTAGGCTGCTCAAGCATCTATTAGACCGAGATGCACAAGCTACGTCACTATCTTGACGGAGAACTGTCCAGCTGAGGCTCGCACAAAGGACCCTCGGCCAATAGAGAGGAGCTGACGCACATCATGCAGTAGGAATCTACCTATGCACCTAATCCTTAGAAAATTCATATGCAAGAATGATAATAAAGAAACACCTAATCATTGATAAAAAAATAATGAAACCCAGGACTATACACAAAGTAGGACAGAATGTCTTCGAATTTAAACTCACCCGCTGGCACTGTTTTAAAAACAGACCGGGAATTATGGTAATGCAAGACAAGAAAAAAAGAAAACAGAAGAGAACCATAAAATCCGTAATAAAGCAAAGTACAAGCTACAGCGGAACGCCTTCGCAATGCATTGTCCATTAGTTAATTTTCTCGCCCGATGGCATAATTTACGAAAAACAAATTAGGACCAGCCATTCTTGTTCCAACGCCCACTCAGCAGCCTCCCCGATAAAATGTGCGTTTCCATTATTCCCTTATCCAAAGGCATAGACTCTGATAAAAAAAAAAAAGAAAACAAAGCCCATACCCCTCCATTGCAGCGTGGTGCAAATTCGCGTAAATGTATTCCATTGTTGTTTCAATTAGGCCTTAATCCCCTGCTTTGCCACCCTCTCGCCAAATTCCACCACTTTTCGGTGGAAAACACAACATCCCCCCGACAACATAATTCTAATTTGATTATGGAGAGCTTTCCATAATTTCCCTGTAAAACGTAAACGACTTTCTGTCATCATCATTTCCAAGAGCGCCCGGCCGCCTCCGCCCATCTCCACGGCTCACAATTAAGTGATCCAGTGCGACTGTGGCGTCGTCCGCCCAACAACTGCGGAAATTCCCTTCGAATATGGAAATTTCAATTTAAATTCGGCAACGGAAATCGAACGACACACACATAGTCGAGCGCCGACAAAAAACAACATCGAGCCAAGTGCCAAAAAACATTGAGCGGAGCTAATGATCAGCGCTTCGTCCCAGTGGGATACAAGTGGTGTAACATGCCTCCTCCTGCGGAGAGTACAACTCCTCTGCTGTAGCGGAGGTGGGTCCATGTTAATTATTGTTGTAAGCTACTGGAGCGATAGTAATTAGACAAAGTATTCTATCCGAAATGCTTTTTGCAATGTTTACTCTTAGGACCGGGTACAGCGTGCCAACACACTGTGCATCGTATGTAGTCAGGAGGCCCAATTCGGCCGGCGGAGCTGGAAGCTCGCCATGCAAATGACATCGGACATAATCCTTATTGCAGCAGTAGCAGCAGTCGCGGATGGTACGTGTACGTGGTGCTTGCTTAAATTTAGGATATTTGCTACCAGTGCCAGAGCTCGAAAGTGGGACAATTACACTAGCGGATCGGAATTTTAATTTGCCTGCAACAGCTAGGTGGTGGAGATTACCTAGCATGGCGGTGCGGTGGTTCTGATGATGATTCGCCAGCTACAGCATTGCTTGTGGAATGTAGGACATTTAATTGAATCAATTGGAGATGAAATCACGATTTGGGTTGGACATTAGTTGTTCTGTTGGTTATCTGATTTAAGTTCTGAAAGGACCTGGAAAGGACCTACATGTGCAGTTTACATTTTATTGAGCAGCACAGCCCTGCCCTGGGTATAAGAGATTGAACTTATCCTTGACCGACACATGCCCTAAGAATAACCACTATATGCCAAAAGGACTTGGTTGATTTATATCAGAGCTCGTCTTTTCAGTTACTATTCGGGAGATAGTATGGTGGATAGGAGATCTCTTGGTATAGCTTTTTTAGTCGTGATTACTTTTTCGATCTTGGCGGAAGGACAAGTTGGGTAATGTAGGCTAACATTGAACGTTGTCGAAAATGATTGTGCTTTCGAAACAGATACTCTGACTAAGTGAACTGATCAATCGTTGACGACTTTTGGCTATTGTACACAAAGATTGGTGAGGACCCTTTAAGACCACCTTAGGGACAATATTGTTCAAGGGACCAAAGCACTTAGGACCGCCATGCTTTTCAACATAAATCAGCACTGGAATGCTGTGGCCCAGAACGTCTTACCGCAAGATCGATCGAAGAGCGGAAACAACTTAAAGTTCAGATTGCAGTCACCCGTGGAGAGTTTAGAAGCGAGCTCGAGCTTCTGTACTGTATGAAGCTGAGAGAAGTCCAGCGTAGTATTCGCTGGCGCCGTGACAAAAGAAATGCCATTCATCCACTGGGTGAACATGCTGAGAAGGCAGGACCGTGTACAGAATCACCAAAGAACTAATAGCTGGTCACAGATTCCGGCAATATCCGCCGAAGAGCTTAAATGTGTCCCTGCTGAGGACAAGTTAAGGAGATGGAGCGATCACTTATGTGTTCTTTTGAACAGTATGGTAGACGGAAGTGTACCTCAAAATCAAGACGAGTTGTCCTGCGCGCTGCAGCGGCTGAAATTCCAGAATTCACATAATACCTCCCAGTAAAAGATAGTTGGGGTGATGGGCTTTAAAATGAACGCGTTTGAGATTGCTTCAAGAAGCATTATAATCTTTACGTGCCTCACAGCAACAAGTTGAAAAGATCCTGGAAAGGAAAGCCGAAGTTAAGACCATGACACACGAGGTTACAATAGAGGTGAATGATCTTGATGAAAGCAGCACCAAGGAAGAAGTCGCTCTAGTTCTTTAGAAACAGTTTCAATTACAAAAAGCCGATACCGGAAACAGAGCATCGTAAGTGACAGATTGGAGAGTGCAAACGATAAGGCAGGAGGCCTTGCAGATCACCAATATGGTTTCCGTAAGGCACGGTCTACGATCGACGTAATCGACAAAGTCGTATTCACGACGTGCAAAAGCCATAGAAAGAAGACGATATGGAAGGGCCGCAACGCCTTCAACACTATAAACTGGAGAAATATCCTGTGAGCACTTACCGCCAAGACGGTACCAATATACATGCAGAAGATAATGACGGACTATTTTAGAAATAGAATACTGCTCTACGATACCGACGTGGAAAGAGGCAGTATAACGTCACAGGCGGGGTTCCTCATGGTTCCGTATTAGGTCCACTACTAGAGAACCTTATGTATGATGACGTCCTCAGACTTGGAATACCGACATCTTCCAAAATAATTGGTTTCGCCAACGACATACACATCGTTGAGGAATTGTTGAGGAATTGGAGCAATGAAACTATCGAATTGGTCCAGAACCGGCCCGTACGCGTGGGTCTACAATTTGCAGAAGAAAAGACGGAAGTAATGCTCATCAGCAATCGGCGAGTCATGGAGACTATAAGAGTAACCGTGGGCGATCATGTAGTAGCTTCCAAACCAGAGCAGAAGTATCTTGCTATTACTATAGATGCAAGGCTAACTTATAAGCAACGCCTGCAGCATTCAGCTGAAAAGGCAGCAAAGGCAACGGCTGTATTGGCAAGGATTAAGCCAAATATCCGGGGACCGAAACACAAGAAGAAATTGCCGGATCAATAATGCTCTACGGCTCCCAAATATGGCCTGGTGACATGAAGACGAAATCATACAGAAAGAAGACTGAGACTGCTTACAGAACCAACGCATTGTACCAATAGACCTTCTGGCTAAGGAAGCGCAACATAAATACTGTGGCAGCAGCACAACGGCAACAGGCGAAGTTATACTGAAGTACCATCAAGGTCAAGTGTGGAAGAATGGCAGGAGAGATGGTGTCACTCTGACAAAGGTAGGTGGATGCATGGGGATGCATGGATTGATACCCAATATTGTCGCATGGATTAATAGGAAGCATGTGGAGCTGAATTTTTACCTGACCCAGATGCTTAGTAGTTATGGATGCTTCAGAGCCTACCTGCATAGGTTTGGACATGACGCCAATCCCTATTGTACAATATGCACTGTTTACGGGCTCAGTTTCGTTTTTAAAAGATTCCCACCTTGAAGTTGCCAAATGTCAAACATACTAAACTAGAGTTACGTATTTATGAAGCCGAAACTTCGTTGCAATTCTTTAAAGAACAGCAAATCCTTTTATGTTTGAAATACCATTTTATACTCCATTAAATCTTTTTAATCATAGAAAATAGTCAAGGAAATGAAAAGAGTTTTGTTTTTTATTATTTAAGAGGTAGATAAGACTGCAGGCTACCTCTGCAGTCAAACATTCCATAATAGCAGTCATTCAAAAGACCATAAAGCTAGAAAAAGAATCCTAACCACACAAGTGGTCGCATTAATTCAATCTCAAGAGTCAACTAAGCTTTACTATCTAGCACGCCGGAATGCGTGTTATGTAATTACTTCATCTCATGCACTCCAACCGCACAGCTTACTCTTAAAAGCAATCAAATCCCCAAGAAGCACAATTATCCCATCCATCCACCAGTTCCCGGGCAAAAGCATATTAAAACCCTCATATTTGTCATAGGCCATGGGCGATGGCACCCCGGGCTGCGACAACCACAATTGCCGGCCCACCAGCTCCTCCGTCACATTCGAGTGTCCAGCACTCGAATCCAAGTCGAGTATCTTCTTCTTCTTCTTCGGTTTCTCCAGCCAGCCAGCGCCGTAATTACCCACATTAATGTTCATCGATAAAAACGACACGTTAGCCCGGCCAAATATCTGCAATTACAGATCACTTGCAATGGGTTATTACAAGCACTCGGCCGACGGACTATTCCATTGGACGGGTAACACGAACGAGGTCGTAAAAATTCATTTACGAGTGTGACGGCGCTTTTGCCGCTGAACTCCCGTGTGGAGTAGGTATAGGCAAGCCACCTCACCGCGCCGTTTGTCTATGGGGCAATTATAACAGACGTAAAGTCAATTATTAACTTAAACGAAGTGCAGCGCCCGATTAGCTGGTCAATTAATCGTCCACAGATGTCTCTGGTCTTTGGAAGAAAATAATTACAACACACATGGACCGAACTCACACTAGCTGTCCCGTCGTCATCATCGTCGTCGTCGTCGTCAGCAGGTGGAATCTATGTGTAGCTAGGTGCAGGGAACAATTAACAAACCCAACTGATTTCTCATTTTGTTACTTTGGCCATAATTAAAATTCTCGGGTAGATTACGATTGATTAACGAGTAGTCAATCTGTTGGGCACTAAATGACAGTTCGCATGACATTTGTAAGACACTCTCACGAGATGGAGTTAGTGTTGTGTAACAGCACTTGACTGAAATGTCACCTCGAGAAATGAAAGTGAAATACTTTGTTCAGATGCACCTGTGGTCGGGTTGGGAGAATGGGGAAAAAAGTGCCGCAGGACAAGTTTTTCTAACAATTGCGGATCAGATCTGCAAAATGTCGGCTTAACACGATACATGCTGTATGACACGCAATGGGCAACGGCAACATGTGTTCGGATTACAGAACATGCTTAGAATAATTCATGCGACGATGTTCGAACGGCTATTACGGGTCTGATTATGAAGTGGAAACTTTCGATTGTAATCTTAAACCAATGCAGACTAATGAATCGGAACTGATTCCAAGGATTTTATTGGAATTGTTACGTGAGTGCGGATAGTTGTAACGACGATTGTGGTCAATACATAGTTTGTTGCATGCTCTGATTAATTTTTGGTAATCAACTGAAGTACATAGCGTAAAAGAATGGTAAATGAGTGTTGCTCTGGTTGGGAATGGGAACAGATATGATAGTCCATTGCACTTTAGAAAAGGCGTCTGTTGAGTGCTTGTGGATCGTGGAAGGAACTCTAAACTAGGCCGTTCTCCTTGCGAAGTGAAGGAAACTCGAAGGTTTAAGCTCCATCCATTCCATTGAAAGTCTATCCAAATATCAATAGTGCAGTAAATAGGTGAGGTTGGGGCCAATAAAACGGCTTTGTGATTGAATGGTTCAATGTGATAGGCTTTGATATCGGCTTGGTTTGAATGTGGTGGCAAACGCAAAGATCTGTGCTTCAAAGAAAGGGTATAGGTTCTTTGATCGACACGTTAGAGTAACTTCGAAGTCGATCTCCAGAAAGTACACTAAGAAAGGAATGCTGGTTCGGATGCTAAGTAGAGAAGATTTCGTAGGCTACAGTTGGTAAGCATAGTCTATACAACATGTCTGGCAACGGACCTAGGCTTATTGACTTTACAGAGGGGCGGAGCGAGAGGTCACTATAGCAAGCACATGGTTTCCTCATCTCTATATCCACATATCGGTCTCTTAATCATCAATCAGTAAACCAAATTGATCACATTGCCATCGACGCAGGGCATGACTCCAGTATTCTGGATGTCCAAACATTTAGAGCAGCCAGCTTAGACTCGGATCACTACCTTGTTGCAGCCATGGAAGGAATGCGGATACCCCAACCAAGAAGAATGACTGGGAGAAGATTTAACGTCGAAAAGCAGCAACTGCTGCTCGAAATCTTTCAACGATTCCAATGCCGCCAGCATTAAGTGCCGAAGACCAGTGTCAACGCTGGCAACTGATGTTCTGTATATCTAGAATCTTAATGGTTGACTGGTATGCTTAAACCGTCAGTGTAGATCCAATATACCTGGTTTCTAAGGGCTACTGATATCTGTAATCCTATGCACATCACTCTACCGATATGGCTGAAACCTCAGTCCGTCTGGAAGAAGCCTATAAAGTTTGTTTGGAATATGATGCCAGAATCTTAATCAGAAATTTCTCATCTTCAGTCTTAGCAGCACCAAATCGGACAATACTTAACAGTTAATGGACTTTCCAGTAGCTCGGATTACAGTGATACTATTTTGCTCGCCTAAGAATCTACACTGCAACCAAACATTCTCCAAAAAGTCGAATTGGTAACCATGTTCTAATCGGTGCAAGATAGTCATCTGAACGTCCACATTCAAGTCCCACATAGAAACAGGACAGACAACCCCATAATAATAGCGTTTGCCAATTAAATTGATTGATGTCCAATCTGAAAGAATCGTGTCTTTTAGTCGAGAGGGTGGAAGGCCACAGTGAAAAACTTTAGAGACAATCTTTGCTTTAAATAGAGAGATTAGCCGCTAAGACTTTGGCACTTCCTAGCAATTATAGACAACATACAAGTCCACATTCCAAAATAATCTTCAGTTCACTATATCATCTGAATCCAAAGCATGTGTCATAAGAACTTGTTCCCACCGACCAGCTTGAAAAAGCCTTTCCCCACTCAATGGGACTTAAATGATTTCAACTTGTAAAATGCTTTCACACCTGACTTTCAATTTCGCACTGCCAGCATCCAATCGAACCAATATCCAATTAAATAAACAAAACATTCTCATTAACTCACCGCTCTTCAGCGGAAGCATCCGTGGGCAGAGAGACGCTTGAATAGCATCGCCTCCTTATGGCTGAGGCTGAGGCTGACCATATAATTTCCTCCAAATGTCTGTTCCTCCACTTGTTTACACTCTCTTAAACGAATATATACACTTCTTCTGTCAACATCCCATTCACTGGCCCGTTTTACAGCAATCACACCAGTGCCAGTGCCCTCGAATACTCAACAACCGATTCCCACTTAAGTCCAACTGAAGAGCCACCATAACTACAAATGGATATCTCAACTTAACCGATTCTCGGACGCGGATTGTCTTTGAAAGTGCATATCACCGCAATTCGCTTGTTTCGCGAATCCACTTGAGTGGAAAGCGCCAACACGTTTTCTGTCATAATCCTTATACATGCGAGTACGAGTATCTTCTCAAGCTGATCTCACCATACGCGCAGTCCTTATCCACTTCTTTGGCGCTGGGTTTGAATTTTTCGAAATTAATTTGTTATTTCTGCTGAAACAATCATCTCATCTCGAAATGGGACTTAATGCGCTTAACTCCAACGAATGAGTGTGTGTCAAGTGATGACATTTGCACTTTGCAAATTTTTGACATTTGAATTGAGTGCGAATAAGTACTTAAATTTTTATTTTTGTTTTCGGAAGAATGTGTCGAAGTTGTGGGAAATACTTTCACACTCCATCAAGATGGTACCGAAAAAGACTTCACATGTGTCACACAAGAGGAGGAAAAAACCTGCAAAAGCACACCCATAGCACGGAATTGTCGTCGTCGGCCGACAAGCAATGTGTGAGCACCCATCTGATGTTGCAACATCAGCACATGACTACGGGCCAAGAGGTTGACAATCAATTTGGGAAATTATGCCAGACTTTGGTACCACCTCTCACGTGAGAGGTTCACATATGAACATGAGGAGCTGGCGACATCTGATGATTGTGGCGGCCCCCAGGCTGCCAGACAATCTCACTTTCACTGATGACATCAGCAACTCGCTAAATGACATTTCTGAGTGTCAAATAATTGCTGGTCTGTGAAAGCGTAATGACTTTGTCGTGATTTTTGCTAACGACACACACATGCGACGAGATTCTGCTGCGATTGTCGAATGTACCTAAGTGGACTCGAGAGGAATGGTCAACGTGGTGACAGATATAATTTTTGGTTTTATGATCTAAAGACGTTTGACATTTGTGAACTTTGCAATTATTAAAGATCGATGGGGTCGTTGAGAAGTTTTGGATTGCGAAGTGTAATAGATGTCTTCGAATAGAAATTTTGCACAGAGATGCATATACGATTTCCAGGGTTGGCATTCAAGTGAAGTGATTAGAATGGACATTCCATTGAGTTCTTCTGAACATAAGGCTGAAGTCTGTTACGTCATGAGCCAATAGTTGGACAATTTTATCGGTATATTGTTACGTAGATTTAGGCCATATGTTGACACTAAACTGCAACCAATACTCAAGTCATGGATGGTGCTTACGATTACTATGATGCATATTTGGATGACCCATAGTTAACGGTGAAGTATTCACTACATTACCGACTGCAGATAGGTAAATATTTGGTCAGGCCTTTCTCTAACTAAACTAGGCCACAATAATCGTTGCCCTGATTCGGCACTTTTCGATTGGATTTCTTGAAAAGTTTGTTAGGGTTCTCCACAAGCGTAGTTTTGCTTGAGATTCCTCATCTAGTGGATTCCGAATGCGTAGTTCATTTCAAAGAAATATTACATCGGTCTTGTGCAAGTCCATGGAAGACCTCTCAGATAAAAACTCTTAAATCGATATCACATGATGGTGATTCTTTCTTCATTTTAGAACATGATCCATGATTTCTAAATGCAGCTTCCAAAGAGCACAGGAGATCGAAAATATATCCTTTGTTGACTGGGTTGTTTGGAAACCGTGTTGGTTTTTTCACGAGCTGGGTGAGATAGCTGTTGATGGCTATCTTGCAGTACAAGTTATGAACATAAAAGTCGCCAAGGACAATATTTTTGGTACCATTTCCTATTCTGGGCTTCTTGATGAATAGCGTCTCCAACCATCGTGATGTAGTTAGGAACTTGAGGGATTATATTGTGAAAAATCAGATATTTCTTGTAAGTCCTGGTCCTGCAAGCGACAGGTTTGGGCAGTGTCAGAGGAAGTGGGGTGTATCATTACCGCAGCCTCTAATATATTGTCATCGTTGAGTTTAAGTTTCATTTTATGGTTCCTTAAAAGATGATGGAGATTGAACGCACCCACCAACATTCATAGCGATTTTCTGTCATTTTATGTGTGTTGTTCCTTACTTTGTCGTATCATAGACAAAGCTTCCTTGACAGATGGTAAGAGAGTTTCACCTATTGTTGGAATAACAACTCCACAAAAAATGTAGAACATCCCCAAACACAAAATATCCATGTTAGTTATGCCCACGATAATTAAAGAGTAGCGAAGCGGAGCAGCAGCGGAGCGAAGAGTAAAGCAATTTTGAACGTTTTATGAAGGACGTCAACGATTTGTTTTTGTGGATTATAATTTGGGGATTTTGTAACTATCATTTGGATCTCACATTCCACTCGGCAAAACTAAATATGGCTCTGTAAAGCTCGTCTCTATAGATATGTATCCATAAAATCGATGGAAAAATGGTGGGTATCGATTTGGACATCTTGATTTCTCTCCAGGATCTGCTGAAGTGTAAAGATTTGATCGATTGTGGACGGTCTGAAAACACACTGGTAAGGCCCAATCAGGTTGTTCACGAGGGCTTCAAAAGTTCACACAGGATGGCAGATAGGATCTTATACGCGATGTTGAGGAGACTGGTACCTCTGTAATTGGCGCAATTGAGGGGTTCTTGTGGATCGGCGATACGATGTTGAGATTCCATTCATCAGACATACACCAATCTGACCAAATCTTAGAAATGAGTTGGTGTATGCTCTCTGCCAGGTCATTTGCAGCCCGCTTTGAAAGCCATCAGGTCCAGTAGCCTTTGTTTAAGCTTGGATATTGCTATCCTCACAGCGGGATTTTGGCCTTCATCGCAGGTAAATCTTCTGATCCTGAAGGCTTATCTCTCTGGAGGTGGAAAAACCTCTTAGGCGAATTGGTTTACAGTACAATCTTATTTCATAAATCAGTCGTAGGAACATTTTGTAGAATATTGCCGGTCAGAGAACTTGTTGATTCGAAAGGTCCTTACGGCAATTGGGTCCGCAATACCAAGAAAAAAGCAGGCGACTTTTTGAGATGTTTATACTGGCCGTTTGCTCTAAGACTAGAACTAAATCATATATTATTTCACAAGGTTTCTGTCTATCTGTTCTACGTTACATACGAAAGGTGTCTAGTCTGCTCAAACTGCCTTTCCCCGTCCAATCTCCAAGGATGATATAATAAGGTTCTTCCTATACTCTTACCGAAAGATCTTCTTCAACATATCAAATCACCCAGTGATGGTGTATCACTCTTAATCACAATAGCCCAATACTTCAATGACCCGCCTCAGGGCATGCCATAACCAAAACACAACCAAAAACTCCATCAAAACCTGACACGTTTCTCCAAAAACCAACAAGCCACCTTCGGAACGGCAAATAACCTGCACTCCATCACCTGATTATGATCACTTCACTCCCAAAAGCCGTAAAAATCGCCCCAATAAATTACAACTTATTAATCAACATTGTTGCGAATTATGCCCGCACTCCCGTCTGTGGTCCGTCACGCATAATCTTGACCACAGCACCGACACACGCACCACACCAGGTAACCGCTCCAATCCAAGCTCTTAATTTGTCATTATTATTTATTAAGTCCGTGGAGCCCCAAAGATGAATGTGGAATCCCCAACCAAATCGAGGTCGTAACGCAACCACAAACAAGAGAGCGAAATCGCATGGCGGCCGGTGTCTTCCCGCCTTAATCCGATCAAGGCAATAACTTAGGGAGATGATAATGCCACAATAACAGCGCGAGCGCCCAAAAAAAAAAAAAGATCAATCTGTCGGCTTAGAGGCAGAACAAGCGCGAAGGTCTCTCTGATCATCGTTCAACGATTGCGGCCTTTTAATCGCCGACCGAGCCATTCGACACAAGACAAGACGACGAAGACGCCCTTTATCCGGACCTGCATCGCATTCCCCGGGGTGAGTGCCGCGGATGCAAATTAATTACGCCTCGTCCCATCGATAAGGCAAATTAAAACAAATCTCCTCTCGATGTGGCTTAATCCCTTTGCGTTATGAGTTGGGAATTTCTTGAGCATGCTGCTGCGTGAACATTGTAGCCTAGAACTGACACTAATCGCTTGGGATGACAATACTGCGTCCAGTTTGTTGACCTCCTGCGCCGAGAAACAATTATTAGCAGCAACCCACAGAGGAATTGGAACTTGGGCTGCGTCACCTCTTTGAAGTGCGACGGTGGCGGCGACGACGCATCACCGTCGTCAAGATAATTGCGCTTCGGTGACCATAAAAATGTGTAATTGTGCCGCTACTGGTTTCTGATTAGTTGCTCGCCACTAGCCACAGGCCACATCTTGTTCTCATCGTTCGTCCAAAAGCCCCAATCCAACAGAGAATACCATGCATCGCCTGGTCGTGTCCAGGAATTGGTGGAAATTTATTTGGATCTATCTCTTTATGGTCGCCAGCAACAAAGACAAGGAGTCACCATCAGTTCGGTGTCGTTGTGTGTCGTGGCTGATGAGAGAAGCCACAAAAGAACTTATGTCACTGTCATGTTGCCTTGACTTGGAACAAATGTAATGAACGACCGATATTGCCACTTTTTTGCCAGTGCCGCTGCAGTGCTCGTCCTGAGAGACTCTTTCGCCGGTGATGGGTTGCACACTAGCCTTATGAAAATTAATCAAAAGAAGTTGGTGGTGGTTCGGCTGTTTGTTTCTTTTTTTCTCTGTTCCTGCTGCCGACTCCCATCATGGACATTAGGACAATGTGCGCTGCAAATAGATGAGTATAGCTTTGGCTTTGATTAAGCGGTGTCCGTTGGACGTGGTGTTTGTGCTGTCTGCCGATGTTCCGAGTATTATGCAAGCAATTGCCACCGACACGTCATTGGATGGGGTTAGTTAAAGTCCATCAAAGGAGAGATGTATCCAAGGTAAAGGTGGATGAGATGATGTCAGGGAGGACGCATGATACACCTAATGAATGCTGAAGTGTCAGTTTTTCTCTTTGTGTCAAATTTGTTCTTGCCTTATGGACGTGTAGTTGGCGATGTCATGTTGTGGTGTGGAAACAGAAGCTATCAAATGATTGGTCGGCACAAAGGCTTTGGTTAGCCGAAAGGATAGTTAGTTGACAGTTTTCCAGCGAATTAAGTACAAGGAAGGTACATTGGGCTGTGGTGGCCATTTGAGTTCATCTACGTACAGTATAGACTTCTTCAAAAGATACAAAATTATCTGACCTTCAATCTACTCATCGTGTTGAAGGAATATTCAGCCTCTAGCTCTGTAATTCAAGATAAGTTTTGCGGACTGAAAATAATATAAATAGCATTTGTTTAGGTGTTGCCAGTATGGCCGTATCCGGTGGCGGTAATAGCCACAATACAGACGTGCCTCAAAGAAGAAATCGATCATGAAAAATGGAAAATACAGCAGTTGGTCCTGCTACCAAAAGGAAACAAGAATCTAGAAGAACGCCTTTAACTCTATGAACTGATCGTTCTTATATTGCTACAATGTTTTTATAAGGGTCCCACAAGGCAGGGTCTTAGGGCCGTGACTATGGAACTGATGAAATAATTATAATTGACAGACACAAAGGACGAAGGAATCCAGAAGGAAACTATTACATGCATCTAGTTGGAATGCTTCCCATCAACGTTCTCGCAGACATGATGTTGAGGATACTTATGTATATATGTATAGTAGAAGCTCCTCCTAAACCAATAAGATGGCATCCAGATGATCAAAATTAAAATATGGCTCGTTGGCCTAATTCAACAAAAGGCCGACATTCAAACTGATAGGGACAATCCAGGACTGGATAAGTCAAAAGCATGGCCATTACAACTATCATCTTACTACGTAGTTCCTGTCTGGATACGGCGTTTACAGCAAGTATTGCCACGACAGCTCACTATCTTGCCCTATACATCGAAATAAAGATGAATATACGGAGTATGAACTATTTATTCCACACGCTTCACACAGCGAGAATTATTCTGCTTCGTTCGTCGTTACTTCTTCACCATATTCTGCGATGTATTGACATCCCCTCCTCGCTGGTGGAACCAACAGCAACGAGACTACTGTCTTACTTTAGCCTTCTGTTAAATTGGCTAATACTTTCCGAATGCCGAGAATCTCAAAAATCGTATCTCTCAAAACCACAAGTATCTTTGAATAAGTCCTTTGAATCTTTAAATAAGTCCTAGTGAATAGTAAAAGTTTGTAGCCAAAGACTTGAAGAGGCTTTTAATATCTTCCAACTCTTCAAGGTTTAGCCACTCTAGCAGGAAGTTTACGATGGTTTAAGCGAGAGTACCGCATAGTATGTTGGTTTATTCAACTCCAACTTACCATTGCATCGTCCAGTGAAAGATCGGATGTAACTAGTTCAAGATGCACGAAGCTTGGTAAGTTCTTAGTAGCCCATACGCATGACCGGCATTCCTTTAGTATACAGTGCTTAGCACTCACATTTCTGTTAAGGGTCATTCTTCTGAGGTTCTGCGGAGCTATCTTACAAGTTATGGATCTTATTCAACACTTTTGGTTTTACAGTGTCCAATGTTAACCTAGGTTAACTTGAGAGTTGGTCTAGTTGTTGGTTGGACTAGTTATCCAAACTGTCGGTAATAATCTGTAGCCGAATAAACTAGCGATGCAATTTCGTTAAACTAATAATAGAAGAAAGAATTGAAAAAAACGTCGTCTGACTGAAAAATGCCCTGCCGTGCATGGAATGAACGACGACTGATAGAGTCCACTTTTCTGACAATTTCTGTCCTGGAACTTAGGAACTTAGCTCATGATAGATAATTATATATGAAAAGAACCATCCGACAAATCAGTGAATTTATCTGTAAGTTCATGAAGCATAAGAAATATTGTGATTCTACAACTATACCTCACTTGGCCTCATCTAGTCCATAAACGCACTCCACTCCTTTCGCCATCCAACCTTAAAATGAAAGAAACGCATTTTTAAAGGAGCATCTTTTCGTACAGTATCTAAAAGCACTGTCACTATGTTATAGGTTTTGACCTTTGTTCAGGCTTTCATCTTTGCTCAGGCCATCTTCTCCTGGAAACGTTCCACTTAATTTAATGTACCATGCTCCCATCCCATTAATATGGAACCTGTTTACCGTACTTAGTTTAATTTTAGCCAGTAAGTCTTATATAGGATAACCACTTTATACTTGTTTAGACTGTAAATCCCTAAAAGTGCCAACCATACTACATACCGGTAACGCTTTCGTCCTTTACAATCTATCTATACGATCTTAACAACGCCTACACGACTAAGATTAGCTCGTTCATACAAAGGAGTGGATGGTTCCTAAAGTAAGAGCGGAATGAATATTGCGCCGGAATACTCGGATAATGATTCTGAAACAACGACTTAGTCAATTAGGTGTGGGTAGATATTTTTTTTTTGGTCACGCCAATGAATGTAGTAACCTTCTAAAGATACTAGTAGCCCGGGATAATAGCAAGCACGATAAGTAAGCATGAATTCTCGATGCCTGCACCCTACACTCTTCTACCCCTGGGACTATCGTAAGCCTTTTAGGCTCAACTGCGTTCTTCGCCGTTTTCTATTCTTAGAATCTTGGTCACACATGGATTCACTTGGTGTCGGCTCTCTTCCCCCTGAATCATATCTCCAATAAGGTATCTGGGCTCCGCAAACTTTGTACCCCTTGGCTTAAAGCCCGAAATGTGGAACATCACATGTTCCGCGTCTTCTTCCTGAATTTCGCAGTACGGGCAAGTCCCCGAATCTGTGCAGATACTTACTTTCTATATCCATCATGACCGTTTAGGAACTGTAGTTCGCCTATCCTACTTTTCTTTCGCGCAAGTTTCTATCTTAGGGATGAATTTGTGTCTCCATCTTCCTGTCGTGGCGTCATCCCATCGGTTTTGTCATTGACATCGTCTTTTTTCTGCTTTAATAACTCCTCCATGCTGTCGACTCACGAGTTTCCTGACGTATACCCGTTTTATCTCATCGACCAGTATATCGATGGGCTACGACATACATATACCGCTTTCTCCAACACTGTTCTACAGGCACAAATTGTTCTTAGAGCGCTGAATCTGTAGACAGTCGACAGCTTCCGTCTTGATTCTCTTGTTGCCATAGCTTTAGCCCACACTGGTGATGCGAATAGTTCTTACTACTCTGGACAATAGAACTATACAACTATATCTAGGTCAACCGATATATGTATAGCAGTATCCTTGCTAATGATATTTGTAGCATCGACGACTTTTGCTCTACATACTCTAGGTGTGGCTTAAAGTTTAGCCTATTATCTATCATTACGCCTATGTACGAAGTATTTGATTGTTTGCTTCCACTGCTTCGCGGCTTGTGATTAGAATTGATTCCGTCTTCTGCTCCGCTAAATTCAGGCCTGCTGTCTGCAACCAGGTTTTAAATTTTTGAAATTGCTTCATTCGTTACTGATTCTACCTAGTGAACATGTTTCACAACGGTTGCAACAGGGATGTCGTCTGCAAAACCTATAAATTTTGTTCTTGATGCTGTTAGCAATCTCAGCACATTGTCATATATGATGTTACATAGAAATGGCCCTAACATCGATCCTTGCGGAACGTCTGCCGACACGTGGTACTGTTTGGTACCTTCATCGCTTCCTAGTAGGTATATAGGTTGACGTATTCATTCTTTCAAGTGAGTACGTATAATGGATACATGACCAACTTCCTGCATTGAAAGCATTTGTGATGTCGAGCGTAACTACAGCGCAGTACTCCTTTGTTCTCCGCCGCCATCTACTTCCTTCTATGAGATTTAGATAGATGTCAGGTGAATCCATTTAAAGCTCATTGGAGGAAGTGACAACATCTACTATTAGTAGACAAGCCTTGATACGAGGTTACGCTGGTACTTTTGTATCATAAGATCATTGGTCGAACTTTTCTTCACCACCTTCTAGTCGGTGCGAAAGAAAAGGTGCATCCTTCAAATCCAAATAGGAAGAGACATTTTATCTCAACACACTTGAGGTACTAGTTTTGGCTTTCCGGGAGTTTCGTATTTTAGTTTATATTACTATTTCGGTAGACCCACCCCATATTCAATGGCTCTGTGAGTATAAAAATCAAATTTCATTTACACCTCCGCCAGTAAACGCCGGCCGCCTTGTGTGAAACCAGTTATCCTTTGTGAATATTTGAATCCATCCCCATGAGTATTTCCCACCGCCGCCGCGCCGAACTCCATCAAAGCCATCACACATAGCAAAAGCCAACAAAACACAAATCACCGCCAATGAATTATGCCCTCGCAATGTGCAATTGACATTGGGAATTACTAGACTTGCTACCTGTCACTCAATGCCACATCGAATCGCACCATTAGTAATGGGAATCCGACTTTGCCGAGTTGATGATGACGATGAGGTTCCTGACGCTGCTACTGGCGTTGGTTAGCCCCAACCAGACGAACCGACTCACTGCCATATACGACAAATCAACGCGACTAACTGCCTCACTGACTGCAGACGACACCTTTCGGTGGGGCCGCGCGCGTAGAAAACCGCGCATAGCCCCTGTCTAGCACTAGCACCACGACACAACCGACGACGGTCCTCAGATCCCCATCTTTATTTATTGGATTTGATAAATTATTGATTGTCTTACTGATTTCATAAATACCTAATTAAGGTGGGCTGACAACACTCAGTTATGCTGTAGCTATGCGACTATTACACCGCCAGGTTGTCACAGTGGCCGCCGTAGCTGAACTGAAGAGTAGCACGCATCCGTGCGCGACGGAGTCGGTGTGTGCGGCGCGCAAAAACTCCGGTACAGTGACTACTGTAGTAGTCCTGATTGGTATGCGGCTTTGATACTGCGATTAATTAAATTTAATAAATAATAATGGCCCCATCTGCGATAGCCCAACTTACCGGAGTTTGTCGCCGTGTGCTGCGGCTGATTTATGGTCTCGTCATTCGTTTATTGAGTTTCAGATTGCAGCCAAGAGGCGTATGGCGAATAAAAACCCACCGCTTGACGGTGATTCCTTGATTTTTGTCATGATCTGGAATTTATTTTGCTCGGTAAGTGCTGCTGGTTCTGATGGTTGGCTGGTGCTCCTCCTGCTGGTGCTGTGCCAATTGTCGTTCACAGATATCGGTCCGGAATATTTGTTTTATTAATTTGAGCTCATGTTTTCACACATTGGAATTGCAGATGTGCGCTCCGATGGCAGGCACGTCCCTACGGGATCGATCGGGATCGAGAAGACAGCCAGCCAGCGAGCGTTTGGAAGTGGCACAAAAAGCAGGAAGATGATAATTAATACTGCGTTTGCTGTCGCTGATGATGAGATAAGCATACTCAGCGAGGAAGGTGGCGAGTGTTGCACCTTTCAATTAAGTGGTAGTGCCCAAGGCCGGCACGTTTAGAGTCAATTGAAACTTGCCTTCCTGTGGCCTCAGTGGCTCAGTGGAACTGCAACATTGTAACGAGTTGTTTGTGTTTTTGGTGAAGCATGTGACAAAGAATGAACTCGAGGAATGCGACATAATTTGCGTTTAATATGGTGGATGGTGGTTAAGACCATCATATATGTATGTGCATTCTTGAACGCAGGTAAGTCAACAGGCGGAGTATCATACTTATCGCAGGATCTCTCTTGGATGTAAGTACATTGTTCAATAAGGCAATTAGTAAACAGTTCGTAGACGTTGTCGAGAGAGTTTAGTCTAGAAAAATTGGAGCTAATTCATGATCTGATGCTGGATCTCAGAAGGTCGCTGATTGATGCGGACTTCACGGAACGGAGCGCCTCATGACAGTCCACATCGCGGATTCCATGAACGATGTACTTCACCAGGGAGCTTTCTTGAATACGTCCTCGAGACGAGACCATTTTCATTTCGAAGATGTATTCCTCGACGTCCTTACCATGTTTCTGCCTACGCTCCCTCAGCCTGTCATAGACATCCGCGTCATCGTCAACTGTTGGAATGTTTCAGTAAAGTTCGCTAAAGAACTCATCCAGCGTTTCCAGCGTCGTGCTTTGTCTCCACAATCTGGTAGCACCAGTACCAGTTTCTCATCTATCCCATAGATGAGTTGGATGTCCTCTCCCTTCCTCCTCCACGCTTGCGAAGACAACCCAGCAACTGCCTTTGGGTTGAATTCAGAGATCATCTCGGCGATATCTCCTACCATAAAGAAATTGCCGGAGCCGCAACTATCTCCGACAAGTCTCATCTATTCCGCTTGGGAGAGTGTGTGGAACGAACGGTGTCATTTAAACAAATCTCGAAACCCGCAGCAACATAATCCTAGCTCCAAAAACCAGGGGAGCTTCCGCAAAATCGCTTCAATTCACTACTTAGACAGGACCTTTCTTTGCTGCTAAGTACTCTGACTCCATCTGGCTCAAAAGTAGATGCAGCTACTATTTTAATGATCATGGAAGTCTTTGCCTCTGGTTTGGATGTTCACTAGGATCGTAGCCAAAGAGGTTTTTGATGACAATTTTTGTAGGATTATTTTTCGGGATCTGAACTCGCGTTGCATCCTCGGTCATTGAGATTGGGTTCTCCAGGATGTATCTTAAAACAGTAATGTCCACACTAATGACACTATCTAACAATTTCATACAAATACCTATAACTATAACCGACGATACCATTAAAACCAATTCACTAGGTAAAGAGAATACTACTAATAGATTCCTTGCTCCATGTCAAAAGATCAACATGACGCTCAAATAAGAAACGCAACTGGTAGAAAAAGTTGCAGCGAAACTCCTTCAAGTTGAAAGCAAGTTCCCAACATACAACTTTCAACAGGTCCTACCCGATGAATTCATTACGAATTCTCTCCGTAGGGGGAAGTCCGCCTCCCCTAAAGCAAGCAATTCCCATGGAAATGGGTTCCAATAAAACACAGCTGAGAAGCCAGTTACATGCAAATTAATTTCCGTAAACTAATACCATACCCCGTACTTCTGTCAAAACACTACACCATCATTCAACGTCTTCCCCACCTGAAGCATCCTGCTGCAGAAAAATCACCGCAATACAGCCGGGACGACAAAGAAGCAGCACATCCGTCTCTGTGCTGTGCTGCAAGAGGAGCAGCTCACAGTTCAAGTAAATTGAATTTGAATAATTGATGAGGCATAATTATTTAGAGCCAGTTGATTAGCCATCGGGAGCACAGTTCCACCGCCACCGCCACCACCACTGCCACTGCCACCCTCTACAAGGTTACTTGTTTTTTTTTTTGTTTTTTTTTTTTTTCTTGTTGAAGAGAAAAATCTCAGACGAAGCTCGTCCTCCTGCGCGTCGGCCGCTGGATGCCTCAAATGGAATTCTAGATGTGATTTAATAGCTGGCCATTAGCCTTCAAACGGACTCATCGTCTCCGACGTGTATGTAAATTCTCATATCCGGGGGTATATCCGAGGATATCATATCCACCTCGCTTCCTGCAGATGAGCTGACTGGGGCTTGGCATCCTTCACAACACACTAACGTTGCAAAATAAATGAGCAGCAAACTTGATTCTTTATTATTGGGATCAGCTATTTGCCAGCTATTAGAGTTAATCCTTCGGAAGATTACACCCCAAATGAAAGACGATGTTGGTGGCGCGCTTGGTGCGGGATGAGATGCAGAGTCGTAGTCGTTTCCGGTTCTTTGGCAAGCGAGAGACACACTCGGATGAAATATTACCAAACACATTACAAACCGGGTGCCGAAGGATATTAAACATTCATCCAGATGTCATGGCCGCCATGTGGCTGTGTGTGTGTGTGTTCGAGTGTTTGTTTGTGGACGGACTTCGACAATGAGTTCATCTCACTTCCTCTTGAACTGGCAACCCTATTCCCAGTTTAATTCATCACTTCGGCAGGCACCCATGTGCCAAGTTAACGAATCCGTTTCGTATCCTGTCGACTGTCGACTGTCGACACGTGAACGGCAAAGGATGTGCAAACTGTTGGGTGTGTGTGTGTGTGTGTGTGTGTGTGGATATTTGCCTCGAAATGCCTGTCAAACTGTTGACTTTTCTCGTTCGTTTCACTGGAGTTGTATCGAAGTGAGATGATGAAGGATTTATGGCCAAACTCTGAGGAGCGAACGGATGGACACTTTAATAATGAATTCCTTGCCGTTTGACAAATTTGAATTTTTCAAATGTCAGGCCGATATGTGTTTGCACTTCGGGTCCTGCTTGCCCTGCTGTCATTGCACCACGTAAACGTTGTGTCGCTACAGTTGCATGCAAAATTAATCGAATTGAATATTTGTTCCGAGGAGAGGTTTACCTAAAAAAAAAAAGAGAGAAACTGCCTCCCACTCCACGTATGAGAGGGTGTTCCATTGTTCTGCATCCACATCCATTTGAGGTGCAAATTCCGGAAATTGTGTGAGTTGGAGGAGTTTCTGGAGTACCTACGCTAAAGTTAATAATTTAAGTGACTCGTTGATGGGAGAAGCAATGGATGGGGCTTTTGGATCAGTGGTGAGTACTTTTTCACTTTTCCATTCGCAGACTAACATGGCTTGGCTTGCCTCCAGAGGGTAAGCAGATGGGAAGCATCCGTTTTGTGAATGAAATAATTAAAATTTCAGCACATGAGCTCGTATACACATACATATATCATTTAATCATCTGGTAAATGAGAAAATTTTGCACTCAAACGAAAATGATTAAGCAGCGCTTTGGGGGTTGGAATCGGAGGAAGAAGAGTGCCACTTATTCCGCATCTCATTTGAATGTGTATTTAATTGGCCCGCTGTGGAATGAATGACTAATGGGGGTTGCCATGTGTTCTCGCCGGAATATGCATTTCAATTGAATTCATCAAACTCAAGTGGTAGGCCACCACCACTCTTTAGTCCTTGTCATTGCAAATGAGAGTCTCTCATACGACAAGGGTATCTTATTTCTGGCGAAAATATGATACCATTAGTTGTCTTGTCCGAATGCCATGGATACTCGTGTTTACTTGATGAGAATACCGGGATGCTATTTTAAGATAATGAGAAGAGGATATCCTTGTACAGCATACATATGCATTTTTTATTGAGTAAAGTTGTAGAACAAACTTTGTGGGGAAGATATGGGAAAGAAAAGATCCTTAATAGCGAAAAGTTTGTGCTGATAGATAGCAATTAGTTGGGGGTAGCTATTCGTAATCCAGCACACTATAGAACTTATCCTTCCCTGGTTCGTAGTTATCTTCAGGAGTTCCCTAGATCTGAATCATATTGTGAAATCTTCAACGGAGGTCAACGTGATTTTTATTCCGAAGGCAAGTAAAAGCTCGCATGCTAATCCCAAAGTCTATCATCGTTTCTTCTGAAAACTCTAGAGAAGCTGATCCCCAGTATTAACCCAAATCTTCTGCCAGCTCCCAGCATGCGTGTAGCAAAGGGAAACCGGTAGAAACGGCCCTGCACTTGCTGGTTCGCATAATTAATTTGAAAGAATACATCCTAGTAGTATTTCTACACATCGAAGGACCTTGTAACAACGTCGAACCTAGGGGTATTACGACGACACTTACGAACCTTGGTGTTGTGGCGCCGATTGGCGCCTTGGTTAACCAACTGTTGACAAACAGGGTTATCAACTCAAAGCCGTAGGGCGACACCGTAGTTCGAATGAAGCCAACTGCTCTCTCCTCTTCTTTGGAACCTAGCGATGAATGAACTGCTTCTAATTCTGGAAGATGAAGAGTGTAAATTAATTGCCTATCCAGACGACGTTACTATAGCTGTTTCGGGTAACCACCTCAATACGCTCTGCAACCTTCTACAAAATGTAACTTCTAAACTTTCTCAAAGAACTAACGGATTAGGATTCAGCGGCAATTCTTAAAAAAATGGAACTTGCTCGATTTGCTTGATGGGTTCTTCTTGAGGGTTTTGATTGCGGCTCTCTTTGCTGTTAGGAGGTCGAGTGGCTCATTTGAGTTTGAGACCATTGGATGCGAAGGGTCCTCTCCGCTTCCGAAGTTGAGCTCTAACCTAATTTAAAATAGAATTATCTAAACTTCTCTCCAGGTATTATTTGAAGCAACGCCCAACTGTTAGCTTCCTGGTGATGGTATAAGTGGGTCTATTATCATTCTTGCTTGCTGCTTCTCCGGCTTCTTCGAAGAGATTCAGCTAATCTTGCAGCAGAGTGTTGTGCTAAAACAACGTACCCCCAATGACTAGATGGATGGGATTACAGAAGTCCCCGAACTATGAGTGTCTATTACGTGTTTGAGGGCACGTCACAATATTGCCTTTGTGCACTCAGTTGAGGACGTTATAAAAGTTGTCTTTTTCATTCTCAGACATGTTCTCTATTCTTGGGTAACATTGAATGATGGTGATCTTCCTTATTCTGATCTAAAAACTTTTCATCAATATCCGAGCAGTGTGTGCCTTTCAAGCTAGGAGGCTGCACTACACTTATATGGTCAGCAGTAGTCCTAGGCTAGTACTAGTTCTGGTGATTTCAGTTGATGAGGTGAATACACCAGCATCCCATCACATCATCTCATTCACCACCAAGATATCCAAGTTACACCGCGTTAATTCTCGCTCCATTTGGAGGAACCTGGTGTTCTGTGCATCTTTTTCCCTCAAGTCAAGGAGGGTCTTAAGGTTCCAGAAGTTCTTGATCGTTAGCCAATTATTGTCAACAAAATATCAATCAGTATCTAAGCCGGTTGATGCGCTTTTTATGTTAGCATAAGTGGGTGGTACATTTCTAAAATAATACTGCAGGTGTCCCAAGGACAGAAACCACCAAAAAACTCCAGGTTGTCGATCTTGTCGTTGATCGCCCGGTTCCTTTCTTGGAAAGTTGTCCTTCATGCTTCCGGCGATCACCCATATTATCTCACCCTGATTCTTTTGCACAGCCTTATAGACCACCTCTTGTATGTGCCTTGTATGTGTCTTTCGTATTCGAGTCCGTTATAAGCGTTGAGTAGTTGGTAGTCATCGTTGGAAATATCAGGTTTGTTCGAGTGGTATTGTTCCAGCCCTTCCCGTGTATTCACGGTGGCTGCAACTATCTTCTGTCTTATCGACGTCGTGCTTGTTCTGTTTGCTTTAAATGAAATGATCATATCGCCTTGACTAACCAGAGGGAAGTCAAAGACGGTCCAGGTTCATTCGTATCGGTTTTGTGTCAACGTAGCAGGTGGCGTTTCGTAATGGTCTGTCAG
Organism: Xylota sylvarum; assembly: GCA_905220385.1. Classification (NCBI taxonomy): domain Eukaryota; kingdom Metazoa; phylum Arthropoda; class Insecta; order Diptera; family Syrphidae; genus Xylota; species Xylota sylvarum. The sequence goes on along the minus strand of LR999957.1, from coordinate 149,745,570 downwards.
TTGGTCTTGTTGTAATCTTATCCTCATCCATTTCACTCGTATTCCATGAGAAGGTATTTGTGGCCCTGCCTCTGACTCATAACACTTGTCAGCGGCTGATCCGCATGGATTGTAGTAGCTCGACATACAGACTTTGTGTTGAGACTCTCATTTTCCACAGCTTTCTTCTCCGAGTTTCTGTAATTCCATTAAATGGCAATTATTACCATAAAAATTAATATGAAGATGATATGCCAATAGCGCAAATGCACTGCAATCAGAAATTGAAGGGTGTGAAGATTTCATTTCAAAACATGCCCTTCTTGGCTTACTTACCCCAAACACTTTCTTGATCCGTCCCTTGGCTATCTATTTATGCCACTATTCACTATTCCTTATTTCTTCACGCTTTTGTTTCAGGGGCTTAATTCTATACTCAATACTGAAACTAATAGGGCATTAGGACGAACTTCTTGCAAGAATTTTCAAAGGAAGAAGCTAGTTAGCAGGATCATTAGACTCCTCTAGCGAATCACGACGAGTAATGGACTCCAAATCAAAAGGTAACGTAGCTGTAGCTAATGTTAAGCTATTTCCCTTCATATGCTAATGATATGCCTGTCAACTTGTAAAAGATTCAAGTGCTACCTCTGAACCTATTCAACCTGAGAATCTGCAGGCACTATGTACTCTACGTGAAACATTTTACCATAATCCCGTAAAAAAAAAATTTGTTTTCCATAAGTCACCTTACACCTCATAGGTCGATGTCGATCCTGCCCATCAATTTCCACATCGATTGGGTGTCTATCATTACTGGCCATCAGCAGCGGTAATCTCTTACTTTCCGTCTTCAATTTACCAGCCTCATCTCCGCTAATATCCACGACACGATCCACAATGCCGGCAACATTGTTGCTATAATGTGTGTGTAGTATGTATCTGGAGAAACTGCCGCCGCTACACCTCATTACCAGCAATAAATCTGCGATAACCCGAAGCACCTGCATCGTTTCGCCAGAGGAATTGTTTCACGCATTTATCTCTGAGGCGGAGAACGTGGTTGCCATTGCCACCTAGCAGCAGCAGCCAGGCAGCGTTATTAAGACTAAGTACTGTCGCGCGCAACAAATCGTAAATCATTTCTCAAAACGGCACACAAAATGTCAAAACATTCACTTTTGTTTGTCGACCCAGACTGGCGGGCGGGGAATGGATGGCGACTTACGCCCATGCTCCGAAATTCTATAGACTTTGTCACCTTCATAAACAAACTCCCTCCTCCTGGGGACATGTAACGAGACAATTAGGAAACATAATGCTCCGACATGAGTGGTAATGACGTCCATAGATGTGTCTGCCAGCCAGCGCGCAGTCGATGTGGTCGAAAGGGCGACGACAGTGTAGCTCAAAAGTCAATAGTTTCACTCGTCAGAGTGTTGTATACGTGGATAGGTAGGTCGGTGATCAACCCACGCGGCCCACTCTGGGACCCTGTGTTGCACAGAAACAGCGGATAAAGTCTCGGACCCGGCCAGCACACAATAGTCGTAAAGGCGACATGCGATAATTATTATTTTTATTGTGTCGCTTAAATGTCGACGTTGTCGTTGTCGTCGTTAGTGTCGTTAATGTTCGCTTTGGCCTGGTCGCACACACGGGGGGGACGGCGCGGCGCAAGTGTTTATGGCACGGCGATTGTCATGTTAACCAGTCTTTATGATCGGCGAATTCACTGGGCGGACACAAACGGACAGACGAACAACACGCTCTTTTTGGCATAATTTCGTAAAAGTGCAATAATTCGCGGCCTAACAATGGCAAATATGTGGACACCACCTGGGGCCCGACTCTGACTGTGTGTCATAATGTCGCGCAGTCATAATTCTACGATTTGGGGTTTAATTGGATATCATTCAAGGAGGCGGATCGTTAGTTTTGAATGAGAGTTTGTTCGATAAACTTTGGCGATAAAGTGATTTACTTCTAAGCGGTTGGTGGTGCTCTGGCTGCACGTGCAATGGTATGACATCGAATGACACTAAGTAGGTAGGTGTCTTGTTAGCTTTATCACGGTTGTGAACATTTGAAAAACATACTCATTTGGCCGGTTAAATTGGATTAAATATGGAGAGTTGCAACCAAATGGCTTTACAGTTGAGTTGCTAAAGAATTCAAAGAAGTTCAGCTTAAAAGCATAAGTACTCTGAAGGAAAAGGTAGGCATTTCAACGCTGCACCATAGGCTGGATGTAGATTCCAGTCTTCATGGTAAATTGCTACAAAAGTAAAAATGTTTAAAGACAGCCCTAATAAAGTATACAGTTTGGCAGCACTTGGTACCCGATAGAAGCGGGAAAGGCTTTTACTTCGACTTTATTACGAAAGGTTCTGCAGCAGAAGGGGTTCTCGGGTTAAAAAAGGTCAGGCTGTTGCAGTCGTTCACTTCTGTTCTCAGTTACCTCTATTTTTATCTGGGTGACAGGTAAACCACAGAAAGATTTATAGCAGGGTTCATCCGTTTCGACTGCTCTGCCATCACCATCAGGACCGCCCTCTACGTCAACAATGACGGGGTCAATCCTTCCATTGAGGAAGGTGGTATATCTGAAGGAAGATGTTGGACTGCAGGACCACTCCAATGTGACGAGCGATAAACTGGACCACTCCAAAGCTACTCGCGGGGGAGGGAAACTGCGATTCCTGCTACGCCGGAGCTCCATCATTGCCCATCTCAGCTGAGATTAGGCACATGACAGTAGACAATGCAAAGAGGATGACTTCTCTGGAAGAGGATCGCTTTCTTAAATGGCTTCAAAAGCGTGACCCCAAGTCTTTCACGGACAGGGAACGCGAGGCTTTAGATAACACACCCAAACTTGCAGGGTCAAAGAGGGTCGACTATAGGGTGACAAATATGGGCCGAAAGGAAAAAGGAGGGCTGGAAACCTCTTGTACCTCTTACACTGTGAGACATAGGCTAACAACCGACCTCAACCCGCCTATTCCCGAGCCGGTTGCTTGCTCCGGCCGGAATAGGCTACGACAGAAAACTGCTGGAGGAACTGGTGAGAGTTCGCTTGTGATGAGGAGGGAACGCCATTTGCAGTCCACCGTAATCACGGTCAAACCCATGCCACGTACAGTTGTTCTGGGTAAAGGTGTACAGTCCAAACCTAGTCAGACTGCGGGCTGTTCCGAGGCTGTAGAGGACGGAACCAAAAACCAACGTTGGAAAGTCTAGGGAAACGGCTAGAAGACTATTTGGGACGGGAATGGAAAACAATCTGGCATTCACCTCATCTGAACCTGTTGGAGGCCGTTCCAAAAGAGGGAGGAACGATGACTTGACGTCGCCTCCGGTTAGGAAGAATAGCATAAAGCTAAGTTGCCAGTCAACTCTACTTCTAACCTTCAGGTGGCGATCGTCGATTTCGATTTTAACCCAGATAAAAGATTGACCAAAGATCAGTGGGGGTTGATGGAGTTGCGCGTTCTTGAAGGAGTAAGTGACACGATTGTCAAAATTCAGGGAGCATCCCCCTTCGTTGAGCAGCACCTTTAAGGGATTTAACGAGTTCACTCTAAACCGGTTTAAGTTCTTTCTGACTAACACGCAGGTTTAGATACATTTTCTGAAACTCTGGGCATATCCAAATCAATTCGCCTCCCGAACCATAGGAGTGTTTTCTAAGCGGAGATCCTATCAGTGACAATAGCCATGAGACTGCGTTGAAGACAATACCACAGGAAGGTATCACCTTTTTCATCGAAAGCCAGGCAGCAATAAAAGCGATTTCTGCTTTTGAAATGAAATCCAAGCTTGTGAAGTGATGTCGTGAAGAGCTTAACACAGCACAAGGTTGCACTCTGCTAAGTCCCTGGACATGAAAATATACCAAGTGATGAGATAGCCAACGAATTGGCGGAAGAGATTCGGAATCCACATTAGCTCGAAGCAGGGATTACGGCCCGAAGAGATTCTACAGTCAGATAGTCCTCCCTAGATACTTTTGTCATCACAAGTACCACCTTTATTCCAATGAAGGAAAAACCAAGGATCATCATGTCGAAATGGAATTCAAGCGGTTCAAGCATAGAGTTTGTTACATAGAGCATGAATACAGCAAGGACATCTTCCGTCAGAATCTGCGTTACATCCACTCAAAGAACTGCGCAAAATTGTGATACCCACTGGCAATCAACCACCTGGCAAGCTCTACAATACCTAGAATCGGAAGGACAGCAATTTGATTGGAGACTACTTGGCGCTGTTACCCAAGTCAAAGATTAATCGGTTTGTGGATCATGTTGGTTTTTCGGAAGTGTCGGTGCTTTCTTTCTCAACAAAGGTGACAACTTGGTTCGTCTGTCGCAACAGGTTATCATCGACTTTTCCTGGGAACACAACCATGCCAACCAGTGGATGATGAATGTCGAAGGTATCCCAACTGAAGTGGATTATGGTCCATACACGGGTCGGAATGGTTTGTGCCACGTCGATCTGGTCGTCAAGATCTCTGTGACATCGAACGATCTAACTGCCTTGAAGATTGCTCTGACCAAAAACAGACGACTGTCGGTGGGCATCGATGCATCGATAGTGCATACTACGAGCCCGAGTGCAAGAATGTAAGAATGGTATAGACCAGTTGGATCATCCTGTGTTGACTGTCGGTTATGGCACACTTAAAGGCGAGGAATATGTGCTGATCAAGAACTCGTGATCTACCTGCTGGAGTAATGATGGTTACATTCTGATGTACACCAAGAAGAACAACTGTGGAGTCATGACCATGCCCATATATCTAGTAATGGTCTACAGTTGCGCTGTGTGTAGCTTTAGTCTCGTTGAAGTGATTTTCTTAATATTAATCCACTCTACATGTTCTAATCATGTTCAATACAAGCCCTTTCTAGTTAACTCAATGTCGATTCATCTCCTTTACTTCATCTGCCTTTCTCTGAAATCCATGTTTCTGCAATTTAAGGCTTGACAGGCACAATGAAAGCCCTACTCAGTCTTCTTAATACTTCCTTCGCCGGTTGGTTGCCCTGTTTCTCAAAAGAAAAGGGTTGGGAAGGAGTCCTTTCTCGGAACTTATGCGAGCTTAATATTATTACACTTTTGAAATGGCTTCGGTTTGAGATCAAGTAATATGTTGGTCCTCAGGTTTAAAGGTCTAAAGTTTCTGGCTTATTGGATAGACCATGGACTGGATATAGCCTCTAAGAAAGAAATGCAGAAGCTGGTCCATTTCTACAGATAAAACGGTCATCGAACTTCGACTTCAAAAACTCGATTAGTTGGCCAGCTGTGTGGCATGTGGCACTGACTTGTTGGAACCACATATGGTCCAAGTCATTTCTTTATACATAATTCATTACAAACATAGTCAGTCATTCAGTCAGTCAGTCAGTCATTGTCTGGCAATGATCTACATTGACTGTGACTGTGTTGCCAGCATCATAGAAGAAGGAATGACCCCTCTAGCATGAAACCTGTACCAAACAGTCAATTTTTGTGGGTGTAGTGGCTTTTAGTGAATGAGTGGGATATTGAAACCGCTTTTGTACATTCTTTGGATATCTTGTCCTTCTCTATTCGTTCAAGATTAGTACGTTAGGGTAAGCAGTATTAATTCTGCGATATTCTGTATTTCTTGCAGCATGACTAAGGACTCAGAGCCTTATGGTAGAGACTCACGCTTCTAGGTACAAAGGCGGGATATTTATCATACCACAGCAGGTTCTAGCGTTGTAAGGACCCAGTAGAGATGGTAGGTTATGTCTTTTTGTTGCCAAAGATTTCATGCTTTCCTTCTGTTTGTCAAGTACGATCTTAACAGGAAGGTTAGACGAATAGTCTCGATAGATTCGTAGGCACAAATTCTACGTACTTTGACGACTTTTACGGAGTTTAAGGTTAAGTCTTCTTCGTTAAATCTTCGTCTGATAACAGAGTCACCTTAAGCACTGTATTGTATCGTTGAGTTCACCCAATCTCGTCCTTCTATACCTTTTGGATGGCATTGCTCTCTACCATACAGTTTCTGGTAATTAACGAAATTTGTGATTCCTGCACTAGATTGCACTTGCTTATGACCATCATACAAGCATATCATGATGAAAGAAGTCCCCTTCCCTATAGAAATGGAATATACTCGTACTGAAGTGTCGTAACCAAATGATGACGCATGTTAACCTTCTCATACGAGTACACCAAGCCTTTATTTTCGACGACTCTTCATTCAGTTGTAATTTAGAGTTTTTAACGTTTCCACTGTAGACATGACTACATGAGCTCATAAAACCATATCTGACTACAAATTCTCCACTGTTCCACTGAGTCATAGTTTATGATTCGCCCTGACAGGAAAAACAATGAAAAACAAGCAACATTCTCACCCTCCTCGCGCCAACACGGCCGTAATAAGCTCCACTTTAGATGTGGCATGTGGATTGCTAGAATTCTTAGACAGCATTTCAACTTTTTTGCTCCAAGCGAGCGCTCCACACATATGACAGCTGAATGTGTGCTCTATGGCATGAAACTTTTTTTTTTTTTCATGCAGCTCCTGCACACATTAATCGCACGCGAAGAAATGTCCATGCCATGTCGATTGTGGTCACTGTAGTACTCGTAGTCTACGTACACAGCGGGGTGGCTGGCGACTGGTTGGAAAAACTCCGGTAGCCAGCTTTTTACTTTAACCGATGATTCATGACTCAAGTCGATGACAAACGACTGGGGAAGCTCACCAGCTATACGATTGTACGTAATTCCTTTCACCAAACATCACCCATCGGACAGACAATGCAGAGTATCTTTAGGTGAACCTACATACATTCAGGTTGACAGTTTCGTCAACTATACCATCATCCAATGGAGTTCCAACTGTGTTTTGGTCCTGTTTTAACCAAAAAAGAAAAACCCATCACCAAGTTTACGAGCTTTTGCGCCCCCAGTTCCGCTGAATGGACGCGCGGTAATAAAAAAGTAATCAAAGGAAAAATTTTACAACCCTGCATACAGTCGGTTTATGTCGGCGGGGGCTCCATATCGGTGGCCATGGAAGTGTGGACCTTCGTCACAGTTGGTTGCGTTGGAAATGTGTTCCGTCCTGTTTGGTTTTCTGGTTTTTTTTTGTTTTTTTTTTTTTTTTGAAAGCAGTGAACATATGAATTTTTCAGCACCTTCTTTGGACGAAATTAGTATTCAGCACAGATGCCTGGCAACGTCAAACTTAATGTGGAGGGAGGTTGTTTGAAGTCTGTCCACTTGGCGTTGGTCCATTTACACCAGTGTTGGCTGCTTGAACTGTGTCCAGGGACGTTTTTTATGTGTTCACAGCAGGACATGGGCCGATTTCTTTATTTTTTTATTATTTTTTGTTTTGTTTTGTTAACACATTTAGTGCTTGTGGTGTAATTTGTTCTTTGTGCAGCAGTAATTTGGTGGTGACCAACATTTTGCCGTTTCAGTTTTATTGGAGTAATTAATGTGGGAAATTTGATTGAAGGGAGGTGGATTGTGCGCTCCAGCTGGTGGTGTTGCCAAAAACAGGTCCATTATGGAGTGCACCTACAAAAATATACATAAATATGCATGGAGGTTTAGATGGGGTAGTGATGGAAGTTTTAACAAGAAATGAAAAAAAGGTTTAAAGCGGATGGCTTTAACATTTATTTAAGGACTTTTGTTTTTAGGATATATATGCAGAATAAATGGAGATTAAGGAGAGTTTTCAAACTTAGAGAAAAGTAGGATGCTACCTTAGGTGGCACAACTTCAAGTCCAAGTTCTCTCGGGCGGCACCTAAGTATTCAACTTTTTGAATATCAATCCGGAAGTTTTCTTGATGTGGTTCACGAATACAAAAGCATTGGAATCGCATAAAATACTAATTTTACATAGCAATTGGAATTTAAAATTAAACTATGTACTACTACATGTCTCGTGGACATCGAAAAGACCTACGATATGGTCTGTATTGACAGATTCGAATTGTTTCCAATCGTTTTGACCTTTCGGATCACAAGGCAACTTCAAAGTCCGAGTAAGAATCAACTCTGTCAACAAAAGCTTATACTATGAACAAAAAAAATTAGTTTTTCTCAAAAAGGAGTTAAGTTGTCTGGACAATTGACAGATTGTCCAGCCTCTCGCGTAAATGATTTATCACAGTGCTCTAGTCTACGTACCGGACACTCGTCTATTCCTAACGATATTAAATTGCTTCCACAAGATACAAATTATAGACTTCCAGCAGCTTCTGTTTAATAAAATGTTTGAAACCCGATTCCCCTACAGACAAGACTGGGAAGGCCATTTCGAAATATACAGATGTATCTAAAACAGAATCGAGGTCAGATGGATGATTTTTCTCCAACGACCTAGATATAAGAATCTCCTTCCGCCTCCCTAATCGGAAGAAAGGCTTGCTGTGTCGGGACAACACCCTTTGTACTGATAACCAAGACGCGATCAAATTTCTGATGTCTGTCATTTTTAACTCAAAAACTACCCTAAATTGTCGCCTGTCTCTTGACGAGAGGCACTAGAGTGAGTTACCTGGCTTACCGGATAAGGTAAGCCTCTCGTTACTGTTAAACTGCTGCTGAAGCTCAATGCTATCAACTTAAGCAACCGCAAGTAGGGAGAAGACACTACGAAGTAGATCTCGCGTAATCTGGACCAAAAACACTCCAAACGCTGGTCACTCATTTCAAATATAGTAGATTTCGTTACAGAACGCTGCATCATTGGTAGTGACGCCAACAGGATAGGACACTTTGCAAATGAGTTCTGTAGCTCATACTACACCTTCTTTGTACGTGCAAAACTCTCTCCACTTGTAGAATGGCATTAAGGAGCCTACTTATCCGACAACTTTGACGAATTGGTTAACGCAAACATCAGTGTCCTTTAACGCTTTATAATAAGTTCCTTCTGGTTGTTTATAGCTCTTGACACAATGAACCTTCATTTGTTGCGGTAAATATTAGCCCCAACAAGGACCACTCTATGCAACTTCCTTGTTCTTTCATTTTATCTGTTGCCTCTGCTAAATTCTGGGAAAATGTAGGGCAGCCATGTCTCATTAGCCATGTCCCATCAACCATAGACCCTCTTCGCCAGCAGCATGCATTGACAACCATTATATGTAGGTTACCTGAGACTGACAAGATGATTGAGACTGACAAGATGATTGAGACAGGCGGTCTAAGTGAGGCTGCATATAGCGTCAATTTTCCCGTGAAGATGCCCCAAATCTGAGGATATAAGTACAAACATATACAGGTCCCTAATGGAAAGTATGCAGTTAGACTTAGTAACAATTAAACAGTAACTGTCTTAGTTTTGAAAACGGCCTCCATGAACTCCTGAAGATGCAAACTCTTCGTTTAGTTATCCAGGACATGCCGCTTTATTCCATCCTTACTCATCTTCCACTTCAAAGTCTTGCCTCACATGAACATCTGCACAAAAATGTTAGCATTTCTTTGAATTTTAGAAAGGAAGATCCAAGACCCAAGACCCCGTCCTACAATTGAAATGTCATGCCTCCAACCGCGGCGGGCGACATTCGTTCAAGTCAGCTTAAAACAACACTAATACCAATTGGCTCAACTAATGTTAATGTCACATTCTGCAACACCATCCACTTGTTCACCTTCACCAGGCATAACCCCCACTGCAAGCTAGCGCCCAGCCCATTCCATAACCAGCATACATACAATCAGTCGAGCCGTTTGACAATCATAACAAGCGACACGGCAAGGTGAACAAAACTAAATGAGATAAAAACAAATTTAATCACTTCCATTATTACTACCATTACCAGCACAGCATCCACTCCTTGTATCTGTGGACAGCCATTGCGCGCCGACAGAATCCAGCTCCGTCATCCCACAATCAATTAAAATCAACATCAACTGCCCACACTTTGGTGTCGCATTGACTTCGTGTGTTGAATGCAGAAGGAGCCCGGCTACTGCTGCCTGCACCAGTTCCTTGGCCGATGTGGGCCATACAGTAACTCATTCGTCGGTTATTGTTGTCATAAGGTGGGCAAAACTGCGGCTCCAAAGTGAGACCTTAATGCCGATTGCCAGCTCCGTGCTTATGATTGTTCTCTCACTTTGACAAAATTGTGCCTCATAGTTGCTGTTCCCTCGGATCCATCTCCTTCGAGTGGAAGACGCGCGAGGTAGCAGCAACAGCATGTCCGCGTGCAATTACTTTGCATGTTGATTGGAATTTAACCCGCGGTAAGGACGGAGCCCGCGCCACCGTTCCGCATCGATGGCTTACATGGCATAAAAATTCAATTTGCAAACCGCTGCGCTGACTGGGAAATCGATGCAAGGAGGACAACAAATGGAAAAAAGCCACGACAATCATGTACGAGTGTCAACGCAACGTCAAAATGGTTTAGCATGCCACTAGTCGACCTGCATATGCACCCTTTCTTGCCATCAAAGCGCGGTCTCTGGCGGTAATATGGTCTCCTCCTCGGTGTAGTTTACCCACAGCCGGCTGGCTCATCACGACAAAACAAAGTCAGTCAGTCAGGCATCCTCTAGCCCCGCCACTAGAGAGCAGATCAACATGGTAGGGTAAACAAACTGAATTAAGTGTCCAACGGCGAAACCACAGGGAGATGACGACAACGAGGATCCCACAGCAGATTGACATGATATCCACGAAAACAACGTCAACAACGACGGCGACCACGATGACGAGCAGGAAAAACGATCCTTGTTCCCTTCGAGTCGCGGTGAAGTTATGTGACATCTTCAATCATAATGGGGCTGAGCTGAGCACACTGAGCAGTGCTGCCTGCCGTACAATCCTGCCACAAGAAGACAGTTTACCTCAAAACAAATCCCTAATTGACAGCACAGGCAATGTTGCGATTCAAAATGAATCTCGGAGTGAGATCTTTGCATACGTTAACCTGCTGCAACATCCGTGCACACAGTACAGATGCTGCTGGATGGTGGTGGTGGTGGCCGAGAAAAGGGCACAACGACGGGAAGACAACCACCATGACATCGACGACAATCATGATGATGATGATGATGATGGCAATCCCTGTATTGTATGTACATAGCGAGGTAAACCGCTTGGGCTTGATTCCTGTCATGGGTCTGGCCGGCTGTCGATCATCCCGATCTGATAGTAGGCTTCACTAGACGCATAATTACAGTAATATTAATTGCAGCTTGTAGTGCCTATCATGGTAATGGAAGAAGGTGGATAGGGAAATTATAGGGAGAGGCTACCGTGGGATTGCGCCAAAGTGTAATAGAATAGACTATAGGTAGGTGCTCGCTGTTGTTGGAGCTATTTTAAGGAACAATTGGATGACTGGACTTTATAAATGGATGGCGTCTACGGTTTCATTAGAGCACCAAGGAATGCAAGTGATGCCTAATGAACATGCATTTTGTAGAAACTTTTAGTAACATGACTCTAAAGGAAATGTGATGGGAAATGAAATCTATGTAGCGCTACGCATCAGCAATGATTTTCATGTAGTTACATTAATGTACAGGAAGTCTATGTGTGTTTCTGGACATATTGGTGGATCGTAGATATTTTATAGTCTGGTAGTATGTATATGCAGTACAATAAGGAAGAGGCAACTTAAAAAAATAATATTAGAAGGATTGGGGAACGTTTAGAACCGACCTTGGAGCTGACAAAGAAATGGAAGATGAATGTCCTTTTACAATGATTGTACGGTACCGTGGGCGCCGTTACTCAAGTGATTAGTGCGTTGAACTATGGAGCGAGCGGTTCCAGGTTCAATCCCCAAGCAACACCTAAAATTTCTTTCACGGCCCCACCTCTCGCGAGTGTCTGACAAACATCCGAGAGTAAAACTGTCATGAAAAAGCTTCTCAAAAAAACTGCCGTTCGGATCCGGCATTAAACAGTATAGGCCCCTTCCATTCGTGCGAAGAATATAACACGCACAGCACGAGTGGTTGTGAGTAGCTAGGCCCTGGGTCCCATGGACCTGTGGCGCCAAAAATTTGTATTTGTTTTTTGTACGGTACCGTGCAGATGATGAAAGGGTAGACGATATATTCTTACCATGATATGTACATCTATAACATTTGTCAAAACAGCCACCCATTGCTAGATATACAGGATAAGTGCAGGACATTTAGAAATGGTGGCATACAAGTACTTTGGACGTAATGGTCTCTTAGTGGGAAGTTGTATCCTATTTGGACTAATGTAGTTTTTCAGAAGTGGATTTGAAAACGAATATGAAATGCGGAGAGAAGGAACTGTCGTTGGGTAAGTAATATGTACATAAATCCCATTAGAACTGCTACTTCTAATGCGATTTATGTAGAGGTACTTAAGTTATTAAAATAAGAAAGAGTATCGGATACAAAACGAAGCCCTGCGGAACACCAGCATTTATATAATGGATAGCAGAATTAAGACCACCCACAACAACTGGAATTGAACGGTCTCTGGAAGGTAGTTTCTAATCTCAGTATCGAAGCGTTTGCGGCAAATCGTGGCATCTGAGAACCTTCTCTGCCAGACTGGCTGTAAGTAGCGATCATTAGAGCACTAGTATAAGGTGTCTGCTAGGTTCAATTCCTATGCCAACTGGACCTTATAAGCATGTAAACCATGATCTTTATCCAAAATGCGATCCAAAGTGGTTGCAGATAAGCCCAATTCCTGTGATCGTCTCGAAACACCTGGGTTTTCAGTCATACTCTCAGCTAAAGGAGCGGTATTTTTAGCTGACCTTACCGGAGGAACCCAAGTTGGAGTCTACTCATCACTAACCTCTTCGAGAGGTAAAAATTTATAAATTAAATGCACTATAGCTTTGCTACAAGGTGTTTGAAGATGACCAAAATTAGTACGAACTTTACGAAGCGTTGTCGCGATATTTTCACCGTTTTTGTAGTGAATTTTCACTTTTTCATCATGTTGTACGAATAAGTATCGATCCATATTTGATAACTGAATGGTCGATGCGAATCCCTTCAGAACTTAAGAACAAATATTTTCCCGAACCCGCTCAGTAGCTTAAGTTCTAAAAGATCTCAATAGCAGCAAATCTTCAGATTTAAGATGGGATCCCTCCCCATGTTTGAAAGAGGTATGTATATGTACATCTACCCTGGCTAAATCTCTACGTAAGGTCTTTCACCTGACATATTCCACAGCCATCATTCCGGTTAGGTGCAATTGCGCACGTCCGGCCAACACCCAAAAAGAACGATAAAACCTCCCTTTGCAACTGAGCCATAGCCCTAATATCAATGCTTTCTAAGAACATGATAAATTATCATCTCGAAAGAAACAGTCTTTTCAGACGTCATGACCGTCAGTACTGTTTCGGTCAAAAACGTTCCACAGGGTATACCTAACGGAAAAGTGGAACCGAAGTGTTCAACATGAACGTGAACGGGTTGTCACCCTTGTTTTCTCTAAAGTTTTCGATAGATAGCGCAGCAGTGCCCTCTTAAGCAACATCCAGGCCTGCAGTATTGGTAGCATCTTCCATCATGGACTTCGAGTTTTTTAAGTAATCGTTAAATACAAGTTGTATTTGACTTATTCTCAACCAATTCTGGTGTACCTCAGTGCTCAAACCCTGTTTTTAATAATTATTAACGACTTTCTCTCTCCACTCGCAATCCACACCATTTCTTTGCGGACGATAGTACAGTGAAAGGCCTAGACCTCAAGCTACTTTCTGTTTCTAAAGAAGGCTACTTACTTACTTAAATGGCGCTACAGTCCAGGGTGGACCTAGGTGTCAACGAACAAGCTTGTCCAGTTAACTGCCCCCAGTTATGCACTCCAAGTTGATTGAGGCCCTTTTCCACTTATGCTCGTTACGTAAGGCTAGCTTTTCCTCTACTGCGTTGGGTTCAATTTAAAGACTCTTCGGACAGGAGCATTGATGTCCATTCGCTCTACATATTCTAGAGTTCGCTGTTAAATCTCCTCCTATAAATCCCGTCAAACGGGGCCGAAAAGCATCCGAAGAAATTTGCGTTGGAAATGATCATCCACCTTCATTAACGTCCATGAAGTTGTACCTTACAGCAGGACTAGGATGATGAGGGTCTTGTGTATAGTTTTTGTAGTGTTCTTGGCAAGGCCTTGTTAGTCAATTGCTTTCTTAGACTAAAGAAACAACGATTGGCAAGTGCAATTCTTCGTTTGATTTCTGGTGTGATGTTGTTGTCAGAGTTTATAGCGGAACCGAGGTAGACAAAGTCCTTTGCTCCCTTCTGTCCGATTCGTCGATCGTGCGTGTCCCTTCTTGTTGACAGAATATACCTTATTCACAGCTGAACTCATTTTTACCACTTTCTTTCCAATACTTGCAAACGTACCAGTGACAGTTCGCTGTGTTCTGCCGATGTTGTCAATGTCATCAGCGTATACAAATAAATGCACAGACTTCTGGAAAATTGTGCATCTGGTGTTGGCTTGAGACTTTCGCACAATTTTAAGTATGATGTTGAAAAAATCACATGACAGCGCATTCCTTGTCCAAATCCTCTTTTGACATCAAAGGACTTAGTAAGATTGTTTCCAACTTTTACGATGTAGTGAGCTTTCTCCATCGTAATTCCGTACAAGTTGACGAGTAGACATGGCTTTGTATAGCTCGTCTCTATAAATGGTGTCATAGCCGGTCTCAAAATCGATAAAAATATGGTAAGTATCGATTTGAACTTCTTGGGTTTTTTCCAGGATCTGCCGTAGTATGAAGATTTGTTCGATTGTGGACTTACCAAGCCTAGAACCGCACTGGTAGGGGCCAATCACCTCGTTGACAAATGGTTCCAGACACTCACACAGTACGGTCGACAGGATCTTGTATGCAATGTTGAGGAGATTAAGGCCTCTATAGTTGGCGCAGTTTAGAAGGTCTGCTTTCTACTATCGATTCTGGCAAACGATGCTGAGGTACCATTCATGAGGCATACTTACTTCCGACCAAATCTTGGAAATAAGTTGGTGTATAGGTATACTCTCCACCAAGTCATCTTCCTTTGCCTTAAATAGCTCGGCTGGTAGGCCGTCCGGTCCAGCAGCCTGGTAGGACTTGTATTTTATATTACTATCCTCACTGCATTCTGGTTGGGTGGACGGAAGTCTTGGTTTTCATGGTCCAGGTTGAATGGTTCATTCTGCCTGACAGCGGAATTTTGGTCGACGTCGCCGTTTAAGAGTCTGCAGAAGTGGTTTTTGCATATCCTCAGCACTGAAGTGACTCAACTACATGGTTTCCTTGTTCATCTCTGCAGGTTTCTTTTCGGGTTTTGTAGCCTTGACATGCTCGTTTTAGTAAAACGTCCGAACATTGTTCTTGGAGTAGATCCTCTCTAATTCCTGGCTCGCTTCTCGTGACCTTTCTTTTTCCTCCGGAGAAGCCTTCCCTTCTCCTTTGTTCGAAGGAGCTTTCGCAAGGAATACATTCTTGCTGAAATGAAGGCATTGCCAGATTGGACGAAAACGTGAAATAGTAATGGATGGACATGGTTAACAGAGTCGACTTCAAACACTCAAAACGGAAGACATGGAGCTTACTTCGGAAATTACGCACGTCAAACTCGCCACCTGATACAAAACCAATCCCAATAGTGTAGCGATCCATATAACTAAATTATCGAAACCAGGAGTACAAAAATTTAGGAAGACCACAACACCACGTGCCACCTATTCAACTCTCATTTCAACAACTGAAGTTAATACTGCACTCTCCTCCATAAAATCTTGAATTGCAGCCGGGGCAGACGGAATCTATCCGGAATTTCTGAACCAGAGCGGCCCAGAAGTAAGAAGAGCCACCTTTTACTCGAACCTATTCCAAAATACTGTCATTTGCAAAGCTTTCTACGTTCTTCAAAAGATCAAAGATCAACGCACTCCTCAAGTCAACCAACCTGCAAATGCCTCACAAAACTACCGTCCAATTACTCGCCCTAAAACTCCTTGAACTCATGATCTTGAATCGAATACGCACTGATATTGAACAAGTTATCCCGGACGAGGTTTAGGAAATCTAAAAGGTGCACCGACCAAGTCTTGGCCGTAACCAGGCCAACGGAAACGGTATATGATTCGTCGATCTAACAGCAGCCTTCGGTATCGTGGGACAAAAGGACCTTCTGTACAAGCTTATCCAGATCATCCCCTGAAAAATCTGCAGGACGTAGGAAATTCAACAGCGGCCTTCCCCAAGGGTCGGTACTCATATACTATACTTTTTAACATATACATCTGTTATACGCCTTTCCAAAAATTTGGCATTCCAACACAAGTCCTTTATAATCCTGAAACAGGTATCGACATTAGACCTGTACCATCTGCAAAAATTGTCAACTTTGACAACTTTATTCAGAAATATCTGGGTATCACCTCAGACCGAACCTTTGGTTAGATGTGGTTTGTAAGGCACATCTAACCAAAGTCTCTCAAAAAATTAAGGCAAGGAATAAAGTTTCACTCCTGCTGACTTGTCCACTATCAATAAAGTTTATATTCAACAGAAACTCGAATATAACTGACATCGTGGGTGAAGTTTCGATAACTTGTTTGAGTATATTAGATTGTGTCCAACATCAGGCATGAAGATTGATCGATGACCAGTCAATTTCCAACCAAATCCCGTAGCTTGAAAATCGTCGGAATGTTGGATAATTATCGGACCTGTACCGATATTTCCACCACAGTTGTTCATATGACTGACTTTGTCTTTGGTTTTGAATCCATCTATGAATATTGATATCGATTTCTTATAGACGGCACTAAGGTGTATCGAGAAGCTTTCTCTAGAATAATATATTCTTTGATGTTTGTCAGAGGTTTGTTCGGTGAGGTATTGACAAATTCATTTGGTATTTCGGATTCCTTTGAACTATGTGGGTATTAGCCAAAATCAAGAATTAATTCAATAATCAGTCATTTGTTCGACGTTGAAAACATGAGCAAGATTCTGTTTTTTGAAGTCTTCAGTCTTACAGACTGACAGCTCGGTTGCTGACGATGTCTATAGGGGAAGATGCAACGTGATTCAAAGCGTCTTAACAGAATAGCACTTCAGAGTCTGTCACTCGTTGAGAAAATTGGGAAAGTAGCCAAATTTCTTCATCCTCCAAGTTTGCATGTGTCCATGCACTGTTACTTCTTACCCAAAGGACATTTCCTACTTCAAAAACGTAGCTGAACCTACTATTGATGTCGTTGCTCAATTCAAGACCATAAGGTCTTTGAAGCAACTCCAATGATGTGTTTGATGTTAGAATCTGCACAAACTATGTCTCATTCAAGTCATGAGTCATTATCCTTCGGAGTATACATTGAACTGATGAACCTAAGATAAACATTTAATTGACGCTCGTCAAATGCAAGAGGACCTAACCAAATTGAATCACTATGAGAGCGTGGCCTACTTTTGATTTAAAAAAAAAACCCCAATAACCCTCTTCAATCTAAAGTTCGTACAGGAACAATCATGACATCAAATGCCACTCGTATGTTGAACATTCATTGCAACCATTCACTTGAAAGGTTAATTCCATTTGTCCGCATTTCTATCCTTTCTAATTCAACTCCTACAACTGCACACACAAATATCGCTGCATGGCACTCGGTTAAGTACCTCGAAAGGCCACATCGAACAAACAACACCAACCGAATCGTTGCAAAAACCATCATCTAATTAACACAAACAGACGTCAACTGCAGGCTTACATGTCACAGTCCAAATGTGGCTACCGAAGGTGCCATAAATACCAGCAATAGGAATCAATTACCAGTGATTTAGTGAAATCACTTAGCCCGGCCGGAGCTCTCCCCAGCATCACGCTCCATAGCCGCCACCCATCACTTGTGACACGACACACGGAGCCGAACAAAAAACCATCTTAAAAGGCGAATCACCATAAAAACCTAGCGGGATCGCTTTGTCTTTTGGCCGCGCATACAAACAAGCACCACCACCACCAGTACCAGCAACAGTGCGCCCAGGTAAAGGAGGCACATCCGTCACCGGAGCGCATAAATACCGTCGTCGATCGATCACACAATGTTGGAGCTATTCGATTCAGGCACATTGATTGGCCTTAATGAACCGCAAACATGCAGGTTATTTCCATTTATAGGTGGCACCGAGTACACCAAGGAGCTGCACAGGAGGCATAAGGCAGTTACTTACGAACGAACAGCACTACTCTAGGTAGTATTGTTTGTCAACTGATCCGAGAGTGATTGATTGATTTTCGTATTCATACTCTCGTAGGGTGCTCCGCTTGCGTCATGCGCGTCCTTGCGTCCTTCTTCGTCTTTGTCGACGACCGCAAGATGTACTCGTGTAAAGTTGGCTGCGGTTTGTTTTTCTGTTTTTTTCTGCTGACAGGTGACAAGGTGCTATCAAAGTCGAACCCTGAGTCGAGCACGAAAATACCACATTGGCGCCACATTGTCAAATAATTGTCGATCCATAAATTCAATTACCCCCCGAATGGATGGGCATACCATACTATATACTATATCGGCAGATTTTTGCTTCGATGGTTTGGCACATTTATTAAGTTCGCGAAAAATGCCGATGAAAGGGTCTACGTCTACGTCTACGTCGTCGTTTCGTCTTCTGATGTCCTTGGGTGAAAGGGTGGTACATACAAAACCACGGAATTGCGAGAAAAAAAAATTGAAATTTATTGCATCCTTGTGCGCCGGGAACAATTGCTTGGTGGGGGTGGTTGCTTGGTGCCACCACCCCCCACGCCGTATAAGTAAAAACTATTAAGAGAAATCTCGGCAGAAGGAAGCCATTCGCTCTCATAAAGGAAGTCATAATTTTCCGGCTCCGAGGATAACGCACATTAAGTCGAGAATAGTGGAATGTCTGGCTGTCTGTCTTGGCCTTTGTGTCCCATATGACACCGAACGGATACCGAAAGGAAAATATTTTCGTTCCTGTTTGTTGTTTGTTTTGTTGTTCGGCGGTGTCCGCGTCCACCCTTGCTGCAGTCTCGGCGGCAGAAACATGACTCGGTTTCTCCGCCGCCTTGGAACGCATGTTAGTTGTGTGTAATGTGCCACCCCCCTCGCTGCCGCCCCACTCTTGAGGATGTTTGAAGTGATTTACGATTGACAAACGAAAAGAGGGAGAAAAACAAATTTTCTATTTATTAGCTGCATACTTTCCGATCACGCACACGCGCGCAAGGGTTGAGTTTGCCAATTGATTCCTCCGATTCCTGCGTGCGTGCCAGAGATTTATTCGCTGAGAGTACTATTTGCATGACATGGGTGCGTCCGGACGGGCGTGCTGTTCGAGGAGATTTTAAGTGGTCATTGAGGGTCGGTCGTCTGTCTACGGGCTGTCTGCTGCGTGGGAGTGAAGGATTCGCTGTTTATTTGAGTTGTTTGGTGTTTAATAAAAACAGGATAACAGTTGATTGGTCGTGTGGATGAATGGATGGTCGTCTGAAGTGGATGATTCTATGGGTTTTCGGATACATATTTTGTTTGAGTTAGTGATACTTTTGTTGGACACTTGAACGGGTTAAGTGCGTCTAGACGACCGACACACGGGTCGCTGTTCGAATCGGGGGGGGGGGGGGGAGTTTGTAGTTTGTAAGCTCTTTGAGGATTTGTTTGTAAATAATGATGAGCTAACGAATCCTCAATCTGTTTATCAATATTGGAGAAGTGAATACAAGTTTCACTGGTGAGGGTGTGTGTAGGGTACTAGTATGTATCGAAATGAGTGTGCTCCTGGTGATGTTAGGCCAGGTAGTGGATGACACTTGTCAGTGATTGTAGAGGAGCTATTTTAAATTTATTAGGAAAGACCTTAAGCTCTCTTTTAACAAGTTCTTCTGACAACATTTGATTAAAGCAAAATTACGATTTCACCTGATGTTACATGCCATTATCATTTTGTCGTATAATAGACTTAACTGCCATCGCAAGACACAGAGCTTCATGAGGATCTGATATATAAAAGAAGAAACAGAACTACAATGCAACTGCTCCAGGAATCATCTACCATGTACGAACTAGTAGATAGTTCCCGAAACTACTCTAGGCTGATGATGAAAGAAAGAAATAGGAGATATGCGATCTGGGAGTTCAAGATCGAAGAGTCCCGTGACAAGAACACTATCTGCAGACTTTATAAGAAAGCCACATACTTGGCTGTTGGTCTTAAGACTTTAAAACTCAAATTCAAATTCCAGAGCATCTCAAGCAGCTTCTTAATGGGCGCCTCATAGACAGACAGCGCTGTGGTAAGATTAAGGCCAAATTCAAGAGTTGAAGTTAGGGGGAGAGTGACGATGTTATGAAAACCTGAAGAAGAACAATGCCGTTGATCCTGACGATAGTCGATCCTGACGCATCAAATCATCCCCCAAAAATGTGTCGAAAAATCAAGACTCGATAACTGGAGTATTAGTAATCCGTATATATGTACATAGGTACGCCCCATCGACAAGAAAGGCAATCATACATATGTATGTCTTGTAAGAACTGGAAATCCTGAGAAATGATTTTCGAAGCATGCTCCGGATTTGGGCGTTGTTATGTTATAGTCTACAAAAAAAAAATAAAAAAAAACAACATTAATGGAGCAGTCATTTCATTAGGTACGAAATTAATGCCATACAAACACAGATCCTGTTCTTTCATTATATTGTCGAGTCTTTAGCAGGAAAGTAGGATAGAAACATTACATATGTGACCAGGATGTATAGCGGAGGTGATGTAACCAAAAACTATATATGGATGTAGTCTAAAAAACTACGTCACTTTGACTACGTTGGTTCGGGCACAACAATTATGAACTCCATCTCTAAGTTTCGAGATGACCAGGGAGACACAATCTTCGCTCCAAAAACAATTTAATCGATAATGCCAAAATGCTTTGTATCAATGTGCCCGCAATTGACGAGAATGGAAGAGACTCTTCATAGACCTTATATGGAAAGTCCATTAGTCCATAATGGGGTGAAAGATTTCCCTTATTTAGCAGGCTGATACAACTCGAGTTATCGTAGGCAATCTCTTCCAATTCAGAGGCAGAGCACACAGGAATTGAACGAATGCTTGAACCAACTATTGAGCTTCCGGACTAACCAACCAGACGTTGCATAGAGCCTATTGCTCGTATGGGCCTAGAAGGTGAGAAGATAACTCCTGGTAAGGCAGAAGAGAGAGATATGCCTCTCTTAAGCATGGTGATAGCAGTCAGGATATCACGGACTCGACCATCGACAGTTATAGGACGGTAGGAGAGGTTATGATAAGCGTTTCCAAACAGCAAGTGCAGAGAGTTCCTGACTCTAAAGCTACTAAAAGAGGCAAGAAATTCAAACTACTTAGTAAGCACGAAATCCTGCGGAGATAAAGACGGAACGAAGTTAGAATCGTCCGACGACTGAGTAGGAGAGATCCTAATTCGTTCACAGAAAAGGAGAGAGAAGCTTTCGCCAAAGCCGAAAATCGACTCCGGACGATACCAGAAACACGCACGGCAAACAAACGCGCGACTAACCAAATGCCCAGCTCCACCCGAATCGCGGACAGACTTAAGCTCCCCGTAACCGACCCGAACGCGGACATCCAACCTAAATTCGGACCGATTGCTGATATGTAAATCAAAAAGCCTGACACCCTTTCACCGGCTTCGAATATCCGGAAAAAACTCAGATTCTCAGTGATGACTGTAACCGGCCAACAAGTAGCCGTAGTAGATTATGGCAATCCTGAACGGAAACTCACTGAAAATCAATGGCGGCTGATCGAAATTACAATCTTAGAAGAGGTAAACGACATCATCGTCAAAAATAACGGACCTCTCCCACTTTTTGGTACCCTCAATACCATTCAAAGGTTTCAAGATAATGACCACACTCTCACATGACTCCAGGCTTTCATCTCAAGAACTAAAGCTCCTTGGCCAAACGCAGACCTTCGTCTGATCGACAGGAAGGAAATCGTACACCTGACTAGACCCAAATTAAGCTTTTTGTAATGTACATCTCTAAGGATCGTATCGAAAGATACCTCAGATCCCTCAACAAGGATCAACTGAGTCATACAACATATAAACCTATGTAAGCTAAGGCTGATTGGCAATTCGGCAAAGAAAGATAATAAGCAGGGGACGACTAAAAACTGTGACGACTAAAAACAAGGCTGTTAAACCCAGTCACACTACCGCAAAGGATTTTAAACCTATCAGCCTAACCTCATTCGTTCTGAAAACATTGGAAAGACTAATTGACATTTACATTCGAAGCAAACTCAAGCCGGCTTAACATGCTTATACCAAAGGAAAAAGTATAGAAACAGCACTCCACAGTGTCGTCAGTGTCGTGGAGAAAACACTGAAGGACAAAGAATACACTTTAGCTGATTTCCTAGATATGGAAAGGGCCTCCAATAAAGTTTCGGACTACTTCGAATACCTGGGAGTCATTCCAGATAGGAAACTAAGCTGGAACCTCAACATAAGCAAAGGGCAAAGAAAGGAATGATAGTATACATATCATGCCAGCAACAGGATATTCAGCAAAATCTGGGGTCCAAGCCCTAAAATCATAAATGGCTTTATACGGCTTTCATCATGTGGCTCTACACAACGGTAGTAAGACCGATACTGACGTATGGCAACTTTGTCTGGTGGCAAGCGACGAAAAAAGCCACCAACCTTAAGATTATGACAAAAAATTCAAAGAATGGGGCAATGAGAACCACTCCTACAATGGGACTGCCTAGCACTCTGTCAAATGAAAAAAAAAAAAAAATTCTGGGAAGACATTTCTTCCAAAATATAGAAGAACTTTCGGACAAGTCTTTAAAAGATTTGTATAAATTCATAATCGTCTCGGGATGGCTTGAATATCCATAGGTTGATGCCTAGTGGCATCACAATGAATCTACATTGATCTATGTGTGATGGGTGCAAGTTTGTCTTCTCCCGTCAACCCATTAACCTAATCAGGCTCCAGTGTACAGCTTCTCTCCTGCAATTCCTGAAAATGTGATCCGGAGTTTCTTCGGCTTCATTACAGAATCTGCGTATCACATCTGCACGGCAGACGAGTTTAGTACAAAAACCTGCAGACCAGCGCGTAGACGCCCCAAAATGTTAAATGGTTGCTATTGGAGGAGAACCACATGCAGGTGGGGGTATACCTAAATTCCCAAATTTCCAAGTCTGGATTAACCTAAATGCTCATGAGATGCATTGAACAATCTATTGAGCAGATGTCGTCGCTTTAACTGGTCTTTATTGGTTTTGAAGAGGCTTCGTCTATGTAAAGATGAGTTTGGATGTCTAGGTCTAATTCTTTTAAGTATCGGAAGCAGTATTCCCATCATAAGAAGCACTTAATGTAGAGTCAGAGTAGATATTTGGGCGTAGTTTTTGACAAGTGGCCATCGTTGTCTCTGAATCTTATTCTCGCTAATCCAATAAGAACAGTGCTGAGGCCGATTGGGGAAAGATGTAGAAATATACTCGTAGTCTAACGATATAATTACAGGTGCTATAGGAACAAAAAGACACGGAACTGAGCGACAAATAAACCTTCAAATACATACATACATCCATATTTTATTTTGACATATTGTTCAATCCAGTCCAATTACAATTCGTCCTTTCCCACTTTGCATTTACCATCCTTTTGCAATTTTCTGATTAGACAACAATCCTGGATCACACACAGGGTCTTTTTGATCCACACTTGCTTCTTACATTGGAAATTATAAAGCCTTGGTCAATATCGAGCAAAGCAATGTGTCCAGACAAGACATTTTTAGTCGTTTACTGACAAGCCCAGTCAAGACCTCAGTAAAGCGGTATAGACCAGTTAAAGGTCAATCTCTTTAAACGATTCGTTGCGACAGAGTCTGGAAATGTATTCCAATTCAAATTAAATGCATGTCCTTCAAGCAACTTCGTCAAAGTCTGCAACCTCCTTTACCATCTCACCGCATTAGAGAAGGCATTCGCTACTAAACCCCTCCAAGCAATAATCACACCTGCTGTCTGCAAACCCATTTCTAAGTTTCACCAGGAATTATTCCCCTCCGAGCCCCCATTTAAATCCACATTCTCCACCAAACTGCAAACCATTTTCCACGATGAATTATTAAGCCGGAGTAATTCCACTCAAAGTCCAACTGTCACTTCAATAAATTTCCATCATTAATAGCGCCGCTGAGGCCCTGCAACCAGCTCCGGCCCCAAGATAACCACTCACCGCTAATTGAATGGGCGAAAACAACCGAAAACTCCATTATCTCCAAATGTCAACTGCAATAAACAATCGCCCCGTTGCCCTCCCCACGAAAACAAATTACTTTTGTGGCCTCTGAGAGAGAGCGCGCGAAGGATTTGTTCGACTGCAATTGCGCGCGCGCACACACTCTCAGCTAAGAGTGGTAAGGATTGGCATGGCCAACATTGCATATGACCACGAGACAGCGGCAGCGCTCCAGGAACCCCCATGGGCATGTGTGTCCGATCCAAACTCCATTGCACAGATCAAAAATCTGTCAGATTGGATCATTGGCTTAGAATTTCTGTATCTTGTAACCTACACAAAAACTGTCCACGTATGAATGCAGCGCTGGGTTGGGTTGTGCTATGATTTATGGTGCTGCATTTGCAGAAACCTCACCCCCACCACCGTCGTCGCGTCGTCGTAACTATCCGCGACACGGGGTGTCTATTTAACGAGAGAGTGAGACAGTAAACCGCGAGTAACAAGCACAGATCCGAATGCCATTCAGGCTGTTGCTCTGCTCCAAGAGTCATGAAATAATGTTAGCGAAGCAATAATCTCGGTAATTTCCAACTGAGCCGCTATCGCGGCCAAATAAAACGTCCACAAGTCGCTGTCTGCCATAAATGTCATCCTTTCGGATTGGGCCGAACGTAAATAGTGAAATATGTGAGTTGGATTTGTGTGGCCGCCGCCGACGGGGGGAGGAAGTTAGTTTTAAGCTGGGGGGCACGAATGGTAATTACTACGACCCCGCTGTGGGAAAATAATTTATTTGCGGACGAGGCTGTTTAATCGTTTTGGTTTTGGCCCAGCCGGTCAGGCGACAGCGCGCAGAGCACGCCTTGTCGAGAGTAGACGACAAATTCTAAGCGCGGCCTCAAAACAAACAAAATTTGAATATTTTATCGCGCGCGCAGTCGATTGTGCATATTGGCAGCTTAGAGGCCGGGCCATTCAATGCAGTCGCTATCGACGTATTGATCTGTCAATTGGACTTTAGTGGTTTCTTGCTTTGGGATTCATTGTCAGAGACAATGGACGGGTGAACATGACTGTTCTCACGTTCTAATTCGTTAGAATTTAAGTTGGTATGCAGCAGGTGGTCAGGGAGAATTTCGACTCCAACAAGGCTCAAAGGCTGAAAGGTAAAATTTCACAACGAAAGTCGAAGTTGGTAATGGAAAAAGGGTATATCTAGCAGTGGTGTATCCTCGCCACTCAAAGGTACAAATGTTGGTTCCAGTCCAACAACCAGTCCACTTACAACCTACATGTATGAAAAAATACTTGCTTGCTGCTTGCTGAACAACATGGATGAACAGCTGAAGAACAGGCCAAAGAATTGGTAAAACGATTGTAATGCAAAGCTGAGAGCAGACTGTTTTAAATTGGAAAGGCGCCAGTGGCTAGCTAGGCAAAGACAAATAGCAGACTCTGTTGATATACGGGAAGAATTCTTAAGAAAAGAAACGAACTTCGGAAATTCATAATAATTCCATAAATGGAGTAAAACCGAATCTTTCCAATCACTAAGAGAAGACCTTCAACAAAATCCATGGGGAAGTGCCTACAAGATTGTTATGGATAGATTTAAAAGCGGAACGTTAACTGCACCGACATACCTGCGGCCGTCTGCGTCCTATACCAAGGAATACCAGTGTCCATATTCCCCGCACCGCAACTGGAAATAGCGGGCTAAAACTTAGTTCTGAAGGAAGCAACTATGTACAACTCGATCGGAGGCGTTTGCATACCATCTGTACAAGGTGCCTAGTAGAAGGAAAGTTCACTCTGGAATGGAAACGGCAGTGGCTAGTATTATCACAGACACCTGTACCAGACTCAGTAGAGGAATTGCTTAAAGGAATTATACGTAACAGCTGTGATCAGCCCAGCGACAATATGGTCAAAAAGGTATATAATTACAGAAGGAGTCCAACAGGGATCAGTTCTAAACAGGGATAGTGGTAGACCATAGGCTAATCTTTAGAGAGTACCTAAGCCGCACAATTGGGCTGTTGCTGCAATGCTAAATCTTGGAGGATCTCGGTAGGCAATAAGAAACTTGCTGGCGACAGTGAGCCTTTAATTGGTAACATCTGTAAATTCGTATATGAGAGGGATATACTCTGTGTATAGAAGGGAATGTCTGAAAGCGGTAGGACTGCGTATCAAGCTTGAGGTCAAAGTAGCAGGATCAATATATGTACAATGATGAAACCCAGAGGAGAAGAGCCGTCAGAGCAGAACTAGGAAAATTAAATATCAACGGCGACAGTGCGACTTCAGAAAACGGTTTGTGAACTTACTAACTGGTGTCGAACGTAGACAAATAGACCAGAAGAAAACACGGTTAAGTAAAGTATTACCGTATTACTGGAAGCTCTGAAAATACCTTCACATCCGACATCGTAGATGACCCATTCTCCCGTCATTATGAAGGCAAGGTTAGAAGGCAAGAATGGGGTCGGAAATGAACATCAGTGAAGCGGACACATCCATATTGCCACCGATTGGAAAATTGTATAGTATAATTGACGGCATAATAGAGAAAGAGGCCAACTCGTCCTGGGTATCTAGGGAGGACTGTGCCACCTGTCGCACGTTATGGCCGAAATTAGATAAAAAGAAAACAAAGAGCCTTCTTAATCGATCCTCTATCCGCATCCTTACTGGTATAATCACAGGACACTGCGCCATCGGAGTCATGCTCCGTAAATGGGGAGTGGAGCCCAACGACCTATGTAGAAGCTGCGGAGATGAGGAAGAGGTGGAGTCAATCCAACATCTGCTTTGCTACTGCCCCGCTCTGCAAGAACGACGCCTTCGCACTTTAGGTTCTAGGTTCTTCGCAAGCACCGCAGAGGTAGCAGGCTTCCAGATATCGGATTTTCTCCATTTTATCAAAAGTACCAACTGGTTCCCATCCCAACCAGTCACGCGATAGGTTTCTGTATTTTGTTGTTCCCACTCCATCGATATGAAATAGGGGATTCACAATGGACCTTTATGTCTCCGAGTGGACGTGATGAGTTTTTAACCGTCACACACTCCTTAACCTAACCTAACCTAGAGAAGGTCTAGCACTTGAGATAGAGATAGACCTGGGATTAGTCCAGGAGACTGATATCGTTCATGCTAACAACAAGAGACGTATGGAACAACGCCAACAGTATCATTGACCTTTCCATGCAGCGTGTGTAATAAAGTACATCGTTGCCCATATTTTCCAAATGGTCTGGGCAAAAAGTTGAGCTATCGTATCCAAATCAGTGTAGATATTTGCGATATCCGGACAGACAAGAACCGTGTAAGACCTCGATAGTCAGGATCAACTTGTAGGTTCATCTGCTTTTTGTAGTATTCATTATCCCACCGCGTTTGCCACGCGGGAATAGAATCTGATTTTTATTTTTCCTTGATTCTTTTGATTTCCACCGGTTCTAGTTGCCTCCAGGTTCTTCTGTTGTGTGATATATCCTTAGCATCTCGTCCGCGAGAATATCAATGGGAACCATGGAAGCAGCTATCTTTATCTCCTTGCGGGACTCCCGTCAAGACATTGTAGTAAGTACTCTATCTATCTCTACTTCCTGTTACTGAAGTAGCTTGATATTATTTCCCACAAGTATAGATAAATGACCAATATGCTGAGTTAAAGGCTTTTTGTCCAGACTCCCCGAATGGCTACCATTACTATGTTGACTACCGCCTTAAAGGGGTCGATGGTAGAGGAAAGATTTTTCAGATTATGGTCTGACAAGTTTCCTCTCTTTTCTGCTACGACTAACAATCTGTATAGAATTCTCTTGGAACTTAACAGTTCCAAATGCTACAGCTTCCATAGGTCTAGGGAATACTCCTTCTTCTAGACAAGTTTATATTGTCCGGTCACTGCTGAACTACCGCTTTCACAGTCTTGTTTTGAAAGCAATCGAGTCTAAGTGCATTGTTGTCGCCTATCTTCCTGAATGGTTTCAATAGTTCATCCGAACTTACTTTTGGAATGTCCTGTGTTCCTGTGTAGATGGCCTTTGTGGGTCTCTGAGAGAAGATGTGTCGGTGCTTTGTCGTAGTTCATGCAGAATCTGCATTGTCTACCTAGTTTCCTGAGAAACTGTTCCTTAAGTCTACAGTAGTCCGATAACGTCTCTGTTAGAATCCGAGGTCGGTTTTTGCTTAAACTTAGCCCAGGTTTAACTGTTGTTTGGTCATACTTTCGCATAAGTTCTTTGGTCCGTCTCCTCAGTTGCAGAATATCATTCCAAAGTTTGGCTCATTTGCTCTTTTCTTCTTTCAGCACTTTCCGTAAAAAAAAGGTTCCGGTCCCAAGTAGTAATCCCCATAGTGTGATGCTAGTTCATCAGCTGCTTCATTTACCTCTCCTCCTGAATGTTCTGGTACCCAGTAATGGCGGCTGTGCGTTGTTTGAATTGGTAGTTGCCAGACTCAATAGCTCAGCTCCTTTTATTGCCCAATTTGTTCTTTGCATAATATTTCTATGTCATCTCTGGGCTGGTCCAATAGCATGATCGATTTAGACAGATTCGACTATTTGCAGGTTGAAGCATTACTATTAACTCTAAGGAGTTCCTTGTTGCACTTTCCTTATTCTGCTAGCCACGATACTGCTACGTATAATATGATGTTGATCCATCTGCTTTTGTCATTTCACTGCGATTTGATGAGATTGAACACTCTTGTAGAAGCTGCGTCAGAAATTCCCAGATGCTCCTAGCAGCTATGCTGCTATCGTAGTTCCTAAAGTGCTGATGATCCCCTTCTGCACTATATCATTTTCCAAATGGTCTCGTACCTTGTCGGAGCCTCCTCTTAGTGGTTTGTCAGACGAACAATTGTCTGGTGTGATACTGTATTTTTTTTTCTTACAAAAGACAATTTTATTCCATCCCATTACTTCTTGATGAAATTTTGACTTTTCATTATACATATTTTCTTACGACGAAACCTCCATGCTGGTTGAGTTGAAAGTCCTTCACACCCACTATAACATCCCTCCGCTACATTTCCAAAGTATGAATACGTATAACAAACCTGGCAATCTACAAAGAACGATCCTCTGATGTCATATTAAGGACATCTCCCAAATTGCTGCTTCAAATCAGGACATTTTCTGGAAATGATTACAGCAACCTTCTTGGCATCACATTTAAACGGCCCCACATAGCGCACATGAATTCAATTTTGATTTTAAAACGGCCTACGGGTATTACCGTCAAAATTCCTTCCACACATGAAGGTATGTAACTACGCGCTCACATCTCCTCCATTCAATCAAAAGTTACGAAAAAAAAAAAATAAACAAAAGGAACATTTTCATTTCGCTCCTTTTTCATGTCGATTTACACCTTAAAAACAATGAGGCCCGATAACGCAGGATACGGCAGGACAATTCCCATAAATAACTTCGATTGCGCCCTATAAAACGCAATTACACTTGAGAGAAAAATAAAGGATTCCAGCCAGCCAGGTCTTGGAAGACAACACAACGAAAGAATCAAGTCAGAAGAAATATTCCGTTCCATCTCAGACGAACCCCCATCCACCCCAACCAGTCACAACTAAAAATGAATTTATTTTTATTGCTCCCAAGATCGTACTTTCATTTACGCTCGCGAAAAGTACTATCCTCGGTATCGCATCATTTGAAAAGACAAAACAAAAAAAGGAAGAAACAAAAAGATAAGCTACACCCAGTTACACCCTACTACCCCCGAAAAATAAGAAAAAAAAAAAAAAAACGAGAGACACGAAATAAACATGCAATTTAATGCGAGTCCTTTTGCCTCGCGGAGAGGAATGGGATAGGGTTGCAACGGCGGCAACGTCGATGTACCAGAACTCCGCTCCGCCAAAACACAATTCAAATTCAAATATCTCCATTTCTAACAAACGTGAATGTCCCTCCAGAGACAATGGGAGCAAGGTACTTGGTACCTCTTTTGCCTTAACCTTCAGTGGAACGATATCCTTTTGCTGTTTGCTGCTGTGCGTAAGCAGGAAATTTTCGCGAACATTTTTTCCATAAATTTCTAAATAATTTCCCCTTTATCTCAATTCCAGAGATATGGCGTTCGGCGATGCGGGATAAATGTACCGCGGTAACAGTGGGTGGTGAAAGTTTCGCGATTAGTATAAAGTTGGTCGGGTTCCCACAAACCGTGAGTGCAGCATTTATGGTTAACACTATCTTGTCAGAAGTTTGTGATGGTTGTTTAGGAACATTTTTACTAACTAGATTAGGAACATACTTACTAACTAGATTATGACATAAGTGGAGACAGTTCCATATAAATGCCATAAAAGAACATCGGAACCAACTCACTTACTTTCATAACTCTTTGAAGGATTTTACTCCTTAATATGTCACGTGAGAAGAATATTATAGAATATCCTGGAGGACCAAGGAGAGTCATCATGCTCTTAAAAAAGCTTTGCATTTGGCAAGGAAAGGACATTCGGAGAACAAAGTTATTTTTTGTACGTCTAAGTATTAAGCATACCGAGCAGTAGAGTGAAACTAAGATCCACTAAGATCCACTCCTGCCATAGTCCCATAAAATGACTCAGTACAAGACTCCAATATTTCCTCATTAGATGGACGCTTTCAGTTCCTTCTCTCAGGCTCGAGTTCCTGCGATAGACTGATAGGAGATCTATCGTATCTCAATCTGTAAGGATAACAGCGAAAGGTTTCGAGACACACGATGGTACTACCCATTATCTTACGTGGAATGTAGGTTAGGTTCAGAATTTTATCGGTCGACCACGACCACGAAAAGGAAATAAAGGTGACAATCCTTCATCGGAAATGATCTTCTAGCCTCCAATCAGGAGTCTACTATCTTTCCCAAAGCAGAGTTCAACAGCGGGTGGGTCAACAGAGTTCAATAATCAGAACAGTGAACCTGATCCCACTTACCTACCTTCACAATGGATCCATTAGTGAGTCAAGAGCTGGCTGCATGTGTAGCCACTCCGTCTACCTAAATGCTATAGCGATCAAGGACACTAAGGTTAGGGGCAATGATTCCCCGAAATAACAAAAGGGGTGGAACTTACTTACTTAACGGGCTCCCGACCCGTGAAGAGTCTACTAAAATGAGTCTACTGTAGCACAACTGAATAAACTAGACACGTCCACGACTAGTACGACTTATGTCTATGACGGGACACTTCTCCGAGTATTCTTCCAATGACAAGTCAGTGATGGATGCGAGGAGAAGCATCGAAGCCAAGCTATCAGAGATGGTGTTGTTGATACCGTCCAATTAGTCAGAATAAGGATGTCAGATCTGAGGATAGCTTCTCCAACAATTTTTTTTTTAGCAGTCTTTGTCTTAAGTCTAGAAACTCAAGCTCATCCGGGCTTAAGAAATCCCAAGGAGACCGCATGGGACCGCTTTTGGTTACCCAATATGAAGATTGGGGAGGAAAGCTTCTCTAATGTTTCAAACTTTTGGCGGCTCTCCTACGTATACTTATAGCCCCTAGGTAGGCTGTAGTGAAACAGAAGCATTTCCCTAAGATTAAGCCTCATCAATATCCTTGCCTTAAGGACGCGAATATTTTTGAAGAGAAGACACTAAAAACCATGCGACAGACATATTCTGAGTACTCGATGGTTCAATGACTGGTTCATCGACTGAATGGAACTAGGAAATTCATCGTCGAGGGCCTAAGGACACTTGTAGGAGGAGAAACCACAGAGAACAATCGAGTTGTAGTGGGTCCATTGTTGCACTATCAGGAAGTTACCGAAACTGCCATAAACTACAACGCACTTCCCCCAAAAATCTGTGCAGCGCATGAAGAGGGACTAGGCATCCTCTCAGCTCAATAATATCGGAGTTTCCCGACAGAACCCTGATCTAGAATTTCTACAAGAGCCAAGCCAAGCAACTGGCTGCAAGCTTCAAGGCTGTAATACAAGCTGCATTACGTTGGACACATGGTGTGTGTCGGGTAGTTTGGAAGTTCCACTTCGGAATTTTCCCAGACATGCACTAGACTTCAGGAAAGAGATGCTCCGTCATGCCATTTCTTTAGTTTAGCGCTTGAGCATATAGTTCGTATGGGCTGGTGTCAACACGGAAGGTACTGTCTCTTATAAGACCATAGAACTGCTAGGATATATATGTAGACAATCATCGGACGTTCCCAGCGAGGAAGAGAACAAAGCCTACAGACATTTGTCTGAAGGTTGACAAGAATAAAACCTAATATTCGCTGTCAACAAGCAAACTAACCTCTGGCCAATGCTAACGACGAAACGTCACTATCGATAGCTATAACTTCGAAGTAATTAAGGAGCTCACCTACTTACTTAGGTGGCGCTACAGTTCGTGGTGGACCTGGGTCTCAACCAAAAAGCTTCCGTAGTTCCTTTGGCTAACTGCCTCCAGTTGGGCACTTGTGCGTGCCATCTAAGGAGTTCACCTACCTCCGAGTAAATGTTAACTATACGAACGATACCTAGGTGGAGATTCGGCGAAGAATTACCATAGTAAACCACTGCTACTTCAGTTTGGCAATACAAAACTCCTAACACGAAGGACGAAAGTGCTGCTCTAAAGAACATTCCTACTATATGGCGCCAAGTGCTGGATGTTTAGCCAGAAAGCGGAGCAGATCTTCGGTCCTCGAACGAAAACTTCTTCATCGAATACTCGGTCATATATGCGAGGATAATGAATGGAGAAGAGGATTGAACCGCGAACTCAATGAGCTGTACCAAGATGTGGATGTAGTCTTGAAGCAGAAAACACGTCAACTACATTGGCTCGGCCACATCAAGCGAATGGACAACAACGCTTCAGTCAAGAAAGTCTTCGAATTTCAGCTCTCAGTTTCGAGATGACAAGGAAGACCGAAACTTCATTATAAGGATCCAGCAATCGCGGATGCCAGGATGCTTAGTCCGACGAATAACCTATCCGATTCATATTCATTGGTGGATTCAAGGAGCATAATACAGTCTTATCGCCTTTAAAGGCTGCTTGTATGACTTTGTGACACTTTTCACAATCACAAGCCCGGTGTTGCTTAGCTTTTGAACTCCACTGTTCATTTAAAGGAAGACGACCCCCTGTAAGAGTGACGCGCGTGGAGGATGTGCAAATATAAAATATTTAATTACAGCAACTAATGAGTTCAGGACCCATCGCATTTAATTTACCTCTCTCATTGCTGTCGCTACCCCTATTTACTTAAAGCAGCTCTCAGCGGCATCGACACAGCGCCAGTAGTGGTGGTGGTAGCGGTGGAAAATTAGCGACAATTTGAGCAGTCTTGAGTGCGCGCTGGATAAGTACAGCAGCACAGTGTGTTGTTGGTGTGGGGCGAGAAATGCGAAATGAAATAAATTAACAATTCAAAGAGGACTATAACTCTATAGTCTCTACTGTGAAACAATGAGCCGTCCTGATGTGAGGAGGAAACGCGTGGGTTATTATAACGCACGCTCTTATCCTTCGCGTCAAGAGGGCTCTTCAACTTGCAATGGCAAACATTCAGCAACGGTATCAATGGGTTCTATGCGTGCGACAATGCCACTTAAGTGGGCCCTTGAAAGCCTGGTCCTTGTGTCACGCACTCGTTCTTCCTCCTCCACCCCAACCCGGGCTGATTAGGACTATCATATCTCTGAGTATCATTAGCAGGGAGCAACAAATTAAATCTCTCTCTTTGGCGTCTTTGTCGAGTGTCGTCACAGTGGGTGGATATGAGTGGCTGTGTGCTTATCGTCGCGCGATATCCGCCTTAGGGAGTTGGGAAAATTTCCAATCAAACACGAAGTAATTAGAGGAATTGAAGATCCTTTGGCGCTCGTTTTAATGATTATTATTCGCCCATTACTCCTGATGCCGTCGATTGACCAAAGGTTCACGCAAAATATCAACGAACGTCTCTAAATGTCTCTGTTAAGGGAGCGCTTCACCCATTTCAATTAAATGCCTCGAGCAATGTCCTTTCAGGAATTCTGTTCTACTGTTTCTGTGCCACTTCGTGACTGTTATTCGCGAAGAATCCAATTCCGTGCAATACTTTGTTGTTTTTTTTTTCTTTCTTTTTTAGTCATTTTCTCAATTTTCTTTTTTTTTTATGTGTGTATGTCGGTGTACTTACAATTCAAGGATATCTATGCCCTCGATGTCCTTATTGCTAGTTGGCACGATGACAATAACATTATTTAATAGGTATCTGAGCTAAAATAGCTGCTAAGTGAGTTTTTCATGGTTCATTTGAGGAAGTGGGCGGTTGGCATGGGGCGAAGCCGATGATTCAGTTTCCGTTCAGCAGCAATGGAGGACAGGTAAACTAATTGGAATTTCATTATGCGTGCTACTGTTTCGATGTTAAGCGAAATTGATTGTTTACTTAAATCGATTTTATGTTGCGAGCAGTAAAATGAACAAAAAAGTAATTAACGATGGAGGACTCATAGAACAACAGTGGAGTATCTAAGTATAACATTCGAAAGGTATGACTTTACCATATCCTGGGTATGAAGCGGTTTACAAATTAGCTGCCGAGATGCAAATAATATTTATTTTTCCTATGACAGATGTCAGACTTTTCGTATTTAATTTCGAAAATGTAGGTCACTGGGTAACGAAGAAGGGTTGTCAAAAGATGAATGTAGTCCTTGATGTGGAAAAAATATGTTTCTGTCACAATTGAGATGTTGATTTATAAAACTTAGAATAGCTTTACATTAGTGATTACATTTTGAAGTCACGACTGAAGTAATAACTTTCGGTAGTCGAAAGCTTGATGAGCAAAGAAGTTGTCATTTTGTCTTCTTTGCATGCATTGACGTTCCACTATAATTGCTTGAACCCATAGAGTTCAGTGAAATCATTAAGTTAATATTAACAAGACTTCCAGTAATTTATGGACTACTCAAGTACTTTCCAACTACCCTTTGGCAGTACCCTATATGAAAGAAATGACGACAGTACAGTCGCCATAATAGTGGTGATAGTATACATCAATGCCTCTAGAAATTACAAAATGTCCAGGGACTGTTTAACAAGGTTGATTCTCCCAACTTTTCCTACTGAATCTAAAAGCACCGATGATCTTGACTGCATGGTGAACTGCATGGACCACCTCTAGTAAGGAGTCCATTGATATTTTACTGGGTAATGGATAACATTGATGCTCAATGAAGCTACCTCGGTGGCTTGTCCTCTTAGTCAACCTTTTCCCAAGAAGAAACCATCTTGGTGGAATGCAAATCTAGACGTTCTTAGAAAAGAAAGTAGACGCCCTATTTTATTTACCTAGACGCTTTCGTAAGATAACTGTTTGACGACCCTATGTCTCCCAAAATATACGAAACTTCACTAAGGAAAGAGCAACACCGATCCAGGAGACTCTTTGGCGATGGAATTGAAGAGTTTCAGAAGTTTCTAAGTTACGAAAACACCCTCAACACACAGCTACTTCTTGCAACCAGATGGCCACTGCACCACCTCTAGTTAGGAGTTTATTAATCTTTTACTAGATAGCAGGGGAGCTTGCTGTGCTTCAAACTAGAAACACTTTCGTTGCAGCGACTCACTGACCAATGACCATACATAGTGGCAACAGAAAATATTGTCTGAACAATGCGCAGCTTCAAATGCTTCAAGTCCCCAGGACCTGACGGTATCATTCCTGATAAGATTCAGGAATCTGAAAACTGACTCAAGGCTATCATGTCGGGTTATTTGAGCCTGGTCTACATTCCCAAACTGTGGACTGAGGTTGAAGTTGTCTTTATACATACGTAGATACATGTGGAACCTAAGTATTTCTGACCTATCAGTCTCTCTTCCTTGCTACTGAAAACACTGGAAATACTGATTGAAATTCATTGGCACCAAAGCATTAATCCAACTATGATCTCCATATCCCAACTTGCACACTCCAAAGACAAAGCAAACGATACAGCCTTGTGGGCATCATTTAAAGTTCTCCCAGCATTAACGAATATATTGTGACGTCATACATAACAATAGCTTTTAGTTATTGGTCAACCCTTTGGTAGAACATAACTGATGACGGATGACAGCTGTTGACAATAGAATCGGAGCAAGTTTTCTTGTTGAGTTTTTCTTGATTGGGAGTTGGCGCGTGTCTTACCTAAGTTTTGCTTGTCGCAGTTTCTATTTAACTTTTTGTTAATTTTCTTTAATCACAGAATAATGTGAATTCGTAACAATGTGTACATTGTTGGTCTTACTTGACATTGAGGGAGGTTTTAACAATACCAAATCAAAAGCAGTCACGCACTTGAAAGTCTAAAAGTGGATAGATCGCTCGGAGTGTTGCGCAATCAATTACCCACAGGTAGGAGTATAGACAGACAGCTGGGCGGTACATTGCCAAGAAGGCTAATCAGCTGAGGTACACCCGAAGGTCTTGTCTTCTTTTCTCTGAAATCTGGTAGTCAAAGGGCTATAAATTGGTGGCCAGATCTTGATCAAGCCGTACACCTCACTCAATCAACAAAAATGCAAAGATCTATGTAAATGTTTTAGTATGCGTAGTAAGAACTACTCCTTCTGCAGGATTAGAGATCATGTTTCATTGTCCGTTCTTAGATGGCAAATAGACGGAAGTGATCCTGTTTTGAGGATGGTTATTCCTCTGTACTTGATCCAGGGAGCTGGGTGGATTGTAATGTCTTCGCCTCTTCTCTGGAAACCAAGATGAGTCTTTTATCCTTTCTGGTCGATCTATAGAAATTAGTCATTGGTTATACTGATGACTTGGCAATCTGGTTCAACGTCAAATCCTTGATAAGTATGGGAACGTGTCCCACGATTGATATCTGGGTTAAACTTACCAAAAGTTATGAAACGGATATATGGGCAAAGGTGGGGAATCTCGTCGAGGTCAGCATATTGGATGTATACGATGATAGTTAGACCGATTATCACACTTCAGTTGTATGGTGGCAAAAAGCCTCCCAGAAAGCTGTAAGAAAGCAGTTAGATAGGTTCCAACATCTGGTATGTATATGGATCGCCGGTGCAGTACGAACGACACCAACATGCGCTATAGAAGTGGTCCTAGGTATTCTGCCAATGGACTTATTTAGTAAGAAACCAGCGACATCGACGGCACTTGGAGGGAATCGGGACGGCAGCACATATGTATATTGTGTCAATGTCCGGCACTAGCTAGCGGAAAATAACGAGGTTTTGGGTAGCCGCTGAGTAGAAACCCAGAGGATGAACCAGATTTATGTTAAACAGATACTAGGGTTGACACGAGGAATCAAAGCCAGAGAGGAACTGTGGAGAAATCCAGAGTGTCTATCGGGCCAAGATGGATAGTGGAAGAGACTCCACACTGTGGTCTGGTTCGAAATCTCTCGAATAATATATATATATATATATAGTCAGGCTATGTCGTCCATGTCACTTAAATGCATTCCAATCTCTTGCTATTAGACTAAAACTTGTTTGAGTTCTTGGTCACCAGGGAATCGTAGGCAATGAATTTGCAAATGAACTACATAGAGCTGGCTCTGAATCTGCGTTCATAGAACCAGCGCCTTAAGTTAAGCTCTAAATGTTCTTTTGGGTGCAGCAGTAATATTAAATCTGCAGGATATAACTTAAAAGTGAAAAGTGTATTAATGTTCAAATTCTTAAGACAATCGTTAAGGAGCAGCGGAGGGAAAGATTTAGTCGGAGTTAATCTACCTACGTTCCTTTAGAAGTTATCGAAATATTTTCGCGTTATGTAGAAAAAAATAAGAAAGAACAAAAGAATAGGACTCGGGAAAATGCCGTAAAGGACGGGTTGAGTACTTCCTTCAAAATAAAAGTTCCGTAACGTCTACAGATGTCCGGTTTTAAGCAAAGTCAGCTATCGAACACTCAGTAAACATCTTTTCAGTTCATTAGACAGGATGGATCTAGAAACTTGTCTTGCAACAACAGAGCGAATGCATCTTAACAACCAAGATCACGTAAGCAGTGGTGTTCGAATATGGCACCTAAGCACTAATTGGGTTGCAGGATAGTACGCTATATTTACCGACACCGTAAGTGCACAATGAACTTATTACGATGGCCACACGTTTCAGAAAAGTTTCATGGTAAACTATTGTGCAGCAAAGCCTAGCTCTAGATCCTTACGTACAAAATTATCCCTATCTGACCAAAGATTCTAGTTAAGAAACTAAACTGAATCTCAGCTATTATACATAGCTATAGTCCAAGCTCATCATTACGCTGATTTCTACCCATTTCATTGATTTAACTCACACAAATCTGCAACCTTCCACTGCAAAAGCATTTCGAAAGAAAAAAAAAACCCATTTTATTACCAAAAAGTGTCAGACTAGCGATTAGTGGGTAAAGTTAATTGAAAATTACCATACTGTCCACGAACGATGCATTATCTCTCTGGAAATAAAATCCAATGGGCCAATTATGCAGCACTAACGAAGCCCATAAACTTTCTAAAACTTCTTCGAAGTCATTCCACGTAACCCCAACAGCATAGTCAAATTAACCGACTAATTAACAGAAGCATTACATTTTTCTCGCCTCGGTGCGGAATCTACGACTTTGTGTCCACAGCCCGCAGACCTGCCTCTTCGGCTTCGGGAGCAGTGCACTCTCATTGCATCGCGCTCAGCGTGGAAACCAATAAAATTCAAATAGGAATTTTCCATCCTTACGGTTCACCGGCAGCAACACTGCCACCTGGTTGCTGGTCCTTATCTGCAGTCAGAAGGTAGCTATGTACCGCTTGATCGCGCGCCTAACAAAACGTAAAGATGTTGACGAGAAAACGTGACCAAACGGTAGCAAGCGAACAGTGGCAGTACATCGGTCCCGCTGTAGTTGTCCTCCTACAACTAACAATGTTTTGCTTGATTGCAACAGTGCCAGTGCCAGCCAACAACACGCCAAACATGATAGTGCGCTGTACCCTCTCCCGTTCGGGCAGCAGCTATCTTCCAGCAACAATACAACAACAGTGGAGCCGTGAATAATTTCCCATTTTGATAAGCGATCTGATTTGCAGGCGGACGAGGAGGGAGCCCAGGACAACCCAGACCAGAGCCGGAGCACTGCAGAACTGCAGAACCCATAACCATTTCCCAAATTATCGTAAATAAAAAATTATTACAATTAAAGTTACACTCGCACAGTGCGCCCGCCCTCAGTGTGGTATGGCGTATGGGGGGGCTGCTACTCCGGATAGCAATCAACAATGAGCCCTGACTACCCGGTCTTATGAATTTAAATAAGTTAAAAATCTTAAACAAAGCAGGAGCAGCAGCAACAGCCAGCGGCAATCTAGGAACAGCAGCAGCACAGGTAATTGAAAACCAAATTCAAAGTGGGGCGCAGGAGATGGCCCCACATACAGAAGGAGGAGAGCTGGCTCCTGAAAAACCACCCAACAGAGTCGTAAAGAATATAATTTGAAAAGTTGACTTTGTTTCCCTCATTTCCCGCTGTTCTTTCTGCAACAGTGCAGTGCAGTACAAGGATGACGACAATGGTGACTTTTGTCACTGTAGCAGCACACAACACACGGCAACCTGGCCTGGCCTGGTCTGGTCTGGTCTGGTCTGAGGTCTGGGCAATAAACGAATTTCGAACGTGAGCTGATCTAGATGTACGATTGCCACTGGCACTGGCACACGGTGGTTGCTATGTTAGTTCTACTGGTGTTGGTGGTGGTGGTGGTGGCTCCCCGAAAAGGGAGGATGAGTGCCCCCACCATTGGTACCGTGTCGTACCGTGTCATATCGTACCGTATCCGAGTGCATATGCATTACAATGAGCAGCAGGATAAATTATTTGCAGAATTTTATTGGAAACGTGCAATACGAGAATTGTTCACCTTGGCTAACCCGTTCTCCTTCAGCCAGGCCGCGCCGCTGCTCCTTGCTCCTGCTGCTGTTGCTGTTGCTGCTGTGAAGTAATAAAGTTTAGAATAAGAATGCAAGAGTGTCCCCAGAGGTCGGTACTGCTACCGCTACCGCTAAAAAGCTGCTGCACACGACCGACGACTGGGAGTGTGTATGAGTTTTGTTAGTTAAGGGTGTAGACTGAAGTAAAGGACAGAATTATGACAGGGGTAAGGGCGGCCAGGAATTTGTGCAATCTAAACGAAGCAAGGGGTTGATAGCCGCCCGATAGCCTGATAGACTTGAAATGTTTATGGCCCGGCTAAAAAGGCGAGGAATTCAAGGAATCTCGCTCGTTCGGATAGCGTGGCCACAAAAATGGAACAGAAATGTGAAACGGAAACTTGTGGTTTGGGCTTTTATGTTTCGATTGAATGGATGGGGACGACAACAGTTAAATTCGTAAAAAAAAAGGAATAATTATCACTGACTTGCAGTCTTACTGGAACAGGTGACTTCTTTGTTGCATGTTGCATGGAAATATTTCAGAAGGTTAGAGGGGACTTTGACAGTCAGGATATTTTGATGAATTGAATGTTCTTTGTTTCATCCTTCGAAAATCGTCAATTTGGCTGTTGTGAGCCTTTGGTTCCAAAATAAAGATTAATTCTAACTATAAGTAGTAAAAATTGTAGTAGCTTATAAAATTGTAATAGTGTGTTGACTGGGTATCACCAAAACGTAATTCCAACGCCGGCCATTTTGGGTTTATGTAGTGCTGATCTGTCAGATGGGCCGAACTTGTATTCATTCTGTTTTGTATTTTGTCTTGATTGCACCACGCTAGTGAAGTTATCTAACTATAAAGTAATCTATTTAGTTTTGACTGAAGTCTTCTATACAAGATTCGTTTCTGATTTCAACTAATTTGTTTGGAGTTAGGTACGAGTGAGGAGAAAGTCGAGATCACAAAACATTCACGCCTGGAACTACTTTGCTAAAAAGTAAAGAAAACGCTTGAAAATGCATTTCGGAAAAAGCGGGTTATAACTTGTTAAAGCAGGATGCGGTTTCACAAGGGACGCGACCATTGATTGCCAGCTTTATTTTTAACCAGCGTGAACCAGCGGCTAAAAAACGAGAAGGCGAGAAGGCGAGAAGATAGTCTTACAAATTGTGGTCGTACCCTTAGTTTACTCAGACGCGACTAGTCCATTGTACTAAGGAAGAACTAGAATTACCCATTTTACTGGAATTTCTTCGATTTTCTTAAAAAGCCAAGGAGCTCCTGAGGAGCTTACAGAATTACCACTCCGCACATCAGCAATAAATATGTGCCACACATCCGAGCAAAGGCAGGAAAATCTCAAGGAAAATGACCCGAAATATTGTCCCTCTCTCCTTTGGCGCCACAGATTTTAGTGTCTCTTAAGCCTAGTACACAAAGATGCTTAGCAAAAGGAAAGTGTCCTGTATGAACGACAATAAGCTGTCTACAGTCTTTTCTGTTGAAAGCCAACAAGAATGCCTTACGTTCAAGAGCATTCCTTTACACTGCCTGGGTCCTAGAGAACCAAGTCACATACAATTGTGTTCGCTAAAAAGAGACTCTGAAGCCTACATAGGATCTGGTTTTGAGAAAGCAATGTTGCATCCTTACCACCTAAAAAGGCGAGGCACGCATCCAATAATCTGAATGTTCAAACTTTCAGATGAGCAAATGTCGACTCTTACCATTTTCTTGTCGCAGCCAAATTTAGAGCCCGACTATTCAACGAGAAGACGCTGCAAACCGCCCAGAAAAAGAAATTCAACGTTGGAGGAAGCCTGAGCACGACTGGAGTAGCCAGAGCCTACAAAGACCGCCTGACCGAGGGACTATCCGCTGTGCATTCACCATCCACAAACATTTACAATTTGTGGAACCAGTATCGTGACATTATCAGAGGGGTAGCAAAGACCACCATAGGCTACCAGCTACCACGCAAAAACAGCACTTGGTATGGTGTTGAATGTGTGCGTCAGAAATGCGCAGAAAAGACGACAGAAAATTGTACACATGCAAGCGTTGCAACGCAAAATAAGGGCAGCGAGCCAGAAGAAGGGAGGAGAAGAAGATGCTGCGTAAGAAGAAAAGGCTCACGCCAGCTCAAGGATATCGAAGAGTCCCGCGATAGGAACAATATGTTTTTTAGGAAAGCTAAGCAACTCGCAGCTGCCTTCAAACCCGGAACGCAGGCTCTTCGAAACAGTGAAGAAAACCTAGTCACCGATGCACAGGGAATAGTAAATATGTTTAACCAGTATTTCCACCTGCTACTAAATGGGCATTAAGTAGAGAGAGTGATAGGGTAAGAACCCGCATCCAGTCAATGAAGAATCCATCCCCCTTCACAGTTTTGAAGAGATCGGCTGAGCTATCAAAATGCTGAAGAACAACAAGGCCACCGGCTCTAATGGTATACCAGCGGAGCTTTTCAAACATGGTGGTGATGCATTGGTAGGGTGCATACACCAAATCATGAACTTAGTATGAGGGGATGAACCCATGCCCGATGCTGGACTATCAGCTCTGTATGTCCCATCTTCAAGAAAGGCGATCCTATGTCTTGTAAGAATTATCGAGGCATATCCCTATTTAATGTTGCATATAAGATCCTATCCAAGGTACTACATATGTGAAGGTCCGAAGCCTTCCTGCACCACACTAATCGGCACGTTCCAGCGCGGCTTCTGGCCCGGCAGATCGACGATCGACCAAATTTTCGCACTAAGGCAGATCCTGGAAAAGACTAACGAATTTCAAGTCGAGCGAGACTTACCATCTCCTCATCGACTTCAAAGCCGTATATGATAGTATTCATCGTCTTGAGCCCTACAAGGCGATGGCTGAAATCCGGATTTCGGCGAAACTGAAACAATTATTCGCGTGACGATGCAAAATACATGATGCAACGTGCAATTCGGAAACAGCTTCTCCGAACTATTC
Source organism: Xylota sylvarum (assembly GCA_905220385.1). Taxonomy (NCBI): domain Eukaryota; kingdom Metazoa; phylum Arthropoda; class Insecta; order Diptera; family Syrphidae; genus Xylota; species Xylota sylvarum. The sequence continues at coordinate 149,702,387 of LR999957.1, read as the reverse complement.
CAAACATGCACCGGAGATGCGCTATCACGTGACTTCTTCAATCTCGTGCTGGAACAGTACACAGGGCAGGTGTTAACACAGAAGGCTCTACCTTCAACACATCTGTCCATATGCAGACGACATCAACATCATCGGTTACTCCCAGCGGGTCGTCTTAGACGCTTTTACGGCAATCGAAGAACAGTCGAAAGAGTTGGCCTTGAAGTGAATGTAGACAAAACCAAGTACATGTTGTCAACAAACAAAGAAGCATCTGTTGATCGTCTAGAACACAAAGTCATTGTTGGCAACAGTAACTTGGAAGTAGTTAAGAAGTTAATCTACCACGGAGTACGAGTAAATACCAACTTCACGAATGACACCTTAGTGGCGATTCGATCAAGAGTTACCCTAGGAAACCACTGCTACTTCGGTTTGGCGAAACAAATGGGTTCAAAACTCCTAACTCGGAAGACGAAATGCATGCTCTACAAAACTTTAAGCATTTCTGACAAGACATTTGGCCCTCCGTTAGAGAAAGTCCTTTGCATCAACAGAACAGTGACCCTCTCTGTTAAACAATTCATCATATTTCCATCGTGGTCATGGTGTGTATCCTCGTCACTGTGATCTATCTTCTCTTCAAAAGCAAGTAGTTTCTGGCAAAACTTCCACTGGAGTTTTAATGTCCTTGCGCGACGGTTATATTATGACTTCTATCTCGTTGGGTTAACATGCATTTGTCTATCAAGCAGTAAGGCTATCCTAATGGTTATGGACTATATAGTGTAGGACAGATTCATGTAATGTATACATCTTCGAGTTTTGCTAAGTCTGGACTGCGTGTCAGATCCTCGATTCTGGAATAAGGGCTACCGATCAAGTAGACTCTTCATCACTCATGTGCCACTTCTAAAGATGAAAAAATCCTCCAAAATCCGATCTTAAGTCTTAAGCCTTAAGTCGATGGTCAGAGGTTGCCAAGTAAGTAACCGTTCATAAGGTTTGAATCGCAGAAAGTACCATCCATCCAAAGATAGCTTAAGTAGCATTAAATTCCTTTCATTCAGCACATCTGCCAGAAGCTACATGGACTCCATTTAAGTGCCATGTAGTCCCTATTTTTGGAAAGACATAAAGACAAACTGGTAAATACAACCAATATAGCAAAAGACTAGTTTCAGGACTTAATTAGTTACATCCACGATGGTAGAGGATACAAGTTTGCCCTTTTACTAAAAATAGACATCCCTCCGCCGAATAGACGAAGGCGCCAGCGCGTTCGACGCAGCTTGTCATACTCATACTTACTTCTCGTACAGCCTGTAGGGATATTACTTTCTCATTAATTTCTATTAATTAATGCACCCTACAAGGTGGGCCGTTAAAATCTTTACGATCGCTTGTATCGTGCGGATATCTTAATTAAAATCGAACACACATACGAGTAGTAGTAGGTTCCACTTAATTAGTGCTGCAGTAAAATCGCCACCCAATCGGCTGCGATCGTTGTAGCACTCCCGAAGGATCGTGTACAAATTATTTCCGCCCGTCACAGGGAATTTAAATCACCATGGGGTATGTTTGCTGGCACTGTTAACGACCGACATGGCCGAACTATGCGAATTAATTGTTCATATTTGCATTGCGCCACGCGGGGCGTTTTAGTGCGCGTTCGCCTGTGGTGTACTCAACAAATCATTGCAGTTATGAGGACCAACGGGCTCTTAAAATAGGAAAAATTATTGTCGTTCACTCATAAATTCCACTACCACCGCGCGCGTGAGAAGGTGGGTGGATGAGTCACCACACTGCGACCAATAAATCCTGATGCTAGCCTGCCCCCACCGGGGTAATCAACATTATTCTGCATTAACGGGCATTAATTACTTAATGAACTTAATGAACTAATAATTTAATTTGATTTATTAGTGCGTCGGGAAAAAAGTGGCTCACTACAGCAACCGGTGGTAATTTAAATCAGCCATCATCGCCATCAACGATGCTCTCGATTGGCCAATCTATTGTCACTTCATGACCACCGCCCCGTAGCCGCACTAAAAGCCAGACAAAGTTTGTTTTTGGTCCGTTTCGCCTGGCCATGGGGGTGCAATCAACCGAAATGGATGGTGCAAGTTTCTTTAGCCAGAGCGCGCTCAACCCCTTCAGGGAGATCAGAGACGAACTTACGCACGCTGGCTATACCTTTACCTCGTGTCCTTGTCGGAGGTAGGAATGGAAGAAGGAAGAAACTTTGGGAAATTATTTCCGCCGTTGGTTGGAAAAAAAAAAGAATTTTTAACGAAGCGCGCTCGGTTTATTACTTGTCGAGGTCAGAGAGGGATGCAAACGGATAACTTAGTATAGTTGGTGCGAGGCACCGCTTGCTTTGGGTTCAAATTAAAAGGATAACCCATGCGGCGAGCATTTCCTTATGGAAAAGTTTTCCTGTAATCGACAGGGAAGATTGTTAAGCAAGTTCGGTGGGGCATTCGGTCCTGGTGCATGAATAAAGTATGATTTCTTAGAACCTGGGATGAAACTTTGTGCAGCGGCCAATATTAAATTCCAAGACTCGACTTAACAGACGAAAAAGTTGTTTTAAAGTTCACCGCAATGGTGGTGCAGTGCACGGGAGTCTGCTTTGAGCATTGGCAGAATTAAGAATTCCTTTTTAGTGGTAATGCTTCGCTTTAAGGTATTTATGACTGACATTAGGGGGTTAGAGGTTTATTCGAGAATTTAAATTTTTTGAAAGGATCTTCTGATGGTTTAAAAGGATTTCTAACACACTATTGCATACATCAAGTTAATGAAATGTCAGAATTTTAGATTAGTTTGTTTTCGAATAGAAGAAGAAAGTTGGGTGTGTACATTAGAGAATTGGTAACTAAAGTTTATTGGTCTTATCCTTGGATAACAAAAATGTGAGGTAGTAGTGGATGATTATATACCAACCAACAAGAATCTATTTAGATGGAACTGGGAGAAACCTTGCATGGGGTAGCAGCTTAAGTGTTTTGGGATCTGCATGGCAATTGATCGGGAAACTACTGATCGCGTGAAATATTGATTGGGCCAGTAGAGTGACAATCAAATTTGTAATGTAGCGCTTGCTTTACCTCTTCGTGGTGGTCCCTGGACAACTGCATGTGCAGGGTTGTCTGGGCTACCATTCCGCGTTACCGAAATAAAACGTGCTAACGAAACCAACACAATGCCTCGGGTAAGGAATGACAACACGTTGACGACTTTTAGCTATTGTACCCGAACCAAGATTGTCGTCTAGAATGTGAAGACACTCCTCGACTCACAGAGAATGGCCTCAAAATACCAAATTCCTTCAATTGCAGCATGATTCAAGGGATATAGACTGGACATATTGGGAGTAAGCGAAAAAAGATGGTTAGATGCGACGCGTAACACTGAACTGCTCTACTCCGGAAGAACACCCGCAAACCTTCGTAGATATGGATTTGGACTGTTGCACAGCACGCAAAACCCTTAAATCCTGGCAGCCGCCGGTGATAGGATTTTAACGGTCAGATTTCGGACTGTAGTACCTCATGTCACCATTGTAAAGTGTTACGCCCCAACGGATGGCCCATCTGAGGAACGAAAGAAGACCTTCTACAACCAGTTGGGCGCCTTTTTTAATGCAAAGCCCAACGGCGACATTGTCATTGTGATGGGGATCTGAATGCCAAGGTAGGCAACGACAACGAAGCGCTCAAACATGTTATGGGAACACATGGGCTATGCCACCGCAAGGATAAAGGTGAAAGCTTCGTTGAATTTTACAGTGAAAATCGCCTTGTCATGGTTTGGACCATGTTTGATCACAAAGCCTTCTTGCTGACAGGCAAGCCACTTCCAACCAAATTGACCATTTTCCCCATCAGTCGTTTTAGAAGTCTCCCAGACGTCCGAAACAGACGTGGAGCAGACATGGGGTTGATACAAGATCACCATCTTATGAAAGCGACTGTCCTATTACGTTCGAAGATCAAACCATACAAGGACGGCTAGGTTCAACACCAACCGACATAGTGATCCCTCAGTGCGTCAAAAACGAAAGGAACATCTCTCACGTGCTATGGAAACAATCAGCAGCTCACTACCCGCCACCATATAAGACCATTGGTATGCTGTGAAGACGGTTCTCACTGTTGGTCGATCGCAAAGAATACCTATGTACATACATAGCTGGTGACTTTCCGAGGTCACCTGGAGAAAGATCGACGAACGAAAATAACTTTGAGTTCAAATTGCAGCAACTCCAGCAATAAGGGAGGACCGAAGTAGAGACACTGTATCGCATGAAGATGAAGAAAGTGTAGCGTGGCCATCGAAGCAGAAAAAGTAGGAAACAGGTGTGACAACAGAAACAGATCTCCGACTCCATGCATTCTCCGACAGCAGCGAAGTAGCAGTTGCTATTTTAGCCGGTCAAGCGAGATAAATTGTCAGTTCACGGGTCAGTTCAATTAAGGCAACAACTTTACCTAGGCTGGAACGTCAAGCAGCAGTGATGATGCTGGAATTAGTTGATAGGCTTGCCACAAACATTCTACAACTGAAGATCAACGATATGTACTATCATACGGACTCACAAATAGTTTTAGCCTGTATACATGGGTCACCTTTGTGGCCAATAGAGTAGCAAGGATCCAAGAACTCTTAAAAGCCTAACAATGGCGACATGTTTCAGGAAAACAGAATCCAGTGGATCTTACTTCCAGAGGATGTCCTGCGGATGCCTTACTATCCTCGACTCTTTGGTTCCAAGGCCCACCATTTTTAAGCTCTATAGATGAAGGTTGGTCAAAATTTGTCCACCCAACTCACCACCAATGGGCTAACCCTGCGTTTTTCAAAGGCCTACTCTCAGACTTTCGAAGCATGCCTTCAATGTTCATTATTATGGTCATTGCGATGCCTCCGGTATTCATCTCCTCTTCCGCAACGCGTACCACCTGGTGTAGCGCTGTTTCCGTAGACCTGCCAGCTCTGTATGCATGCTGTCTACTACTCAAAAGACACGCTTTCAGCACCGTGCTCTCCATATGGTCCACCACAATTCTTTCCATTGTTTTCAAAAGGAATGATGTTAGGCTGACCAGTCTGAAGGATGCTTCCACCTTACTCCCGCAATAACTTTCTCTGCAGTTTCGTCCGGAAACCATTTGATGCATGGTAAGCCGCTCTATTTTTTTGATTGGTTTCCGAAACCTGCTGCGGACTACGATTTTCAAAACCTTGTGTATTTTAGGACCTCTCTCCTTTGGGAGTAGTACGAGCTTTGGCAAGCTGCTGCGTTTTATTTAGGGTTCTATCGACTTCACTTGATGCTATGTACACATCTAACTCCAAACTTCTGTAACTAAATCAACCAGACCTCGGAGCCCTATGTACTGTAGCAAGGATTCTACTGAACCCGTGCCAAGAGCACATTGACTGTGACCATCCCAGCCATCAATTTTTCATTTTCCTCACCAGATACAAAGAACATAGGTAATAGCCATTACTCGTGTCCACTACATTGTAGAAGATTCCTAGCCTTTCAGCTTACTATTGAATTTGACTGATTGTATTGAAAAGTCGGAACACACCCACTGCAGCGTCCCACCCTGTAATCAAATAGAATTAATCAAATACGAATTATCACGTCCACACACGACCAGATAGTGTCAGTTGCACTTACTGAGCCCGGTAATTGTCATGGCCAGAGCTACTGCACGCACTCTGGCGGCGGCGGCGGCGACGACTACAGCAGCCACAGTCTGATGCTGAGGATTTATTATCGAGTGGCCTCGGATCATTTGCATGTGTGAGGACAGCACGCATAAATCACCGTCTTCATCTGACCACCCCTGCTCCGTCCCAGTTAGGTAGGTACAAGCGACAATCAGCACCTACATACATGATTCACCTTAGAGGTGCACATACAACTATGAACGGGGCGGCATGCAAATCTCCAGTCGTTGCCTGCACGTCAACAAGCAGTCAGTCAGAGAGATGTTTTGCTGCTTAAGGAGAAGAGCTATCACCTCGCTGTTGACTCCTGACAGTTATATAAATTAATCAAACAATTTCGCAGGACACTTGATAGATGAACTCTTGACATGGCTGCTATCTGCGGTACACTCCTCTCTCTGGGCTGACCATATGGTCGGCAGAGGCAACATCAGCAGGCGGTTGCCGCCCTCTTTTTATCTCTGTGTCTGTGGTCATTCTTCCGTAAGAATCTTGTAAGCGGTGTGCGGTGAAAATCCTGTGCCTGTTCCGTCATCGTCGTCGTCGTCGTTGTCGTCGTCGGTGTGCACAAAATTAATGTTTGGCCAAACGAACGACGAGCGCCTTATCTCGGGCGCAACGATCAGGAGCCGCTTCAAATCGAAGCCCCGTGTCCGCACAATCAATTCACTTAGAGAGGTGGACGAGGATGGGATGCCAACTTCACCAAATGCACTGCTGCGGAGCAGATACCAGTACACTGGGTGTATCGTGTTTCGATGGAGGAAAATGGAAAACTATATTCATTAAGATTGCAGCCACCGCAAGTACTCGGCTGCTTCGACGAGTGGACAGATAGATACCTAACCCTCCTTGCCTCCTTGCCGAGCTGCCTCAACCATTTTATATGCAGAAAATTGAAAGTAATTGATTTGACCTATTGTGTTCGATTGTGGTCCAGATGCGAGGTGAGTACGAGACCGAGACCGAGTTCGAGTCGTTGAAGGCGGTGTTCAACCCCATCGATGATGCCGATGCTGATGATGATGATGATGATGATGATGGGTTTCAGTCTCGGTTTCGTTGGCCGGTAATTGAACGTTTCGATTCAATTACAGAGCTGTTAGAGCGATGTGGTGATGGCGTCCCAGGGTCCCAGTATTTTGGTTTAGTTTCCTCTCTCTCTGTGTGTGTGTGTGTGTGTTTGATTTTTATCGTAATTTCATTTCGTGAGCCCGTTCGTGATTGTCACTTGGTCACTTGTGGTACACAAAACACAACACAACGGGCCCATAATTGGGTGGCTATTAAAAAATTACAACCACTCGCCACTGTTTGCATAGATTATGCATAGTATCCGTCACCCCCCGGGGACGTCCATGCAAAACAAAAAAAAAAAAAAAATGTCCAGTGAAGCGTTAAAATGTGTTTTCTGCTGCAGGGAGTTTGATGTTATTTTTTTTTTCTGCCCGGACTTGGATAACAATGGTTTCATAGGGATAGCGTGTCATTGCGTTGTGACCAAGCTTGATGGTGTAATTGCATGTGGCAGTGGCCGTGGAAACTTTTGCCATCAATTTGATGGTAATGATCTGTCAATAAAGTGTCATTGAGTTGTCACAGTATGTCAATCATCAATTGATTCCTAAATGAGTGCTCGTTAGGGGACATCTTATTGAATTTTTTTTTTTTTTTTTTTATTAAATTTAATTTATCTGTCCCATTTCAATTGGTAGGTTCATTTAATCAGTGTTTATCAATTTGATGGATGCCATTTGTTTCTGGATGTAGCGAATTACAAAATTTGATTAAAATTTGACAGTGAACAACAGCATGACTGAGTGGATTTTCAAAACAAAAAAGAAAGGCAATGTGGATGTACAGAAGGATGTACATAATTTCTCCAATGATAGCAACTACAGCATGTCCTAATTAAAAAGTTTCGCTGTCGATGTTAGACTGCACTTGTGACACAATATTTTTTACATAAATTGGATTGTCAACTATCCCTTTCGGGTAGGGGTTAGAATATACCCGAGGTAGGCATGTCTGTCGTAAGATGCGACTAAAATCCACGTCTTGCCTACGACGTAAGACTTGTCAAACAAAAGTGTGTCGGACAAACCAAAGGATGTTATTGCTCCAGGTGGTACCCGCAAAAGCGAAAACCCACCAGGTTATCGACTGCGATAACGATTTTGGTGGCCCCAACGAACATACTCGTACATATATGTAGGTACTATGGACTTCGTCTCTTTAGGCGATGATACAGGTCCGGGCACAGTGTTTGTTTCTGAAGATTCCTGCGGTTCACTCTGAGATTCGTTCGTGAGAATGAACTGGAAGTGGCGAGAAAGTAGTGGAAAGGTAGTGCTCGGTACGCTTTATCTTTCTCAACATAGTCGGTCGTTACTGGGTCAATTCGGGAAGCCTTTGGTAAACGACCACCAGAAGCGGCGTACTCCGATGGGCTTCCGACTAAGAGTCAAAGGAAGAACAAGAGGAAGAATTCTCAACCAGCTGAAGGAGTTCGACAGAAGGTATTCCAACTGGAACCGACCAAGTTTTCGAAATCGATGCTGCCTTTTCTACCTTAAATTCGAACAGGGCAAAGTGGAAGAAGCGGGCTCTTTGTCAGGCATCTAAAGGAGGAAGCGTGCGCGCAACTGATGGGCGCCCTTTTACTAGGAGCTCCTCTGGGGATGGATTAACTGCGCACAAAATATAAACGAAGCCCCCTATTGCGGCCCCTAAAGTTTCTGACACCAGACAGAGATTGTTTGAAGCAGACAAAGCCGCTGGGAGGTGCACTCCTGGTGGAAGGATGTGCGCACCTATTGCGCGCCCTTCTGATAAAACTACTACTAGTAGCGTTGTCCTCGCCCAAAAGCCGGTTAATGGAGTTGCTGAACCTCTTAATGGTCCCAGCACCAGATCACCAGTGATCAGAATTTGGTTGTATACTCGTATCGGAGGGAAGAAAAGAGAAAGCTTCCTACAAAGAAGTTGCTGTTTCTGCTTTGACGATATGTATAGGGAAAGCTGAGGATGATCACAAGATGAGCGATACGGAGTGTGAACAATACAAAAGTCATCTAGTGGGTGCCAGTAGATGCTTGCATTTAAGTAGAGTGCTGTGAGCTTGAAGCACGGAATTCGTGTAGCTCCTCCGCACGCAGGCCTCGACGCGAATAGACGGGTAGCCTATTCCCACAAAAAGAGTAAGAATAGGGAAAATGAGGAAGGTTCTTCTCTTTTGTGGGCATGGACAAAAGGTTTGTGGATTTCATGAAATCTGTTTACGACATGAGTCCTTTCCTTCACCTTGGAAGGATTAATTTGCATTTCCTTTATTTCCAAATGCGTACAGAAAATGGACGGAACCTTGAGTCTATGTCAATGAGATTTACTCAGATGAATTTGCATCATTTCAAGTCTGTTACCGCTCTTCGGTAGCATTCACGGTGCTCTCAGTTTTCTGTTAGTGTAAGGGTGCTTTTGGCAAGACATGGGGCTTATTACTGAAAAAGGTGCTCTTTTCGTTCTTTCGCACTCCAAACGACACTCCAAAGAACGGCCTATCTAGGATGCATGGGGGCTTTCCCGAGTATACCTGGCTCTGCTCTAGATGCTTTGCTTGATTTACCTCCCCTTGATACTTTCGTCATGGGCTGCGTTATCAAAGCAATCGTACGTCTTAGACAGGGTGGCTTTGATATCATCCACACTGGACCTTGAGAGACACTTATCCTACGACCCTGGTTCCATAAATATGCTGTCTGATGCAATGACACCGGAACTTCGGCTGTTGTGCAAATTTGGAGTAGATTTTCCTTACGTTCAGGACTTGCTTCAGTCAGAGTCTGAGCCTGGACTGGGCTATAATTGAATCTTCACGGACGGCTCCAAAACTAGTCAAGGAGTAAGAACTATATATGTCATCGGCATATGCCTGACAGTTGATGTCACGAGTTGTCGTATTCTCAAGTAGCTCATCAACAGCAAGAACACAGATAGAACTTTCCTCGTGGGCATCCTCTGAAACCTTTTCTAATGTTGATTGTAGCATATTCATACCAACAAAATATTTAACAAATTAGAATATTTACTAATTGTAAAGGTTAGCTCCTAGTTTCTTCATCCAAACCTTTCCCGTAGTCCTCTATCCAATCCGACAGTAACATTTTAATTGTTGATCTTCACATCTCTCTTACTATTGGCTTGCTAATCAAACCATTACCGCCTTCGGTTCACTAATACCCCCTACTTTCAGACAATCTTAAACAATTTTCACCAGTCGGTGGCAATAGCTATTAAATTTCCCTCACGTGCTTAGTATTCCCTCTCTACACTGTCAAATGAAAATCTATAGCCGATTGAAGGAAAACACAAAATAGTACAGAAGAATTCAAAAAGTTTGCTACAGTCAACATAATACCCTATTGTTAGATACTCTATGACTCTGTAACATAATATTGTGACGTCATGCACTGCAACAGCTTTTTGACATTGGTCAACCCTTTAGTACAACATAGCCGATGACAGATGACAGCTGTTGGCAACTTTCTGTTGAGTTATTCGCGACTGGTAGTTGGCACGTATCTTACCTAATTTTTGCTCTTCGCAATTTGTATTTAACTTTTTGTTAACTTTCTTTAATTACATAATAATGTGAATTTGTAACAATGTGTTAGTTCACTTTCCTGAAGGACATGCTTGACTTTTTCACTTTGTCTTTTCTGTCTGTCTTTTTGTGAAAACATCTTACTTTATGTTGAGAATAGGTATGTATGTATATCTATTACTAACTAACGATGCTATAAGTCCTCGCACTCCTCTTTGTCACAAACTGTGTAACAAACTTTAAATACCTTATGTCACAAAGTGAACAAAAAAAAAATTAATTACGCTCCATGACTGCAGTAGTTGCTTCTGGCCTACACACGACTTTCGATCGATCCGCAGCACAACAGCAATGATAAATGATAACCCATCGCCGCAGGAGGGAAATTAATAATTTTAACCTGAGAATGCTTGTTTTTTCCTCCTCCTCCTCCTCCTCCTTCAATCTCGTGCCGTTCCCGTTCGGTTACACGTACATATGTATGACGGACAAACATTCACCTCAGCACCACCGTTCGCCGCATAATTTAATAATTTAATATCCCAATCGACTATCGACACAATCTTTCAAGTCGAAGACATTTTCCTTAAAATGCAAAGAGTAGGTACTCCTCCTCCACGATTATCTGGCACCGCAAGGAGGACAAAACTCTCTGTTTAGTAGAACATTGTGGCGGAAATCCCCAGCCAGCCAGAGCGCCAGCATCAAGATGGTCCACATTTGGTCCCATGGCCATTGTGTCGGATGCATGTGCAGACCCCGGTGCATCATGAATATATTATTTACTATCTCCTCCGACCAAAGCAATTCTGGAGATCTCTCTTGTTTTACGGTTTAAGGCCACGTTCCACACTCATCGTCTCCACACCAAATGCGACAACTATTTGTGGCGCGCACGGAACATGCATGCAGATGTACGAGTATCTACGAGCAGTAGATGTCCGTATTGATTGAGGTTTCCTACATGAGATGAGATGATTTTCGGGTTGAATGCTGTGCTGGCTGGCTTAGACCAAGAGACCACACAATGTGCACGCTAGCCTATGAGCCGAAGCCCTTTCTGCCTCAGTCTTGACTCAATCGATGTCTAATTGACAGGTGTGCCACATCAGCCATTAATGCCATTGATTGTGGCGGACGAGGGACGGCGAATGGCATCTTTATTATGGAAAATTACCACCGTCTTCAGAGTTCGCAGAAGTTTATTTGTTCGCCATCACGGAGTCTGGAATTATGCGTCATTTAGCCGAGGATGTTTGCTCTCGGGCGCGAACGGGGTTATGTACGATGAACACGCGGGTTCTTGGTCGGATGCACTGCATCCTTGAGATGATGACTTTCTATTCATCGTGACACCGCAATGATAATTTTGCGGTAATTATTCCGCCCCAAATGTGGGCGATGGGCTCCGCGAGGCTCTACGAGGGGCACACTTCGTCGCCCTGGCTGTCATTGGAAAACCAACAAACTTGGGACGGACCACGCCCTCCCTCTGGAGCGTGGCTGGTTTTTTTCTCGCTACATTTAAATGTTAATGAAATTTAAATTGTATTTGCTCTCGGAACAGGAATTCGAAATAAATTCTGTATGCCAGCGGAAAATGATTTATTATGCTAAATTTGAATTTTGTGAATTTATGAGGAGGAGCGGCGGCGGCGGCATGTTAGCAGCGCTCCTGATGCTGATGCTGATGCTGATGCTGGTGGTGTTGCTGTTGGTGGCTCTTTCACACTTGGTGTGCTGGCGAGGATATTAGCATTTGATTATCGCTGTGACATCTGCTTGGCAAAGCGAATTTTAATTCCTTTTCAAGGATCCTAGCTGGAGTTGGACGGGGACGGGACGGGTGGGGTATAATTTGTCAAACGGGAATAAATTGTAGAGAAGTTCGCGTAAACGGTGTTTAATTTGGCTACAGGTATGCATATATTATTGAAATATCTCGCGAAATTAATTATACAATTGTTGTCTACTAGAGGAAATTAACATCGTACGAGTACATTAGGCGTGTACCTACTGAGTTGTGATGTTAATTTTTGACACCCCGTTGTGGTATGAAATGTTGTGATTTGCAAAACAGTTTTGGAAGACTTTATAATTAGTCCATGAAGATCTCTGACTACAAACTTGTTATAGGCAAAATTTAAGCTCACATACGGGAGTTAGGTGATGATTTTGAAACATTATAGTAGTCAGTCGCTATCTAGACAGGAAATTCTATGCCGTGTTACTCATATCCTTGATGAAATTTCCTATGAAGACGGAAAGTCACTGCCAACAGTTGAAAAAATAAAATATTACCGGGCTTCTACCTTCAATCACCTTTACAGATACATATGTATCGAAAGTGGAGCTTCTCTTAAGTATACTATATAAAGGGCTTTCCAATTCGACGTCCCGTTTTTCTAATCCGGATTAGTGGCAGGAAAGCCAACAATGGATGTCATACAAAGAGTTCACGTAATATAGTTGAAAAGTTTCAAAGTATTCAGTGAGACTTGCACGGAGGCTCGTGACGCCTACTGACGCCAGTTCGCCTGGGCTTTCAAGGATGGGAGCTCCTAGATGGAATAGACTTTTTTGAGACAGAGCTGGGTATGGTTCCTCATTCCTACAGCTCCTGCAGAAGTTGATTAAAGAGGCCCAGCCTCTTGGCAAGAACACCGATAATGTGGCCGATCTGCGAGCGCTTCAACAGGTCCAACTCAGCGCTAGGTTTCAAGTCAAACCTAGGACAGATGTGTCTCGAAATGTTGAAAATAGAGAGATTATCTCATTGGTTTGCTAAAAGAGTCCAGCTTTAGTAAGAGTTTACAAGTAGCGAGGGCTATACTCAGATTCCACCATTTCGGCAGAGTCATATGGGTCGTACTCTCGCTCATCAACTTCGCAATATCTTTGTGGCCTGGCACCCAGCTTAGGTAAATGTTGAACTGCTCAGTCAGTGAAAATGATAATATCCTTGACAGATATTGCATTACATTTCAGTCAGGACAAGCTTCCTCGATCGCCATTATTTCCACCTGAAAAACGCTACAATGATTTGGGAAGCGGAAAGAGATGCTCAGATTGAGATTATCGAAGAAAACCCTCCCCTCTGTTACGGATGCTCGTGCGAAAGTTTCGGTCAAATAACTGGGTCGGTGGGGTGTAGTCAGTGTCTTCTAGAGTAACATTGAGGAGATCAATGCTCAAGGAGTGGCTCTCAGGAACCCACAAAAGAAAGAAAACGATGGCTCGAGACCGTGGGGAAGGACATGAAGTGATACAACCATGATAGAAGATCCTGGCTCCTTTATACAACGAAGGCCGACCCCAGATAGAGACAAAGGCAAAGGGAAAAAGAAGTAGAGGGTCTTGGAGAAGTTCGAAATTTTCTTCTTTTTATCGGTGCACCCTGAGACAGTGCGGAATATATTCTGTCCTAATTGAAAATAAGAGACAGCAAATTGTCACTCGCCATCGGAATATAAAACATACTTTTCCGGATCCTGTTCTATATTAGGAATAACTCACTTTGAAAGTATCATGAGCCAGGTCAAGTATAACTCCTGAAACTTAGGTCCTTGCTGTCATGTATTTCTTGTCATGACAAAAACAATACATTTTCGTAGTAAATAAGTTCTTGGTTGCCTTCATGACCTACATACATATATTGTATCGTTAAGTTGGCTGCCAAACTTGCAAACATGACTGCTTTTCTTCACATGAGCGCAGAGTTCCACTGAAGAGTATATGACTGCAAGCAGTTCGAATCCTTAATGGACTTGATTCGCAGGTTGATGGGACTTTGCTTTCCGTTAAGGACATTCCTTTTCTGTCTACAACATTCGCATAGCTGTGCTTTCTTCTCCGTTAGAAGTCATCTATACTTAATGGCATTCTTGTTAGGTGGACCACAAAGAGATTGTGGCCGGTAATGTTCTCTATGTAGTGTGCTAAGTCCGTTCTTTTAAGTGCAAGGATTGATTTGCCTAGTTCGTTAGTTTTCTCGTGCTTTGTTCAGTGTTTTCTAGAAACAAGACTATGTGAGAGTGGAATCCATCTCTCATCGGCTAGTCTCAAAAGAAGTCTTGTGTTCTGCTGAATCTTACAAGTGCTAGGTAGAAAAAAGTTAACGACTTTCTTGCTTCTTGCTCGCTTCTTCGTATGCCAGTTCATTCCATTGGATACCGGTGTGTCCTGCAACCCACCTTAGTGTAACGTTGTAATTTATTGTAAATGTTATTAGCTCATAGCGGCAACGTTTCTACAAGCTTAGGTCTTGGTTATCGATGTACATGTCGATCATCTTCCTAGAGTGGATAATTTTTCTATTTCCACTTCCACTTGGAACACACTTGTGGTTTGGAAGTCTGAATTCAATTTTAGGATCAGACGAGTAGATTCTGATGACCACTCATAAATCGGTTCAATGTAGATCGAGATTCTATTGGGGTTAATGGCCCTACCCTTTGCCCAATCCTTCCTTGAGGGGAATATTCGCATATACAACAACAGCTACCTCATTGTGCCACAGTTTCATGAAAATTTCATTTGAAACCAGTAGCCATAGTATAGGTGATATAACCTCCTTGTGGGGTCGCCCTTGAGGCCCGTGAATGTCTGTCACTCACTGTCACTCAGTTGTGATCTAATGTACTTGGTCTTGAACTTGCATTTAACTGTGAGATTATTGGGCTCACCCTTAGTTGGTCCAATGCTAGCTTTTAGAGTTACGTAAACAGACCGCTAGCCTAAATTCTTTGTTAAAGAGCGATCTTTCCATTGTTACAGGGTTGTCTCAGTTTCCTTACTTTGATGTCAGATGACAGCGATCATGCTTTTCCACCGAGAGGGTATTATTTATTTCCACTATGCAATTATAACTTTTTATTGTAACTAATATTTATTTCGTGGTCGTGTGGTAATACCGTACGACAACTACACTCCGTACAAAACATGACTCCAAAACGTCTCATTTGCATCTTCGCTCGCGCACCCAACACATTGTTTGCAACACTGTTGTTCCAACAATTACTACACGAAACCGGCTATTAGATTTCACGCCACAACATTGATCTGTAATCCAGAAGCAAATTCCTCAAGATCGTCAATAAAACTGCACGCAATCTTGGCACGCTACCGTGGCTACTGTCGTCGTCGTCGTCGTCGTCGTCGTTGTTCGTCCAGGCCACAAGTGCTTGTCTGCACAAATAGAATCGATTTGTGAACTGACCGCACCCATTAATCTACGTCACGTGACATGAATTACTTTTACTGAAAGCCGGTAACCGAGAAGAGAAGTAGAAGGTAGATATCGTTGCTCCAGACTTTCCCATTTTAAGGTATACAGCTTGCCAATCGAACGCCAATTAAGTGTGACCATTAATGCGTTCGTTGCGGCTGCTGCGCGTCACGTATGCAAAACTCACGCGCTATCAACAAACAATAAATCAAGCCCTCGTCCATTGTAGGCCCTTGGAACTAATGAAATTTAGTGTCCTGATCAATGCGCAACCGCAGGACGCGTACAATTTAATTCGAACACAAATCTCTTTCAACGGAATTGAGTTGCGTGATATACAGATGACAGGCTTGCTGCTGGCACTCATCACCCATGGACAGGTGTGTCTATCCCTTTTGCGAGCAAGGAAATTAATCTCTCGGGCTGGGAGTAAATATTTAAATGGTTCGAGTATAAGAGAATGGGAAGCTTCCTTTAAATGGTAATGGAAATCAGCACGAGAGCTGGAAATGGAATCAGGCTTGGAGTCGGTGAATTGTCTTCTGTTCGTTCACCGCATGTCTAAGGGCTGGGAGATAAACCACAATCAAGTCAAATGAGAGCACAGTGGTAGGAAAAAGTTTTCTGTCTAATTTTTGAATTGGTATCGCAGAGGATGAGATATTTATAATCTTTAATGGTCTGAAGAGATGTTGAACAATAGGTAGGTAGAAAGGGTTGCTGTACATGCAGCCATCACTCGGATCGTCAATATATCCAGAGTGAATTCCGTCGTGGATAACCTAAAACGACGGCAAAAGTTTGTTTGTAGCTTTGGGATAGCTAAGCGGCCTCCCTGAACCACCTCGATATTGTTCTAAATTTCAGGACTGTTTGCGGTGGCTTTCCTGACAGGTCAGCGAGGGTCATTTTCCTAGTTATGCACAGGCTTGGGCATTCGGATAGGAAGTGAGATGTGGTCTCTTCTGCGTTCGTGTCACCACAGCCTCGGTAGAGGTCATCAGTGTCTTCTTCATTGGGCCGCCAGAAGGTTGTAGCCGGTGATCATCCTCGTGAAGAGTGCTAGACTCAACCAGAAGGCTGACCAACTGATCCATCGTTGACATTACCTTCGTAGGTAGCTCTTTAGTCCAAAGCCTAAACTGGTGGGTCAGCATAAACTATACTCCTAGCGAACACCAGGCTTTAATGATCGAGATATAGAACAAAAAGGTAATGTCTCAAGTTAACACGAAATATTTTAAGACCCTTATCGCCTCTGACCTCAACCAGCCCAAGATCTAGCGCTGCAGCTGACGTACTTAATCACTTGAAACGACGGAATCAAATATCTGAGACTGGAATAACGGCGCAGAGTTCAACGCCCGAAAAGTAGGTAAGAATTCAATTAGAAGCTTATTTACTTGCTTAAGTAGCACTACAGTTCGAGGTGAACCTCAGCCTCTACTAACAAAACTCTCCAGTTAGCCCGGTCCTTAGCTAACTGCCTCCATTTGCGCACTCCAAAGTCCCATCCAAGGCTTTAGTAGTTTTCGAAACTACGTATTTTTTCCGTGGTCCAGAAGTTACCCCTGCGCACAACCCCCAACCTGGAGGACCTGTTCCCTTTAATACCTCTAGGACGAGGCGCCGAATTTTTCGGAGTCAGTAACCCATTTCGGGGATATCAGCGCTGCCGTTGGTCCATTAAGTGTTCATCTACAACTAACTCCTTTCCACCACCCTGACTCACTAATGAAGGTCACTATAGACCTGGTATTCAAATATGTCGAAGCAGCTCATATAGGGATAACACTGATAGTTCAATCTGACTGCAACTGTAGACGCCACCTGGGGAGTTCCGCTGCCGCCTGGAGCAAGAGGAAATGCCTTACTGACCTTTATAGAAGTCATGGATACCTGCGTAAGAGAAGGGATATTCGGATTTTAGCAAATGATGCTGCTCCCTTAGGGAAATAATCCTCCGGAGACCCTTCATCATTTCGCTCTCTCCGAATCCCAGTTTGAGTTCCGAAAAGCTAGGTCCACAGTAAACCCTATAAAAATGGTAGTCGCAGCCATTGAAGGAAGAAAATGAAGGTGGAGAACAAAGGAGTACGGTGGGGTATTTACATTGGACATCAGTTACAATGGACTCTCTCTATTACAATGCGTTCCACAAGGTTCAGTGCTCGGTTCTCTTCTGTAGAATATCATGTATAAATCCAGATGGAAAGAATCAACTTACTCAGTGGTTTAAAGACTATCAGATGAAGCGACATGTATCATCGCTGGGATGGCATGGCATCCATCGATATGCTGGTGGACGAACGAGTATACAACAGGAAACTCGGGAATCGATAGCATGGACGAGCTATTAAAGCAGAAAAATGCGCCCTCTTTATGGAAAAATGCCAAAACCGATGGAATGACGCTACAATAGGAAGCTGGCCACAAAACTCATCCCCAATATAGAAATTTGGGTGAAAAGGAAAGTAGTGAACTCCTAACTGTCCGCGGAGTATGCAGAAAGTACTTGATTCGGGCACGAAAGCTTGTCTCTTGTTCCATGCTACGATAACCAGGAGCATGTACTTGGTTTCCTCTATGTTTCCGAATATGCGCCGAAGTAACCCCTTTTTGCATTTCTTACTCCGTTGGATAGTGGTTCGTTCTCTTCATCTTTTGAGCGATTTTTGTCTCCAGGAAGACTAGACTGTTCTTCAGAAATATTTATGAATGATTACTTTTTCACCCCACTGTAAGTAAATGTAGCATTTCCCTATCCACTCATCAGAATCATAGCAGAAAGCGCATTCGTTGTGCGTTGTTTACACTACAGCGGTCTTGATGTGCAGATTTATTCCACCTCTCTGGACGGTCGTTGTCGTCATCGCATCGTATGGATAGGATTGCACGCCTTGCGTTCTTCTCCCAACCGAAGGCTGAAATAATCCAAAGGCAAATATTAGCCTGAAGTGCATAAATTATGTCAGCGTAATGAGAGGGGGACTGACACGAGTGAGATACACAGGCACCCAGAGCATCAGGTAATCGGCGTAATTTCTACACAGACCTGGAAGGGAAGGGAAGGGAAGAGGATCTTCTATTTAAATGCGAGGAAGCTTGGATGATAAAAGTGCGGTTTATCGGACCGTAATGCAATCAAAAATTCGATGATTCAGTGGAAACAACAGATGTTTTGCGTTGGTTCTGTTTCTTTTCTTTTTTTTTTTTGTCGAACAGCATTGGAGTGTATCCTTTTGGTGCACCTACCAAACTATGTCTGGCAACATAGCCCCCAACAGGATTGCTACATCATCTGAGAGCGAGCTCTACAAGTGAATTAATTTATTTGTGCACAAGTCTCAAGTGGTTTCTGGTGCATTGCGAAGGGCAAAATCTCATCTTGGCCTTTAGATGTTTGTCCTTCTGATGGTGCTGGTAGCTGGTAGCTGGTGGCTGATGCTGCCGCAGCTAGTTGACTGTTTGTTTCAGTTAGTGAAGATTTATTTCCGAAGAGCGCCAGCGTCAGCGTCAGCTAATTAAATATTTTCTCTGGATGCACAAGAATTCAGATCTGGAGAAGGAGCTGGTGTACATTGTTGTGGGTTTTATTTATATGCGCTGCAGCTCCTTATAGGTTCTTAACATGAACGGTTGATAGAAATTGCAAATAAGGATGTTTAATTTATTAAGAAGGAAGTTTAAGTGTTTTTTTTTTCTGCAGCTCTGCAGCGGGACCCTTCCGAAGGGAGGAAGAGCTATAAATATAAATTTTTGTAATTACTGAAATGCATTAACTTATGTTTAAGTTTTTTTCGATAGAGGGCAACGGAATGAAGGTGGATTTGTAATTCCTGTGACATTTTTTGAGATAGATGATTGGGGAAATCGGACAGGCCCGTTGAGGATTTCTTTAAAAAAAAAATATATTGCTTGGAATTCAATAGGGATCTCCACACAGAAAGATATGTAAAAAAAAACTCCGACTACGTCAATTATCTGGAAGTCATCATGGACAGAAAACTAAACTGGAACCGGAAAGGGCATAGAAAAGGGTATTTGGCAAAACCGGGGGTCCAAGCCCTAAAATTATCGGCTCTAGATGGCGAGGATTACTGACGTATGGTAATTTGGTGAGTGGCAAGCGACGCACAAAGCCACCAAGTTTAAGATTATGTCCAATGTTCAAAGAATGGAGAGAGTGCTCTTCTACTATACCAAACTGGAAGTTAGAAATCCAGTATGGAACGTCTAGACTTTACAAGACCATTTGTTACTTATTTTCCCATTAGAGAAGAATGGCACGAAAATGAACCAACCCAATAGTAAACAAATAAACGATACCCATCTACACGGAGAGTCCAGTTCAATCAGTTTCCCTCCTAATACAGCAGTGTTTGGCTGATGAAATGCCAAGAAAAGGATCATAACCTGAATTCAACAAGGCAGACGCTGTAGTGAAAATCCCACCCTGTAATTTTAGACAAGTGATTGGGAACAAAACATTAGTAACAGCAAAGCGGGGTCGACTCCCGTGTTACAACCAGAAAAAGGTGTCCACTCTACCACAAACAAAAAACCAAGAAAATCTTACAAATGAGCAAAAAATCCGAGGACAAGAAGTTGAAACGGATGACATGTGCAGAGGTTGTGGTGACGAGGATGTACATGAGGATACCCCACACTTCCTCGTCATTGACTAGCACTCAGTCACATTAAAAACAAAATTCTGGGAAGACATTTATTCCAAGACTAAGAACAACTTTCTGGCAAATCTTTAAAAAATTTGCATAAATTCATAATCGTCTCGGGATGGCGACATCCATAGGTTTTTCATAGGTTCTATAGTAAGAGAGACAAAACCCCTAGGACTTCAACTTCACTTGTCACCGTCAAACCATTAACCTAACGAATTTATGAAACTCAACAGAAAATGCCCAAATGTCAGCCAAAATTATAAGAAAGGGTGAGTTGCCTGCAATGGCATTGCCTATGACTCTCCGACACCACGACCGAGCGCAAAGCTGTTTGAGGTCAGGAAATAGGTTAAATCCAAAGGAGTCAGGCTCATCGTGGGAGCCGATACAAATGCACACTATACAGCAATGGGGAAAGTTTCAACACGAACCCAAGAGGTGAGTCTATTCTCGATGTCAACAACGTATACTTAGCTTAGGTTGTACCCTAACTTTTATTGACAGGATTTAAAGCCAGTGTTAGGTATCATCTTCAATCTTGATTCATCTTACATGAAATATCTCCATGTCTAACCATAGATGGATACTTTTAGACCTTGCCATATGATTTAAGAATAGCAATAATAAATAGTAATCCTATAAGCATTAACTGGAACCTCATTTGTATTAAATGGGAGCAGTTGAATCCAATTATGAATGCTAGGGAGGAAGGCAGTTTCTTATCGCTAACAAGAGTAACATTATCTCGAAAGGCAATGAGTCGTCGTTGTACAGTACACTGGTACAGAGTCTGAAGAGCAAACATGGGAAGAAGCTGGTAACATCATAAATGCTTACAAGACAAGGCAACAGGGAAGAATGACATACTGCCTATTTTCCTCCAGAAGGAGCTAGAGATTCTTACTCCTCACCTGACAAACATTTTTAGGGCACACCTGGTGTTAGAGTACATGCCGATTCACTGCCAGTAAATAAAGCTAGTGTTTCTATCTATAACAGGGAAAGACCACAGTACCCCAATTAGTCTTACACCGTTTTTATTTAAAACTCTGAGAATCAACTAATTTCGTGGAAACAGGTGCCTTCTTGGTTATGAATTGGTACTTTTCATGAGGACTTAAAACCGTGCTGATCTTGGGACATCCTGGACAAAAATGCCACAGCGGTTTTTTTCAATACGACCTTCTGGCATTCATGATTCTGTTTTCATGATGTCTTCTCCAAGTTAGCTTCTGGCTCAATATGACCTCCAGATTATTATTTAAAGAAGGGGTATGTTGCACTGCGACCTGTTGGTCTACTGTGCTCCCAGCTATCACTTTTAAGAGGTACATGTCCTCATTATAGTTCCCCTCGCATTAGGATTCCTTTGGGAATCATTTTGAGGGTTACATACTCTTACTACGCCTTGGCGGAAGAAATCTGCCCTAGAGCACTCTTACATCCCTCTCCAGTTTCCTTTAAGAATCGAGGGTTGAGAGCTGGCTCTAGTGACGGTATTTTCTTCTCTGATAATTGGTACTTGCCCAAGTATTTCAGACTTTTGCGGGTCAGTGCCTCACAAGTTGAAGATTTCACTGTACTCATAGCAGACTCTGCATAGACCTTCTTCAGATATACCTAGTTTCCTTAGGTGCTCCTTGAGTTTACAATGCCCCGTTAGAAACCCCATTAGGATACGAAAGTTGTTCTTACTCATGCTGATACATGCTTCGGATCTTTTTCGGTTATGTTGCGCTAGAAGTTTCTTCGCTTGCCTCATGCCCTGAGCGTTTTTCCAAGTTCTTGCCCTATATTCCTTCTCTTGTTTCCTGAATTCTTCTTTGAGGGTATGATCTCCTATTTCGCCGAATGGTTCAGGACCTATGAAGACTTCTGATGCTCTCTTTCGTGCTAGGGAGTCGGCCATATCATTACGCTCTATTCCCACATGGCCAGATATCCAACATAGGGTCACCTTGTTTCTACTACTTAGTTCATTAAGCTTTTGCAGGCATTCCCGCACAAGTTTGGACATAATGATATAAACGTCAAGTGCTATAATAGCAACTTGGCTATCTGAGATTATGGCTATATCACAGTTGGCGTAGTTTCTGTCAAGATTGATTTGGACAGATCTATCTATAGCATAGATTTCAGCCTAAAAATTGCTCGTTCTTTACCCCATGGGTTCAGTGCATTTATTTCCAGGCCCAAATACTCCTGCTCCATACCACTTAGTTGTGTGATTGCTCAGTTTGTAGATTGTGGATTCATTGCTCAAGTTCACACTTCATTGTGTGGGCGCCGTGGCTCAAGGGGTTAGTGCTTTGGACTACGGAGCAAGGGGTTCCAGGTTCAATCCCCAGACAACACCTAAAATTTCTTTCACGGCCCCACCTCTCGCGAGCGTCTGATAAACATCCGAGAGTAAAACTGTCATGAAAAAACTTCTCAAAATTTACGTTCGGATCCGGCATTAAACAGTAGGCCCCTTCCATTCATATAACACGCACAACACGAGTGGTTGTGAGAACCTAGGCCCTAAGTCCCATGGACCTGTTGCGCCAAAAATTTGTATTTTTTTTGTTTTTTGGATTCATTGCTCCAACTCTTTTTGTTGCTGAGCTTGACAACAAAGTTATTTTGGAAGTTGAACCTTCTAATGATATCGGAAAGGCTAGGGATGGTTGTTTTTTGAGTAGTGCTTCAAATTGATTCTCTTCCTATTCCTTCTTTGGTCATTCGTAGAATCGTTTTACTTACACATTCCTTAACCAAAAGATGCTACGGAGTCAGTTCCAATAGTACCTCCATGGCTGCAGTTCTCATTGCCCCTATAACGTAGAGGCATGCCAGTCTTTGCACCTTATCGAGATTGGTTCTTTTTGCCCATGCAATCGCTCCATATGTGGAACCTAATACTATCGAACACTACTATACTATATTCTCGAACATCCAACGTATGGTTCGCCAGCAGTCAAGCTAACAATCTGGAACTTACTCCCTATAAGCCTAGATTCAAGGGAAGGCCGCTATAAAATTTTACGAACAGACCGCAATGGGACAAAAGGCTATCTGGAAGGGAATACAGGTGGCCTGCTCGTAATATTAATTCTGGCTAAAAGACGCACGTCAGAGATTCGACAGCGCTGGTAAGCACTTCTATTGTTTTCTCCTCTGCAAGTTGTAGACCTATCCAAGTCTCCAACTATTCTGATATATTATTTATGCATTATTATTTGTAAAGGGTATTTCGCACTGCGACCTAGAGGGCTATTGTGCCCCTATTATGCCTTGGTGAGTTTTGATCCTTCATTTGAGTTCCTCTCA
Organism: Xylota sylvarum; assembly: GCA_905220385.1. NCBI lineage: Eukaryota > Metazoa > Arthropoda > Insecta > Diptera > Syrphidae > Xylota > Xylota sylvarum. The sequence goes on along the minus strand of LR999957.1, from coordinate 149,678,827 downwards.
TTATACAATTCTATAGGAATTGTGATTGCGGATTTCGTACTCTTACTTATCCTTGGCAGGGATACTGCGCGCTAGCGCACCGTCTCCAATACGGATTCTCTGAGGAATCTGAGATTCGTAAGCGGGGCTATATGTAGTCCTTCTCTTATATTGCATTCTCTTGTGGGTTAATGCCCCACAAGATTCCAGAATGTGTTCAGAAGTCTCTCTGAACTGATTGCAAAATCTGCAAAGGCCTTCGTCTGATATACATGAACTAGGTATGTATGTACCTAGTTCTCTCAGGTGATCCTTGAGTTACAATGCCAATGTTGTGGTTGATTCATGTTTTGAATCTTTTTTGGTTATGATTTTCCAGAAGTGTCTGAGCTTGTCTTAGAACTTGAAATCTTCCAACTCTAGCTCAGAAAATCACGATTGCATTGTTTTCCTTCTTTTGAACTGGCACGATGATACAAATGATACGTTCTTATTAGGAAGATGCATGGTTTCTTTGGGCTTGAAGTTACAGAAGGTAATATAGACGTCTGCTCTTAGAAAAAGCTGGACACCTGTGTTTTTAGCGCATTGAACTCAGCCAAATATTTACTTACTTACTTACTGAACGAGTCTCTGTTTGAGACACGGCAGCCTTCCATTCTCTTCGACCCCGGGCACGCTATATCCAGTAGACCAGTCGTTATAGCATCCGGGATAGCTTGATCCTTAAAGTGGAGGTTAGTCTTGCAAATATTTATTTCAAAATAAAATTGAAAGTAGATCTCTGTAGGGTTTTCCAATGCAGGCTATTATTATTATTAAAATCTAAATTGTTCCCTCCTTCCTGATGTCAGGTATCATTATTTAAATCCAGGACTGTTGTACAAATCCCGACTCTTTGAAATATATTCTCGTTACATTTGCAACAAATGCGCTCCTCTACACGGTAAAATACTCTGAAATCCCTTAAAAAATCCAAAACTTCTGGAATCCTCAAAATGTAGGCTTTAAACAGAACCAAAAGCTCATTCGCCCATATGCAAACTCATTACATTAATTGCACATTCAGCAGGAGCAGGAATTTAAAAAAAAGGAAAAAAAACCAACCAACACCAACAAAGGGAACGACATTCGTTTCATATTGTTGACATGCAGGATACGTGCTACAGGGATATACAAAGCGGGGGGGGTGGAGTGTGATGCACCGTTTTAGGGTGGATGCAAAAATAAAGAGGCCCATTTTACTCCCGTCACACTCATTGTAATTATTCTGGCTTTGCTGGGTTATTGTCGGGGATGCCTATCCAACTTGAGAGGAGAGATGAAAGTGCAGCAGTAAATGTTCAGATATTCACTTTGGGTTGCGAGTAATAATGTGGATTGCTCTGAAAGGTGGTATGTATGTAGTCTTGTGTGTGTCAGCCTACTTTATACGAAAATCAAAACGGATTCTGCTCTGTACTACGCTATGGATACAGGCGCATACTTACAAAAGGGGTTAGTTCGGCCGTTGAATGGTCGGAGGAGGTTCTTGAAAGGGAAATCTTGTTGACGGCACCACTTTCAGCTCTTTCCTCGGGTGCTCAGTTCGGATTTCCAAGGACTTTTCGACGATACCGTGCTCGTTGTTTCATATCGTATGCCATGTCCTTGTGTGTTAAAATACACCACCATACACCACCAGGGTGTAAGTGGAAACACACGGCACGTGGGTAAGGGTGCCAACATTATGTAGCATATTTAATTTTTGGAAAAGCTTTTTTAAAGGTACCGGTACCGGGCTACAGGGCAGGTTTGAAGAACAGCGGCAGTGTTGAATTTCGAAAAGAAGGTTTTTGTTCGAGAAAATATAACAGCAACCGATGGTAGGAATGAGATTTGAAGAATGTGTTATGCGTTGGCGAAGATATGTTATGAATAATGAGCACATTGGGTTAGGAGGGAGTTTTTTTTTTCTTTTTTTTTGTGAGTCCTTGAATGTGTTTAAGGCGAGATAAAATTATGTATGAATCCAAGAGTAACATCTTTATCGCGAGGTTCAGTTAAATTAAAATGTTTCCTCCATCATTCAAAAATCTGACAAAAAAGATTGACTTTTTGAGATTGTGACGAATACATCAACGGAGTCATGTTCATGTCATTGCATGTCAGCGACTGAAATAAGAGGACACAAATCTTGACTGACGATATTGTTTACCTCTAACAAGACTAGTGAAATTCTTCATAATTTTGAAATAGAATAGGTCCAATCAAACCTAAATTCAGAACGAACAACCGAGCGAACGACATCTAGGCTTAGGCAACCATTTTATAAAAATGCTAAAACCATACTTAATGGAATGGCTCTGGGATCTTTCTGATGCCCATATTGGGGCCGTTTACAAGAGTATTAACTTGCTCACAGTTGTAAAAAATTTTCTTATCGGTTACCTTGGTCCTCCTATATTTGGCATTAATCTATATAATACCGCTACTGCCCAGGAGACTTTCTCGTCTGCGTACATAAGGTGGTCTCTGAAGGTGAGTCTGTGGTCCAGCAGCACTCCCAGATATATATTGTACTTGATGGGCGGCTGCGACTCAATGATGCCTTCACCCACATGTATGATTAGTTGAACGGCTTCAGTGTGGTGTTGTGGAACTTTCAAAGAGGGCAGCTGGAGATAATATGGTTTATGGTCGCGGTTCAGGATGTCGCCGTGCCCCATTTGTATAGAAAAACTACACAGCGGCCATATTCGGGTTCTTAAGCGATAAATTGGAGTCCATGTATGCCTTGGTAGTTCGAAGCCTGGCTGTGGGGTCATCAATAAAGTTGTTTGTTGGTGAAAAGTCTTTGCAAGTTTACATCTACTCCTCTAGGTGTATGCCTCCAGATTTTGAAATACATCCATATATGCTATAAACTTAAAAATTGCTTGTGAGTAGGTTTAGTAGCTAACACCAGGCCGTCTGCATACGCGAATTTGCTAGATTGGGTGTTTGGCAATATAGACTAAATAAGAGTGGTGCTAAGACCGATCCTTGTGGTAATCCGTTACTGAGATGACTATGTTTGCTTTCTTTGTCAAGACAAATACTGTAAAGGAGCGATTACAGAGCATGTTGTTGACGAGACAGGAGTTTGAGGTTCGCCAGACAGGAGTTTTGAGTCTATTTTCAAATCCTTCTTCGATAAGTCTTGTTAGGGCTACAACCTGATCAGTGCAGCTACGTCATTTTCGCCTACCTGTTCAGCAGGAATGATTTCGTTTATGGCCACCTCAATCCAGTTGAAGATAAGGCCTTCTAGGATTTTATAGGAAACACTTAGTAGCACGATTGGCCGGTAGCTTTCAGCTTTGTCATCTGGTTTCCCTGGATTCAGTAGTGCCACTATTTTCGTTATTTTAATTTCCTTGGGTATGATGAAGATGATGATGAAGATAGGAAGTTGTTGAACAATTTACACAGCCAGAGCTTGGTATTCGTTCCAAAATATTTTATAAATTCATCGTAGTCCTGTAGCTTTCCCTGATTTGCAGCTAGCTATGTCATATTCCACTTCCGATATGGTGAAAGATTGTGAGTAGGTACACAGAATGTTCAGGCGTTGCTTGTTTTACTTCTTTAAGTGATCTTTTAATGGACTTCGTGTGTCAGATCTAACTTTAGATATATTAGCATTACGGTTTGCTATTAGTCCCACATCGATCCGGGTTGATAAGATGGAATTTGCCCCACCGACCACGTGCTTGTTGATGTGAGTCATGCATCATGTACATATGTACATACCTTCAGAGGACCATCTACTGGTCATCTTTAGAGCTCGACTATTAAACGAGAAGACTTTTCCGCTCTTGAAAAGGAAACTAAGAACACCAGGAGGAGACAGACACTACAGATAGCGATTGAGCGAGAAACTCTCCAACATGCACCAATAGCCCCATTCTCAAGGAAGTTGTCGAAATGTTGACTATAGACCAAATCTTCACGCTAAGACAAATCGGAAGATGTGATCTGCTATACCGCGTTACGTTGGAAATCACGCAGTATAGTGTGCTATTTGGACGTTCCATTTGGGAATTCTCCCAGAACTGCACTAGATATTGCCAAGGAGATGCTCTATCATGCCATTTCTTCTATTTGGTCCTGAAACAGATGGTACTGAGGCAGGTGTAAACACGGCAGGGACTATCTTTCATCAGATTGTGAACACATCATTAGGTGTGGATGCCTGCAAGCATTTCTTTTGACAACTAACTCGTTCAAAAATTGTCTTACCTATCACATCACACTTCTTGCTGGATTCTAGAAATCTGTTTGACACATTACATAGTTAACACCATTAATTTTCTGCTGAAAATCAGTACCATTTGGCCTTCACATCAGCCAAGCAACGGAAACTATAAAAATTCTTCAGTTTACCGTGATAACAAAACATTAATAATTAACCTCAATTAAAAACCCGATTCTACGTTACCAACATGGTACAACACCACACAGTATGGCGAATGAAATATCTCCAACTCATGTTTGTCGTGTTAAACACAACTTGCCTAGCGATTAACACCTCTCAGTAATCCTTTTAGCACCGTGCCGCATGAGCAGAACTTAATTAATTGCCCACTCCAATCGACCACCCTGGCGCGCGGTGTTTCTAAGTATTCACAGTCGAAAATGGATTCAAAATATCCATTAGCGGCCCAATGCGTTGTTCTTTGGCAATCTCATGCTTGGCGAAACAATAAGCCCGCCAACATTGACAGCCTCTTCGCTGGTGTATCCCGCGTCGTTGCACTTTGCATAAAATATTCGCACCTCGAATAGAGTCGTTGTTGTTCTGCTCCTTCAAAGGATGCACATTTCACACACTGTGCAGTGCATGTTACATCTTCATCCACCTGGTGGGGTGGTGCGCACTAGAACTTTGACCCGAATGCGAAAATTTATGCAAATGTAATCCACGGGACTCCACTCCGATGCAGCAAGGATGTCGATTCAATGTCGTTGATGATGATTCTCACAGTCATCATCACACACTCATCCCGCACATGCCAGAGTCGAGAAAACGAACTTGTTATCGCCATCGTGAGACGCCGGGACTACAAAGTTGCGGACGTCGTCGTCGTCGTCGTCGTTGGCGAAAAAATTCAAATCCTCCCGACGAGACAACGCGTTCAATGCGGCGACAATTGGCCGCATTAACATGCGAATTGGTGCGAAGAAATATGCTTCGCTGGGAAATTGGTCTTTTGTTGGAGCATCCAGGCTCATTAGTGGGAAGGAAGTTTTGTACTTTTTTTTTTTTCATTTTTTCCTGCTTCCATCTACTATTCTCTTTTTTTTTCTATTCTTATACTTTCAGATCGTATTGTCCCCAAGATCTCAATCTGGACTTTTTTTTTATCTGAGAAAATTTGTATACTCCGCAGGATATTGCCTCAAATTTTGAACAAAGAATATTGCTCACTCATTTCCTTGTCGTCCTGCCTTCCTTCGGTGGTGGGGCGACTGAAACTCAAATTCATTTCGTTGGGGCACTTTGAGGAAAGTGAATAGCCGAGGAAATATGTTCTCCGAATGGAAGGCCATGATTATGGCCAAAAAGGACTATCGGGGAGCGTAAAATATAATGAAAATTTTTACAAGTAATAGGCAGCTGGTAGAGCTCATCGTTGTTTATGGCAGTGGCGGTCGTGTAATCCTCTTCGAATTGCTGTTTAATAGCTGAATCCTTGAGACGGCGGTCGGCGTTTCCTTTTCGAATCGCGTTCGTACGTTTTGAATAGATCTTTTAATTTTGAAAAAAATTGTTCGTTGTTGTTTTGGGAAATTGAATCATTGTCACTGGTCTGGTGGTAATTGAGACTGCCGGGTATTTTCTTAAGAAATGCAAGTATTGGGAAAAGTAGTCTGGAATTCAGGATAGTTTTGTTCTTTATTGTGTAAAGTTTTCGAGTGCAGACTGACATTGTCTTGGGCAAAGAATTAACAAGAAGTAACTTTGCGAATATGAGTAGGGAATTAATTAAGTGTACGTACATATGTACATAGATAGTAAACAAAAGAATGCTGCGGCTATTTTAAGTGTTCAGTTCAACAATATTTAGGATCAAACTTGACTGCAATAAGAGATGAGCACTCTAGCTATGTAAGTTTTTCCATGTTCGTTTCAGGTCAATAGTCCATGTTCGTTTCGTTCGAGGAGTTCCATTATCCAATGCCGTACAACCTTCAACCAGGAGGTCTATTTTCTTTTTGGGTAACCCTTGGACAGAAGAGGCCGATATGACCGGTCCTTCCGGACTTGTACTTTGAATATGTCGTAAAAGGTGTTCACCAACATGCAGATCCAAATGCCTATCTCCTTGCAACCTTTTCCTCATACAGAAGCCATCCTGTGTAGATTCTCAATTTTTTTTTCTTGGGGTGCAGACCCTAAAATTCTGTTGTAACGTAACAGGACAACAACTTTACAACTATGCCTGTTCTTGTCCTTGTCCATCTTAGCATTTTTTCTTTTAGGGAATTGTACGTCGAAAACGTTTGTGAAGTTCAATGTGGAGATGATGACCTGCGTTGGGGTAGATACGAGTTTTCCTGCTAGAGAATCCAGGATATTAGTGTGCCCTTAGGGCTTCACAGTCCAGCACTTGGACACTCTGAGTCTAATTGCGCTTTGCGTGGAAGTGTTCGCAATATGTAGATCTCGAGGTAAAAATTGTAGCAAGTCTGACGAGGTTGGCCATAGAGCGCCTGTGGTGGTTATGCACGCTGCCCTTTGTACCTTACTTAATTTGCTTATGTTACAGGCGTTGTTTAGTGTCGGCCGTTATACTTTCGACTCTCAGGTCAGACTGGACCAGAGTTGCCATTTACCAACTTTTTAGCGTCCGGGATACCATGCGATGACATTTTTGAAAAATGCCAAAATTGGACACTTTTTCAAAATCTTGGCGACTTTTGGTACACTTTTCTCAGGATTCATTTATAACTGAGTTCACTACTGACTTCAACAAAATATGTGAATTCTCCAATTCAGTGATTGCCAAAAATTTAATGCATTAATCTGCATTGCTTCGGTTAATAGGATTCAAAATGCTAATTTCATGATATCGATATTTACTTCTGAAAATAATTCAGTAGGGACACTTTTCATGCTCTGGGTGACTTTTTTGGCGGCTTTCTAAAATTTTTCAACGGCAACCCTGGACTGGAGGTACTACAGCTGCATACATCCACAGAGTTAATTTTGGTTAGAGGAACCATCTATTCCTGAAGGATCTGTTGCAGGTATAAAAGGCTATACTTGGTTTCTTTAGGATCTAGTATGACGCCTTTGTACTTAGCACTGGACGATAGGGAGAATAACTGACCATGGCCTATAATTCCACAAATTTAGTATCACTTTGAAATTCTAGAGTCCTTATACAAAATATAATTCAAAGGAAAATAATTCGAGTTAGAGAAACGCTCTTTCATGTTTAAATGCTCCAAGGAATAGAAATCCTAATACCATCGAATTAAATACTACGAGCAGTCCTTTTACCTAGAATACGCGTCAAGAAAATTCCTTATTTAATCTCTCTCTCTCTCACCACGAACAACAACTTCAAGGCACATTCAGCTCGAAGGATCGGAAATTGTTATGCGAGTAGTAAAGCCTTTAACTACATAGCAGGCGTAAAATTCGTTTGTATTTATGACCATCTTATTGCTGGTTAAGCGCCTCGATCCGATTTATGAGAGCAAAGTCCCCTGTCATCACAACCAACCCCCTAACCCCCCAGTTAAACACTTATCCTTGCGCTGTACTTCGCTATTTCATTTTAAATTTCAAGGGTAATTAATTTCATGGCGCTAATTTCAAGTGCGCGCTAAACCATAAGGACTACTGGCCAATACTCCCGTACCATGGCTCTCAAGGTCGCCGATTCCAGACAACCTCCTCTTCACCTGCTACAAACGAGAAAAGAAATTTCCTTCCCTTCAGCACAGAATTGAAGTGGCGGCAAACTCCTTAATTACAAACTCATAATTGCCAGGAATAACAATGTTAAAGTGTCTGAGATCTGAGCGGACGCTGCGTCGCGGCGGCGGCGGACTCACGGTACAACGACTCTGCGCGTATGTGTATCACAGGGTTAGTAAAGTACGCCCACGTTAATTATGCCACCAGAATTAGTTCTCTTACTTTGTTGCGTCCTCCGGCGAGCTTCCGACCTGCATACGTCACCTGAGTGCACACACACGTCCCAAGTACGTGCAAATTAATTTCCTTGTCATCCTTGAAGAAGGAGAGACGATGGTAATTTAAAGCAAAACAATTGAAGCCTAAACACGGAGGGGAAGTTTTACCGCCGCACCGCCTTCGAAGCCGCTGCCGCTAGCAGCATGTGCTGCTTGCATTAAATTGAAAATTACGTAGCATTTAGTCGAGTGACTTAATTACGGGCCTGCATCCCATCCAGCCATCCAGCCAGCCAGCCATTCATCCATCCATCCATACACAGGCCAGGGCTGACTGACGGAACATGCCAATTTCCTGTTGGCATGTCCAAATTGGCATATCACATGAAGACATCATGAAGGCTGGTGGTGTGGTGCTGCTGCTGCTGCTGCTGCTGCTGCTGCTAGTGGTGGTGGTATTGCAGAGGATAACAACAACAACAACTGTGCACTTCTTGCGTCTTTGGCCGTCGTTGCAGTGGTTCCGGTTTTCGGTGTATAAAGGCAGCAATAACAGGTTTGTCAGGAGTTTGTTTGTGCTGAAGGGTGAGCAGATTGGAGCAGTGTGGTGTGTTGGTGTGTATGCTGCTCAGAGCACCAGAGTGCAGAGGAACTCCTCAGGAACTTGAATGGAAATTTAATTGAGACTGTCATTAAGTCGAGTCATGTGGGCGTGGATTGGATGGTATACTGTCAAAGGAAATTGACCTACGTTGATATGCTGTCATCAAAATGTTGATTAGGTGCATCCCAGCGGGGCTGTACCTTGAGTGAGTGCATGCATGGAATAAGAAATTGCCACAGGGATGCATGGAAGAATATTTTGCTAGCATTGGCATCGTTTGGAATCTTGCTACACTGGGGTAATGCAATTTCTTCAAAATAGAGTTTTAGATTACAATCTGCGCTAATAGTTGGATGACTCCCAAGAACTATGTAAGTTTTTGTTTCCAACAATCGAGGTTAGATTATTAAAATTAAGTTGCTTCATCAAGTTTTCACTGTTCACTACATTACTTAGTTGTCTGAAAGAGATTAGATTAAATTGAGTTAAGCTTGAAACTCAGTATCACAGACAGAGGAAGGAAATGGAGCTTGTGCTGAGACGTGCCAAGCATCAAAGCAACCCCAGCAATCCACTCACAGAATTCCATTGTACCCACAAAAATTGACTGTTTTGTGCAGGTATCGTTGTCATGTCTTCATGTATTGTTCAATGATGCTAGCAATACAGTCAGTCACTGAAGATCCTGGATCATGTTGACTGATTATTTTTGGGATCAATGGATAGATAAACATACGTGACAAGAGATGTAACTCATTTGGCCAAACAATCGAGTTATTAAAGTCGAAGTGCGTGATGACTCTGGAGTTTTTTCTCTGGGTTCTGTGCTAGTTAGCCAAAGACTGAAGATCCTACTCAGGACCAATATCGAACGCCTAATTGCCGTCATATCGTCCGATGTTAGTACAAAAGTTATGTAAAATTGGGTTCAGGGCTCGGACAAGAGTTTCCACTTTCTGTAAATCTTCCTTTGAGGTACGTGTGCTGAGTACGAACTATGTATTCAGTATCTGAGTAAGCTGAGTAACAGTTAGTACCGACCAAAGGATGAATGTCAACAACAAGTCGTACGGTTTCAAAGAAACTCTGTTCCAAAAATAGTATTAATTTAAGAAGACCTTGAATTATCAAAACTAAGTATAGACCTACATTTATAGATGCATCTACACCACACAAGTACTTGCTCATTATGCTTCTGATCGAACCTGGTACACCATCGCTCATAGTCGCAAGGATAATTTGCATCTTTTTTTTACCAACTTTCCCTCTTCTATTAACTTTGCTGCTGTTAAGCAAAACCCTAATTGCATCTCATTCCTCTGCCACAAATCTTCAGATAAACTTCAGCGCAGTATTACAGCTCTCGGTGTAAACATGGAAATTTCGGCTTGCCACTCGAAGAACAACAAGAAGCCAGCCAAATTAAAGAGGACCACAGAAAAAAAAAAAAAAAAGGATGCAAATGGGAAAACTAATCCGCGAAATGGGAAATGTTCCTGTGGTGCGCTAATTGACGGCACTTGTGTGGCTAATAAGCCGAAGTAATTTGACTATGTATGTAGACTGCTCTCTCTGTGTGTGTGTTTTCATTTTTTTTTTCCTTTGTTGTTCTCCATTTATCGTCCTTCCCATTTTATTTTACCAACCATTCGGTCGGTTTAATTTGCCCGACTTCTGTTCATCCATCAGAAGGTAATTCGTCGTGCAATAGCATCCTCCCTACGCTCCTGGCTTTATGACATGCAATTTAAACTTTCGTTTAATTTTTATTCCTTTTGAGTTGACTTCTGACTGAGGACGTTGATGGTGGTGGTGGGGGTGTGGGACATTACTATGTCTTCTGGGGGCCGTCTTGGCCCACTTTGTCCAAGAGATGACAACAAAAGTCAAGCGGGCGTGAAAAGATGTAATCATAATTCCCAGGGACAGAGCGAGAAAGTCAGTAAATTAAGTCGGGTGGCGCACTGGAGTATTGTTTTATGCTTCTTCTGTTTGCCATTTCTTTTTTTTTTTTTTTATAAACAACTATCCTCAAACTCCAAGACTAGGCCTCTCTCTGGGGGGGTGGAGGAATAATTCCGCATGCATTGTTTGCCTGAGGAAAAAGTAATTTTAAAGTTTTATTACTTTCGCTGTCCTGAAGGACGAGTAGAGCACACATATTCGCACTTGCGAACTCTTTATCCCTGCAAGTGAAAGCTTTGTGTCCGAGGTACAAGAAAAAGAGTGGGGTTGGGGGTTGGCCTCCCACACAATTATTCACAGCCCCGCGGGCTATGCACACACACACAGTGCGCAAGGTAGATCCAAAGTGTCGTTCAGTTGACAATTTAGCACAAAGTTACACTTTTTTTTTTTATAATGAAGATGAAGATGAAGATGAGTGGAGTGCCGGCAACAACAAGAAAAAAAAAACAAAAACCAAGAAGGGTTGAGAAAGTGATTTTCCTTTCTTGAGTCCTTCTCTGATGTTGAAAATTTTAACTTTGGCCTTTGTTGGTTTTTTTTTTTTTTTGTTTTACATCCTTTTCAGTAGCAGCAGGAAGAGGAGGAACGGCAAATAGTTTTCATAGTCGGCGAAATAGTGGGGAGAGGAAATTGAAATGAAATTGAAAACAAACCCGAAAGGAAAGTTTAGTTTTTATGTGCTACTCCCTGCTCTCTAAAAATTTACGTTGTCGTCGTCGTCGTTGTTCTTTTGAACTCGTTTATAGACATTGTTGCTCGGGATGTACTCATTCGTAGAGTGAATGGCAAGGAGAAGGGCGAAAGTATCTGAATCTAGTTCATGTTTTCGTATTTCCTAGATGGATTGGAGGGAAGCTGATTTTTGAATGCAAAAAATAAAACAAAAAAAAGAAGTGGATCAATAGATCAGTTGTGGAGGCCTGCCGGCATATGGGTGAAAGAATTGCATGAACCGAAGTTCAATGAAAGATTCATGGCATAGTTGGGTGCAGGGAAAAGTTTGCTCGTTCTTCGAGTTCTAATATTGTTACACTTTGCTTTTACTTTGATTGCATAACTTGGTGCTCTGTTGTTACTATTCTACTGTGTGCACTCTAAAGTTGAATGAAGTTCCAAGAATTAAGAAATTTTATATATAATCCGTATAGTAGTTGCAAAGAAGAGTTTCTTGTTATTTACATTTAATGCCCCCGCTCGCAGTCAGTTGCAGAAGTTACATATTAGTGTTTTGTAAATAAGTCCATGGTTTATTTGGACGAAATTACTTTAAAGAACTTTGACTGCCATATAGTGTAGGTAGATGCCTATTCTACATTGTATCTATGTACAAACATATGAGTATGAGTCCAGAGTAGGCGATGGATCTGAATTTTCTTTAAATACCCAGTGGCATCGAAGATCTGTACCAGGCACCGAATGTTAAGTACAAGGAATGGTGTTGGTGCTGAACCCAATGTTTCCATGGTCACGAAAGCACAGTGTTTACATCCTGCAGGGGTCCCTACGACTACGCGTCATAGTGTACGGTTTTTAGAATTGATATTCAGCTCTCTCCAACTTTTCCCAGCTGCCAAGACTCTTCATTGACTGGTTTGCGCCAAGTACTTCTCGGTCAACCTGCCGTGGATTTCGTTGCATGCCTTGCTATGCAGAGTTGTTGAAATTCAGGTAAAAAAAGTTTTTAAGCGTAAATAACATAGAAAGCATCTGAGAAACGTAAATAGGTGGCAAAGTTATTCCGGCGTTACAACCACGGTGTAATGAGAACTTAAGGCAATTTGCAAGGAAGAAGGAGAAAATACTTTCAACTAGAAGCTCGAAGATTGGCACTCTTCAGAATTTTAGAAACCGTCCAGAAGTCTTAAAGGTATAAGGTACGGGATTCATATAGAGCTGAATCGGAGCGGCCTCTATGCCAAGCTTCACACCGAACTGTAGCGCCACCAAAGTAAGTAAGTAAATTAACAATTTCCCACGAACTGGGAAATTTTCGGAAAGCCAAACTTAGATCCTGGTTCGGTTTTTGTGGGCGTATAGACCACGCAAAGTCGTTTCCAAAGTACCAACCATGCCGAGTGTCCGCAAGAATCTCAATGGATAATGGGCAGAATCTAATGAACATCGCTTTACCTATTTATGGACACACCGCGGCTGTACGTTACCTACTGACATTATTAGCGAGGATAAACTGAAATAGGTAGTGACCAGTTTCGTGCCTCGACGTCCACATTAGAACAAAATTAGATGGTAATCTCCTATCGGTATCCCAACATTCGTATCGCAAGGGAAAATCGGTAGAGACTGCCCTGCACTCGTTGGTAGCAATTATTGAGAAATCTTTTTAGAACAAGGATTTCACTATGGTGTCCTTCCTTGATATTGAAGGAACTTTCAACAATGTCGAAACAGAGGCTATATCTACTTCACTTCTTGATTTGAAGGTTGACAACTATTTTTGCTATTGGATCGAGCAAATACCTAAAAGCATGCTGAGCTGTAGACCCAGGGCGGAGTATTATCACCACTATTGTGGCTCTATTCGTTAAGGAAGGATATAGGCCCAAACTGGGATCTCCAGCCCGGGATTGTTCACTGGATATATACTGCAGTCGTCAAGACTCATCCTTATGTACGAAGTACAAGTCTATTAGACTGCACTGGACTAAAAAAGCGATAAAAACTTTGGAATTTGATCCAAGTTGGTGAAGAAATGCCGCGGATCTCTTGACAGGGATCTCTGTCAGACCACAGGGATATTCCAGACAATTGCAAAGCGGACGAGCTAGATAAGGAGAGTATAGACCGGAAACTCCTTGACAAATGGGGGGGAACCATCAGCACCTAGTAAATCGATAAAATTCCAATCAGATACCGCAGCTATTAGAATGGCAAACAGTAGGTGGAACAATATAAGCACAAGTCTCTATTCTGAACAAATCTTGCCAGAGCTGGATTGTAGAAAAACCAGCAGAATTATTCCCTTCAAAATTTGAGAAAGATAGTTTGCTCCCTTACAGGACACTGTTTGGTAGGCCAACATGCCAGTAAACTTTGTACTCCCTTCAACGATTTCTTTAGAAGTTGTAGTGACGAGGAAAAGGAGGAAACCATGATACATCTTCTGTGTACCTGTCCTGCTCTATGGGTCTTGAGAAGAAAAACTCAAGGCAAGTACTTCTTCGAGGATCTTAACGATCTAGGTAGACTAGACTTAGGCAAAATAAAAGCTTTGCCACCGGATCAAACTAGTTTAATATCTAAAATGCGAACCACACTTCTTCGGCATGTGTTTACACAGAAACTGATTGCCCTGTCTCCTGCCCCATTGGAAAGTCTCCATGTACTATAGATCTCCGGTGCTGGTAACCCAGTTTTTCCATAGTGGTATGACTATGGACCTTCTCTTTAGTCTTAGAGTGTCCTTGCTGAGCCGGGACAACCACTCAACCCAACCCATGCCAAACCGGTTATTTTTCGATTCATTTTAAGTACCATCCCGACCTTAGAGTCTGAATTGTGGAGTTATCATCTACCGATGCCCATTGTTTAATTTTACAATTCCCCTACTAGGTTTATGTAGGTCTTCAGCAGCTTATGTTCCAAATCCTTCTCAATATTTGCTTTCCTTATAGTCGCTCGTAAATCCCTTTTCAAACTACCGATTACCACACCGCTATACATAGAATAAAACTCACCAAAATGAGGCTAGATAAATTTAGAACGGACTAAATTATGGATAAGGCGTTCAATAAAACGGTTCCCCACTATAAAATTCCATCGGGATCAAATTTTCAACATCAATCGCGAAAGTCCATCAAAATGCATTGCATCCTAAGTCCACAAAATATTCATGAATTTTAAATTTACATCCCAAACAAAAACCCCTTTTTCATAGCTCAATAAAAATTAAGCAAAGTACCCTCATCCTCTCCTCCACCAACCATGAAGGATAAGGAATGAATAAAAATAAAAAAAAAAAAACCCTCGACGATTCCCAAAAATAAACACAACTTCCCAATAAATCGCGAAGCGTCGGCGGAGGCTGGGAGCAAGGATTTTTCTTTTGTTTGCCTCTGCGCACCACCATCGAGACCAACGAACACCAGAAAAAAAACCAAAAAAAAAAAGAAATCAAATTGAATTTTAAATAAAACCCCCAATAGTCCCAGACACCCGGCCACCACCCCAATCAGCATCTCTCAAGGACCACCACGTGAATTCCATCAAAACACCGAATGCAAATTCGGTCGCGAGGTATTTACTTAGCTTCGCAAATTCGCATAAGAAACCACACCATGGCGCTAGAAATTTTCTCCTCAAGTCCATAACTCCAATGCCGGGGCGGTAGCACACCTAAGCAGGCAAAATCCCATTCAAATTTCTTTTTACTCTCACATCCTTGCTTCTCTCGATCGTCCTCCAGTTTGCCACCCCCAGTCAAAATAAAAAAAAAATGGAAAGCAATGAATTTTTAATGCGAATTCCAACTCCAACAAATGGATCCACTTTTTGATTTTCCTCCTTTTTTCCTTCTTTATTAAGGACTTATGATTGAATCAAAAGATTGAGGAATCT
Organism: Xylota sylvarum; assembly: GCA_905220385.1. Classification (NCBI taxonomy): domain Eukaryota; kingdom Metazoa; phylum Arthropoda; class Insecta; order Diptera; family Syrphidae; genus Xylota; species Xylota sylvarum. The sequence continues at coordinate 149,663,529 of LR999957.1, read as the reverse complement.
CAATATAAAAGCAGGGTGGCACGCCCCCATCCACATGACACCGATGGTGGGTGACAAGACCGATTGACAGAGAGTCGACTGAATGAGTGATGAGTTTCTTTGACGCGATTTCGGCGGTGTTGTATATGTATGTAATGCCATCCCGACAGGACGCGACTGGGGGTAGCTGATAAACACACACATTAATAATCCGAAAAATATACGAGCGCTCTCTCTCTCTCTCTCTCGCGAAAGAAGTCATTTGAATTTTATTGAAATGGATTTCAGTTTAAGCGGCTGGTGGAATGTCACATTCACTTAGATACGAAGGATACAGAATCTACGTCAATCAATCGAAAGGAACTGAAGTTCCAATCTCACACTCACTATCGCATGATTGACTGGTCATCTCAATTCAATTTAGATCCTGTCGATTCCATCGGTTCCAAAAGACTGAGCGACAGTCAGATAAGCGTAAATCACTTATATATCTGCAAGTGGGTGGTCGAATAAAAGTTTAATTTGGCATTTCTGTGTTTTTTTTTTTGTTTTTCCTCCTTCAATCCAATAAGGATACGACTTTCAGTAGACCAGAACCAAATTGGCATCCGCAATCCGCATTAAAACAAAACACTCCACTCTGCTGTGGAGCACTGATGCAACAGACAACAATGACACCGAGAGAGAGAGCACGGCCAAGGGACCACCATCAGTTCATCCCTTGGAGATCCAGAAAACATAAGTCATCCAAGGACTCTATCGACTGAAACAAACGAACAGGAAAGAAAGGCGAAAAAACACAAACACACACACACACACGGAGACCATTCAAATGAAAGATACAAAGTAGGAAGCATAGAATCGACACTCAGCAATGAGTTGGTAACAATTCGTAGCTATTTGCGGGGGAGACATGGTGGCCTGGCCAGATTGAAGAGAAACTTTTTTCTGCGCTGCACACAACATAACAGAATGTCAGACGCTGCCGGAGCGGAACCAATGGACACACAAATAGAAGCTTTACGCATCATCAGCGATTTATTACAGATGTGGCAGCGTGGTGGATGTAGTACATATCACCAGCCAGCGGCGGCAGCGGACGGACGGAGCAGCATGAGGTTTTTCACCACCGATACTTCATATGAATGGAATTTAGTTTTTACGATGCAATGTTTGCAGAAAGGGTTTCACTTGTAGGGATTTCCACTGGCTTCAAAACTTTTACTTGACAATTAAATCGGGGATTGCAGATAGTTTTGTGTTTGATATGGTTGCTCTCGGAAGTTGCTATGTATTTCGACAGATGATGCTCGGGTTTAAAGGAACAGAGAAGCGTGTGAAGGATTAATGTGTGGATTTTATAAGCCACACGGGTGTCGTCTAGGACAAAAAATGTTTTAAGGTAGTATGCAGCAGGTTAGTTGGGGACAATGGGATGCACTACACGCTAACTCAGGAAGTGTGTCGGAGAGTAAGATACCCAGAACTTAACTCGGGCAGGTCGTGTTTTCCAGGGATTTTTATCTTAGCGATCCTGTTGCTCGAACTGCTCCAGATTTTCTTCTTATTCCTCATATCCTAGGTAAGTGCTAGACAGTCTCCGTCTGTAGGCGCATTTGTTCAAGTTGACTTGTCCGGTGTACACACCGACCATCAATCCGAATCGTTTTCTGCCCAGATCGAGTTTAATGGGCTCAAGGGCGCTCAGTCATCGGTTTTACAAGTTTGCAGCCCTTTCGCAAGTTTTCATTGCGTTTTTACGAAAATGGGGTTATAACATCCTTTAAGGCTACTCCTATGGTTGTAACCGTGGGGTGTTCATATTACGAACCCATTTCTTTGCTAGTTTGTTCGCGACTTTGTTCCCTTTTATGTCGCAGTGGTCAAATACTTAGAGGATGCTAACTTGGGAGGAGGTTCTATGCTTGGATGTTCAGTTATTGCTTGCTTTTCTTCATCAATTTCAAGTTCTTGGGTTCTTGGGTTCTTGGGTTTGCTAGTTCCGTTAAGGATTTTTGACTGTCTGAGGAGATATTAATGGCCTGTCCTTAGGTTACGGTGCTGATAAATAGATCCGCGCGCTTAGGTAGAGCAAAATATCTTCCTTCTGCAGATGTATAGTATAAGTAAGAGGTGTAGCGGAGAAGAGATCCTGTGCCCTGTTGTCATTCCTCTTGATGTGGGAATCGAACTGTATAATCTGTATCAACGTGGTATTCACTACTTAAAGGTTTGTTTGGATATATATCCAGAGTCCAATTTTCTGCCAGATAGCCCTGTGTCACGTTGTGGTTCGTTTGTTGAAATAACTTAGAGTCTTGAGTTTAGGAATAGCCAGCCTGGTGGATCTTTTCTTTTCGGCTTGTCAAAAGTCCTGCACTTAGCGATGGCTCTGTACTGCTGTAAAGCAGACATTGCCTGTGCTGGTTTTCTCTCGACCACCACAACTAAACCCCTGGTTCGACGAAGAATGTCGGCAAGCAAATTTAGAAAAACAAGAGGCATGCAAAGAGTCACTGCATAGAAGGACCAGAGCTGCACGCTAGCTCTATGAGCAGAGAAGAGGCGACGAACACCGGCTTCTCAGAAGGAAAAAGAAGGAGTATGAGAAGTGTGCGATAAGGAAATAGAGAGATGCTTATGCAGGAATGAGGTTCGGAAAGGTTACCAGAAGGTAAAAAGAATATGTTAAGGCTAAAAATCTAGAACCAAGGCCTGCAGGGATAAACAAGGAAACTTAGTAGAAGAATCCCAGTTGATGTTGAGGATATGAAAAGATCACTTCTCGAGACTGTATAACGGCGACGATGACAGAAATTCACCCTGTCAGACAGAATGAACCATTTAATCTGGACGAGGATAACCAACATTTCCGTCCACCCGACCTGGATGAAGTTAAGATAACGATATCTAAGTTGAAATCCAATAAATCAGTTGGAGCTTATAGCCTGACTGCCGCGCTATTCAAAGCAGGAGGGCATGACTTCGTGCGGAACATTCACTAATTCATTTGCAAAATAGCATGCCCGATAAATGGAACCTAAGCATTGTTTACCCGATCCTCAAGAAAGGAGACTCTCTAAACTGCGCCAACTATAGAGAAATTAGTCTCCGCAACGTCGCCTACGAGGTCTTATCTGCTATTCTCTGTCAGCAATCTGATTGGTCCACATCAGTGTGATTTTAGGCCAGGAAAGGCCACCATCGACCAAATTTTCTCAGATCTAGGAAAAATACCAGGAATTTTAAATGAATACCCACCACTGATTGTAAGGTTACCTATGACAGCATCTATAGAGAAGAGCTATACAGAGCCATGTCTAGTTTCGGCATCACTGGCAGACTTGTTCAGTTGTGCAGGATGACTTTGGAGAACGCGCGCTGCTCCATTAAGGTCGAGAAAGACTTCACCGAGACCTTTGATATAAAAAAAGGATTCAGACTGTCATGCGATTTCTTTAACATTGTTCCTTGAAAGAATTGTGCAGAACTCACACGCCAACATCAGAGGCACAATTTTTCAGAGACTATTCGCATAGTCGATGGTAGCTATATAATCGGAAGAACAAAGCGTAATGTCAGTAGTGCTTTTGTGAGCTTTGAGACGGAAGCGGTTAAGATAGGTTTAACGCTTATTGAGGGCACCACCGTAAAGGGACGACACAATAGAAGAAGATCTCGCCTAAGGTGGCGCGCTCAAGTGGAAAGAGACCTCAACGAACTTGGTGTGTGAAACTAGAGGCAGCTGGCTGACGATCGAGTTAGCTGAAGAGGCTTGTTAGTTGCGGCGAATTCCAGTGACAGTGTTCCCTAAATTTCCTAAATTGTAGCCAAGCTATTGGAGCATCCCCATCCCGTAGTCAAAGACATGACCTATATGTTGATACCAAAATGAACGAAATCTATCAGTAACTTCCGATCGTACGAAAGTTTCTTTTCGTCTACCAAATTTCGTTACACTCAGTTTTCTAAACAGCGCGTTCTACGAAGTGTCAAATGGCGACAGAATAATGTCAAGCTCCAGTTCGGGATCCATCAGAGCCTCGATTAACAAGCTTTAGCAACCAGTAAGATCCTTCGCCAGTCTCCTCCATGTGTTGTCAACACAGATATGACGGGATAGAGCACTTTTAATACATTTTCGATGGATTCAACTCCTATTTCACGAATAGCTTGACCAATATTGTTCTGGAGTACCTGAATCGTCTCTGCTTTGTTCGCATAGAATCGATCTTCAATGGCAACCAACAAAACAAAGTCCAAGGGCTTTAAATCGCAACCCCATGCCGGCCAAGCAACATCACCAAAAAGATTTATTACGGAATAAATCGATTTTGGACGGCTTACTGGAACCATAGCTCGTCCAAGTCCAAATCCCTAATTTCTGCCCTTAAAAATCCATTATCATGCCTCGGTAGCGCTGTCAATTGACTGTAACGTTTTTTTCAGTATCGTCTTGGAAGAAAAATGGACCAATAATCCTGCCACTTCAATACTAGCAAAAATATGCAATATTCTCCATTGACCGCTCAAGAGGAACACGGGAATGGGTTATCAATCAGCAAACCAGTCTTACGAACTGTCATCACAAACTTCGGTTCGGTACACCAGCTTGCAGTTGGTGCATTATATCGACCGAAATTTCTTTTTAAAATTCGCTTATCGATAACACAGCATCCTTTGCAATATTTCCCAACGTTGTTCAATCGAAATCGACCCATTTCGTACAGCGAAAATATAATACTGAGTTTGTGTAAATTTTTTGATCTCATAAGAGCTGTCAGTGTCAAAATAACATATGATTCAAAAAGAAACCAACAGATGGCCCAACATTTAACAACTTACGCCTAGAAATATGCTCTCTTAAATTAATTGGTTTGGAACTCAAGTAGGTATTGATTCCAACTCGGAATGTGTTCAGTTACTCTTCAATGATTGTTTGAAACTTGAACCAACAACTTTCTACTACATCGTGGCTACATCAGCAACTATTTTACAGCTTCTGAATCTCCTTAAAGACAAAGCTCAAGCTTCCTATTTATATACATTATCCATTACCACTTGCGTTTTATAGATGTCACATTTAGTCCTTTTCTTCGTAGTGCTTCCTTTAAGGCCTGTCTTAAGTAGTTTACTACATTCGAAGGGTAAACTATCATCAAGACTTTGTAAGTCATTAAATCCGCGACATTAAGCCCTGGATATCAATAACACAACCTGATTTCTGACATACTTTCCCGATGACCATTGCTTCGAGGACTGTTTTTATCTTCCATTTACAAAACCCTAAGGAAATCTTATCAACCATATAAACCTTTGAGTACAGTTTGACTACAGTACCCTTCTGCGTTCTTTTAGAAATCGTCAAGGTCGATCAATCAACGCGTGTTGTTGAACCACCCCATACCCAGTTATCTGCCTTATCTGAAGAAATAAATAAAAACCTCCGATGCCTCTATTTACTACATCGTTACACGCTTACCATGTAAAATACTCACAGAAAACTAATAAAGTTGAACTGACTACTTCAGCCCTACTGGCACGTCTCCAGCTCCCAGTCCCCACCGCATCATGATGGCAGCATCACCGTCCAATAGCTCTGCTGCTGCTGCTCCTGCTGCTCTAAATGGACACCGCACACATAAACGAATAAAAAAGTTTATTTGTTCACGTACTCGCAACATAGCGCACAGACAAAGCTTCCCAAAGCCGACTTTTATTAAACTTATTGGAAAAGTTTCACAATAAACTCGCAACGAAGCAATCCTTTTGGATAATGCCACTTTTATGAGACCCGAAGCATCCTCCTGAATGATGATGAATAAGATACTCTGGCAGTCATCATCCTCATCATCGTCATCATGTTCATCTATGGCTGGCGTGGACTTGAAGGTGGAGCCGCCGCCGCCGCCGCCTTTAATTGGGAATTGAATTTGGACAAAAAGCGTTTGAACTTTGAAAAATCCCACTCCTCCCGCGCGCTGGCCTTTAATGAAAGGGAAATTCGAAAATTCCTCAGACCACATGGCCGGCGCTGGGTAGAATAGAGTCGGAACCGCTGCTCTTTTGCTGGTCTGCTGGTTGGAAGAATGCCTCCATTGTAGGACGACCCTTTTGCGGTCAGTTGGGATATGCAGTTGAGTGCATCTGAATGGCATCCTTTTCGAAAGTGCATTGGGCGCTAAGGGTTGCCGACGTCCATCGCAATTTTCTTAATTTCAACCCTTATTTGTATCATTACGCACTAATGGAACTTTATGCATTCAGAGAGACAGGGAGCTTGGGCTCCTTTATCCAACGCCATGTACACAACAATATGGAGTCCTGCCTCTGCCTCTATGTACTTGGAGAGTGCATTTCTTTTGCCGCATCAGCGTTTACAGCAATTATTTTGAATATTTACGGGGGTAGATGGCTCACAGACGCACGGTCGGTGGTGTGAGGAGGCAAAGTTCCATTAAAATGCACGTTTCCTTGTTTTCGGGTAATTGACGTTAATTGAATTCTATCGCAGATGTGGGTGTCATCATACATGGTTGTCCTTGTCAACCCCCAAGTCTCGCCCATAAGTCAAACGCAGTCACAGCCTTTGGGGGTGGGGGTGTAGCACCCTGCTTGTCAATTCTACGGTTGTCAGTTGATCTTCGACAATTTCGTTGGAGATAATTTCAATCGTATGGTGTTATGTTGGACATTATTAGTGCGTCGCCAACTCCTCGGAGTGGTTGGGTGGGTGTAGTGGTAATAGGATTTGCTGAGGCAGCACATTGTGGCACGCACTTAATCCTTTGGCATTTGGGAACAGGCGACACCATGTAATTGGGGACACGTACCAGGGTGGCATACGGAGCTTTGCGGTTATACTGTCTATTTGGAGTAATCTAGATATTGATAGTTTACACGCCAATGTCGTCAATTGTCGGCTGATGTCTATCACTTGAAGTTTATATGCTTGTAATAGGGTTTAGTTGAATAAACAACCAAATGGAAGTAGGTACTAACTTGAACCTTATTTAGATATTTGTTATGCGAGTATTAATTGGAAATTGATAGTTCTAATGTTTGCCTGAGGTGGTAAAAGTTGAACAATGTGGTGGAGATACTTTCATGGGATGCCTCTGTAGAGCCTTTACATTGGGTTCAGGCGAATCACAAATTGTGTAATATTGGTTTAAGTGATATCTGGAAGGATTGGATCTTAAGTGAACAGTAGAACTGTACAATATTCTCTCATGATAGAATGGAAAATTTGACTTGAGTTACGATGTTAGTATTGAGGTCATTTAAAGCCCCTTGCTCATAGGCATAGGCCATGGATTGCAGTCGCAAAGAAAAAAGTATATAGGTGTGAAATCACACCAAAGAGGCAGCCAGTACGTGGTGCATTTCCAGAGTTAAAGCAATCATGGAACTTCGACTTCAATAACTCGATTGCTTAGTCAGCTGTGGCTCGTGTGGCATCGTCTTATTGAAACCACATATGCTACAAGCCATCGTTTTCCAATTAGTCCCGAAAATTATCAGTCAACATCAGTCAGTCATAGAAGAAGTTTGGGGCAATGGCCCCCCCAGCATGAAACCTGAACCAAATATCAGATTTTTTTGAGTGAAATGGCTTCGGCTTGCTGACTTGTCTAAATCGGACAATTTTACAAGGTGTAAGGTTAGGCCTCAATCACTGAAGTAACGTCGCAGGTACGACTCAGCTGATGGTCGGTCGTCATCAGTTGTTGGGTTAAAGCGAACTCATAGAGATGCCAGCCCTAATCCTTGTGCAAAATTCGACTCAAATTCGTCGCAAAGAGTCGAATATTTGGGACCTCACTTACAATCGCTGCTACAGAAGGAATATTCTTGCCACTTCTTACGTTTTCTTGTCTTGTTGGTACTGGAACATTGTAGAGTACATACACTTAGACCATGAGGATGCACTTAGATCAGAGAAGGTCCATTGTGCTGCTGATGTGTAAAGTGGGTGGATCACCCTCTTATTCTGAGAACCATTTACTCCTTTGTATGAAGAAGCTAATCCTAGTCGTGCAGACGTTGCTGATATCATTTAGATCATTGAAGAGATATTCACCTAGTTTAGCCTTTTTGATGTTGGCAAGTACAAATTGGCAAATCGTTGCAAAGAATGCCCAATCTTCGAGCATGTCTTCCTAAAGCACACTTTCCGGTGAGGGTATTTACATTTTGGGGAGGGTTGCGCTCTTATGTTTTAGGAGATCGATGGACCTAGTTTTATTTAGCCAGAATCTAGAGATATTGCATTGGTCACCGTGTCGGCGTTGATAGAGTATTTAGTATAAGACGTTGCCGCCTTGATGTCGGTGACGATTATACTATTTAAACCAGAGGAGCCTTATCTAGCTAGTTCGTCAACCTCACAATTCCCTGGTATGTTACACTGACCTGGTACCCAGCAAAGCGTGAGGTTGGACTGTCTGACTATCTCGCGGCAGTCTTTCAATGCCTTCCATCTCGTTGTCGTTGCATTAACTGCCAGACGGTCAGCTGCTTGACGAATGGCAATGATTTCGGCTTGAAAAACGCTGTAATAGTTTGCGAGGTTAAAGGAGAGGTGGATATCCAGGTCTTCTGAGAAAACTCCAGGACCGACTCCGTCTTTGGTTTTGGACCCATCCGTAAAAATTGACAGCGATTCAAGGTACAGGACATCCTGTTGTGCCCATTCAGTTTTGTTTGGTATTGAGAATTTGTAGCCCACTTTGAAGTTGTGTTCTGTGGGCAAGTGGTCAGTGATCTGTGGAAGATGACGATGGATCGATAGTATCTGGCATGTCCAGGGTGTTGCTCTTTCCAATGTTTGGAGCTTCTCAGCTCAGCTGCTAAAGATGTCAACTAAGAGTAAATGGAGCAATAGGGCTGCAGTGGGAGAAGTCCTCAGTGCACCAGTAATACTAAGCCAAGCGACTAGTTGAGGTTATTCCATTGTAGTTAGGTTAGAATTTTTCTCCAGAGCGGGGAACCAAACCAGTATTCTATACATGAGGTTCGGTTTTATTAACGAGGTGTATAGCCAGGGTATAATGTTTGGTTGTAGGCTCCAAGTGGAACCTAATCCCTGTTTTGTATTTACATATACACGCAGGGATTTCCTGACACCTTCGACTATGTTTTCTCTCCAAAGAAGCCTGCGGTCAAGCCTAGGGCCTATGTAGCTGGCACTATTTGAGAGGATAAGGGGGGTACCTCTTAGGTTTGGAAGATTAAAGTCAGGGAGTTTGTGTTTTCTTGTGAACAGAACCATCTCAGTCTTCGTCGTACTAACGGAGAGGCCACAGTTTTCAGTCCAGGTTGTTAGTTTATTGAGAGCAGACTGCATGTCATCAGTCAGTGTCGGCGGGTGTTACCCTGTTACTAATATAGCAACCTCATCTGCATTGGCCATAACTTTGCATCCAGTTTTTTCTATTCTCAGAATGGCTTCGTTGAGCACTAGATTTCATAGTAGGTGGAGACAATACTCCCCCTTGGCGGGTGCCTAGGTATGCAAACTACCTTCAATTGCGCACAGCATTGAAGTCCCACTGCACAATTGCAAGTCCATTAAAGTCCCTTTCTTACTATCCGTGCCACATAAGGTGAGGTCTTTCTTTAATGGGCTGTCTCTCCAAGTTGAATTCGAAGACTCTATCAGCCGGAGCGCTGGTATACATGTTCTTGCCATCTCAGATGACTAGTATGCAGTTTTTGACTAGGTGTTTTGAATCTCTTCGGAATAGGGCCTTATTAATTGCCTTCTCAGCCTAAAGAAACAGGCTAAGAAGTCGTTTCCAGCTGTTTCCAGCAGCCTTGTTATACAGTTTGGTGAAGAAGTTTTTCCGAGTTGTCAGCACCGACTGTGATCTTTTCACTCTAGTCTGGTACGAAGTTACTTGGGTGGCGCTAGTCTAAGGTGTAAGGCGCTAGTCTAAGGTGGATTTTCACTTCACCTACAACCAGTCTGATCCATTTAAGATGGGGTAATCATATGACAAGACGGGTGTCTTTGAAGTAGAATACGTGCGTGGGTAGAAAATATGTAATTGGTATTGAGGAATCTATTAGTTGTGGACTGTTCCTTAGTCCAGACTTTTATTGGTATCAGAAGATCTTTGGTTCTAGGTGGCTTGAACTTCCAAAAGATATAAATGTTATTTCACTCCTATAAATGTTCAGTATTCTTTCTTTGAATACTTACAACTCATGTGTTTGAACAAGAGAGCCCCTAACGTATTGGAGTGATCACATTAGATCGTCTTTTATTTCCTCAGGGTTGTGGACGCTCAGGGTTTTTCTACCAAAACTTCTACCGCAATTGCTACAATGAATTATGTGTGTATGTATATATGTATTTCTAGTTATATCCTGAAAGTTTGGCAGTCCAACCGTGCATCATCGCTTGAAGGCCTGTTTATCATAATGGATCAGGTAGAGGTCCAGTGCACCACCATCAGATCAACCAAAGCCTTGTTGAAATTTCATTTTAATTTTGTTCAAAAGGAAGGACATTTTTTTTAAGACAATCGAAAGATACTTTGCTTCAACTTAATGATATTAAAAATTTATAAGGACACACTGTAATCAACTAAACATCAGTTTTTAATTTCGTTTTTCCCTTACCTTTCACAGGAAGCTCCAATAGGCATTTGTTTCTGCATATTCAACTACGTATAACCTAACATCAAGGAGATCTGGAAAATAGTATATCCTATCTCGTCCTTATTGAAGCAAGCTATGTATATGCATAGGCATCACAACAATAGAAAAAAAAACAGCACAGGACGTTCGTTTATAAATGCTGCGCCTACAGAGCTCTGGGCCTTGTTTTTTCCCCGGGAAACCCTTCACTGGGTAACCACAGTGGAATTACAAGCGATGATGTGTTTTCAAGGATATTCTTTTTTTTTCTGCTCTCATAAATATTTTTGTGTTTGCATAAATTCCCTGCTTTGATGTGATTCGCGGTGAAAAAAAATAATTATCGTTGATGGATTTTTTTTCGCTCCCACTCTTTTGTGTGCTATTTGCTTTTTTTTTTCCTATTTTTCCAATCTTTTTTTTGTCTCTCTATGTCGCAGCGTTATTAAGTTATGCTCTGACACTGATGACATAGTCATAGATCCAAGGATGATTTGCAATTTTATTAAAAAAATACAAACAACAAATAAAAAATAAAACCAAACTCGATCCTAAGCGAACTCGATTCCATGCTCTTGCGTACGTTGAAAAAAAAAAAAGAAAAAAGTAAGCTTTGAGTGTAGAAAATATTTTACGATATTGCATGCATACATTAATTTAAAAAAAAAATTCGCATAATGGGAACGCTACAGCACGGTATACCGAACCGATGCTGCCTTGAGAGGTAAACACCAACGGGAAATGATGTATTTTCAATATTTAACAAACTGACATGTAAAAATAAAAACAGAAGTTGATTAATATCATAAATTGAAGTGGAGAGCGTGGAAAATGCCCAAAAAGGAGTAGGTACACACACATGCACGTATTTACACCATTATGGTAATATTTGTATTTGCTCTTACGAAATGTACCTTACTAATTTTACTACGTAAATATAGAAAAAGTTATCTGCGGCTGTTTACATAAGTACGAGTAGTGACAGCTGCCAAGTTTTTAATAATATTCATTGTAAAAAAAAAAATTCGTAAATTCTATATAATTTGTGTAAGTAAAAAAAGTAAATTGTCATTATTGTATACATTCATACCTTCAACGCTTAGTTTGTAAATAAAAAAAAAAAAATAGAAATAAAAATTCAACTTTTTGGAATAATATTAATTTTAAGAATATCATGCGAAAAAATTCTGATAAAAGGTCATCCAACAAAAGGTGTTATTTTAAATTTTGAGCCATCATTGGCAGGACTTTTGTTAATTAAAACTAAGAATTTATTAAATGTGGATCGATATACAATCGTACAGTGTGCTGAAATAGTGAAAATTTATTACAAAAACGGTTATAGTGAAGGCTAGTGATGTGTAGATGCCAACTTGTGTTTGTCCGGCAAGGTTAGCTAAAAATATTGCAGCCGCCATAGCTGAGAGTCTGACTGAAATCCAAGGTGCATCCATTTCGAGACGATAACAGAAACTTAGCCTATCCGCAACCACTTTGCATTGCATTTTGCATGGCTCAGATGCGTATAAGGTCCAGTTGACACAAGAATTCAAACCAACAGACCACGCACAACGCCGCCGTACTTTCGCTGATTGAGTGTTGGAAATGAATTAAGATCATGATTTGTTACACCAAATTATTCTGAGTGATGAGGCTCATTGCCATTTATCTGGGTACGTCTGAGTAAACAAGCAAAACTGTGGTATCCGGAACTCTGAAAAGAAAAATAGTGGAACAATCCTTCCATCCACAACGAGTAACAGCCACTAACAGTTGCGCACTTTAAGTTTGTTGAGATCCCCTCAACTTGTGCGCGCCACCTAAGACGAGGTCTTCTGCATTATCCCTCCGGGTATGATTCGAGGACTCTACGGGCCGGAGCACTGGTATTAATTCGCTCTACATGTTCTAGCAATATTAGACGACTGATGCGCAATTTTCTGACTAGGTCGATGTCGCTGTACAGCGTGTATAGTTCGTCGTTGAATCTCCTCCTGTAAAGCTTCGTCCCTGCAACTTCTACAGAAGTCATTATGTAGTACACCGAGTCGCTCCGCGTGGACGCCAATGGCACAATAACCAGTAATTATCCCTGTAACGACCCGTGCTTTATAACGACTCAGTTTCACCAAAGAAGTTGAACTCTTCTTGCTGATTCCCGGCCATAGGGCCCTGGCTGTTGCGCATGTTTCCAGATGAACCCAGCGACTATTTGCTCGAACGATGGCTTCATCCTCTATTTTCTTCCATAAGGAACTGATTGGGGTTACTACAAAAAGGAGGGCCCACGATAAGTGCAGCGCCGACCCTTTCCTAGCAAGTTCGTCAGCCCTTTCATTTCATACGATATCCATATGCCCCGGTACCCAACAGAGGGTCACCGCACTAGCTCTAGATATCTCATTCAAGAGCGATTTGCAGATCTTCACAAGTTTTGATCTAATTATAGCGGAGTCCAGAGCCTTAACGGCTGCCTGGCTGTCTATATACACAGTAATCGTGCTGCCAATGATATTGCTCTCACTCACTGATATTGCCAGCTCCTTCTTCTTCATGGTTCTTTGGCACTTCCAGTACATTCTGTCAGGAATTCTTATAGCGAATCTCCTTTTAAACGCTAGCGTTGGGGGTCATGTGAACAGTTTCTGACAAACAGCTGGTAGTTCCCCATCGTGACAAAATTGAGGCATAGCCGTACAGGCTCGATGACCACATTCGGCGTTCCCTCATTCTTACAGCGGTTTTAGCTGCCAGACTGCCACAGTATATAAATATATATCAAGCGGAATGAAACTTCCATTACCGCTGTTGGTGTTGTCTTCATTGATCCCATGACTCTGATGCACGCTGCCCGCTGGATTTTGGTGAGGCCGTGTATATCCAGTACACCACAGCTGGTCTAAAACCCCACGTATTACTGAATGCCTTTTTGCAAGAGTAGAAAGCTACGATTGCTTTCCTGACACGTTCAGCAGTGTTATCCTTCCAATTTAGAATTACACCCAGGCATCGAGCTGAACCTGAGATACTTAGTTCAGTACCACTGCTACTTTGGGGTCTGAAGGCAGAAATTGATCTCTTCCTAGTGAAGAGAACTACCTCCGTCTTTGAAAGGTTCACTTCTAACACTTTGCTGCTAACCCAATTCTCCACTAGTTGTAGTGCGAGATTGAGTCTTTCGCTTAGGACTGAAGGAAATTTCCCCGAGACCAGGATAACCACGTCGTCGGCATAGGCCGTCACGTTGAAGCCGTTTTCCTTCAATATCACCAAGATCTCATCCACGTCGTCCTTGTCCTTGAGTGGATGTTCGCAAATTCTGCCTTAATGCATATTGTCATAAGACGCTCGCTCACGTATTGAAAGCGTAGGACATTTTGACTAAATCTGCCGCGTATGACGAATCCACATCCGAATAGCCGCTGCTTCTGCTCTCTATAGCAATCACCATAGTATACGTCACCGTTGTTCATCCTTTTTTTGCCTGGCCCATTCCATCGCACTTCCTGAATGGCGATGATGTCTGCTTTATAGCAGACTAGGACCTCTGCTAATTGTTCGATTGCACTCCGTCTATTTAGAGTTCTATTTAGGGTTCGAACATTCCGAACGTCTTTGTCCGTATTTCGATTGCTGGGATCGTCAACAGTAGAGTCATCCCTATCCGAGGCTTGTGTGGGTTTCGTACGTAAAGTCGTTTTTCTTGCTATGGAAGTTACCCTTATGCACAACCTTCATCTTGGAGGACCAGTTCCCTTTTATACCCTTAGTACAAGGAGCCGGTTTTTTCAGAGTCAGTAGCACGCTTCGGCGATATGAACCCTACCGTTGAGCCATCCGCCACCAACTCATTTCCAACACCCTGTCTAAGTGTTGGAGATCCCTGTAGATCTGGGATTCGAATATGTCAAAGCAGCTCATATAGGGATGACACTAGATAGTTCGTCCTGACTGGAACTATGGACGCCACCGTTGATTCCATCAAGGGTGAGAGAATTCGTCCACTGCCGTCTAGATCAAGAAGAAGTGCTTTGCTGAGAAACAACTCCTCCCCACTCTCTCGTCTGGTACCACCAACGACCTTCTAAAGGAGTCGGTTTCCTAATCTCCAGTCGAGGTACTAGGCACCCAGCAGCCACCAATGTGGATGTGTAGAGTAGAAGTAGTGTGGAAGTGCTTGGGCCCTCATGTATTTGCGTCACTATGCTTTCGCCACTTTTTAAAATAAAACCATAAATTGGGCCCAATGGACTTATTGATAGTCTAAGTGAACTGTTTATTTTTGATGACCATTCACCAACCTAACCTAGAAAATATAAAATGACATCGAACGAAAATAATCCCAGGGAAGGGATTTAACAGATAAGAGTGGCAGATACATATACAGATTAAATAAGCCTGTCGGAATTCAACAAGGTCAACTATAGTTTATGAAGGTATTCCCAAGTCCCATGTTACGGAATGGCTGTCACAAAAAACTACAACCAATCCATTGCTTTTACTGAATTTTAATCCTTTAAATAAATTCACCTATCTAACCATCCGCATCTGTGTGACTGGCATAACTACATATATCAGCAACACTCTTCCCCTAAACTGTTAATGGCTCTCGCGAATCCCGTCCATTCAAATGATTCAATTTAAATCGCTCAATAAATAATCATTGCGACACACGACGAATATTAATAATGCACTAGTTTGGTTTAAAACACAAATAACTTAATTGTGTTAATGGTTAATGATATGGCTAAGGCTGCTGCGCACACACAATCGGGGTCAATATCCGTAAACTAACATTAAAAATGCACTCTGGCAACTAGGTGTTGATTACCAACACCGGCTATCCCCAAACAATACTGGCGAGACCACATAACACAATCACGGTCCCCAGCCCTTCGCTTATTATTAATAACATTAACCTTTTAATTAGCGGGCACATTTTCCAAAATCTGATTAATGCCACCGCAGAGTACAAGCATAACAATGATCTCAATTTTATTGTTATCATAACCAGTTCCGTCGCCGCGCCGCGCCGCGCCGTCCGATTTGAAGTTCATTAAAAGCCTAGAATATGTATTGAAAATACTTAGAGCATATTTATCACATAATTTAATGTGTTGCGGATTTTTCCCAATTGTTATTATATTATCATTGGCTAAACTGACTGAATCGAAACAAAAAAAAAATTGATTTTGAAAAAAAATAAAATAAAATTCAATGACATTACCAAACACCGCGGTTCAAATTGAATTCATTAAACTCGGTCAACAATTTTCATTCCATTAAACATTCCGGGCGGTGCACATGTACGCCTTCCACACACATACATACATAGTGCTTGGTCCTGGCGCACCGCATACGAGCGTAATTAAATTATTTTCGCTTTCGCATATGAAAATTAAATAATTATTTAAATATTAAATTAAGAGGGCTGTGCGGCGGCGGCGGCGGCAACAGCATCGGCTTGGGTTTCGTCGTCCTCGTGCCCCATTGTGCACAATCAACGGCAGACGGACGAAATGCCCGGCCCAACCAAATCACCTTCCTCTTCAGTGGTCACTGGTAATTCGGTGGAGTACGCTACGCACAATCCTTTATTGTATGTATCGCAGAATAATAACCAATTAAATAAAAAATTATAACCGTTCTTAAAATAACGCGACCGAATGATCACAGGGTGCATTCAGGATATACTCGTACAACACGCCCGTTTGCAGTTCGCAGTAAAATGGAATATTTTATTAATTTTACGCGGCACGGAGTGTCGTGTTTGGGGCTTTTTAAAGGAAACCGTTTAACAGCATTCAATTGGTTTAATTGACCTACTTTAAGGGAATTTTCGTAAACTTTAACGTATATGGAGGAGCCGTCCTAAAAGTGGAACAAACTTTAAATACGGAGGCGGCAAGAACCGTGCTTGGTACTACATATAGGAACACTTGTGTACGTCGACAAAAAAGGAATACTGGGGCACTTTTTAATCGATGATTAGAATCATTTTCGAAGGTCACTTACTTTAGAAAATATTGGAGTCTCCAAGTCAAAGTTTGCGTCAACTTCCCTTGCAGAAAGCGAATGTAATGATGGAGGCTAAGGTCTGATCAGCCTTGATTGATGCTTTCAGTTTAAACTTAAATGGAGATTGAACGTCGTTAAGCTAAATAAGCTTTGACGGATGTGTTTGTTTTCCCATCTTCATAGAAAAACCTCGTCATGTGGAATCAACGGGCGTACTTACATCATCGCATGCTCCATAACCCAGAGGCATCACTACTGAATCGTGCAATAATCACGACGACAGTGGACAAGCGGTTTTCTTTCGCCCCCTTCCAGTATTTTTAGGAGGAAGGGTTCGTCTTTTCGACAAAGGGTATTCGAGTATACGAGTATACGAGTCGTTAGCCAAGGAACTACTGCTGCAAGGACAACCACAACCATTGTGCTTAAAATGGACTGGCGATACCCATTGCATGGAAAGTCAGTCTGAGGTTGTATCAGTGCTAGCATCACCAGGTATAAATACGAACAAGAAGTTTAGTATGTCCACTGTATCAGCTTTGAAACTTCCAACCCAATCAATCTGCGTAGAAGAGATGTTGGCTCAATATCGGTATCAGAGGGGCCTAACAATTAGTTCATATGAAAAGGTAGTACCAGGAATCTTGATTGGCCTCAACAATTGGAATGAGTCCAAAAATACGTCAGAGATGGTGCTAAATTCGAACCAGTTCCATCAAAGACTCGCTTGGGCTGGACAATATATGGTCTATGCATATGTCCATGAGTGCAAACAACAGTCAGATACTCGACTGCACAATATGATGAATGAGTACATTTCGTTGGATAGTCTTGGGGCTAGTGCCAGATCTGCGGAATCAATGATGTCCTCAGACGATCAGCGTGTCTGTCAACTGATGAAAATAGAAACCGTACGTAAAGGCAATTGTTTCGAGAACTCTCTGGAGTTCTCTCTGGAGGTACGACGATGTGAAGTTACCGGATAGTGTTTTCATGGGGCTCCGACGTTTCCAATGCATGCAGTCAAGCTTGGATCGAGATCCAGACCTAAAATCTGGGACACCGCTGCCAAAGTGAATGGGATTTCGCTAAATTCCGTATTTGTCACGGAAGAAGTATCACCAGGTCTGTATGTAACTAGAGGACCAACATTCGCTGCGCTTTCACTGGAACCAAAGCGAATCAGAAGGGAGCACGGACGACTACGTCCTGCAAGTGATGACGTTCAGAGCTTCATCGTAGCTCTGCGCAGTTTATAAAAAATACAAGCATACTTGAGTTCACTACAAAATAACTTAGAGCTATTCATTGCAATGTAGAAAACCACTATATGGACGATCTCCTGGATTCCATGGACAAGAAAGAAGAGGCAGTACGATTGAATGGAGAGTTGGAATGGATTCATCAAAACGGCCTCTCCAAGGCTTATGGAGAGATCAGATCGGCTGGAATGACCAAATCAATTAGGAACAGTTCATGAGATGATGCCAGTGGGCCAGGCTATTGGGCAGATTCGAAGAGTTTAGAATTCTACTATGTTATCTAAACGACATAAGGTTTAACAAAGATACACTAACCGAACTGGACATCTTCGTGGATGTCTGCAAAAATGCCTTTACGATGGCATATTTCCGGTGCAGCCTTGAGAATCAGGTAGAGTGCAGATTGTTGGAAGCCAAAACAAAAGTAGCGCCTTTAAAGATTATGTCAATACTACATCTGAAGCTAGAAGCGGCAATGTTAGGAGTTCGTCTAGTCAATAGCATCATTAAAGGACATTTCAGTATCCAAGACAGTATTATGGTCAGACTCCAAAACAGCGCTGTGTTGGATTGCCAAAATCCTGGAGTCACCAAACATAGGAAATTGGAGATATGCGCCAACGAAAATAAGCGTTGCCGATTGAGGAACTAATTGCAGGAACACCCAGTCGTTGGTTTACTGGCCAATATGACGAGCTGCTCCATAGTATGATGCTGGAAGTAGTGAGATGTATAAACTGTCACCCATTAACCTACGTACCACTGGAAGAACAAAGTGATGAGACACTGATGCCGAACATAGGATGGATACAAGCCTGATGCTGTTCAAACTGATGATAGAGTAGTCCCAACAGTCCCAGAAGTCCCAACAGTAAGCGAACCCCGATTCTTAAAGAGATCCATAAGTGAATATCTCCCAACTGTTAGAAGAAGAGGAAAATAGTGCTCATCAATAAAATTAAAACGAGTCGGAGATATTGTCATCTTAGTTGATGAATATAACACGAAGAATGTCTGGCTAAAGGGTTAGAGTACTGGACTGTGTTCACGTCTTTCATTTCGAATTAATGTCGAATTAGTATCATGACAAGGCTCTTAATATCGATGTTTAGCAGATCACCAAAATCATTATAATAGAATGCTCCGAAGTGAAGCTTCCTTCTAAAGGAGAGAGCTGGGCAGAAACAAAGAAGGTGGGGAATAGTTTCTTCTTCATCCATGCAGTTCCTACAAAAGTTGTTCGCAAAACAGCCCAACCCTTGTGGCAACCTTGCATATTAGACAGTAGTTCAGTAGGCAGTAGTTTAGTGCCGATATGCAATCTATTTACATCCAGCTTTGGCCAAATTTGTTTTGCCGCTAGACATGTTGATCCACTCTCCATAGGATCCAGCTTAAATTTTTGTTTGCAAGTAGCGATTAGTATACCTAAGGTGCCTTTGTCCAGCAGAATGGGTAAAGTTCAAGTTCATCAAACTTACAATTCCTTGGAATATCCCTATAACCCGACACACAACACAAGTGAATATTGAACTGCTCAGCCATATTCATAAGAGATAATCTATTTAGGAACTTATAAAGGTCGATTCGAAGCATTTGATAACTCCTTGGCTGTCTGAAAACATACGGATGTCTCTAACAGAAATGACGTAATTCCTAAGCCAGGGTAAGACTTCTTTAATCGCTATAGTGACGAGGAAGTTCTTGTCACAGTATAGACATGGGGTGCTGTAGTCCGTGCCTGCAGGTATACTCACTTCACTTGTAGTATCTGCATATTGGTTATAGTTTTATGAAAAATCAAGGAGACCCCTATTGTCTTTCTAGGATTCAATTCTCTGTGACATGCTCCTTTTCCTGCCAATTCATCTGTCTTTTCGTTCCCGGGGACCCACGAGAGACGTATTTCATTGCAGTTGGCAAGTGCATTTAGTTTAATTTTGCATTCCCTTGCAATTTCGACATAGGGTTTCTGATGGCGCTTATTGCTGCTTTGCTGTCCGAACAGATGTCGAGTTGTCTATCTACGCCGATGTCTTCGGCTAGTGTCTCGATTGCCTTCAGTACTGGAAAGACATCTGCTTGGTACACCATTACAAATAGCTCTAGATGAATAGCAAGTTCAATCGTCGGATTAGCACAAAAGATGCCAGCCCGTGATTCGCTTGATAAAAATGATAAAAAGCTTCAAAAAGAAACCAACAGATGGTCCACCCTATGCAAGACTTGTAGTTTCCTGCTACAAGGCCCAGATAGACTTCCCTAATAACAAGGCCTACTACACAGTTCTGGAGGGAAGGTGAAGGAGGTTGATCTAGGATTGCGAAGCCTACGATCCAAATACGAGTTCTATTCCAAATTATGACAGCTCCTCACTCAAGATAAAACCTAAGCCTACAATACCCTGATACCCTTTTGAATGCCCACATTTGTGATGACACTGATAGTCAGAATCACAGAATTATCATAAACTAAGTAAACACACAAGCTTCGCACCAAAGAATATAATTAAATAAATCGCAGCCCACCATGATTCAGTACAAAAAACTCCTCTCCTTCTTCTTCCACTCATGACTTGAACATGAACACAAATTGACAGAATCGTTTGCAATCACAAATCCCCATCCCTAGGATAAGTGTGCAGTTGTCTCCATTTAATATGCAAATTTTTATAGTCACTATCTCCACCACTAAAGAACAACTCCTGCATGAGTCACTGTGTACACACAGGACACACCTAAACAAAACACCATCATTGCCGTATACAGGAGAAGAACTGAAAAACTCTTTACAATTAATTCAACCGTACAACAGCAGCAGCAACCAATCTTCCTGCAAACTACCAACAGGAACAACAGCAACAACAACAAAAAACAACAATGCCAACAGGGAACATCTCGCGTCAATCGCTCTGATTAGTGAACACACATCACGTAGGTGCTAAAGGACAACATCGTTGCGCCCAAACGACTTAATGCGCTTACAAGGGTCTCCCTTGAGATAGTCTCCCTCTTCTAATGCATCTTGTCCTCCCCACATACATATGTATGTATCTATGTATGTATGCCTGGATGTATGGACCATACGCGTGGGCATCACCACCAGAGAGCAACCAATTGATTGCGATTTTGTTTGCATAACGAATGTTCGCCATCGAAACGAAGGTGCGGAACATAACACCACCGATCGACCGTGCGTCGTTGGTTGTGTAGTCGGTCCCATCCGAGCCAGCAACAGAACAGAACACTCATAGACTCTGAACTGTGTGCGTTAATCCGGCGATTGAGACGTCTTGTGCTCCTCGGTTCCAGCTCACCCCGTTCCTCACGGCAGAGATGGATTGTTGGCAATCGTATTGTTGAAGCTGGATAAATGGCACAGAGTCCAAGTCCATGTGTGGTGGAGGACCGGAAAATGCGGGCAACCGCATTCGAATTCGTCTTATCTAAATAATTGTTCGGGCTTGGATGCGATAGGGACCGAAACACCGCACAGATAGTGTCATTTCTCTTCTTGCCTGCTGCTGCTCTGTGGTTGTTTATTTTTTTTGACAACGGCCATGCTTCAACCCCCCCCCAGAGGGTGATGTTGTTCCTTCCGCTTGGATCCCATTAAAGGGGACTTATTGGTTTCGAAATAGTTATCACACTATGATATGGAACAGGAAGGTCCTTATAATTTGTCTCATCAAGCTGTAGGTGCCCTCCATGTCATTCGCATCCATTCGATACTGACTCAAGTCAACATCCGCAACTCAGATGTCCACTTAAGATTCTTCCAAAAACCGATCTAGTTTGTCTCCTTCAATTCAGAGGCTACAGCACTCTGTGCGGGTTTCTGGGTCAGTGGTCCAATGCAGTCGCTATTCCCATTTGCCGAAGGATACTAATGACATCATTAGCCAGACGTCACGGTAGTTTAGGTCAAAGTGATTCTTAAACGTTCTCATTATTTGATTGCAATCTTTTGGATAACTTTTCTAATACCCCACCGATAATGTTGACATACCCCGCCACTTAAGGATCATCAATCAGTAAAATGTGCTTGCACAAGAAAAAAGGACCTGAGAACAGTAAGAGGAAGAAGAAGACGAAGACGAAGAAGAAAATCTGAAGAAAAACTCATAACCCTTAACAAGTTTTCTTGTGGAAACTTGCCTCATCTGTTCCGAGGTTGAATGGAGGTTGTAAACTTTTCAACTTTGCCGTTGTGTGCAGCAGCAGCAGCAGCATCAATACAGGAAGACGAACATGGCATGGCATAGAAGCGGGTGGGCGAATAGAAGTAGAAGAAGGAGAAAAAAAAAATCACTCAGGATGTAGCTGATAAGATAATGCACTCCTACTGGCAGCACATCCTTGGTGTTTTTAGCGCACCAGAGTACAAAGTAACAATATGAACTGGGTTCTAGAAAACTTGAATGTTTCTGTTTTCAGTTGTTTGCCACCACCACCACCACCACCGCTGCCATCATCACCATCGCCACCATCACCATCATCATCACCACCACCACCAACACCAATAGCAATAGCAAAAGCAATAGCAATCTCAGCTTTGCAGTTCCTGCTGCAGAGAGTCTTATCCTGGAAAAAGTTTTTGGCGTTCTATCGTCGCCATTGAGGCCATCGACCTTGTACTATGCCACACTGGTAGGTAGATACATACGTAGATACTCAGCGAGCCGAAAGTCAATACAAGGATGTGCGCTTGTAAATCAAATGATTCTAGCTTTTTATCTCCAAGTATTGGTTTATTTAGTTTTTATTCGGCGTGCAATGTTGCAAGGACTTTTTTACGATTTTTATTATATCCTTTCCTCCTTCTCGATGGTGTGTTTGAACAAGGTAGGTATGTGTGCGCAGTTTTGTTGACTTTTGGGGATTTCTATTTTTCATTTTTTTTTTTGTTAGTCATTCGTTTTAGGTAGTGAACTGGATGGCGCAAGGAAGGAAAGGAATGTCATTTGCATTTTGAACGAAATTCAATATTTTTTGGTAGATACAAACGTACGTAGGTTTGCTATTCTTGGAATTCGAATTCGATTTGCAGTCGAATATTACGGTTCACTAATGTAAATTTAGAAAGAGTGCAGTATCTAGTCGTATCTATATGGGGATATCAATTATAAAATGTAAACCAGTTACCAGATTATGTCCTTAAATCCTAAATTAAGTATGTAGGTAAGTTTTATAAACCAAATAATACTTATTACATTAGTTTAGGCTTTCAAGGATCACTTCAAGATTCTAAACAATGAGGCGGTACGAGGCTTTCAGTTCTTTATAGTGTGTATTCGCTGTAAAGTTTAAAGTCTGAAAGTTTGGAATCACACCTCAATCACAAGATACTTCCTGCTTCTTTTGTGGAACAAAAATTGCAACATTCCACAGCATATCTATGTATTTGATTATTTTATTCTAAATTCGAAGACTAATCCTGTTTGTTTGAAGTTTGCTTCTCATAGCTCTCCAAATGTCTCGTGTAAAGCTTGTAAAAGGTTGTGATAAAGGACACCTTATCCATCCAATAGATTGCAGTTGAAACGCGGATATAGGATGTGAGAGGTTAAGTTATATATGTGGGTAAGCGTTGTAATCCACAGCGCTACAATCGATTCAATACAAACCTAAAGGGTGAACCTTGCTTCTGGTGGAACAATGAGATCAAAATGCTTAGGGTAAAATTCTATGCAGATTCCAGCGTTGTACAGAAAGACCAGAGTTCCAAGAACGTCTAGATACCTTCAGGTTGGCGAGACGCGATCTTGAAAAGGCCATTAAAGAGAGAAAAGCAAGGTGCTTCAAACAACTCTGCAACGAAGCATGCCTTGACTCCTGGGGGATAACATATAGGAGGGTGAGGAAGAAGTTAAGGGGCAGTAGGTCTTCACAAATATCCTGCCCAGCAGTAGAGCATCTACTTCCCCGTAGACCACCTACGTTGTGCATCATCACAAGGAAGACCAGCATAGACCAAATCCCGCCAATCATGCCGTATACACTGCACGTAGCATGCAGTGGACAAAGAGAGTACACGACAGCTCACCATCTTGCCCCAAATGAAGATAAAGATACGGAGCATGTAATATTTTATTGGACACACATCACGGGATGGAAAATTTCTCTGCCCGATTCGTCGTTAATCCTCGACCACATCCTGCAGGCGGAAGAGACTTGGACTGTAATATGTGATTTCATAACAACTCTACAAAATGAGTTGCGTATAATAGAGATTCTAAAGAAAAGGAACAGTAGCACCAAAAGCTGCAGAAGCCTCTGAAGCAGGTGACACAAGGCGAATAGTTTGATTTTGATAACCAACCCGGAGAAGGAATACCTAACTGCAGTCCCGTTTGGGGAATGGTGGAAGTTTGGGTGCGGAGGTGAGGTTTAGTCAGGACCACGTATATGAAGCGCGGATTATTGTCATCTTTAGAAGAGTCCCCACCTCCCTGGGGCTTTGCTCTTTGGTTAACCTTGCTCTCAACTTCTTACTTCAAATAGTTTAGGATATAGTTCACTGATCAGCTGGATAATTCTTCTATGTCCTGGAAAAAGTATCGCCCTTCTCGGGCTAGTTAATTATTTAATTTATACATATAGAGTGATGAGACCTGAACAATGACGAAGAAAGTAGGTTGTGTCTTTGTAATCCTTATGTCAACATCCCCCTACTTGCATGAGGTACTGCAGAGTGTTATGCCCTGTGAAGATTCCTGTCAGAATAGAAAGGGATTTGCTGTCCTTTAGCATAAGTTTGCCTTATTTTATCGAAGTAAAACTAGTGGACGTATGACTTGTTGTCAAACAAGTATCTACGAAGGACCATTTGTAGTTTACCCCTCATAGGATGAACTAGATTCTGAACTTTTTCTGGCCAATTCGCTGGTCTTCTTTTTACCTGGAATATCTCCATGTCGAGGGACCCAGCAGAGCGTAATCTTGTGCTGTGTTCCAAGAAACTTAAGCTCTTATCAAAAGCACTTTACCAGCTGCCTGGCTGTCGATGAAAATGTGACACCGTCTTGTGGTATTGGCTTTAATCCAACCTGGCGGGCCGCTGTTGTCACCGCTAGGACCTCGGATGGATTACGTGTTGATTAGCTGACAGCTTTTCTATTTTTCTCTACTCGGGTATGTGTTTGAAAACGGTTTGTATAATCTAGATACGGTGTCAAGTAGTCTGTAGTAGGTACATTGGCTAGAGGCATGTATGAAGATATTCAGCGTGAGCAGGTTGAAGATAGCCACCAGTCCCGAGTTGATTGTAGTTCTCATTGCACTGGTGGAACCAATGTACGCCAGCCCTTAGTCCGTTGCCACGAATACTCAATACTTCTTGTCTAAGCACTGCGTCTGTTCTCCATAGTAATCTCCGAAGTAAGTGTCGCAGTTTTTCATCCTCCTTTTGCCAGGTCCGTTCCATCGGACTTTTTGAATGGCGGTGATATCTGCATTATAGCAGTCTAGGGCCTGTGAGTTGGTCGACTGCACGCAGCCTACTAGATATCCGAACATTCCACACGCAAATCGGAAGGTCGTTGTATTTGTTTTGTTTGCCGGGGTCATCAACAGTAAGATAATCCTTTTCCGAGGTTTGCAACTATTTGTTTTTTCCTTGGTATGGAAGTTACCTCGACGCACAACCCCCAACCTGGACGGCCAGTTTCCTTTTATATCCTTAGTACAAGGAGCCGGCTTTTCCGAAGTCAGACTAGTTGCGACTGAGTTACCTGAAAGTGACATAGTTTTGCAATAGAGGTCCACTATCATTGGATTTTGATATGAAGTGGAAGAATATTTTTATTTTTCCAATGCCAATGTGAACTGTCTCGTAGAAGAGCTGTTAAGGAATTATCCGCCTCACCAACCTCCCAGTCTTTTCCTCTATTTTACTAGAACTTGCCACTGATTTGGCTGGACATACCAGCAAAAAAGTTGCTCTTTATCGCCCATGTGGATGCACGCGTATGTATCTGAAATTCATTGTTTTGTAGCAGCCATTTCTAGGTCCTTTGGTAGTAAGTCTAGAATGGTGATGTAAAGCTTAAATGGTAAAAGGTGAAGAAGAATACTCCCTACCTCCAAGTAATCTAAAGAATCTGCTACCCTTAACTAATACTCATCTAAGAAAAATCCTTCAATTGAACGTGAAAACGTTTTGTTAAAGTCTAGACAGTCTCCATATATGACACAACCATTCCCGGAAAAAAGAAACTCCCAACGAATGTGTGTATTTGCTTAATTTTATGAAAGTGCCGAAATTCCCAACCATTAAACCTTCCAGAGGAAATGAATCATTTCATACCGCTTTTCCTTAGATTTAATCGTCAAGTGTTACCCTCTGTTCAGGGAAACAAGTCCCCTTTCAACAAGTCACGTAATGTAAGTAGATTAACATATTCTAATTTGCGTGCTTTGTCAAAAAAAAACGAAAGAAAATATTTACTCCGTTTAATTAATTGAATTTTTACGATCTCAATAAAAATGCAGTAATCCCTGTGTGACCATGGGAAAGGTCATAAACAGAGCCAACCCCATCCACAAAAAAGGATAAAATCAATAAACATACAAAAACATACGAATAGAAATTCCACAACTAAGCCGATCCTGATCCATAAAGAGGGAGCAATACAAATAAACAAAACTGATCCCCGGAACAATGTGATTCGATTTGATTCACAAACTAACGATGGCTACCCGCTGGGAGAGAATTCAATTTCACTTTGGTTTCCACTGCAGCATCATCGGTGAATTTGATATTATTTCTCTAGGTCCCCTCTGGTTCTTAGATTTGTATCAGCGGAAAAGTTGTTGATGCCCCAGACCCCCATTTGACAGTTTCACATGCCCATTTGTGCAGATAACACACGTGAAACCGAATACAGGCGCCAGAGCCTCATCACCGTCAGTAACTATCAAGAGATCATTTTTGATGACCCTTTCGCTGGAATATACGCTGGAACCCAAACGATTAATCGACAAACTTTCAAATAAAATTAACTTGATACGATTTTAATTTGACAACAGAGCGGCAGCTGATGACAAAGTTGCCCCTCGACAGTGCGGTCTTTAATGAGGCAACCCTCGACACAGGAAATCGACACTTTTGAGGTCTCTCCCATAAAAACCAATTAATTCTCCAAATTTGATCTTCTTTTCGAGTTTTAATTGGTTAAACCTCGTCGCAGATTACAACGTTTATTCGTTTCTTTATCGACCGCCATCCATATTCATAGGAAGTGAATATAATTTGGTCCCGACCAGCGGTGGCGCGGCGACGGCGGCGGTCGTCATAAAATCATCTTCGAAATGTATCTATGTATCTATCGCTTTGGCTTCGCCCGGAATTAGATCAATTTTATTCGAAAAGTTTGTTTTAAGTAAGAACCCACTTAACCTACACTCTCTCAGTGAAACTGCATTAAAAAAAAAGTTTTTTTTTTCCAAAACTCAGGCTGCGGAGAAAGCGCGCTCTCGGGCAACTTCATAAATACCACAAAGCCAAGAGTAGATAAGCAGAAACAGGAGGCGTGCGGTGGTGGGGGCATGACACAAAAAAAAAAAAAAAAAATTCCTAGTGATGGTGGAAAAGTTGCATCCTGCTGATGGTGCTGGTGCACTGCATCTGGAGTCCATCTATCACTTGAGAGACTAGAGAGAGATATAGTGGAACAAATTCAGTTTTGTTAACAGAACTATGCGCGATTCTCGGAAAATTTATGAGAGTATCTCAATATGAATTATATTCAAAGTTTGTTTGTAGAGCAAAGTTTGCATTTGTGGGAGTCGACGGAGTACTTGTACAAAAAAGAAAATAGGATGAAGGATGAGGTAGAAGGCGCTAAAAAGACAGATTTCGCATTCGATATGGCGGAGGTGGGAATGTGTACAACTTTGCAGGTGTATTGACAAATAGTGAATTATTTATTTACGTATCTTCCGGCGATTTGTTAAATATAATAGGTTCTTCTGCATAAAAGGTTATTTGCATATTTCGAGTAGTTTTGTGGAAAAAACTTTTTTATTACAGTCGTTGTAGTGCTGGGAATAAACCACACAATTACAGTGAAGAGCTCTACAGGAAGGAGCAAATAATTGGATGAGCCAAAAGGAATGCGATTTCCCTTCGTTTATTTAAATTCATGTAGACGATCAGATCTAGACCAATTTCGATAATAATTGGATTTTGTTATAGTGAATAAATAGTGCACTACTTTGACAAAAAAATGTGCATTTATGCCTTCGACTCCTGTGACTCATAAAGGGTCATCCAACAAGAGGTGTCATTTTAAATTTTGAGCCATTGTTGACCTGTCAACATTCAACTATCATTACAATGACTTTTGATAAGTAAAAACTTGGAGGTTATTAAAAAAGGATCGACATATACTCGCTCAACGTTTTGAAATAGTGAAAATTCACTACAAAAAACGGTGAAAATATTGCCGAAACGTGAAACAGCTGATGAAACAATGGCTCTATTGCTCCACAAATTTCCTGGACGTGTGATCTCTCGGAATGGAGACTTCATTTAGCCCCCGAGTTCGTGGGATTGGTCAATGTTAAAGATAAGGTAAAGTCTACGCCAACACTGCACCAATGATTCGTGCACTCAGAGCTCTTTTTCGGGATATACAACCGTAATTATGCGAATATGATCAGAAGAATGACTAATTGTATGCAGAGCCAAAACACACTTTTGACAGAGGTTGTAAAATAATACTAACCTCAGAGTTTGTACTTTAGAATAAAATAAAGATGTCACCACTTTTCATAAAAATTTTGTATTTGTCTACTCATTTAAAATGACACCTCTTGTTGGATGACCCAATATAAGCAGGGAAATGTAAGCCGTAGGAGACGAGTAGGCAGGAAACTTAAAGATGATGTAAGACTACTTGTAATTGACCAGATTTGTTCCTGCATAAATAAGTTATGGATGAACACCTTAATAATAAATACATATCTTCAAAACAGATATCGTTCTTTTAAAAAGAACGAACATTGGGACTAGTCTTGAATCTAAATCCACCGGGAGGCTCGGTTTTTCCAACAGGATTTCTCGGTTTGTGTGATGTATTAAACTTGCCATTTAATCATTACAAAGTGCACGCCTCAACAACGTTTGCAAATTATTCGAAATTCATTATAAAAGTTTGCGTTTGGTTCAACTGGGCAATTAACTCCTTCGCCCCTTCAAAGCACCCGGCTTTAACGATATCTTTCCCACAAAGACACAAGTAGTATATCTGTCCGTGGCCAGCAAATCGCCTCGATAAAAGTTAAAATCATTTTCATACCCAAAGCGGGTAAGCACTCACATACTAGCCAAAAAGACCTTAGGCCGATTGGCCTTACCTCGTTCCTGCTGAATCCATTTGAAAGGCGAATAGATATACACATTCGTTCCAAACTTAGTCTTAGGAATATATATGTATCTCCAACCCAACAAGCCTATACTAAAGCCCGATCTGTTGAAGCAGTTCTGCATGAGGTGGTAACAAGTATCGGAAGATCACTCCACCACAAAGACTTCACGCTATCGGGCTTCCTGGATATAGAAAGAGCCTTCAATAATGTAAAATCTGAATCTACACGACTAGCACTGGACCATCAAAAGATAGACCCAGTAATCTCAGACTGGGTTGAAAGCATGCTCAAGATGAAACATTTCTACTCAGAACTGAATGACTGCCAAGTACACGCACTGGCCTTTAGAAGCACTCCCCAAAGTAGGGTCCTATCCGCTCTATTATGGATACTGGTAGTGAATGGAATTTTAAGAAAATTAGAACGAAGTGGGGACAAACTTATCGTATATGTATGCCAATGATGTCGTCATAATGGCGACAGGTAAGTTCATATCCATCTTCACTGAAATACTTGAATCCGCCCTCAATACCCTACATAAATGGGCACAGAAAGATGTGGAATAAACGTTAACCGCATGAAAACAGAAGTTGTCCTCTTCACTAACAAGGGAACAATCACACATATCAGTCCCTTGGATTCAACAACATACCCCTCCAAATCTCAGATAAAGAGAGATACTTGGGCTGTATACTCGACCGTAAGCTGACTTGGAAAGAAAACACGTCAGAAAGGATACAGAAAGCTTCCATAGCCTTCTATATAAGACCACGTACTTCAGAACACTGACCAGTATATAAAGATTAGCATGTATAGGGACTACCAGCGCCATCAGAACCATACCGACTTGAAATCATATTAGTACTGATCTCATTAAACCTACACCTAAAGGAAACAGCTGCAAAGAGTGTTCTTCTCTTGGAGCAATCCAACCTTTGGAAAGAGGTCGACACTGGCCTTCACACTATTGCGAGATGGGCATACTTGGGTACCAAGACAGATAATACCCACGACTTCAACCCAATCGTTAAGACAACCTTCCTCTCAAGAGAGGTTTAAATTAAAGGTAGGACCATCAACCCGAATAATAACTCGATTTCCATTGACGGATCAAATACTGACGAAGGAGTAGCCTCTGGCATATACTCATCTGAACACGAAATTTCTCGCTCTCTGAGACTTCCAAATTACGACAGTGTGTTCCAAGAGAAAGTATTAGCAATCGCAGAAGCGGCACGAAAACTATCCACGAAACTGCCCTCAAGAAAGATGATCGACATATACATCAACAGTCAAGCCGCTTTGAAGGCCATCTTATCCATAGTCGTCAAATCTAAACGAATGTGAAACGTTCCCGTGAAGAACTCACAGCACTCACAGCAAACCACCAAGTTACACTCCTTTGGGTTTCAGGACACAGAATGAGCGGATGATTTAGCAAGAAAGGGGGTCCGGACAGAATCTGACCATGTTCGTTAACTCGGTTCTACTTCCCCTAACTCTTCTTAAGTCCAATATAGAGCAAGCTTTCGCGAGACTACCTAATGAGGGATGGAGCGCACTTTCATCCTATCGTGTCTCCAAAAAACTCTGGACAAAACGTAACAATGCTATGCCCAAGCAAATTTTAGCGCTTGATAAACCAAACAAATTTGGAGGATCTCAGAACTGGCACGACTGTATTAGTACTAGGACTTCTCAAGTATGTCCTAATGCGAACGAAAGATGCTCTCACGTTGACCTAGCAAGGAAATATTCGAAATATTCCTCACTCATGCTAAAATCATCCTGGGGTAGTTAGAAAGTAA
The DNA here is from genome assembly GCA_905220385.1 of Xylota sylvarum. Lineage (NCBI taxonomy): Eukaryota > Metazoa > Arthropoda > Insecta > Diptera > Syrphidae > Xylota > Xylota sylvarum. Next base: position 149,632,443 of record LR999957.1, on the reverse strand, counting down.
CCCTCAATACAATACAAGGATTCGTAGATAAATATGTATGCATATCCCACCAAACTCAATTGCCTGACCCTCCTTTCCTTCAAATCATAGATGCAGTCCACACCGCGTTATGGCAACAAAAAAAAACACTTCAAACAGATATGCATCTGATGAATAAAATGCGAGATACAATATCACTATTTCTCTGCATCGATTAATCTAATCCCTTTTACGACGACCCGACCCGGCCTCTCATCCCGTCTTAAATGACACTCATATCTGTAAATGTTGCCATATTGGCAATGTGTATTTCTCCACTTCATTTGTTCACTGAATCATACAAATACAGCAACAACAGCTTTGCACTTCATTAATAACGAAAACTAGGAATCTCCCTCAGCTCATCCATTCATCCCATTCACGGCGGAATATATCTCCCCGTATCGGCGGGTATCTCTGCATTCTCCCAGGAGGGGTCTAGAAATGACAATAAATCCTCCAGATAATATGATCGAGCAGAAAACTGACTTTAATCGAGTTTACAGCCATCAAAGGACACCATAAATCATCCTGTGGAACCTGGAATAACCCACCACCGACACCGACCGCCCGAATATGTGTTATGCAACATCTAGTGTAGCTGACGCACTCGGTGATAGCTAGCGACAAATGCAACCTACCCTTAGAGGATTGTGCCGCGCTGTGCAGCATCAGGACACAAAACAAAAGCCGAACAGAAAAATGTGCAAAAGTACTGTGAGTCGTTGTTATATTGGAGCAGGACTCGCAGTGGTATCACCATCATCAATGACCCAAGGGATTGTGATAAAATTACCTTACCATCTGCCCTGCTCCGCCGTCGTCGTCGTGTCCTGTCTGCAGATAAAGGGAGACAATGGTGCAGTAGTAAAAATGTTCATAATGCTCTCTCGCTGGTAAAACAAAAAAAAAAAAAAAAAGAAAAGCGAAGAACACCCTGTTAGGAGGGTGACAATTAACACAGATCATGTCGCTGTCCTACGAGGCTACATACCTCACCTCTACACACTCACACAGGACACGGTGGTGCGGCGCACGAGTGGGAATCCAGTGAATTCAAGCGACAGAACAACGAGACGCATTGACGGTTTGCTTTGTAAGTCCATTTCGTGGCCGGTGCTGCTGCTGCTGCTGTCGCTGCTGTTGTTGTTTATTACCCAGGAATGTCCTTTTGTTTGTCAGCAATGACCCGTTCGCACGATTGATGACGTTTTCACTGTGTTGTTGTCCAGTGATCGATATTATCATTCCCACACACCACACATACCTACCTACATGGCACAGCGCGTGAGATAGCCCATCCGTCCCATAAAAATGTGCACTGCAACAAAAGGCAGAAATCCTATTACCAGCAAGTCGAGTCCTTACTCCGGACAATGGCAACAACGAACATCGTTCATCCCCCGAAGAGATAAATCGCATCTCATCCTTTGCACACACATCCACATACAGTTCATGGTCGGGGGTGGTTGATTAGGACGATAAAATACGCGCGCGTTCCTGAAAAAATGTTGAGTTTTGCAAAAATGGCCTGACGTGTGGGTGGACTGGGACACGGGCCACGGGGTGATAACTGCTCTATGTCCGTTCCTTCGCTCAGGGTGATTTGTTGTATTGTGTACATCGTTGTAGGTTGTCCTTCTGTTTTAGCGGCGGCGGTATGAGGGGACATCATTTTTCACACCCAAAATCCAATTTGGGAATTCTGCTGGACATGGTGTAGGCGTCGTCGGACGGAATGTCAGTCAGTCTTCCTCGCCCACATTGGAATTAGGTTGCAGCCATGTACGTGCAAGTCATATGCACATCTCGGTCACATACCTGATGTGGATTCTTTCGACCACCTTTGGTCGACGTTCTCATCCCATATTGCCGACACGTGCTCGAAATGATTAGGTTTCCGAGTGTTCAACCCTCTGTGCGTGGGGTGAATGCTGTACATCAAGGATTCCAAGAAACCGGGCCACTTAATAGTCATTTGGGACTTGGTAACAGCAGCAAGTTTTAAAAGGGAATTTGATTTTCTTTTCTGCATTTGCAAAGTTCTTTCGAATTATGGATTAGCTAGTACCTACTATGAGCAGGGGGTGGTTTTGCTCGTTTGCAAGGACATCTTCGTCGTCGTTACAATCGAACCCTCATGGCTGTTTGCATTTGTCATTGTCGATGTGTGTACTCGATAAAATCATTTAAATGACTTTTGCATTTGATATTTTCGGGGAAAGATTGTGATATCCCCCTTGCAGGAGTGGAACGGTATCGATTAAGGATTTTGAACTTTGGCTCTGGGAATGCGACAACGCAGTGGAGGGTTGGGGGAATAATATGAGGTCGCATATAATCCACTTGAATTGAATTACGTGAATTATGAGGGTTTTCTGTGCGAGTGTCGAGTCGATAAGTTGGTGTTGCAGCCTGCAAATTGGAAAATCACTGCAATTCGTTCTGAGATTTGTGGTTATACTGTGAGAAATGGACGATTCGTATCGTAGGTATGAACGTAAGGGCTGTGTAAGTGTGCAAAATGAGATATTTCCAAAGTTTTATTGGTTTTTGGTACGAAGTCGGTGAGGAAAGGTAATAGTTTGGGGGAATAATCTGAAAAGGATTACATTGCAGGGCATCGGGAATGATTGTTAATTTATAGTTCTAGTTGAACAATGAACAGAATTCTGTTGAATCTAGCCTTTGACCTACTAGTCAGGTTAAGTTATTGCTGAACTCTGGGGTATTTGGCAAGAGATTCGATTTAAACTTCATTCCACTGTCTGAGGCTATACGCCGTTGTTCTTTCATAGAGTCTTTCTCCGATAAGGCTGCTCATTTCAGCTGATGCCAACTGACAGTACTGGAGCTAGGATTGCTTGGAACGATTCTGGTGTACTGTGCTAATGGGAAAGTTACTATGTATCCATCGCAAGTCAGCGGTACAATTGCACACCTTGACCATCAGAGCAAGCTTCATCAACGGGTGTTGGTGTGGTGGACAGCAATTACAGATATTTCTTAAAGTAGTTCATGTTCGTTGAGTTTGTTCAGCTTGAGGCTGAAGCAAGGCTAACTTCAAAATATTTCTTAAAGTCATGTAAAGGAATGTTAACGTGGCCCGACCTTGTCATGTTGACCCCTATGGTACCGGCAGTCAAAGCATTTCCTCGTAGGGGCAGGTTTTGACATCATGCTTGCTTCTTCTTATGAATCAAGATTTTCGTCCTTTTAGGCTCTCGGTGCTTCATTTTCCCGCCGTAGTTCCTCCATTTGTTTGCTGATTACTGCGTTTTTGTTTCTCCTGTGGTTAGTTTAAACATTCATAAAGGAGTATGTCTTCTTCTACATATAGGTAGGTACCCAATAAATTGCACAACAAGATTATCTTTGGTGGCTGCTTGACTCTCAGTATTGTATCGGTTTTTGTCCATCAGGTGATGGTGGCCCTTTCTCCAAAAATTCGATTGTTGTAGATGCAGGATGGGTCCAATAGATGGGTGTTAGGCCAAGAATGACTTTAAACTACATTGGATGTGCGTATGCATGCTACTATAGTAACAGATAAGGCGTATATGCCATAATAGTCCTTATGATGGATGGTGGCGAGTTTGGAGCGAAGGATTCTTCTGCATGCTTTGGATTTGATCGGTGCTTTATTTATGTGTGTTTCCGGATATTATTCACAGTCAGGGTGTGGTACAACCTAGATTGTAGTTTGCCTTTTCCTAGTTTTGCAATTCTGCTCCAATTAATCTCGGGTGTACGAAAGATGATCAGGGTGGGGACCATTAAACACATCAGACTGTCTGGCGACAATAAGACATACATATGTAAGAACAGTTCTTACCGAAGACTAGTCATAACGAATTAACTGCAACACATTTATCTAGTTCATGCTCTTACACCCGATTCCATGTCTATTTCCCTATATATGGGACTAAGCGATGGTTTAGTTTAAGCTATAGATTTGGCAATCACACAAACTAAACGACTAAACTGCGACTCCAATAACTCAATTGTTTGGGAAGCATGTGGCTCCGTTATGTTGAAACCAGATGTACTTCAAGTCATTTTCAATTTATTCTAAAATAATCAATTGACATGGTCCGATAGCGATGTCCTTTGATTGTGACTGCGTGACCAACGTCACTGACGAAGAAGTATGAAAATTCAGCATGAAAATCGGAACCAACCGAGGTAGTAGTACGTAGAGCACCAGTTATGGCAATGTAGGCTGTGCTTTGGACCCTGGTCAACATATCCCGGGTATTCTTCTTAATCGTAGCCTTCCACCAAACAAGAGGCCCATACATATGTATAAGTCGGACTATCATAATAAGTAGCCATTGCATCATTGCCGGTTTCAAGCCCCACTTTTATGCAGCTGTCCGCTTGCAAATGTGGAGAGCATTCTGAGCCTTACGGACTCTTTCCTGAACACTAAGGTTTCAGTTTCGCTTTTATCTAGTACAGTACTAAGATATCTTGCGCGATCCGAGAAGGAAAGCTCTTCTCAATGGTTATCCACTGGTCCATGGGCTCCTGCTCGTTAACTATAGTAACAAGGAGCTCTTCCTTTGGGTCGTAGATCGGGTTTACCTAAGGCGAAATACCAGCCTTAACTTCTTCGCTGCACTCGGTTAGATGCGTCATCGGATCTGCTCCTTTTGCTATGGAAAGTTTGTTTGACCTTCTCAGCTGAAGTCTCCTCTCCACCTAACGATTCCTGGCTTTTCTTCGTAGGCCCTGATCCACTCGTGGAAGTTTGCCTTTATTCCCTATGTTCTTTGCCTTAGTTTCCGATTTTTTGACAACCTCAACGGGCCATTCAAGCTGGTTCCTGTCCCACGTGCAAAATAAATTCACGTTACTTCACACGTGGCTGCAGCATGTTTGGCGTTTCTTTGTTTTGTTGGCACAGGAAGTGGATGAAGTGGATATATTAACTCAAATTTTGCCATCAGACGTTCAATTCCTCGTTGATCCTGGACCAGTACTACCGAAAATTGGAGTTAATGCACGTAAAGTTGTCGCAATTTGATAATTAGCAAAAGTTGTTAAATGGCAGCTATAGCCAATTTGAAACTTCAAACAAATCACAGCTAACTTCACGCATAACCGAGACATACTATTAGAAGAATGGGGCGTTTAAATTGGAAAACCTTTGTTTTTTCCGCGTTTTAACTGAAATATCAATTTTTATTACAAAAAGGAGGCACTCACTCCGTACTGAGTATAAATCCACATCCAAACATTTAAAGTCGAAAGTTAACTCTAGGTAGTCCTCTTAATAGGTTCACAATCCACAACTCATTTAAGGAGGCGTTCCAGTCCAGAATGATGGTAAGCTAGATGAAGAATAATTCGCTCAAAATACATACCCACTGTAAGTGTCCAATCCGGTTTATCAAACTACCACCATAAAGGTGTTTGCAGCAATCCTTTAATGGCTCGATACTTTTTCTTTTTGCTGTTCCGCCCATAAAGCCGGTCCAATTTATCCCTCATCCCATAGAACCTTCAACGACAACATGAAATAATTCATAATTATGGCTTTGTCCGATACACAATTACTAATACAGCCTCTAAAAGCCTTTTAGCACAATCTAATTGCATGGATACCCAGTCGAGGCACATACATATGTATATGCATGGATGTATCTACGAGTATGTATCCTTGTGACATTCTCCTTGCAATTTATGACATTTCGCCATCGGGGCCTAAAAAGACATCAGAAGGGAACCTCCCCCAAAAATCTGCAATCGGAACTCTCGCAGTCCCATGAATGCCATTAAGTAGGATGTGATGCATCTATGTGTGTGTATCTGTGTACTACTGTCAGACTATCTGCAAATTATTACATAAATTATCCCTGGAATTGATTAATTTCGATAATTAAGAATGCGTGCACACTGTGCACACACATCAATGCATATTCATAAGTCAATTAAATACGCCCGAGGGCGCTGCCTATTACGAAGAGGAGGAAGCGGCTAATCGAGAGACCAAAGTGACCACTGACCACAGGCCCAGCTAGAAGCCTTCAATCCCAGACCGCAATTGGCGTCTCCAGCCATCCAATTGTGTGCGTGTCCTGACAATGCACTCTAACTAAATATATCTAATCCTCCCTGGTACCTATACCTACACAGTGCACAGTTCTAATGCAGGGATGCTGCAAATACTGCAAATGCACGAGTTAACCGACTAGGAATGCGTTTTGTCGTCGCTTATCCTCCGGGGGGCGATAGCTGCACAACTATTTTCCATATAATAAATTCAGACCATGAGCATTAATGCTCTCAATAATAAATTATAATTGTGGGGGTCCGTGCGCACACATACGAATGCACGGGCCCGTTCGGTCGGTCGGTAGGTCGGTCGGTCGGTCTTTCGCACACACGACGACGAATCTCCATATTCGAGTCACGTTTTGGCGCGAAAATTTATTAATATTATTATTTATTTGCGTTTGGCTGTGTTTTGGTTTTATTTATATTTATCTCCGACTGTTTTGTCTTTGCAACTCTGGATCTGGATGTGCATCAGCATCAGCATCATGGTCCGCAGCAGCCCGTAATTTATGGGGCTTAAGAGTTTGGTGCGCGATTTTTCAGTTTTAGGTTATGGATTCGTTCACGCGCACGAGATACAGATACGGGGGACGGGTATTCGTATTCCCCCACACCAACAGATGAATGGTGGAGGGGGGCACCACAAATGGATTGGAAAATTGCAAATTAATAACAATAATGGTAGGATTGGTTGCTGCAACCTGCTAGACTCGGTTCGGTTTGTTGTGGTTCTTTCTTCTTGTCGGATTGGTGTTGGGCTTCGTTGCTGAATTTATTAGCAATTTGCTGTTTGTGGCGGTACACGGGACAGGACAAGACTTGAAGTGGTACTAGAAGTGAGTTATTATGGAACTCGAACACATGTATCGCGAGTATGTGATCGTGTCCACCCCGAAGCGATACAACATTTAGTGTTGCTTTATAGCGAAACACATTATTGCGGAATGTTGTTGGCTTTGTCACCGGAGAAGGTAGTGACTGTGTACCGCCTTTACATTTGCGATGTAATGAGTCTAAATTATAGAGGGAGCTATAATTCCTGACACTTGAGTTCGGGCCCTATCTATTAGTTCTATGGAGTCACGCACGTATGTCATAATGCTTAGGGCATTAGGGCAACCATATATAGTTCTTGCAGTCACTAGCATAGAATGCTCTTTGATCCAGACAGTGACAAAGTGGATGATATGATATGCTTACGTTCTTAAAGTGATCCACCGCATCTCTTTGTCGAAGACATGTCACCCTTCGGTATGGTGATGGCGGTGTTTGATGAGTTAAGCTGCTAAATCCAAAATGTGGTCTTTATATCCAAAGCAAGCAAAACTTCGCAAACACTCACAAGATTCTAGAAAAAATTCTATATCTTCACATCAAGGCCACTATAGACAGCACCCTACTGTCCACGTCACAACATGCCCATCAAAGAGGTCAATCTGTTGAAACAGCCCTTCACTCTATCGTTCAACTCATCATTTTGAATCAAGGAATTCACATATAGGGACCTTCCCAGACATTAAAGGAGCTTTCAACAACATTGAAACCAATTCGATAACCAATGCCCTACGAAGGCTCAACATCTAAGAAACAATCTGCTGCTTTGTAGAGCATATCGTTAGTAACACTGTCAAACGAAATGCACTCCGAGGAGGATTATTGTTGCCACTACTGTGGAAACTAGTGCCTCAACGAAGCCCTTCTGAAAATAGCACTAAACTGGATGCAAAGTTATAGCACCTGCAGACACTGGCCGATGTCAAGCAGTCGACGAAGACTGAGCTGGCCCTGTTCACAAGAAAACACAAACACCCTGAATTTAATCTTCTAAAGCTAAGAGGCACCTCTCTTATCCTCTCGAACGGTGCCAGGTAGCTCCTAAATCCTGACCGCAAGGTTCTTTGAAGAGGAAACATAGTCGATCAACAACGAAATCTTCACTTCATCTGGTAGTCTACACACCTCGTAATACATTACGTTCCACAGCGTACGGTTTGCCACTGAGCCTTGTCCAACTCCGCATGTGACGTTGTACTCCTTGTGTCCATTTTCGGTATCATAGATGAGGACTCAAATTTGAAAAACAGTTCATTATGACTTTTATGAGGTGCTCTGGTACCCTCTTGGTCCTTAGAGTCGTCATTATGTATGTGATTCCCGGTCGCCGTGTTCAATGCATTTTTGACGTATTTTCTCAATCGCATTCTCTGCAATATTAACCATGGTTTCGTTCATGCAGTCATTTCATTTACCACATTGGCCTATCAGTCAGTGTCCCGTGACAACACCGAATAAGTAGCTTCTTTGTGAAGAGAACAAGTTTAAGTTCAGGAGGAAGTTTACCCTCAGCCCGCAATTTGAGTCCCATCTGGTGAGTAGAAGGAGAGCACATTAAAGGTTTTCCTAAGAGTATCCGAGTGTTTAGCTTGGGCTGCAATGTCAATGTCATCTGCGTAGGCAATCACTCTGCATCCTATCTTTTCTAGATCCACAAAAACCCCATTGACAAAACGCCACCTTGGAGTATACTGCGACTGTCAATCCTTCTAACCGATGTATCGCCCAGCTGTGTGTTAATAATCCTGACCAAATGGAATTGATTGATCACTACTCCGAGCGATGTATCCACTTTCAAATTTGTAAGTGCTCCCGTGATTGCTTCTGATTTAACATTGTTAACAGCTTCCTCAATGTCAAGGAATGCCACCAAGGAATGCCGAGCGAATTTAAGGCTGTCTGTCTGTCTCGGACTGTTTTGCCTTTGCAGTACACGTGTCGGGACCCAGAGATCATAGTTCAAATATCAATCAACTTATCCAGCGTTTTCAGTAGAGAGGTTGATAGATTGCTAGTTCGGAAATTCTTAGGTTCCACATGTATAAAAACGACTTCATCTTCAGTCCACAGTTTAAGAATGTAGAGAAGATTCAGGCAATCCGACATGATGGCTTTAAATTAAGGAAACACTATGTTCTCACATTTCTAAGTTTAGGCAGGTCCTGGGGTTTGAAATTGTGGATAGCCCAGAGGTACTTGTTTTTCAGTTCGAACCACAGCAGAAAGGAACCCATCAGGACCTACCTACTTAGTGTCACATCTTTGAGAGTTTCATGATTATGATTATGTTACTAAGAGCCTCCCACTGGTTACAGCACCTGGAACTCCCAGAACACCCCAAAGCCTTTCAAGATTAACGTGGCAACTATGAATATTCCCAAAAATTACATCAATACCGTTGATCAGTTGACAATAAGAACTAATTAATGTGGACACATGCTAACCCCAAAAGCAGTTCAAATCAACATCGCTTTCAGAAGACAATCAGTATTCCCAACAAAACCACTCATTACTCCAGCCACTATCTTCACAGCAGCCAATCCAGCTGCCTAAAAGGCTTTTTATCTGAGAGGCTTTCCCAAGAAAAATTACCCCCCGCCGTTGTTCATTAGAAAAGACAATGCAACTGCACTTTCCCGCACTCAATTGTAATCATATCTTAATGAGTTGATAACGAGCGCCGACAAAGTGCCGACGACGCTACTGTACCACATATGTAGCCCAATCCCCCGAGCAGACAAAGTAATAAAAATTAGCCACCCTGCCTGGGAAGTCCATTGCGGTACAGCGGAGCGTAAACATTTTTTTTACTTTTTTTTATTATTTTATGTCTGTTGGCCCAAAAATAAAAAATTACACCTGAGACAGATACGGAACAGTTGTCAATTGAGAGTGACCTCTATAGAAGCCAAGCACCCGGTGGGAGAAAGAACTGAAAGAAGCAATCTCATTCCAACCGGAAGCACCACCAGCCAGTGCTTGGAACAAATTGAATTGTCTTGAGGCAAAACAACAAAAATTGAGAGGTTCCTCGAAGAGATTCCCAGACCATCGGTCGAACTTCAATTAAGATAACAAAAGACAAATTTTTATGTTCCCCACCTTCGTCGAGTGTTTTGTGTTTTTTGTTTTTTTTTTTTTTTTTGTATCTTCTCCTCCACTTCGAATGTTTTTCGGTTTTCCAGCGAAACCAAGTTCATCTTCTTCAGAGTTCAGAAGAAAAGATATTAAATTACCCGAACATGTCCAGTGCCGCCATCGCCGCCGCCGCCGAAATGGGAGAGGGTTCTTTTCCCCATAGAAGGGGCATGAGACTCCTTTCAAGTCCACCGATCCATGGTGAGCTTGGTGTCTCTTGATGATAATTCAATCGCAAACACACCTGCGCCGCTGGGCAATGGATGGATGTCTGTAAAGCAGGTTCCACTGAATCCACCATCTAACCGCACGGCGGCCAGAGACAAATTAATTAATTACCTGTATGATTTTAATAGGGTCAGTGCTTAGGTACATGCTCTGGTTGTTCGCCCTCTTCTTCGTCGGTTTCGACCATGTGTTCCAGCGAGAAGGCATAAATAATCTTTGGGTGAACCAACAAACGGCTCTCGGTGGGGGAGCTCTCGCTGCGAAAAGCCATTAGACTCTGCACACAAACTGTTGCACTAAATCAGAGTCGAGATTCTAATTTCGGAGCATTTTTCTGGCCCATAACAGGGTAGGGGTATGGTGGTGGGTAATTTTTCTTACCCCAATGGAGGAGGAATGGATAATGGATTTGGGATTGTTGATTAAGATGCCCCAACTGATTGGAAGGGGAAGGGTGTTCATTTTCATAGAGAATGAAGTCTGGAGTAGTTTTTTTTTTTTTTTTTTGTTTACACAAGGTATAGAGGACTGTCTTGGCCATAGTCCAAGAGGGTCTGTTGTGGGTGTGGCAATGAGTGACCTTAAGTATGACAGTTCAATAGTCTTTAAACAATTTAGCTGGGTTAAGTTACAAAAGGAATGGTATCGTCTGGACACATGCTATGTCCTTGGCTCCCTCTAGAGTACTAAAGTCGCCCTAATGACAGAGAGAATTTGTTTTAATACTGTTTTGTGTTAATTGTTTTTGGGAGTAAACCCACTCCACTCATCTTCTGTCTTGTGATTTCGAGTTAAGGGATTATGATGTATCTACGTGACTATACGTACTCAAAGGGTCTTCTCTTGCTGGGATAAAGATTAAGAACTCGGAGCATGTTTGATCCGTCTATAGACTGCTTCTGATTCCGTATCTTAAGGCTATTTTCTGTATTTTTGTTCTCTTGCCAGAAGATGCTGTATGTTGCATGATTGTCGCTAAATATTTAATGGCTTCGATTGTACAATACGGGAATGTCGCTTAAATTCGAAAGAGTTCTTAAAATTCTTAATATAAGGACACCCGGCAGTGTGGAACGGTCAATATGGATCAAAATGGCTTCAACCATAGTCTGGTGTGACGCTAGTTTGTACATTAAGCCCCTATCTCTCTGTGCTATTTATCGAAGATATTATCGATTACTTGACTGGAAACATTTCCATTGTTAGAATGCACATTAAGACCTTCCATTTGTGGACGACATAGTGCTCACCGTTTCTTAAAGTACTGAGACACCCTTTCATATCCTTCGATCCTGGGCACGCTGATGCTAGTTCGTCGGATCAAGCATCCGCGAATCAGGCAGTGAACCAAGGGACCTTAAATTTTAACATTGCTTGGGCTGATGAGGGATGAATCTTGTTCAATGGTGACAGTTGTGACAGTTGAATGGTGACAGTTCAACAATGGTGCGAAATTTAAAGTGACAGCTCTTGTTGGATGACCCTTTATCATCTACCATTCACTATCTAAGACACTGAAGCCAACTTGGCTGTCTCAAAAATTCTTAGGGATGAAGATGGTACAGGTATGTATAACATCGAGTGCACTGGAGGGAGAGCGGTTTTTCTGTACTCAATTTTGCTTTGAACTGAATCAGTCCATCGTGTGCATATGATCACACTTGTGATGGTTATTTGTTAAACCTCTTCCCCGTCTATGTAGGGTAGGTACCTACCTATTTTGCTTTATATCTAAAGAGGTTGAGTTTTTTAATCTTACAACTCCAACCTGTGTTTGTAGCAAAGTCGTTCAGCAATGACGATACCAATAAGCCAACTACGACCATCGAAAATTGGTGGAAAACACATTTGCATTCCAAGTCTTTCTCTATCATTCCATCGGCTACACGGTCTTAACAACATTACCCAGCCTTTGAACCCAAATTGCCTCCGGTAATGACTTTACCCGACAATAGATCTTTCTCCACGGTTGCACTCGTTTTGTTTAATTCATTTTTCGTTTGAATACAAAATTACTAATTTTTGAAATAAATTCATTTATTCCCTCGCGCAATGAACAAAATTCCAGTAAACTTTTTTTTATCTGTAAATCTCTCCGCCACTGACTGACTGACTTTCTTCTAGATAAGGCCCACCCCGTTGCTAGTTGCAACTAGCAGCACATACATCTCAATTAATCCGAAAATATTTAACGTTCTGCTCGTTGGTGGCCACTGAATGGCATAATTAGCGTGCCATTCATAGAACCATCGTTTACATAATTTCCATTTTGCCGCAATTTACATATTCCGCCCTGGAGTGCGGCCGCGGTGTAGGGGCACTATAAACGGTAGCCATTAGGCATTCAGCCCTTTATTTCACATGTAAAATGTAAAAATTAATAAAAAAACATTAAAAATGATAATTTTTCATCAGATAACCGCCACCATCACTCCATGTCGGGCAGCCCAGCAGTGGCAACAGATTGCTGCATTTCTGGGAATAGTCCGTGAAATGACCCAATTAGCAATTAGGAGGTAAGCCCTACTCAAACAAAATATTTTCACACATATGTATAGGGCCTAGGTACATATGTAAATGTGTTTTTTTTTTCATTTTTTGTGCAGGTCATCTCTCCTAATTGTCAAAAAAAAAGAAAAAAAAAACTAAAAGGATGTTTAGGGTGAGGATGGTACGCACCCATACCCATACTAACTGCTCCACTGTGCCAATTAATCAAACAGGTGGCTACGGATGCCTTTCCCTTCACAATATATGAGAGACAGACAGACAGCCAGCCACCGAAGACACCTTTGCCTTTCAGGGGGAGGATGGGCATTTTGGTTTTTTTGGTGATTCCTGATTGATGTGCCAACGCAAATGAATTGTGGATCGCATCATTAGTAGCATAATGGCTGAGGTCGAGTAATTAAGTCAGTGGGATATTTATCATGCCTCCGTGTCCTAGGGCAGATACATAATTCTCAGATTGTTAATGAAGCAACATCGTAATCACACCCCGGCAGGGTGCATGCATACGGGAAACTTTTTCGGCAGATGGAGATGAAAAATTAGACTGGTTCTTGGTTAGGAAGTGGGTTTACTTTTTTAAAGTCGATTTGAGAATCGATTTGTTTTCGAGAGAGAGAGGAGATATTTTTTTCCAAAGAATTCCAAGCAGTAATAGGTATGAATGCATTAATATGACACAGACAAGGTGTATTTCATTTTAAGTGATCGCCACTGGTGAGTTGAACAGGTTACACAACTTGAAGATTCATCACGAAACACACGTTCCACATAAGACATAAGCCAGATATTAATTCCTTACACCACATACAGAGCCACCATCGACCAGTCTTAGGGTTTTGATATTAATTAGAAAGGTCAGTGCATTCATAGAACTATCGTATTATGCACTTGACCCTCTGCCAAGGATAATATGCACTACACAATCGCAACGTAATTTGGATAGAAGTTATCCAGTCAACCTAACTTTTAGCTAGGATTACACTGTTTGACCAAAAAGTTTGACCCAAACTAACTCAAGACGAAGTTATAATTCCGTGGACCTAAATCCGGATTAATTACACGGATATCCGTATATTTGACTATCAATGTAAAAGGGGGCTCTGCTTTGAACCCATGTTTGAGTAAATGGACGATAATTGACGTCTAATGTATCTAAGAGCCCAAAATTTCCCCAAATTGATTTTAATCACAATTTGGTTGACTGCTGAGTATCTTCTACCTTTTGCCAGTGTAAGACCTATCGCCAAACAGAAAAGCAGAATTCTTAAATCCTGGAGCGAAAGTTTTTTCCACTCATCCCTTCAAAAATAAAGCCGTCGATCGTGGGCGATTGTGGAAACTCTCGTTGTGATGGGAATATATCGAGCAAATGGGAAAAATCTACACCATTTCTCTATCGAATTGGTATAGGGTTCCCATGGTGTCCCTCCCAGATTGGTGTAGCAATGCTTAAGGTCCCAAGATCTTCTAGAATTTCGCATTGATGTCAGCAACGATTGGAACCACACTCCATTTAGTGATGAGTTTGAAGTCGAAGTATAAGTAGAAGTACACTGAAACTCTACCTCAATCTTCATGTAAGATGAATGCATTCGAATACAGGAAGCACTGGTGACACAGTTTAAATATCTGCGTGCGGCATTGCCCCAGAACATTCATAAACGATCATCTAATGTCGATGTTATACGGCACAGAATGCTGGACGATAAAAAGGCTCAAGAACAAAAATTGAGCATCAAAGAACTGATCATGCTAGAATGGACCGATGCGGTGTGACAAAGCTCGACAAATAAAGGCACACAAACGTGAGGGATAGTTCTACTTCTCTGGTTTGGGAGAATAAGTTTTTAGGTGATCAAATAATGCACGAAGATCAGAATTAAGTTAGTAAATCCCAAAGACTTGCAGGTTTAATGAGAAGTGGTACCCAGGAACAATGAAACTTAAACTGAACATCGAGCTGTAGAATGAAGAGGCTCTCGGGGAAATACCTCACTTCCTCTGCCATTGCCCAGGTCACTGTAACTTGAGAAATAGAACTTTAGAAGGACATTACTTCAAATAAAGGCTCATCCAACAACAAGTGTCATTTTAAATTTCAACTTCATTGTTGAAATGCCAACATTCATCCATCACTAGGATGACTAGGAGTAAATATGGAAAAATGTCAAATTGTTTTTACCAATTGACCTGTACTGAACCCATTGGGTGTGATATAAAGTGGCTATTATCCTTCCACAACCCCCAACTTGTTATTCCCAAAATTTATCTCAAATTCTTTGTTATTAACCCTCCGACTCACCACTCACAATTAATACGTCATTTCTGAGAGAATGATTGTAGCGTGTCTTCTATTTTTGAATTGAATTGAATTTATTTCCCTCTTATCCTTGTCAGCTTATTCTAGTGTAAGTGGAGAGAAAAAAAAAAATAAGACAAAACAAAACGCCCTACAATTTAGATAAGACAGAGAAAATATTCTCAAGCAATAACTTTGGCTTAATCTTGCCACAAAGAACTCTCGAAAGTGTCCTTCTTTTTGCCGCCATTAAGATAAAACTTCGCATTTTGCATAAAAAGGTCCACCTTGTCCAATCTGAAGATCTATCTCGCCAGCAAATATTCAGTTGTTGTCCTCCCTTGAGTGCAGTAATAAACAAAACGTATCTCTCATAATCCATTCTGGGTCCGCAAAATTTTTTGAATACAAAATATCCTTGTACCCGGGCTAGTATCGTAAGCCCCATCGAGCTTTCCCCGAACCCCAATCGAACTGCATCGTAATGGTTCACAAAAAAAAAACAAACTGTCCATCGGACGACTTCGACTTTTATCCCATCAACAACGCTCTCCTTTTTCTGCTTTTTTTTTGTTGGGTACCACTAAATATGCTAATCAAGGACCTTTTTTTCCTTCGACTAAGCCAATGCGTTTTGGGCCATTTAAACGTAAATTTTGTAGGGCATGTCGTTCCGCATATGTACAAGTACATATTTTGGAGTTGGGTGGTGCCGGGTTCCAAGGGGGTTCCAGTCTTTGTCTCAATATGACCAACATAATAACGGATCAATGTAAATGCAAATTTTTTATGGTGTTTGGCATTTCACCCCCCCGGTTTCACCCTCTGTTTAAGGGAAATTACCATGTTACCCTTGTGCATTCGGAAAGAAATCGGGACGCGCGCGATGTGTAGGGAAGAATGTTTCTTTGTTTTTACGGCCCATAAACACAAAATGAATTTATTTAGCAGAATTTTCTTTTTTTTTCTGTTCTCCTTGCCATCCCTGAGAGATGGGGGGTGGGTATTGCTGCTGCTGAGGGCATCCAACCAACCGGAGGGGAGGTTTGTCAAGTCATGCGATTGGAGATGGATTGAGATGTACCCGTCGCTGAATACGTTCGAATACACATATTTTCCCTTTTTAATAATCATTTTTACGATTTTGAGGACGAGTCCGTAATACATCCTTGGCATGCTCTCACAGGAGGCGGCGGCGGTTTATGGGATTTGTGCGGGTGTGGGGGAGACACATAAACCACCCCGACTCTCCGTATTGTCTTCTTACTTTTGGATCATGCACGGAATTGCGTAAATCCTGATTTTCAAAATGAGATGGCAGAGCGTGATTGAGGGGGACACGGAGGCACACAAATTGTTGGCAGCCATTTGTAATAATTTGGGCGGCAGCGTGGAGATGGGATTTGTGCCCTACGGCACACCACTTCTCTCATCTGAAAGCAGTATAATTTCCTTCGCAGAGAGTTGGCTCTTCCTGCTTCGATGATGTTTACTTTCGTATGCTATTAGATAATTGAGATTTTTTTTTGTCGTGGTACTCGTCATTGAACGCCGAAGATTGGGGAGGAAAAGTTCTTGAAAATAGCCTGAGGTTGATGTATACGCCTTGGTGAATGGAAGATTGACATTGTTATTATCCTGCAAATCGATTACGAGTTTATCAATCCAGTGTACAGTGATAGAAAGGATGTCATTGAAATTGGAGATACGGCAGGCAGTTCGGGATGTGGATGGGTTGGCAGATGGTTTAACTGCTTCATTGTTGTCCATGGGCTCTGGGCGATATGGAAAAAGCAATTCTCCCTCGAGGTCGGCTCTGAATATAACGACTAACTGGGTCAAATTTGATTCTCTGATGACAGACTTGTGATCTGATATGACACACAATTTGGGATCTCAGTTATATTGTAGAAGGCGACAGGTTAATTCGTAATATACGAGTACCTCTGGGAAATTGCATTTCATTTCAGAATTACTGCCTGGAATCGTCCGAGTTACTTAGGCTTGGACGAACACATGGGTCATGGTTATATACGTATTACGTTTCTGATTTCTGTGGACGTAAGGTGCTTTGGATGAGTCCAGAATCAATAATATCTTTTGCGTCTTATTGGAAACCATATCACGGCGTCAGTTAAAGTTAAGAACAAAAAACCTGTCTTATAGTAACGCTCGTAATTTTTGACTTTAGAGGACTTTAAGTTCCTTTTATGGGTCAGATTTGTCCTGATTGTCATTGTCTGTGATTGCAGCATTCTTTTCCCGTCTGTCTGTCTGAGCTCGATTTGTATTCGGGTCAGTAGTGTCCAAACTGCTTCGCAATTACCCACCGATTTCGACATCTCCTCTATTATATTTAGAAGATCTAGTGGGACATTTAATTCACTTCAACTTGGTCAGGGTCTTGTACATATCCAGGTAAGGTGGGGATTCTAGCGAGTTGTTGAGTTTAACTCAACTTATCCACGGTTATATCCTGAGAACTAGTCTATACTCGTTTGTCCACTTCCCTTATGTTAAGTGCCCCATCTTTGTTGCCACACTCTTAGCGATATTGTCTTTTCTTCTTTTCTTAGTTGTAAGTTCTCTTTAGCTTCATCAGCTGCCGATGCTACATTTGCCTCTGATGTGCATATCTGGAAGCCTCTCTAGTGTCTTGAGAAGGAATGACGAGATACTAATGGGTCTGTAGTCTGTCGCCTGGATGTGACTTCATACCTGCTTAAGGTGTGAAGATGACCCTCACATCCCTCCACGCTGCTGGTATGTAGCCTGACCTTAAACATTGTTCGAAGATTACTCTAAGCCTGTACCTGACCTTGCTGGGACCCTCTGAAGCATAGCTGGCAAATGACATAATACCCCAACGCAAGTTATTCCACGAGATTTACTACCTCTACCTCACTAGCTACCTGAAACCTGAAACGTGTCCTAAATAGAAAATTTTGCTAAAATCTCAAAATAAAGGAACGAGCAAAGAAAGAAATTATAGCCTTCTATGCCTGTACCAAGATATTCGGTAAAACATGCAGGCTTCTCTTCTATCACTTACCTTACCTCAGTGAAGATACTTAGGTAATCCCACCGAGGCCAAGGGGCGATTGCAGCAGGGCTACCCACATTGTAAGATCCCTGGCAGAAGGCCAGTAGTGACATGACCATGTAGTAAACCATGCCCAAGAATGTAAGTTTGGAGTCTTGCCTCAACTAGTGGCTTATTTCTTATTTTTTTCTTATGTCCTCATGGAACCAAATATTAAATTTTTAATAATATTCATCCTAAAAAAAACAAATAACAAATCAAAGGAATCTTCGAGGACTAATCCTCCTTATAGAGAGGACATACGAATAGATAGATCAACAACCAAGTGGTCACAGGGGTGGAGTGGATGGGGAAGCGACGGGACCGACTGCACATCGATAACGAGGGACGATCCGACAGTTCCTTAATCGCTGTCTATACTGAATCAAGGACTTCGGGTACTAAAAAGGGCGTTAGGTTCAGTATAGCGGAGTTCAGAAGACGCATGTCTGCCTTCCACAACTTCAAACGATGAGAATTTTCGAATGGTCGTCCAGGGCAGTTAAAGAGTTGAAGAGTCAATCCAAACGGGAACCGTCTACAAGTATGAAGGCGAGGAAAGAATTTGGTTCTATGAGTCCACGATCTTTCACCCACTTCAAAGAAGACTACCAGCACCATTTTAGCAACCAAGCCTCTAAATGAAGTACTGAAAGATCATCTGATCATGGCGATCATTGATCGTGGCCGCAAAGAAGGTAGGATGAGCCAGGCGCCCTAAAGACTTCTGAAATGTAAGTTGAATCTCAATATCCGCTCTCTTTGTAAAACGGATCCAACCAAGGCTATTCCATCGTTCAGGGATAGGGGATGGCATCATGAATGTTTCAACCTAATCGCTTGTGATAACCACAGTGCAGTCGACTTTAATAAGTCCGCCGTTGCTGCCGCAGGTGGGCTGTGGGTGGGTGCGTAGTTTGATGTTGTGAACAGGAATGATATCCCCCTTCAGACCAAAGGTCTGCGTCTGGGTCCCCATGTAGCCTAGCAACCTTCATTTTATATTTTTATTCTGCTTCTGGTACAGAGACATAATCCAGAAATTTACACAGCTAGAAGGTCTGACTTGACCGTGCTTAATGTTGAAATTTCGCCTCTGGAATCCGTGTGGATCTCATAGACGTACATGACCTACGACATGGCCGTCAACTAATATTCGTCAGGTGATTAGCGCTGCGGAAAGGATAAGCAAAACAATAGTGCTTGTCTGCTATTGAAATAAAATGGAAAATGGATTCTTAGTGCGTACCACAAAGTAAGAATCTGCTGGGTTCCTGCCTAGGCAGAGGATATTGTGACAAGAATGTGCTTGAGGATTCTCCAGCCTTTCTTTGTCAATCCGCAGCACTCTGCCACATAAGAAATAAAATCTTTGGAGGACATTTTTTTCCAGGACTTGGAAGACCTTTATGACAAGTCTGTAAATGAGTTCCACAAATGCGTAAACTCTTCGGATTGTAGGTAATATGGGAGATCTACATTGACCTGTGACGAGTGTCCCGTCAACTCAGTAATCTAACGTAACCTAGTTTGCTGTTCAAATTTTGAGAGGCTAGAAAGCGCTATCTTCAAAAGGTTCAATAATAGAGTAGGCTGGGACCCTAATACGGTCACGAGCCGCAGAGCATGCCGTTTTCTGACATTTCCTGAATCTCTTTGAGCTCCAAGTAAAGTAAGTGGAAAGTTTTTGGATACTTTATAAGGAAGGCCGAGCTCCACTCCCAACGAGCTTAACTTTCAGGAATTGCCTGCACTTCTGATTTTTCAATGACTTTTGTAGTAATCTTAGGTTTATTTCAAGCCGGTCTGTCATTCAGATCATGTTGGCCCAATTTAGAGTTGAGTTAATGCGATATTACCCTAATTTTGGACTAAACCCTGCTTAAACGTTCACAACACCCAATACGATCCTTCCGATCAAATATCAGTATTTGTCCTATAAAATGGGTTCATTTAGCTAACGAATGTAGTTTGAAGCATGTAACTCGGACACTTCTTCAGCATTCCTAGTCATATAGTAAGTTATATGCCTGACACGCTGATCCTTTAATGATCGAATTCCACCAAGAACTTCCTGTCGTACGAAGACTTTAAGCGTCTACCGAATTTCATTACACCAACGTTCTGGCGTAGATGTGGACGGAATATTGCTTGAGCTCTATGGTCCACCAGATT
Organism: Xylota sylvarum; assembly: GCA_905220385.1. Classification (NCBI taxonomy): domain Eukaryota; kingdom Metazoa; phylum Arthropoda; class Insecta; order Diptera; family Syrphidae; genus Xylota; species Xylota sylvarum. The sequence goes on along the minus strand of LR999957.1, from coordinate 149,612,095 downwards.
GCAATACTCAACTCTTTCTCAATATAGCTACTAGAGAATGTGGGCAACTTTCCTAGTATTTCTCTGAATCACTAAGTACGCTTTAAACTTGTAAGAGAGCAGTAGGCTCGCACTCAAACACAATGTCCTGATCGTAGTTCTTAGTGGTATTCTGTGGGCTACATCGATAGCGTTCAAAGCAAAGTGCCCTCTACTATGAATCGCTCTAATTTTGTATGGATGAGTTTAGAACCAAAGACAGAGTCGATGCAAGACTTTCTCCGGCAATATTTCACAGGATATAGTCACTACTGTTCCCCAAGTATGTCGAGAGTAAACCAATAAGATCTATCAACCAACTATGTACGTTCCAAACCTCCTGAACAACATCAAACCCAATTTAACATTATTTGAAGGTGGAAGCATACTTATGGCGACTTCCTTCGCAACACTTGACAATTCTTTGATAAATAAAAAAAAAAAAGTAATAACTTATCAAATAGTTTACTTGAAAATTACTTTCAAAGTAAACATCGAAAGCAATCACAACCAGTTGTGGACCGCAAACAGACTTCCGACCGAAGAAAGACTTGCCCATCTTCCATTTGTCCGTGTGCTGCTGCTTCTCCGAATCAATTTCGAGAGTCCCAAACTTGTTGAGTACCTTCCCTTGTCCATTCGCTTACAGTCAACCACCGTTGAAGGATTCACAATCAATATGACTCCCTGAAGTCCTAACTCTCGGCATAAAGCAAATGTTACCTGCATGCGCCGCCGACCGCCCGCCACCGCTTACCATAACCAGGGAACGTTATATTTTCAATCACCAACCACCATCTGTTCGGCAAATCGAATTTAAATATTTACCAGGCATGGAATGTCCTCCGACTCGTCCTCCCCCTTTCGATTACACACAACTCAGCAGCTCGAGCTCCATCCATCCAACCGAACCTTACCAGAGCAGCAGCACAATGAGATTTTTCGAATTTTTATTCCGAGTAAATTTTTTTGATTTCGCTCCCATGTTGACAAACAGGATTCGCAGAGGATTCACTGGAATCCCTGGTATCATGTTGAGTGATGTGAAGAAAACACATTGCCCCTTCCATTTCGGGAGGGGCGTGAGGGGCAGGGACTCCTCGCCAATGCCATTTGTTGATTCCTGTGGGCGAAGAAGAGAATCTTTCTCACACTTGCTCGCTCTGATAAGCCGATTATGCGCCTCTTCGTTGTTCCTTTGTGATGTGGCTGGTATGGATGGTATGGTACTCCTTCGTCATTTCTTCGACATAACATTGGAAGGATACTCGTACTCCTCGGCACCTTCACATTCGAATGACGTCGACGTTTGGCATACTACACATCCTTCGTCAGGATGAATTTTGATTTTCCTCCTCACTTCTGCTTGGCGCCGCGGCCAACAACGACAACATTGTGATTAGTTGGGGGAATTTGGGGCTTCTTGCATTGTGTGTCTGTCACATTGAATTTGCGAGTGGAGAGTCCTTGAGACGACTTCCCCCGAGGCTCTGTCGGTCGGTGGTGGGTGGAACTCGAAAATCTTATTAAAATCAAACAAAGTTTGTTTTTTTTTTCTTTCTCCTTTTGCTGTCCCTGTCTCTTCTTTTGCTTTGTCGACTTCAGTGATACTATGTAACTCAATATCCCTTCAATGGATGGACCAGGATTCACTTGCAAAGTGTTCCTTAAACAAAGCAATCTCTTCACAGCGACAACCAATTTGAATGAGGTCCAGTATTTCTTGGAAGATCCTTGCAAAATATCATCTTACTAGAATGCATGTCTCATCTAATTCGTCTAGGAGGCGGACGGACATCTCTGATGTTGCCGCGAGACTCCGTCAAAACGGAATTGCTCACTGACCATGTAATTCGATTCGAAAATTGAAGAGACGCATCTGCGGCACTAAAGGAAGCAGAGATATCACAAAATCGCGGATTAATTCCACTTGACAGTTTCCAGCGAACTGTCTACTGGCCGATGTTTGGACGATTTGTTCGATGCCACCCTGGCTTCTCAAGAAGACACCAGCAGCCCTCCCGTCCGGCCAAGTTGTATGTACAAAGCAAATAAACTGCCACTACCGCGCGCAATTATTTTCAAATGAATAATGGCCGAACATAGAATGAAACGTCTTCCATAAATTCAGATCATCCAATTAGCAGAGAAGTTGATAAATAGCCTCGGAAAAACTCCGGCAAAACTGGGTTTCCCAAAGTTTCCCCTTTTTTGTTGTGCGGCAGGAACTTTTCACTCTTGGTCCCGTTCCGTCCCGTCCCGTCGTCGTTGTCGTTGTCGTTGTCGTTCCGACGTTTTGTTGTACAGAAAGCATATTTGAAAATTATGACATATTGTATTAAGCGGGTGGCGGAAGGGAAGCGTTTCCCAGGCTCTCATCCTCCCTCCCTCCTCCCTGCCTCTTCGGGAAGACAGTAAATAACCAAAGTTGAAACATTTGAACATTTGAACAGTCGCTGCGTGCTGCTCCTCTTCTGCCGGCGAACTCTCTCATTATGTTCGCAGTTAATAATAATTTGAACTTTTTCATTCGTTGGTGGTAGATGGAGGAGATTTTTTTTTCTTCTTCTTTGTATTGCTGGATGGGGGATGATCATTGTTTCCTGGATGGGGTGGGGTAGGTTAGGTTGTTTGCGGAAAGTTTTTTTCCGCTTGAATTAAATTTTCCCGGCTAAAAGGGAGTCACGCAGACGACTGAAATATGAGATTTTCGTGGCGGAACATGGCTTTGGATGGTTGGGCGGCGCGGTGCGGGGTTGGTGTAGGAGATGACATTTGTCATCGAGAGACGAACAAATGAAAAAGGACCTTTGTTCTTTTGAGTAAATTAGCCGATAGATGATGATGATAATGTTGATGTTTATCATGTCATATGTCAAGAAAATACTCGGCAGACGAATGAATCATTTAGAGAAGCAGGATACACATGTCGACTTGCTTAGATGAGTAGGTATGAGTGGGATAAAGATGTTATGAGGAAGATGGATTTGACATCTTTTTTTTTTAACCCTCAGTTGAAAGATGTAAAGGTCATACTAGGAGATGGACTACCTCCGTTATTAAGTAGTATAGGATATAAGTTTCTGAAATCCACCGGAGTGCATATTTCACTTTGGCAGATGCATTTTTAGGTTCCACAAAAAAAAAAAGAAGTTTCAAAAGAACTAAAGATTCTGATAAAACTCTTCCTAAACTCAGAACGAGTTGGAAGGTTGAAGATGTTGATTAAATCCTGAGACGCTTCGAACAAACGTCATCGGTTATGAAACCCTCCTGCAGATCGCCGGTTCGATGGTGGAGCCCAGAAATGTTGAGAATCAAAAAGTAAGGCAGACAATTTCTAAATCAGTCATTTAAGACAAATTTAGATGGAAACTGGAACCATTTCCGATGCAATACAAAAAGGATGTAAGAAGTTAATGTACTTGTCGAAAAGTGCTTCCTTTAGAGATTTCTTTGAAAAGGTCGAGACACTTGGTGAAACCAGTAGGTTGTTCACAAACGATGTAAACCAAACAAATCGGAGTCCCTTAAAAAACAGCTGTGGCATTATTTGATAGCTTCAAATTGGCTGGAACTGATGGAGTGTACCTAGGTTTGCTACAACAGGGTATGGACCAGTTGCTGCCAGTAGGATATATCTGGCAGTAGGATATATTTCGATACCTTGGCCTACGGTTCGAGTGACTTTAATACGAAAAAATTGTAGAGATGACTTCTTCCACGCCAAGAGTTTCAGACATATAAGTCTTTCTCCCTGCCTGCTGAAAAGTTTGGAGCAACTGGTCGAGATTCACGGATCCTGCATCCTGATTCCTGGATCATGCAGGTGATAAGCGAGCAAGGACAACGGCTGCAATGGCAAGGATTATGCCAAATATCGGGGAATCGAAACATAAGGCGAGACTACTCTTAGTGAGAGTTGTCGCATCAATAATGCTCCACGGCTCCCAATGTGGTGACATGAAGACGAAATCATACAGAAATAGGACTGAGACTGCTTACAGAACCAACGCGTTGAGAGTATGCAGCGCCTTCTGAACAACTTCCTACGACGCGGCATGTGTAGTGGCTGGCATGGTACCAATAGATCTTCTTGCTAAAAAAGCGCAACAGAAATACCGTGACAACGGCAACAATGACGAATCGAAGTAATATTGAAGTACCACCAAGGACAAGTCTGGAAGAATCGTAGGAGATATGATATCACTCTTATAAAGGCAGGTGGACACCGAGTTTGAGATCCAATTTATAGGTAGACGCCTGGATCAATATGAAGCATAGGGAGCTGAATTTTTACCTGACCTACATAGATGTGACTGGTCGTGAATGCTTCAGAGCCTACCTACATAGGTTCAAACACGACGACAACCCCTATTATTATAATGAAGGATGCGGAACACATCATCTTCCACTTCTTACGACCTAGAACGGCACCAGCTGGTAAACCAACTTAACCCCAGACAACTTCACGGATAATGAGCAGGGAAGAGTCTTGGGAAGCAGTTAGCGACACTGTCACAAGCATTTTGAAAGAGCGACGATGACAGAAGCTACAACGAAACGCAGGCTACCACCACGAATGAGCCAGTACCTAAGGCGGAAGTCCCTCCTCACGATGAAATGCTTGACGGTAGTGCAGCGAGGACCATTTGTAAAGGCGGAGGCGAGTTTAGTGAGTGGAAATCCCACCCTATTACTGAGTACGGGCTGAGTTTCGTCTTTAAAAGATTCCCACACTCCTACGTAAAAAAAAAACATTATCAAGAAAGTGGTGCACAATGATGTTCTATTCAGCAGAAGAAGGATTGTCACCGGTCTGACTCTCTGATAGTGTAATGGAACTTTTGGCCGAAAAAGTTCCTTCTGCATCTATACGGCTATGATAACCCTTTCTAGCTTATGCATCGATTATTTGGTGGATAGGGATTTCAGGTAAGCATGTGATTGCGTTCTACATTAAACTTTTAAGAAAGGTCTGTCTAGACTGCACGGCAGCGTTTCCCAGCACGTCTGGGTCTGCTCTATATGCTGTGCTTGATTGAACTCCCCTTGATAATTATATCACAGACTGTTCTATCAAAACAATTTACAGTCTTAGTTGGGAAGGCTTTTGCTATTATCCAGACTGGAATTTGTTAGACACTTGATCCTGCGACCTGGTTGTATGGGCCTCTATTAAATGTGATTCCAACAGTACGGTGGCACATGTCATACAGCCGCAGAAACAATGATGAAGATATATGTAAGACTCAGTAGGTTCATGAGCCAAAAACTATAAGCATCCCCTAGCCCAAACCGCATTTTTACATATGTCACTCGTCCTGGACGAACGTAAACAGATTCGTTGTGCTTACTATGGTCGGCACTGCAGAAACTTCCAGAAGTGTTCTTTCCATTCTTTCAGCACTGAATGTGACTCTTTATCCGTGCCACGAAGCCTCTCTAGATCGAGCTTGTCTCATTTTTTTGCCTAGATTTTTATTCAATAAAGTTCCTAACACGTGTGCTTAGTGGCATTCTACATCAAACCATCGGTTTCATTGCGGTTGATGGGTGTAACTCATTCTCTAACTATACCATTCCATCTGAATAGAAATCCCTCTATAATAAAACCACTCCATAGCCCAGAGGCATAAGAAACAAAAGTAATAAATTGCCCCCGCGTCCATTTCTGCCAGAGATTTAAACTATTTCAAGGATATGCCCTATGTTCTCCACTTCGTGTAGTGCTGCACTTCTATCTATCTTCATAAGTCCTATCTGTCCTAAACACCACATTTCCGGAATGAGATATGATCCCCGTTCTCTTTACATTCATTGCAGAGAAATTATACATTTTTTTTTTTTTCGTTGCCTTCTCCTCATCCACCATTCACGTATACAGTAAACTCGTTCATCCTTGCAGAGCCTTAAGTCCCTGCCGTCGTCCCATCATCGTCAGCCTCCCCTTGACATTCTAAAGCCACATGAAAATTACATGGCTTTTTGGAGGAGCTTTGCAAACACAAAATGCTCCTTCGGATTTTTTGACATGATACACCAACCAACTTTTTTTTTTTTTTTAGCTCTCCCTTTCCTGTGTTGCCTTTTTCGCATGAATAATAAAGGGATGTCCACAAGATAGAAAGGACGAAGGCATATTTAAAGGGAAAATTGATCTCACTGAAGCATGCCTCACGTGGTTGATTCCACCATTCTTGTGTAGAGCCCACACCTCGACGCGGAAACAAGCTCTGCAGGACGACAAGGAAGACGATGGCGAAGACGTGCACATAGTAAAATGGAAAAAAAAAATAATAATTGGCTCCTTGAAGGATTTCTCTCGTTCACTGCTGCTGCTGCTGCGGTAGAAAGGTTGTTTTTTTTCTCTCTCGCCAGCGGAAATAAGGGACAACCGCCATAAATCAAAATGTCAAAAAATAACGGTTCATTTTCATTTATATCCTTACATTACCTACTCTGGACGTTTTTCGTCGGTATCGTCGTCGTCGTCTTCGTCTTCGCTCATCAAATTAAGTACGCCAAAGGAAATATTCGTTTTTGAGTAATTTTTATCCCCACCCGCGGCGGCGGCGGTGGCTCTTCCTCTCCAGGTCCCAAAGGAGAAATAAAATATTCGTGAATTACTTAACACTGGGCGGGGGTTGGGTAATACGAACTGAAATCCTTTCCAATCCCCTTCCGTCGGAGGTGTCCGCTGCAAGTTGAGGAGCCCCATTCCAATGGCGGAAGTGCCATCTCAGACGAAACGTCTTCAGAAGCACCAACAGGACTCCATTGTGTCGAAGAAAATCAAAATTAATGAAACGACAGCGTAGGACACTACTGCAAGGACTGCAATAATGGCACTCTCAATCGGGGGGCCATAGTGACAATTGAAGCACTTATGTTCGCCATTCGAACTCAATTACTCAATGCCATTTCCGGTCGCAGAAGGATTCAATTCGATTCGATTTAAGAAAGACAGAGAGAGCTTGTCTCCAGTTCAGTGACTTGATATCACCAATTAAAGTGAAAATTTGAATCAGAACCCTCGGGCATGTAACCCGCGCTCATTATACCCGCGTTACACCGTATCATCGCCGACGGTATTAGAGAATAAATTAAGTCAAATGTCGGACTGGACATCATCCTGCGCGATGCCTGTTCATCGATAGGCCGCACTCTGGTACATTTGTGTTGCAGGGCATATCAGTGCCAATGGATGCGGCATCCACTGCGATTCTCCTGCCTGGTATAAATCATTACCAAGATTTTCTCCTTTTTTTTTATTTTTTTTTTTGGAGAACCACTCAATGACAGTTAACATGTAACCGCTAGATATTTAATGGCACAAATGCTGGTCATATGGAGGACGGTTGAGATATCGTAGCGCGGCTTCTTGGTATTACCCCCTATCCAGGCGGACATGATCCATCGAATGGCCAAGTTGTCAGTCTGCACTGGGCAGACGATGGCAACGAGGCAAGCCGAAGCAGGGTGTTGCGGGCAAAACAATTTCTGTTTCTTCATCTTAAAATCTAAATCACCCGGACAAAATGAAACGAACATGCTTGTGGTAGGAGTAACAACACTGCTGGAGCAGTTACGCCAGCAACAGATGCCATGGCAAACTTGCCTTTCAATTGTACTTGCAGTCGTCCCGGCTAAATGACCGAAGAAGCGATCTACATAATTTTCTTGTCTAATTTCAAGATTTATATTTTGTCTGGACAACAGCAGCCGCATCTGCAATGGAATCGCGGACTGCAACTGCAACCAGCAGCACTTCTTTAATGGCAATTGACTTGGTGGCGTGAAATAAGGTACCTAGATGGTAATAATGTCGATTCGATTTTATTTCCATAAAATATTTGAAATACTGTCGAACTTGGCCAATTTCCTTCCGTGTTCGACTTCGAAATTCCAATTACATACGTTAAACACGATAATGTCGATCGGTTTAATTGGCATTTTAAGGTATGGAACCTAGATTTTGGTAATCAAATTCATTTTCCTTTCAAAAAATCAATTTTCGACTTTATTGCCAGAAATAATCGACTTTATTTCGAAGTGCAAGAATTTTCAATAATACAGTACTGTGTAGATAAATTGGTTTGAGTAGCATCGAGCATCGACATATTAGAATCCCAGGTCTATAGATATCTACAATACTGAGTTAGGGTGTTGGAAAAGAGTTGGTGGCGGATGAATCCTTAATGGGCCAACGATATCACCGAAGTTACGTAAACACAAACCGCCTCGGATAAGGATGATTCAACTGCTGACGACAGCAAACAAGAAAAGGACAATATCTTCGGATTTGCAGGTCGAATGTTAGGTCTCTTAACAGACCACGTGCATCAGAACAATTAGTGGACGCCCTGGGTAGTTGGTTGGAGGCTGCGCTTAAACCAGAAGAAGGTCCATTGTGCTATCGATGTGTAAGGAGCTTCCCACTTACTCAGGAAACCATTTACTCCTTTGTATGAATGAACTAATCTTAGCCGTGCAGGCGTTACTGAGATCATTTAGATTATTGATTAACCTTCCTGATGTTGGCGAGTGCATGACACTTCCTCTTCGTCTCTACAGCTTCTACAGAATTCATTGTAGAGAATGTCCAATCTTTGAGCATGTCTTCCTATACCACACTGCCCAGCGAGGGTATTAAATATTTTGGAGAGGGTTCCTCTGTTATGTTTTAGAAGTCCAATGAACCTGGTCTTAGTTAGAGTCAGCCAGAGCAGCCTAGCGATATTGCATTGGTCGAGTTGTTACCATCGATGACTGGCCTTACTTCCATAACAGTGGACACAATACTCCCACTTGGATGGTGCCTCGGTGTGCACGTCGTTTGACTCTCCAGCTTCCGATGGATGCAGTGATTATCCTACTTTTAAGCATATACTATACAAAGCATCAGATTGTTTTGCAGATGTTGAGTCATCGTAGGGCATTGGTTTCAACTTTGTTGAAAGCTCCTTCAATGTCTAGGAAAGACTTTAATGTAAATTCCTTGATTGAACGGAACTTTTCGATGGGTTCTACGATAGAGTGAAGTGACGTTTAACTGATTTAGCCTTTTGATAAGCATGATGTGACGTGGATAGTAGGGTGTTACCAATAGTGGCCTTAGTGTGGAAATTTAGAATTCTTTTGAGAATCTTGAGAAGAAAAGACGTTAGGCTGATACATACGTTTAAGGTCACTCTTACCTCCATTCAGGCAGCTTGCATTGTGCCTAGCTCCAAGCAACCCTTCAGAATACAAGACATATTATGCACTATTATGCTGAAGGCCGCCAGTTTATCCTCGCTGATAATTTCGGGATTTAACGGTGGGCGTGAAATATTTACCAGAGCAGGGCCTTTGCTGGGGATAGACGGGGTAGTGAGTGTGTGGTCTAGACGATTTAGACATATTGTCAATACTCTGACAAAAACTGCGCCCGGATCTACGTTTAGCTTTTCGTGTCTCTGATTTGAAGTTTTTCAGGTTTTCTTTTCAGATTCCCCAGTCTGTGGGTAGCCTTGTTGATTTGGCTTTGTTAAAATTCTTCCTGCTTACGCAGCGTAGGTTGCTGAGCCCTGCATTCCACAACGATGCGCGGATTTTTGTTATAAAGGTGGGACAATTTCTCCTTTGCACACTACTAAATCGGTGTCTACTAAGTACTCAAAAAGGGACTCACCTCGGGAGTTAGTGTCGGTGCTGCACCATAGCTCATGATGTGCATTGGTGTCGCACCCTAACATAATTCCTTCCACTTTTACTTCTTGTTGCTTCTACCACTGCTTTGTTTTCCTTTATTGGGGTAGATACGAAGATGCGGAAATTTAGGTTAGCGGATGCTAATGTGAAGGAGCTTAATCTGTAGCAGTTGGAGCATCATTCTCATCTGGTACATACTTCTCCACAACAGTAGTGTCTAAGTCTTTTGTAGATGATGGTGGTTCATCACCCGTATGTATGTATGGAGGGACCAAAACCATTGCTGTGTCCGAAGCAAAGAGCTTTAGCTCTACTTTCTTAAAACCACACTTGATCTTAAAGAATTTAGCTTGGAGTATAGGGAGAGACTCAAAGACAACCAGTGAGCAGTTGGTTTTCTTAGTTTCTTTCGGTTTCTTGGAGCACGGTGTCTCTTCGAAATATGTCCACTCTTTCACTGAAAGGACCGGATTCTGATAGGTCAGGAGGCTTTGAATTTTTGCTGGCTCACGGGGTTTAGTAGAAACCCATATTCTTGCCTTCATCCTGTGGGGGACGTCACAAGCTATGAGCTTTACATAGCTCTGATTTCAGGCATTGTCTTTGAAGCTGGGTGGAAAGATTGGATGCGTCGTGATATGCCCGTAAAGACAGTTCATCACTCTGCCTTCAATAAACCTCGATTTCTCGTAGGAGATCCTTCCTTCATGGTCATCGTCCACAGATCCACTATCGCGACGACGAGGCTATCCTTAACCGTCTCGGAGAGGGTTTTGGAGTTCTTCTTCTTCGAGGCGTTGGATTCCTCGTCTGGGTCTCCGGGCCTTTTGGGCGCAGTTCCTATCGCGACAAGGAATTAGCTCCCAACTTAGTTCATTGAACTAGTTCGACTGGATGAATCTTTAGCATGGAGGCTACTCTTCCGATGAGAGGCATTAGCTTCTCATGTTGGCTTGTAAGTTTTGCACAATTCGTTCCAGTATGATGTTAAAGCTATCAGAGTGCGTCACATTGTCTACATTTTGTACTCTTATTCAACCTCAAAGATTTCCAAAGACCATATGCTGTCAGTTTCTAAAATTCATCGCACTGTGTCACAAATTTAATTGAGTCCTGCGACTCCATTTATCGGTTACTGGACATGTAGCCAACAAGTTTGTAAATTCTGTTTGCAACCAAACCCACATATTTGATGATAGAATTGGAAAAGCAAAAATGGAACCAAATTCAAATTCCCTTACTAGTTTGAGTGCAATTTGTACTGACCTCCATTTAAAGCAATCAATTTTTTTTCTTTTCCAGTGAAGTTACACTTGTGCGCTTTGCTCTAGATTCTCTCCATTTATTACGAGAGAGAATAAAACCATTTCAATTGCACAAACACTACCTGTGCCCTCAGGAGTAGTAGATTTTTAGAATTTTTCCAAATTCCCACTACTGTGCGGGGAAATAGTCATGCAGTGGCCGGGCACACACTGTGTGATGGCCATCATTAGTTGCACTTACAACGTTACAACAGGCGTCCTCCTCCTACCGGCATGCAGTGGTGCACCGTACCGCATTACAAGCTGCCAGCTAATAAAATTGTAATTATTACGAAATAACTCACCGGATAGAGATATGCTATTAGCCCTTTCTCCTGCCCTGTCCATACCGGCCTGACAGAGAGAGGGCTAGTTTCCCGAGCCACTAATTAATGATCACAGGTGCAAATGAAACTTTCAGAGCAATTAATTAATTCCACTGCCCCTCCATGGCGTGCACTCTTCAACCTTGTGGTGGTGGTGGGTGTACCCTTTACTCATGCCAACGGTCATAAGAGTTCATATTTTCTAGTGCGTAGCTCAAAGGGTTTAAAGGTCCTTGACGCATTGCGTACCAACGAAACCCAACGAACCATAACAACATCTAGGAAAAACCGTACTACACCCCGAGGAAAGTCGAAATTAATTGAGCGGCACAAACAAATTCGTTAATTGGACTGGACTGGTGGAGTGGTGCAGGAGCGCGTAGTACGACGAGACAAAGACGTCGCGTCGTGTACGCAACACGCATCTATTAGTCAGACATCGTTTTGTAGCGGTGGCACAGGGCTGCCTCTTTTGAATATTCATCAGTTTTACCGCTTGAATGCATTGTCCAGTCCAGGCGATGGTAAGTCCCGTGGGACAGGTGCACTCCTCGATCAATGGATCGATCTAACCCTCTCCCGTCGACCACACAGGACAGTTTCCTTTCGCTAATTGACACTTAAATCAAAGATACAATCGAACTTCTGACTGTCTGCGTCTCATTGGGATCCGTTTTCGGGAGGACATACATATTTTTGGTTCGGTCGGTGGCAATTACGATGTGGTGGATGCAATTAATCAATCCGCCAGAGGGTCTTATCTTTGATTTGAGTCGTTCGGTGGCGATAAATTTCCCTTCGGTGCAAATGGTAGGTGAAACAGGTAGCCTCGTAGCACTGCAGGTGGTCGCAGCTACCGGCTGAAATGCATCCTTTTCTAAAGGTAGGATAATATTTTTCTAAGATGCCCTCTCACACGTAAAAGGATTCTTTTTTTTTTTTTTCTTTAAATGTCATTGGAAACGGAATCGTATTTCGTATTGTTGAACGTATAATCCTAAGTTATTGTCATTTTTATGGCGCGGTTTATCGAATTAATTGTGTCATGGCAAGCGGTTGGCTTTGTTGATGAAAATTATGACGGAAATGGATACTCAATGTGGGTCTTGGGTTAGGTTATGTTTGGAAAGATTCCTGTGGGATCAAGTTGGAAAAAGGTCGTTTTGTTTGTTTTATTGCATTCCTTGTGAGAAGATGCCACAATGACATTAAAATTATTTTTTTCGAATCAATGTAGTATTAGGAGGAGGTTCAAGTGACGCGGGGATGCTGTATGGCTATACCAGGCACAGGGCGCTTTCTAAGAAAGAGAGAATGATGCTATTCACATTTTCAAATCTTAAGGGGTACACTGTACACTTGCAAGTATAAGTATACCAAATATAACTAGAGTCTTGAGAGGAATTGTTGCTGCCTAGAATCTAACATCACATGACATGCTGATCTTGTCTTCCACTTAAGGACAAGAATATCCAGCGTAAAAGAAAATGGTTTACTTAGTCACCAAGCTCAAGGATTTCGAAAAGTCACGAGATTGTTTTTCAGGCAACCTAAGGAACTGAGAGCTAGCTTCAAGCCCGGAATCTAAGCTCTTCGAAACAATGAAGGAAACCTAAGCGCACCGAAGCGTAGTGAATAGTAGATGTGTTTGGCAGCATTTCCACGACCACGATAATTGGTATCAGGTAGAGAGTGATGGGACAAGAAGAGAATCTGCATCCAGGCAATGATGAAGCCATTTCCTCCTAATATTGAAGACTTTTAAACAGCTATCATGGAGGATTTGGTTATGGGTGGATGAAACCATACCCGATGACTGGACTATCAGCTCTATATATCCCATCTAATAGGCACTTCTATGTCTTGTAAGAATATTGAGCTATATCCCCGCTTACTGTCGCATATAAGAGATCCTATCCATCGTACTGTGTGAACGTCTAAAGCATTTTTGCAACACAGTAATAGGGACGAACCAGTGTAACTTCCAACCCTTGAGATCGATGATCGACCAGCTTTTCAAAATAAGGCAATTCCTAGAAAAGATAAACGAATTTCAAGTTGAGACTTACCATCATCTTTTCCTCGTTTTAAGGTCTACACGACATTGGCCGAATTCGGGATCCCGGCACAACTGATCCAGTTTTGCCACGTGACGCTGGAATGTACTATTCGGAAACAGTTCCTCTGAACTATTCCAAATACGTACCGGATTTCGCCAAGGAGATACGCTCTCATGTGACTTCTTCAATCTGGTGCTGATATAGATAGTGCACAGGGGACGTGTTAACATGGAAGGTACTGTCTTCAACAAATCTGTATAGCTGCTGAGATACCCAGGCAATATCGATGTCATCGGTCGCTCCCAGTGTACCGTCATACAGGCTTTAACGGCAGTCGAAGAACAGGCGAAACGAGTTTGCCTTGAAGTGAAGACAAAACCAAGTAGGTACATGCTGTCAAGAAAAACAAAGCATCTGTCCACCGACTACGACAAAACATCATCTCCACAAATGACAGCCTAATGGAGATTCGGTGACTAATGGAGTCTTCCCCAGGGAGGCTAGGCAAAAATAAAAATATAATTACCACCTCATCCGAAGATGAGCCAAGAGACCAATATATCTTCTGGCAGTGTAGCTAGTACTGGTCTAGGTACGCTTATGCTGCCTCAACCATCCACATCCGATTCCATGGTTGTAGTTGGCGATATCAGCAGGACTGCCCCCAAGTACCTTCCACTCACATACAACTCTGTGGTTAGTGGAACGAATACCAGCGAGCGTGTTTCGAAGAAACAACCACAGATTAAGTATACAAACACTCGCGATAGACACTACTACGAAAAGCCTCTCTTCATTCTTAACAAGAGAGCTAAGAATGAAGAAGCTGGAAAAGTCACTGAACGTAAGATAGATAGATGAGGTACCAGGCGGTTGTTAAAGACTACAACAAACGTCAGGCGTCCAAGAAAAAGTACAAAGTACGGGCTGAGACCATTCTAGCAAACACAGCAAAATTGAAAGCATCGTTGCTAAAAGGTACAGCAATGAACAACAACAGTCCAATCCATCCACCAGCACTACGAAGAAGAGTAGCAATATTGTGTTCACTAGCAATGCGAAGTGGTCATGTGGCTCTAATAGACGAACTGTCTAACAAAGTCTTCGAATCAAACCCGGAGGCACAATGCAGTAGAGAAAGACCTCGTCTTAGATGGCGCGCACAAGTAGAAGGGGACCTCAACTGACTTGGAGTGCGCAACTGGAGGCAGTTAGCTAAGGACCGGGCTAACTGGAGAGGCTTGTTTGTTGAGGCCCATTTTCAGTAAGTAAGTCTAACAGTGGTAAGTTTATTATGGATACTTGGAACGTAATCGAGGCCAAACTCTCGCAGCTGGTGATGGATCACCTTTTGGATACATACAAGACGGCAGCACGCTACCCTGTTTTGACTCAGCCGAAGTTGTTAAAGGGTACAGAGTCATCAAGTGCGACAATAGGTTCTCGAGGGATTTCCTGTGTACTTGCGTCACTAAGATAAGCGGATCTTGGAACATCCTAAGACCTAAGGTTCGTATTGGGTAGTGGAAAGCTTAAGGTTTGGTGAAAGGTATGCCAAAGTAAAAATTTATAAATCTTCCGTCCCTGGCAAGGACACAGACGATGATAACGATGCCAACACTATGTTGAAGGGCATGAAGATCAATCCAGCACTTTCAGTGATTAGATTTGAAAATGCAAACGAGAAGAGCTTTTTTCTTGCGTCCGTCTACATTGACCGGGATCGGCAAGAACCAGAACACTTACATCACTACAATTATCAACGCCAGCAAGGCCAACCTTATTTCCAGCAATAGGATCAATCCTAGAAAAATAGTTGGCGTCCTCAAAGGACACTGTCTGGTAGGCAGGCATGCTAGAAGACTTGGTGTCTTCTTCAACGATTTCTGTAGGAACTGTAGAGACGAGGAAGAGGAGGAAACCATGATACATCTTCTGTGCACCTGTCCTGCACTATCGGTCTTGAGAAGGAAAACCTTAGGGGAATACTTCTTCGAAGATCTAAACGATCTAGCCAGACTAGACTTAGGCAAGATTAGGAGCAACGAAAGAACCACACATGTTTGGCATGGGTCTATACCGAAAATGGTTGTCCTTCCTTCTGTTCCATCCGGGAAGTCTCAATGTAGGTCTCCGGTGCGGTAATCCGATTTTTCAATAGTGGTATCACAATGGACCTCCCTTTTGGTCTAAGTGTGTCCCTGTTAAGGGGGGACAACTACACAACCCAATCAACCCAACCTTGAAACCTTGTAGAAACCAATCAATGTTGCTTTTAAAGTTTCATGTCCAGTCAGTTACAATAAAAAAAAAGTCCCAATCCCAGATCTATCGAAGCTGAAAAAGTTGACTAGAGTGATCTTCAACATCTTCTACAAACTTCTGACAGCCCTATAAGGATTGTCTAGAAATGTATAAGAAGTCCATTAGAATGGCTAAGAAATAATCAATTTATCGAGTCTCTTAAGGAATCGGCTTAGCTGAGTAAAATTCTGTCCAAAGGACAGCAATTCGTCCTTCCTGAAAAAGTCCGATGGACTGGACTGGACTGATTCTACTGCGGAATCATTGAAGCTCCTTATGAGTGTAGAGTTTCCAGGTTGCAGTGACGGTGATGCGGAACAAGCTAGTCTTGTTAATGCACAATGCGTCGGTAGCTTGGAACAGCATTACAAACATTATATATAGCTTCTCCCCTTATAAGTCACCCGCCCTTCATAGAATTATGCCTATTATGGTACAGAAACTGCAAGACATAGTAATTCCCTGACTAATACCGATTTATAAGAGCAGCTTATATTTGAATCATGTCCCTCAGTCCTGGAGACGTTTCAAAGTTGTTTTTCATTCCGAAAATGGGCCGGCGAAGTCATGAAATAGATCTAAACATGAAGAGCCCTCCATTGTCGAAATTCCAGCATGCTTACCTTAAAGGTTGGTTTACTGAGACGATTCTTCATGAGGTGCGTATGATGGAAAAGGCTCTTCACTATAAAGAATACACTCTTACTACCTTTCGGGACATAGAAGAAGCTTTTAACAACATCCATACTGAAGCAATTCAAGAGTCTCTCACCGAGCTTGGTGTAGAAGGAGAGCATATGGAGGAAAAGATACAACCACGAACTCTATGAACTGTACCAAGATGCGTAAGCTTGACATTTGTCTTTGTTCTACTGTCAATCATTTGGTAGATGACCAATCCACCGGACCGGATCAAAGTTGAATCAGTGGAAGGCCTGCGTAAATCGACTCAAAGGTCCAAAAAGGCTTTAGTTTGCTTAGTGTCGTCTACAAGGTATAATGAACCAGTATCTAGAACCCTACACCAAGTTCTGGAGAAAACTGTGGAATGTCAAACTGACAGCCACCGCCTATGTAGGAATTTCAAGGTAGCATAGGGCATCATACATCCTGACTGCTCACTAGTTCACTTCTCTGGCTATACTACCAGAGTCTGTAGACTAGGTAACCTGCAATCTGCAGCAACTGAGTAGAAGCCTGATATCAAGAAAAACTGAAGACGCCGCAAACTTGTCGCCATGAATCCTTGAATATTGTATGGTCTTCATGTTTGTGTCATATTAGTCGTAAAAATTATTCAGATCGATACCTCTGAACACTACAAAAAGTTAGTAATAGTATCTCCTTCATCAAAGTATCTCACCGTCAATGTAAACGAACCAATCACTAATTTTCCTAAAGCCCATGCCTCTTCTCTATTGGATTAAATAGTTTCCCCTTTAATTTTAAGCCATCAACTGACCCTCAGGATTAAACATCCCAAATACAACAGTAACACACCACCAACTATCGTCATCCACCACCCCCTTTTGGGCAAAGTTTTAATATTCCAAAGCTGGAAATCGGATAAATGCATTTCCAGCTAAAGCTCCTTAGGTGTACTCACAAAGTGGTTAACAACAACCACCGAAACTACCCAACCCCCCCCAAAATTCCCAAACGGTAGTGACATGTTGGCTGTATAAACCACTTAACGTTTCACCCCCAGCGAAGCCATTAAAGATCAAACGATTCCACTTCTTCTGCTATATTCCTGCCCTGCCCACCACACACACAAACGAGTTTCTGATTATTGAAAGAGCGCACAGCACAGCACACACAAAGCAAAGAAAGAAAAGAAAATAATCTAATTTACCGCAAATGAGGAGCCCCAGCTGCCATTTTTTTTTTTTGTACATACTTCCTGCTTCTTTTTCGTTTTTAGGAACTAAGAGTGTGCTCTGCTTTTGATACCAACTCCTCGGTAATATCATCATGTAGCGCCCAACCAAGGACGACGACCACCACCATATGCCACAGACCGCGCGCACACACAAAACTCGAAATAGAATTAAGCCTAAACAAAGTACTACAGGACATTATAGTCCTTTTCGCTTGACATGCTACACCGCAACAGCAGCAGCAGCAGTAGCAGCGGCAGCCCTACAGAGACAGTGATACAGACATTCCCCAGCACATCAGCAGAAGGGAAACTTTCGGAAACATATAATCTCATTTGCGGGACCACATCAAACATCAAAGTGGAATTCAAGGATCATCCATCCATCCGACGTCGTCGTAGTCGTCGTAGCCATCTCTTGTGTAGCGATATCGTAATGTGGCCAAGCGGTGGTAGTGATGGTGGTACTGCTGCTGTTGGTGGCTGATTTAGCCGAATGAGCAGAATATGAAATACGAAATCTTGTCTCATGTCAGTGGTGGGGGTGGTGGGCAGAGGGACATCATTGCGGTGATGTAAATCACAGGATTTCGTTTCATTTGTCAAGGAACAAGTTTTATTCCTGCATTATGTCATTACAATGGGATTCGGTGGTAACACGAGCACGCATACGAGTATAGCAGCGATATCCAAATTCCACATTCATAGTGGTTGAGCGTGATGATCGTATGCAAACTTGGAACGACTGGATGCGGATTTTGGGAATTCTATGCTGGAATCCAACGCAAGACACATTGTTGCTTGATAAATAGAAGGCAAAAATCATTTTGACAGAAAGCTTATCTGGCATGCTGTCAGACTAGCCTTATCCGGTCTGGATTTTTCGTTTTCAGTAATGGGACATATTCTGACAGTTGGGATTTGTAGCCGTATCTAGTTGATTGGGGACAAGGAGCTTTTGCATTATAAATCAGAGGTTCAGCTAGTCAGGAAATGACAGGAAAAAACTATGAAACTGGCATCAAGTCAAAGGAATGTCTCTAACTAGCGACCATGCATACAGAAAGGTGTTGTCTATCTACAAAATAGTAGAACAACCAGATGTAACAGTGAAAGTAGGACTCTCTGGTCTTTAAGTGGTTTTGATGCTCAAACAGGGCAGTCTTTTATATAAACTGTCACTAAAAACTGTCGAACGACCTATACTAGTTATGAAAATGTTGCAACAAATGTCGCTAACATTCTGTTCGGGTGTCCTTTTGGATCTATGTGTGTCACTTCCCTGGACTGTCAATGAGCATTGCTCTAATATTTCCTCATCCCTGCCTTATTTCTTTGCTACTCGTATAGTAGCTTGCGAGAAGTTTTTTGGCCTATCTCAGCCTCATGAGTTTCATCCGAAACATTATATACCTATTTTGGAACGTGTCTCTGCCTTCAAGACTTCGTAGAAGAGATGTTTTTTGGGGTAAGTCGAGTGTTGATTTCAGGTACAGACTTTGTAGTTTTTCAAAAACTTCCTGGTCATGTTCAGACAGGTTCTTCGAGCCAGGCTACTGCTCCATAAGTAACCACATCTTTGCAAATTTATCTCACTGAAGTTGATATTTCCTAGCGTGCTCAAGTGGCTTTGGTTTCGGTAGGTTCTTCGGTATTCATTCTGAAAAGATTGATATCTAAAGGAATTATAGAAATCCTCACAGGCCACAACTCAATGACGATCTAAGATGAGTGAGAATCAGGACCATAGATTTATGCAGAGAATATGACGACACAGATGTAGAGGAAGACTAATCACATTGCCTTTGCAAATACCTAAGCATCAGTGGAACCAGATACACAATCTTTGATCTCTTAGGACCTTACAGTACAGTCTTTTCTGCTGAGAGACAGCAAGAATGGCGCTGATTTCTTACAGACGTTCGGGAGCATAAGTATAGTCTGCCTCCATCCCCCAGAGCCGTGCCACACACAATTGGCTTCGTAGGAAACGCAATCATCAATGGAGACCCTGACCGAGGACGCGGAAAGATCAAACGCAGGGTCAGGTCCTGAGAAATTATCCTCTAAGCCTTGCATAGGAATCTCATCGGAAATCTCATTTACCCGAATCCCAGTATGATCTGGAACCCAGACAAGAGTCAAAGAGTTCAGTCTTGTGATCGAATTCAAAGAAATCTTACATTCTGGAACTATTTTGGAATGAGTTAAAGAGTTGATCAAGGCCTTACTGTCGCTACAGATGCTGATACTCCTACTCCTTAGGATAGCGTAGATATCCGCTTGAAAAACAGAGGATTGCTTGCTTAACTAGTACAAAAGACTAACGATGTCGGTCTCCAAGAAGCATCGGACCCTTGACTAGTTTTAGAGGCACCAACCAGTGTAGATTCGATTACAGCCCAGTCTAAGTTCAGACTCTGGCTGAAGCCAGTCCTGAACACAAGGAAAGTCGACTGTAAATTTGCACAGCAACCGAAGTTGTGTCGGGCAAAGTCATCGAAATTCCAGCCTGGATGATACCAAAAGACAGTAGATTGCTTTGATAGTGTAGCCCATGATGAAAGTATCAAGGGAAGGTAAATCAAGTAGACCATCTACAGCAGAGCCCGGCGTACTTGGGAAAGCTCCGGTGAAGCCGAGGCAGGCTGTTCTTTGAAGTTTCGTGCAGAAGGCAGTCACATACTTACACGATAGCCTCCTCCACTAAACAAAGGACGCATGAGCTTACCATAGCCATATAAATCTAAAGGACCTTTTTTGTTCATAAGCCCCATATCTTGCCAAAAGCACCCTTGCACTGCCTTAAAACTGAGATCGCTTTAAATATCTTCGACTTGATATGCTTTGCCCAAACAAGTTTCTTAATTAGGATTACTCCTAGGTACTTCGTTTCATCGGAGATCTGGATAGTGATGCCTTTTAGCATTGGCTTAGTCAGACCGGTCACAATCTTCCTCTTCTGAAGAGAACAACCTCAGTTTTCAAAGGATTGACTAAAAGCTCATTTCAAGGACACCATTCATCGAGCATATCTAAGGCTATCTGCATTTTAGCACATACAGTCTGTAGGCATGACCCGACAGAACGTATGACAACATCATCCACATACATATGCATACACATTTGGTACTATTGAGAGTATACAACAGAGAGCGACTATCAAGCACCATAGAAGTGGACACAGAACGCCAACTTGCGGGCAGCCTTTGGTAACGCCTACAATATCATGGCGGCCAGTGTTCGCATCTACAACCAAAGTGCTATTCATCAGCATTGCCCTGATCCACAATACTAATGTCTCATCTACCCAGTGTTGCCTAGCAAAGTCACAGATGCAATCAAAAGTCACATTGTCGAAAGCGCCATCTATGTGGAAAACATGCACATGGCGCTACTAGTTTTTGAAGCACAGTCTCCAAGGATTCTTCACGCTGTTGGTATGCATGCGGTATCTCAGATAAAGGGTGCATCCCCAGTGCATACTTGTGCATGTGAATTTCGACTAGTCCCTCTAAGCTTTTCAACAAGAAGAAAGACAGACTTACAGGTCTGAAACTCTTAGTGAGGAGTAGTCATCTCTACCAATTTTTGGTATAAAAGCGACACGAACTGAACACCAAGGTATAGGAATATATGCCAGTGCCAGATACGCAATAAAGATTCTCTTCAGAATTGGCAGCAACTGGTTTATACATTTTGCAGCTAGGCAAATAGAAGCTATCAAACGATATATTTGATAGACTCATCTCTGCAGTTCTGAGTTCCATCAGGAAACTGGCGATCTACAGAAGGTTTTTCATAACCGGGCCCGTCAGTTCCAAACATCTGCTGACGATACTAGTTAGGTTTTGAGGAGCACCTTCGACCTTCCGTCTCATTCTGAGTTTAGGAGGAGTTTTGAAAAATTTGGGTTGTTCTTCACCAGTTAGTTTTTCGCGGATTCCTCCTCTCCTGCAAAGTAATGGCTTCGCATTTGATTTGAAATGCAATGTACCTATGATCTAACAGGGATACCTCCAAGAGGATGACTTGAAGTATATGTGGTTTCACCAAAATGACGCCATATCCAACACAGCTGCCCAAAAAAATAGAGTTATTGAACCCGCAGTTCGATGACTGTTTTATCTCCAGAAAGGGACTAGTCAAGTAATTGGAAACAGACGACTTGGGCACCTTTGGAGTTTTTTCCTTGAGCTACATATGGCAAGTGCATGGTCTATGCCAATAAGCCAGAGCCAAGTGCAGACGTTTCTACGGAAAAAAAAAACAGCTTTGATACCAGCTTAGATGCCAAGCGCTGGAGCTATAGATATGATAATTTAGAAAAGAAAGTTGCGAACGGTTGGTCACCATCTTCGAAACAGCAATATCTGCATAGAATATTCGTCCTTGATGCTCTAAGCTTCAGACACAAGACCTATGTAATTAAGTCAGTAATTTTGGATGTAAGTGCATCAGCAGAACGTTTTTTCTTTACATTAGTCCCACATTTTAGGTTTGATTAAATTATCATTACTCTCTGATTGTTAAGCTTCTTTCTGGACAGAAGTTTAATTTTAATATCTGCCATGCTAGTGGTGAACACTTCAAGCCCAAAAGTACAATGATCGTATAACTAGCCTAGACCTCTTCTGGATTTGTTTGAAGGAACTACTACTCTACGCATCTTCGATGGCTTTGTTGGAATTCAGCAAAGGTAGGAAATGGAAGATGTTCTTTGGCCTAGCGTCCCTTGTGTGGTTAAAAAAATATCAATCTATGTACATATTTCAAAATTGCTTTCATTAATTGATGACACCAAACGAGCCTTGACGTGGAAGTAATATTAAAATGAAAATAAGGCCAAAAATACTATTCCACCAATTTGCTGCTCTATAAAGCTTATTTTCAGGATTTACCCACACTTAAACAAACTATAGTCTCCGCACGATACAGTGAATGCAGCAGCGATGGAAAGTGCAGCGGAGCGAAGCGGTGCAATAGTGTACAATTATCCATTTCAGTGGACTTATAACCCTGCGCGATTCTTCATAGTTGACAGCCATATTTGAACTCTGCAAAACAAGGACATCTGGGCAATTATTTCACTTTGTTGAAGGACATAAAATCAAATGTAAAATTTTACTTCATTTGGTCTCATATTTGGTAAAGGGTTATATAACGCCACCGATGTTTTTCTGGTCGTTGATTTTAAACATACCAAGTATCTACTCCACTTTCTTAGAAATGAGATAAAAAAATTTTGTATAAGTTCAGCACTTTCGCAACAGTTTCGAATGCAATTTTCTCATAAATTTCACTTCACATGTTAAAGCGGAGCGAAAATATCATAAAAAATGGTGAAAACTAAATTAAAATCAAAAACTTTCATTACCTTTCGTTGAACTAACGTTCAGAGCTTGAGATAAGGACAATCCTTTGCACACAAAGTTCCGCTTATGAGCTTTTCTCTTCAAGTCTTGTACTTGATGGTGCAAAGTAGACTACCACAGTTTTTCTTCCTTCCGGAGTCATTTTTACACTGGCATCCCGTAAATTCTTTTCGGCTATAAAAAGTGAACAAATTGAATTTTTTTTTTTGCTCTTCCACTGCTAGCAGCAGTACGGTGTTCCTTCGAAAAGATATAAGCTGCTCGATTCCCTAGCCCCGCGGGTAGAGAAAGAATCCACCAACTCGAGGCAATGGAACACATGTCCTGGAATTATACGACTCCTTTGAAGGAAAAGGAATATCGTCGTCGAGAGAATATTGGAGACAAAGAGCGGTGAAGATGGTGGGAGGACTTTATTTTGGTTTCATAAATTTTAATAAAAACACACTTTTGATGGTTTTTTTTTTCCTTTTTTTGCTTTTTTGTGTTTTTGCGTCCTTCTATTCTCTCCCCCCTCCGCCGTGGAATGTATTCTTCTTAAGGACTCACTCTGGTTTATTTATAGTGGCAGCATTTTTTCCTTGTTGCATATTGTTCGCCCTTATCGGGGGTGCTAGGTGGAAGGAAATTCATGTTATTTTAGTTTTTTATGATCGAGAGATTCAGGACATAATGTTGCAGAAGGGACATTCATTTGGCTAGGGTTTTTCTCTTTTTTTTTATTTCCTTCTCCTTTTGACAGGAGAAGATTAAAAAGAATAGTGATTTTTGGGGATTTTTTCTTATTTCTAGTTACGAGCGGTAGTTAGTTTTGTATTTTACCAGATAGACATAGGTACCTACAGATAGATATCCTTCAAGAGAGTACAAAATTTAATTAAAAAAATTAGTTAGTTCTTTAAAAAAAATTTGTTTTTAGCTTATCTTTGAGAGACTGCAAATGCGAGCAGATGCAGTCTCTGGCATTTTCAATGTTTGTTTTTCTTGTCTGTCGTTTGTACATACCTACTGATCCTTCTTCTAGTGTCCGCTTCTACATAAGTCGAGGTAGTTAAGGAAGATAAGAAACGGATAATACAGAGAACCTGTGGACTCATTGGAAGGATGTCTAAGGTGAGTTCTGTTTTAATTCTATTTAAATATACAATCTTTTTTAAATTGCTAACTCAACGTCTCTTTTTTTTAAAAGAAGATGGTAAGAACTCCAAGATTTGCACCCTACTGTTTGCCATAAGTTCGCTAAGTGCCTTAGACTAACGAAGTTCCTGAATCTATAGATAAATTCAGGATATACTAGTATAGTTAGTTCAACATTTTTCGTGCCTAAGGTTGAAGTGAGGAATATTGGCAATATGCATGCTCGATACTTTTTAAAAATATATAGAGCTACCTTGAGGGAAAGTCGGTTTTCGCGACAGGTCCATAGAATCAGGGCCTAGCTTCTCACATCCATGTTGTGCTTGTTATACTCTTTACATGAATGAAAGGGTCCTACTGTTTAATGCCATGTCCGAAGTACAATTGTTTATTTGAGAAACTTTTTCATGACAGTTATACTCTTGGATGTTTGCCAGACGTTTGTCAGGATGAAGCCGTTGAGCTGAAAATGGGATTTATCCCTGAGAATGGTTTTGCGATGAAAATCGGGATCATTTCTGTGAATATGTCGGACCCAATCACTGAAGTTATGTCGCAGCTGATAGTCTTTCGAGTGCAGTTTTTGGTCTAAAATGATCTTCTAGAGATGACGACCCAAGTCCTTTCTTAAAAATCGCTAAGCTGGTCACAGAGATGCCCAAGGACTGAGCCCTGTGGAACTCTCATTTTTATTTTTGCACCTCGTCCTCGGCTTCATACTGCTGTATTTTTATTTTGTCGAAGTAATTCGTCAGTATATATTAGTATTAGGTCAGGTTAGGTTAAAATGGCTGCCAGTCATCCTCCTCTTCATCCCTGCAGCTTCTGTAAAACTCGTCTGAATATACACCAAGGCTAGTTGGGAGCTTTCCTATTACATATTGTCTTGTGATGACACCTACATACATAGATCAAATTCAGATCTAGTTTTGGACAAATCTGTTTTGTCGCTAGACACGTTATTCTCAGAGGAGACCGAAGCCAAAAGGTAGTCGTTTCCCCTCTAACAATTTCGGAGTCTGATGTTCTTAAAATACAGGTTGGAAGTACTGCTTTTGGGTCCGCTTTCAGCTTCTGCAGTGCTGGCAGCTAGAACTTTGGTTATCAAACCTGGTCTTAGCCACGCCAATAGTCGCATGTGCTGACCAAATGTCCGGGAAACTTTCCACAGTTGCTGTTTAGTCGTTGGGTGGCGTGTGGGATGGAGCGCAGCTTGAGGTCATAAACACGGAAGAAATTCCTAGTAGACCAAGAACTCGCACCCAGATCCCTTTTAAACCCTTCGAGCCTTCAACAATTTTTCGGGCTAGTAACCTTTATCTTTCTATTAGCAACTGGAAAGTTGCCAAGCTGGAAGAGCCAAAAGGGGATAGAAGATGCACGGTTATCGTGGTCAACACAAAGTCCCTGGCTCCCTTGGATAGATTTAGATAGATTTAGACTCCACAGCGCATCTGCATCTGACCCATTTCTGGAATCGGATACATCCCTCTGGTGTTCACATATACAACCAGGTACTTAGGCCTAATCCTAGACAGAAATATAAATAGGAAACCCAACATCCTGAAGCGAGTTAAGAAAGCCATCACGGCTCTGTACTGATTCAAGAAATCTCTTGAAAATAAGTGGTGTCTTAAACCTCGAATTACATATTGGCTCTATAAATCCGTTATCAGGCTCATACGTATGGCTTGATCGTCTGGTGTAGTGGCCTGAATAAGGCTATCCACTGCAACTACCTTAGTCATGTGCAAGGAATGGCATGGTTCTGCCTCAGAGGAGTTTTGAGAACCATTCCAACTGCGGCTATGGACAAACTATTCCACATGCTTTCGCTCGATATATGCATATTGCAAACAAGTGTCAGCAAATGCTGCCATTCTGATGAAAGCAATCCTTTTGACTGTGAACTGGCCACTTGTCTATTCTAAATAAACTAGAATGCATCCCAAAGGACACTGACTACAGCCTCATGCAGTTCCAATTAAATAAAATTTTAAAACCTATATACCCAGCAGGATTGACTGGGAGGGTGATATAGGGTCTCGTAATGGATCCGTTTGCTTCTATACAGACAGGTCCAAAACGGAAACGGGTATGGGGGAGAGGTGTTGTCTCTTAAGAGACTGCAAAATCTCCGTTCGCCTTCTTAATCACTGTAGCGTGTTCCAGGCGGAAATCAAAGAGGGTCTGTCCTGGGTAAGTACAATATTATAGCCGAGAGGGCTGTACCCATTTTTACCCATAGTCAAGCCGCAATTAAATCCCTGAATTCGGTTACCTCCAAATCCAAAGCTGCCCTTAATTGCCGCTTATCTCTTAACGAGAAGGTGGGACAATTTAAAATTCACCGCTTAGGGGTGCCGGTCCATAGGAACATTCCAAGAAATAGCACCAGGCACGGCACAACTCTGTCGATTCTACCGGAGAAGGGGAATCTCACCATGTCTCTCGCTACGTGTTAACTACAACCAACTTAAGCAAAATGCGGTAAACGTTACTAACCGCAGGTTAGAGCAGCATGTGCTCTAACACGAAACAGTTCTGCCCCAAGCTGGATCTTAAGCGCTCCAATAGTCTAATAAGACTAAAGAGATCCTTCATCAGCACAGTAGGCTGGGTCTCCTGGCAAACGATTTTTGCAGAAGCTGCATGGATGAGGAAGAGGAAGAGGCTATTCTTTACCTCCTATGCACCTGCCAAGCTGTCTCAACTTGAAGAAAACTGTATTTAGGAGAGTAATTCTTTGACAATCTTGGCCAACTAGCTAACATAATCATTAGCCGCCTTCAGAACTTTATAACAAACTCATGTTGGTTCAACGGGTAGATTGAGGACACTAGATCCTGTGGTATCGCAATGCGCCTATTCTGGCCTAAGTGTGGCTCCACTTACTGTACCCTACCAATTGACACCAGCTTTATTAGACTCGTAATGCAATTGTGTCATTCTAACCCTGGCGTTCATTACATTTTCACAAACTCCAACTCAACGTCTCTCCGTCTACTTGGATGATTTTCCAAATCCGAATTCGAATCAAACAAAATCAGGCAGCTTTATCGAAGCGAAACCCCACCGAAACCCATTCATCTGACAAGTGCTCTTAACTCTGGCTGCTAGTACCCAATTAAGTCATGATGTTCGCCAGACAAAGTGTACAATTTCACGACCACATGCATGGACGCAACTCTGCAATTAATGTTACAACCAGCATATCCTGAAAAATTATGTTGCAACTTCAGAAAGAAAAAAAAAAAAAAGGATTGATGTGTGTGCTTCACAATCCGGTAACATAGGTATGTAGGTAGGGGGACGTCGACTCTAATTGGATGCTACACACACATTTAATTAGGGTCCACTTTGCGTACACAATTAATAACAATTACGCTCAATTTGGTCAATTAAAACGCAGAAGATCCCAGCCCCAACCGTACACAAGTGGTCACAGTAGTCCTGAAGAGTCCTCGACGTTATTTATTGTATTATTCGGACTATTCGATACACTTGTTCGCAACATGTACACAACAAACAACTAAAATAAAGCCGAAACATTATTCAAATTGGCTACATCAAGTGACCATTAAAAGCCGCGCGCTCGCTCGCTTTTTAGTCCTTGAAAAGGAGACCACAGCAGCAGCGCCTCCGGCGGTGTGATGTGTCTTAAATTTCCCTAAATATTTGCATAGCAATTTGAGCCACCAATGAACATGAAATCCGCAGTTTGACAGGAATCAATTTCCAGTCCAGAGAGCGAGAGAAAGAGAAATTACCGCTAATTACAGGGCATTAATTTAATTTCGAACGATTTCGAGGGTTCGCCCGTGGAGGTGTAATTATTGCGTAGCTGGAGGACGTGCATTGCAAAGTGAATGGTCAATAATTTGTTTCCACCCATCGCGTACACAATTGATCCGGCATCAATCAAGCTCAATTAGACGGGGGTTTAGGCGGGACACTCGAACCGGCTGGCGTATTTGTCTGAAGCCCTCTTCCCATCAATCACCCGCCAAGTGGTGGTTAATCTCGCCGCGATAAGCATCTAGTTTGGATTTGGATTAATTCATACGAGCCCATGGACACAACAACACGCATTCTACCATTTGGTGTCTTCGCCGGCCGCGCGATCAGTGATCGGTGAGTGTCATTTGTTACCTAAACGACCATACATCAGTTTTGAAGAGATTACTTGAGTTTGAAGGTTTTTTCTTTGAAATGGAGTAGACCCTGCTCGGGGATGGATGATGACAGGTGAAGGAGCTTTTCACCTTTGGTCGATGATCGATCGGACAGAAGCTTCGTGGACGTTTTCGAAGATTTATCGATCGCCCTTGGAACTGTCACCGGCCGCGAGGGACACACCGCAGCACCGGATGGAGAGGGTCACGATCACGAAATGATGTGAAATTCAAATTTTTTCGTAGCTTCGGAGTCAAAGAATGATAAAATATGCGTTGTTGACGACTGTGGATCTGTCATGATCCAATTGCGGTTGGATTAAGTTGTTCCCGAAGCGCATTGGCGGTGCCTGAAGGAAGCGATACATAAATCTCGCTGTTGTTTGTTGTGCGAGACACTTTAATTAAGTGATGCGACATGGGACATAGTCCCATGGATGGAGGGTACATCCCAAATTAGGTTGGCTAGTTAGCGCTAGTGGATGGGAGTTTGTTACGATACACTATCTCGTGTGTTGTTTGGAAGAGTCCGCTGGATATGGTGATTTGTATTTTGTTGAGATTAAGAAGCAATTTCTCTTCGGGTGACAGGAAGCCTGCAGGGGATTTTCATTAGTGGTATCAGACATTATTCAAATTGCACGAGGTAAGCAGGATGAATGGAATTATACAAAAAAAAAAATACTCTAACGATCGAGACGGGAACCGGAAATGATGGCTGAGATGATGATGCTTTAGAATTAGAAAATTCTCTGCTTGCGAACGCGTTGTGAAGATGAAACTTTGAAAAACTACACGTGGTTCAGTTGTAATCACTTGCAATATGTAGTAAGACTTGTAACCTCGCCAATGTACCCATCTGATAGGGTTGTTGTTATTTTTTTTTTTTGACTAGAACGAGGGCTTTTAGTTCGAGTCCCAAAAAACACCTACAGTTGCAGAAAATATCCTTGTTTTCTTTTCCACGGATTGGTTTCGCGAACGTCTGAGAAACATCCGAGAGTACATTTGCCATGAGAAAGTTTTATTTTAAATAGACAGCTGTACTTAGATTATTGTATGAGGTCCTGGGTACTGTACAGATCTGTAGCGCGGAATATTTTGTATTTTAACTTTTGTACACGTTCACACGAAGGAGAGGATCAGCCGCAGCACCACTACATAGAGTTTCTTTGGAGTCTCCTATATCTAACCGAAAATTTCTTTACCGTTTGTTCTAAGTTTCTCTCCCAGCTGAAGTTTGGTTCAAGTAAAGTGCTTAGGTACTTGGCACTGGATGGTAAAGAGAGTATGTAGTTGCATTAGGAGCAGTTCTGACTTGCTGGGGTTAAAGCTAATTCCACAACCAGTAGCTCAGGTAAACACCTTTTCAGTACCTCCTTCTTAAGTGGACATATTACAGTATCACTAGTATTATCTTAAGATCCCAGACTTTTACTGCGATTACAGATTACGTGTCGGATTATGCTAATGATGTGGTCATTCTGTCAGCAGGGAAGTTCCTTCCAGGTCTAAGTGAAAGGCTGAATCTCGCATTACAATTAGTGGAGGAGTGGGCTGGCAGCAAAGGACTGCAAAAGACTCTTTACTAGGAAAAGATCGATCCCTAGCATTAGCCCGACCAACATTAGTGGAATTGAATTCAGACTCTCGAGGTCGGCGCGATATCTGGGTGTAATTCTGGATTCCAAATTAAACTGGGAGGACAACATCGATGAACGGATCAAGAAACAATGGATCTTGTATAAAAAAGTGTTCAGTAATTCATAGGGCTTCAAACCAGCCGTGGTATACTGGCTGTACACGCCGATTGTAAGACCCATTCTTATTTATGGTTCACTGGTATGGTGAAGAACCAGGCTAGCTGTAGAGGCTTGTTAGTGGAGACCCAGTTTCGCTCCAATCTGTAGCGCCACCTAAGTAAGTAACCTTACAACCATACAGAGGGCAGAGAGTGGCAATGGAGACCATGCTCAGTCTCATTCTGCTGGATTTGTACTACAGCAGTCAGACGGCCAAAACTACTATAAGACTAAAGGGACTACGATCATGGTCATCGAAACCTCATTGGCATGCATCGATACTTTCTCGACCAACGGATTTACTGATCACATGACCCCGATGCTTGTATTGGAAAGGAGATTTGCTTTACGAATTCCGGACAGAACCTACTGGAAGCACCATAAAACCAAGAATAAAAAGAAGCTGCTCTTCTACACCGACGGTCCTAAAATGGACATTGGCGCAGGGGCTAGGGTCTATTGCGAAATTCTAAATAGATCGTTCCCTTAGAATGAATGAGAATAAATGACGATTGTAGTGTTTTTCAAGCCGAAATCATGGCCTTTACTTAGGCTACATATACCGCAGACTCTCGCATTTGTTGCAATCCCAATAAGTTCCTTAAAGAAAAAATTTGAGGATTAAGCCATTGGTCGAGCTTATTGACGATAGACCCATCTAGGCACATGTGGGTGCTAGCCGACCCCAAAACACGAAGAGATCTGTTTCTCTGGTGAATCTCAATCGTCATAATACACAGGTCCTCTCTGGCATAATTACTGGGCACTGTGCCATTGGTATTTATGCGGAGTTCCTCGGTATACTACACAACGACTATTGCAGCAGTTGCAGGAACAAAGTAGAAATTGAATCTGTCCCACACCTGCTATGTGACTATTCTGCCCTATCTGCCAGAAGAATGAGAACTCTTGGTAGTTACTTCTTCACTGACTTGGAGGACGTGGGTAATGTCGACCTGATGGACCTCCTGCGATTCATATCACTATCTGGGTGGTTCTAATACAGCGGTTTTGTTTCAACGTTTCCTGGGTTAAATAATTGGGCACAATGGACCGAATCCAGCCACCTATTTGTTCGTTTACTTACCCAAACAAATGGGTAAAAAATCATGCTCTTGTTCCTTCATTTCCAGCACCTAACCAGTGAAAGTACGTCGTCGTGCGTTGTCTGCTGCCTTCAATTCCTATGCTAACTAGACCTTATTGGCCATTTAGGTCAAGATTTTTATGCAAAATGCGGTTCAAAGTGGTTACGGATACGGCTCAATTCCTGTGATTGTCTCCAAATGGACACATCTGGGTTTTCAGTCACACTTTCAGCTACGGCGGCGATATTTTCTGCTGACCTTGTCGAATGAATATGAATTGGAGTCTACACATAGCTAATCTGTTCAAGCTTATCGATTAATTTCACTATAGCTGTGCGTAAAGGCGCTTGATGATGACCAAAAGCAGTACGAACTCTACGAACCGATTCCTCAATATTTTCACCGTCTTTGTGGTGAATTTTCAGGGTTGGGGTCACAATCCCGAAAAATTGGCTTGGGTACGAAATATAACAATATAACAATGTAACAAAGCATCTAATCCTTTTCGGCGCAGGATCATAAGTCCACAGGTTATATATCCACAAATCGATTTGTGCATAAACAGTGGAATATGTATGGGGGGGCATGCTGGCCCCCTGCAACCCCCCTGCTTGGAGTCACTGTTGGATTTGGAGTAAGTGCGAGGTTGGGTATATGCAAAATTTTTTTAAATCCATACAAAAATTTTCATATTCGGGATTTTGTTTTTCGGGATTCTGTCCGACTCCCGAATTTTCACTATTTCATAACGTTGTGCGAATATGTATCATACCTCCTAGCCTTAAGTTATCAAAAATCATCGCGATGATAGTTGAGTACTGACAGTTCAACAAATGGCGCGTAATTTAAAATAACACCTCTTGTTGGATGACCCTTTCGAACAGGAAGGCTGATGAATCCATAGAGATTCTAGTGACATTGAAGCCAACTCTACATTCTACTTATATCCGTAGGTAGGTATGTAGTCTATAAACTTTTTATCAACTGTATTCATTACAAATTCTATTTCACTTTCCTAGCTTCCTGTTAAAGCCTTTGACAACTCTTAGCTGTATCTGCTAAAAGTATCTTCTATCAAACTAGTCGTAAATTAGTTACCATCCATCCCATGAAAATGACAATCCTTTGTTGTGCCTTCAAGAGTACCTATCTACTTTGAAATTCCATTCAATATTTCATAAATAAATAAACCTTTTATTACCAAAGTAGGTACGTTTCTACTTTGAGATACAATGCAAAGCAATAAACGCAAAACTTCTTTCCGCCAGATAATTGCTTAGCAAATATTTTCATTTTATTACATCTCTACTCAGATAAAAACAAAAAAAAAAAAAAAAAAGGAAGAAAAGTTCGAAACTAATTAAATACAGTTTTAGGCCTTTTAACTCTCAAGACTGGCGCCCATACCTTTTACCCATATCGCGGCGGTACTTGAAGTTCGTTTCGAAAGAATAAAAAAAAAAATAAATCTTGATAATGAATTTTCCAAACATTCTTCAGACTTTGGCCGGCGCGTTCGTCCTTCACCTCTTGCAATCATCTTTAGGCCAAACTTTGTAAGTCTACCCCCACTGCGTATGGAGTTGTATGAAACAAAGAACAGAGCAGGGGAACAAAAAAAAAAAAAAAAAAAGAATTTATAACAACTTGACTAACTTTTGATTACTAAACTGTTGTAAATTCCTAACTCACCCATTCTCTCCTAGACAAAAAGAAGAAGAAACAATAGCAGCTCCCCTGCCAAGTGGGTGTCAGGATAATCTATTGAGTTGAAGCAATAAAGTAACCGAACAGCAGCAGCAGCAGTAGCAGGCGGAAGGAGGTGAATTTCTCATTAAGGAAACTTTTATAGTTGCGCATCGTTTCCATCTTTTTTGCACCCCCAACCCATGGCCACGTACAAGTCGAAACAAAGAGATACAATTAAACGAGTGGGCGTACGAGGTATGAGGAGGCTAGAGCGCGCTAAAGAAAGGAGTTCTCAGTCCGTCCCTTAAGGACCTTATCTCTTTTGCACCACTGTATGGGTCACCTTCGTGGGGCAATACATCATGTGGATCGATGAGCCGCCGAAAAGGAAACCTATTTTTGTTTTTTTCTTACTTCCTTTCTCTCTCTCTCTCTCTTTCACTCAGCCAGCCAGCTCTAGCAGGAGAAAGTAAAATAAAAATCCTCCAAGTTGTCGACACTTCTGCGACGTGACTTTGTTAAGAAGTTTTCAAGTTGACTCGCACGTTCACTGGATTCCAGATTGCTAGGATTTCGATACCCAAGTTTTTAGGGGGGATGGAGGAGCAGTGTATGTACAGCAAAGTAGAGTGGAACGTGTCGCATAGTAAAACGTGTTGCTTGACTTTCTACGCTTGGGCGTATGTGCGAACCCCAAGACGGTAGTAATGCTCATTCTGGAGGATAACTCTAAAATGCAATAATTGTTTGTTTTCAATTTCCTCGTAATTTTTAATGTCGACGAAGAGGAGAAAGGGAAGGGTAAAACTAACGAGTGAAGCTGTACTCGAAAGAACTACGTGATTAAGATGCGGACAGAAGGTGCAGATGGAGGTCTCTGAATTATGGCGGAAACGCATGCAGAAGTAACTCTAATGGTTGATTTGGATTTGCGTTAAGTATGGAAAAAGGGTGAATGCGAGTAATGACCTTATTTTTATAATCGTCGACACGTACCCACATACATAAAACATAGGAGAAGGAATTACATCCATCATGTGGAAACTGATTAATTCGCTGAAATTGCGTTAAGGTTTTCAAAGATGACTTTACATAGTATGGGATGTTTAACCTCGGACACCCGCAGAGATGATAAAGCACTGTTTTCTTTCTCGCTGTTATTGTTGCACTTGCGACAGTCTGCGTTAAATGAGATGCCTAGTCTGGACGCTCTATCTTGCAGATCAAGTCCTCTGGACCAATTTTAATAGGACAACATCTGTTTTGATGTGACACAATTCCGCAATCCGTGCCACCTAATCCTATCCTCCAATAGAAAGGATTCTACCTTAATATTTCTAAGGAGTGAACATACTTCGTGAGGGGTCTATTAAGGGCTAAACCAAGCCCCGTCGATATATGTTGCTGCACCCCGGGCCCAATACCCTAATAAGGAGAGTTCCTCTTTGCACTATTCCACCAGCCTACAAGATGTGTTCAATGCTAGAGCCTTGATGGCAGGATGGCTGTCAATAAGGACGGTAATATTTCGGATGTATGTATGGTTATCTATCTGTTGGGTGTGGAACGTATGCCTTCATCTTCGAACGAAACTATTTTCACAAATCTTTCCTTTGCCATCCGCTCGACGGTAGATGCCAGTTAGCTATTAGATCTACCATCTTACTTTTAATTACACACGCATCTTAACTCTATTAATAAGCGGTAAGCTTTGAGTATTGCCAGCATTTCCGCCTGGAAGACACTGGACGAATTTGGGAGCCAGTATGACTCAGATATCTGGAGTGTTTCAGTGAAAATTCCAGCACCAACTCCGCACTACTTTTGAGCCCTTTTGTACTTTATCACTTCAGTCGGTTAGAGTCATCGTTACCAAAATATATGTATGTAGCTATGAACGGTTTAGCATGCCAATACCCTACTTTTCTAAATCTAAACCGCGGTGGACGGTGATATTTTTATTGTGGAGGTCAAGTGGTATAAGATGCAGTAAATCATTCAGAGCATCCCGTCGTATCTATAGCCACTGTTCTTTGCACTTTGCTCAGTTGTGTTATGTTGTAGTCTTTCCTCATTGTAGGCCTAAACTATTCATCTATAGGAGAGAATGGGGCGTGCCACTGCTATAAGATAAGACTATCTTCAATCGAAGTTGGCACTTCTTACTGAAGATTTTACTGCAGATATAATAGGGTACACATACTTTTTGACTCACTGCTTTAAGGTCCATTGTGAGCTTTGAATCTAGTGCAACTCTTAGGTACTCCGCACTGAAGGTAGGTTTCTTTTGGTTGCCGTGGTAAAGACCATCTGTTAAGTTTGCCAGGATTGACACTGCATCCACAACAAGTAGCCCATGTGCTTACTTTATTTAAAGTACCGCCGATGATCTCACTAAATATAAGCTATAGAATAGGAGATACTATGTAACTACTCCTCCCTGACGTGTACCTCTGTAGATGAACTTGAATGAAATGCTGATGCCAAGAGTTAATTGAATGATTCTAGCTCTTAGCATGATCACTATCCAATGGCTTATAAACTTCTCCAAGAGGGATTAAATTATTTCGCATAACTTCATGGAGCGCTGTTCCCGGGCAATCGTCCCTTTAGGGTAGGTTCTTGCTCCAAAATTTGTAAGTAATCCGAATGGCATGTTACTTTGGATCCCAAATCAAAAACTTTAAACTCCAACTGAACAGCCAAATTATTCGGTACTCTGATATTTCATCGACAATCTGAATTATTTCTTGCATTTCCTGGATAGAAAGGACTCGTAAATATTCCAGCCGAATTGTAGAGATCCCCTATGCATCCGGGTCTCTTGTCGCTTGCCAAAAAGGTAAAGTCATAGTTGGTCATAATATCGCTGTTCGAAAGTCGAATTCTCAACATATTCGAGACCGAAAATACACATACGTAAAATCGCAAATTTTACGAATCGATTTCTCATTTGACGTTTTGTTACGTTCATCGAAAGCCTCTATAAAATCACGGGTACAGCTATCTGAAGAGGAAGGGAAAAAGTAGAAATAATTGAAATAAATGTTGATTCGAATTGGAACAAAATCGTTTGTACAATTGAGCAAATCCTCAATATGAAAACTAGAGAATTCCCAGATGAGTTGATTTCCTGGTGGTCTTAAATAGATAGCCACAGTCCAAATTGTCATAGTCCTTTGCGAAATCATCAAAAGTGTAGCTACTATTCGCCAGTAAGTTGATATCCTTGTCACAGTTCTTCACAATCGATACAAGTGCGGAGAATCCAGCTGAAGGCTCACTAGTATCGGCGATACTTTGAATGATGCCTAAATTGGATTTTATACTAAAAGGCGAAAGCCTTCCTGTGAAATGACCGCACAGTTTGGCTACTCGTTGTGCCTCGATAGGTAACTTTCCGGAGAATAGTTCCACATAATCGTAGCTACACGCCATTGCTCCTTCAAAGTCGAACTCCTTGAACTTGACTACGATTTTGGAACCCTCCGGGGCGGTTATATTCCACACGCAGACTGTGTTGGGCGGGTTTTTACTATTAGCCTTCTGTTTTGGTGACGCACATTTCGTCGCCATACTAAAGGAGGAAACCCTTTCGACTGTAGTACCCGTCAGTTCGGAAAACCAACGAGATTGGCTGGTTTGAGCGGAACTCTTCTTCGTAGTTGTTGCCACAGAGTACAACTGGACCTTGAGAGTACACATATACTGTCAAGTTGTCAAATTCACAACCACCCGTTGGAGAGTCTTCCAGCATGAATTCCTTAATCTATAGCAAGACGCTGTTTTTAGAATCCGATGGCACCACTGTGTAGTTACAAGTCAAATTGTAGTCATACGCCGCCGGATAGTTTGGACTAGACAGGAATTGTATATCCTTGCCGGCCTGGAATAAACCACCACAATTCCGTTCGAAATTCGCAGTAAAGCCAGCACAGAGGATTTAACTCATTTTCTTTATAAATGCTCATACCACAGTACAACGAGAATGGCACTTCTGGGTCAATCAAGTCCATCAAGTCCTTGGCCGAGATGTTGGAAAAGCAATTCTAAAATTCATTCTGAAGCCGATACGGTTCTGGGAGTCCATCTACGCTTAACATGAACTGAGTCTATTCAAAAATTGTTGCTCTTCTTGGGAAGCATAATACTCCTTAAAAATCCGAACGAAGCAGATGGTAAAATAAAACTTCAATCACCGGACATATTTCCTTTGAACACCTCTATCAGATGAATTGGTTGCTTGCATGTGGTTCTCCAAGTTACACAATGCACATCTAGAGATGTCAAATTTAGAGAAGTCTTAGAAATTAGCGGAAATACGTAGTTTGTTCCAAGCAAAGGGCTTTGATATACGTATTCTTGAGGTGGAATCAATATCCAAAAAGCTATCTACAAATTTACAACAAAGTTAATGCAATGGCATTGTGCAATCCGTCAGGTATGAATCCTTTAAATAATTTTGGACCACTGGACTCAGTGGTAAGCTTACTTACATAGGTGGTGCTAGAGTTCGGGGTGAAGCTCGACCTTCACTAGCAACTCTTTACAGTTAGGCCGGTTCTTCGTTCACTGCCTTCAGTTGCGCACTCCCAGTCAGTCTTTCTAAGGCGAGGTTGTCCCCTACTATGCGGGCCGGAGCATTTGTGTCCATCCGCTCTACCTGTCGTAATCATCGTCGCTGTACAGCTCGTATATGTAGTTTGTCGTCGAATCTTCTCCTCCAAAGCCCGTCAACGCAAAGGAAACCGAAAATTTTATGAAGAATCTTTCTCTCAAGGTGGAGGTGTAGAGTTGGAGTTGATAGTGAGAGGCAAAGGTGAGAACGCTTATGCTCTCATATCACCACATTCAATATAAAACATCAACTTTATACACAGGTATGAATAATGTATTTACCTTTTACTGAAATAAATACTCACTTGAAATTTGCTGTAATGTGAGGTGTAAACGACGTGCCTTTGTGTATGGCGTTACGTGCGAACATCTTGACTTTAGTCCTGCTGTATGCTTTCAAGTAATCACTGATTCCAAGAAAGGATGCAGCACAGTTGAGAGCTATCAAACGCAGGTATAGAACTCTTTCACCCTCAAAGGAACTTTAATTATGCAATTACAAGGAACTGCTAGAAGCGCAAGGTAATTATGCCAGGACTACTCGAATCGTTTCGAACTATGTAGGTCATGGGATCCTTACCAACTTTAAATCAATATTTTTGAAGATACAATTCGTTTGAAGTGATCTAACAGCTACTGAACAAGTTGATGTGTGCTTCCTAGCCTCACGATGAGAACACAATTCTTTCCCCATTAGATTGCATCAATGGACATGGTGCACTAGCATTCCGTCAATACTCATTGTAGAAGAAAGGATGTCTGCTGACTAGACCATCTGCTAAACCAATACATAGATTTATATCGGATAAAAGGAATAAAATTTAAGTTCGACACCGGACTAACAATTTGAATAATTTCTGTAGCAGGGATCTAAGTAGCGCATCCTTTAGGAAACGTTCCCTACAAATCACAGTGCTTCTCTTATGCTCCTTCATAATTTAATCAATTGACTTCGAAATTAAATTACACTCCTGTTAACAACTATCGAAAGGATTCGCCCCCTACTGTGATTGATAGGAATTGAATTAGCCCACTAGCATGCAATTATGAAATTCCGCATGAAAACAGTTTGTAATTGCCTTCAAAGAAAATGCATCCTGGGCCACTAGGCAATAATTTGCCTAAAACGTTGTGCAACATACATACATAGACCCGACCGCAGACAAGCCTATACAGCCTGCGGTTCCTGTTAGATTGATTGATTGTTGGCATTTCTTGAAAGCCATTCAAGGCACGTTATTTGGAAAATTAATATTTTAAGTGATTCAAATAATTAATTGTACAGTTTCAGTTTGCTTGCACTCACACAAAGCACCTAAGTATCTAAGTATCTGGCAAACATCCTACGTACACATACTGTATCCTAATAACCTATCCTTCCGAAACAGAGCAACTGAAGCAGCTAAATTTTAGTACTTACTCTAGGAGCTAATAAACTCCTCTTGTAGGTGCAACATACAATCTAAGGCAACAAAGTAGGTAGGTAGGTAGGTAGGTAGGTAGGTAGGTGGATGTCTTCAGGTGATTTCAATATTTCAACATTTAGAGCGCACTTTGCCACATGCAAGAGGATGAAATTGCTTGCCGCAACATCCTGTATCAAGTTGCACACATTTATTCAGTGCCCAGCAGAGAAGGACTACTTGCTCCATCTGCTTATTGTTTGTACCTTCGTAAACTGTCCCATTATTTTGGATCCTAATGATTCAACCAAGGATATGGCTTGTACTCGCTCTCTCTCGCTCTCTCGCTGTGAATCCATCTGAGAATCATAACACTTGGGCTAAATATTTGCATAAATTGTAGTTAGGACGCCCTGGGTGCGCGCCTGTTTGCACACATGACCCAGTTCTCGTGCCCTATCTTTACGCTGCTACTACTGCTACTGCTACTACTGCATGCTGGTCCGGATGGACAACAACGTCTAAATCAAAATGTTTGATGAACGCAAATCCTTGACGCAAACATGCTTCATCCTCCGTCACACACGTACACACACACATACACAGACCGAAAATCCAATGCATGGCAGGCGTTGAAATATGAAACCTCGTGACAACATGTTCATCTGAAAATTACATCAAATCGCTCCAAGATCCCCAGATGATGGTCCTGTGTGTACACTCGGATGATATGGATGATATGGACGATGACGACAACGACAACGACGACGCTTGGCTTGCATGCACCAACCACGAGGGGAGAAATTAATTCATCACTTTTCTTCGTCCTGTGCAGCTGGATTAATTCATCCTCGCTATGACATGGGGTTCTGTTTGTTGCTGTCGGTGGTGGTACTGGTGGTGGTGATGGTAAAAGTCTCATTTTTCCATTTTTACATCGGTAGCTTCGCGCGAGGGTATCTCAAGGATTCACTTTCATCTCTCACCACCACCACGAAAGTTGTAAAGTGATGCTGAAATATTAGGACTTATGGTCAGGATTAGCCAAACCACAAGCACTCTCTGTGGGATGGACATCTGCCCACTTCTGGGCGAGAAAGTGCACTTTTCCCTCACAGTGCGGGTGTGGGGTAGGTGAATTTATGGGACCGACATGCAGTCGGTCTTAGGCTAGATGCAGCAGCCGTGTGGAGTTCTGTGGCGATGGCGTTTTGACCGGCGGCAGCGGCGACGTTGGAACTAAGCAAACAACGGCACATGAACATTTGCCAAAGTCGTAACTTTGGGATGAAACTTACACACGACGACGACGTCGGAGTGAGGATAAGTTGCTGGACTTTGGCTCAATGCAAGCTGCTGGGGAGTGACTTATTGTCGGGTTGAGAAAATGGATTTATAAGCCTGAATGGTGTATTAATGTTGTCCAGCGCAGGAAGTTGTAAGAGTCACCAGTGTGATAAGTTTTTGGGGTAATCCTTGAGAATTGTACAATTGCATAGTAATTGGTGTTGTCCTTGAAGTTTTATTACAACTTGACTGTGCATCATGCGTCACCTGTTACCTGGAACTCACGACCAGTTATGAATTCCAGGAATCTTTCCTAATTCCAAGGATCCATCTCACAGCAGGGATGGGTGTGACTATTGAAAAGATCAACTGAGAGATAAAGGAACCGTCACATTAATTTCCTCGATCGTAACAGAAAAAAGAAATGACCTCACGATCCTTATCGCCGAATGTGTGGGTCTCCTCCTACGAATCACTGTCAGATTCCAACAGCGATTTGTCAGTTGGTTGTCACCAAGATTAATGTTGCCGCCGCGATGTCAGACCTGTCAAAATAATTAATAAAAATATATTTTTCTCGTTTTATCGCCAGTGACTTGGAAAATGAAACGATCTCGCGCCTCGCTAGCCATCATTAATCTCTGACACCGTGAGAGCACAGTGCGTGATGTACCTACTCCGGGTCCGGGTACTGGTGCTGGTGCTGGTAAGGCAATTTTCCAGCAAAGTGAACTCTCCTGCGTAAGTGACAGATTACCAATTGTCACTTGCATTCTGACTAACACCAAGCGAAGCGCGTACTCCAACTTAGCCAAGTGACTGATGCCACATCGTTTCATCAACACCGAAACATCTTAAATGAAATTCCTTTTGTTTCACTGTGTGTTGATAGTGTGACAGGATGTTACGACGAACCGAAATGTTCATTTCGATTTTTCATCCTTACGACTCTCGACAAGGACGACGACGATGACGATGACGACGACGACGAACGATGGATGGCTGAATGACGACGGGATGAATGGGGTCGGTCGGTCGGTTGGAATGTGTGTGATGTCCTTTTCTTTTCACTCGATCAAAATTACAAGCATTTTTCATTGCACACTTCAATGGATGTGGCATGCGCGATGTTAGTGTTAGTGATGAGATGAAATAAAGACGAAGAAGACGCATCAGCAGGAAAAAGGATGTTCTACCAGATTTTTCACCTCGAGTTCGAAGTTTTCGACCATGATGATGTTTTGAAAGTGACGAAGGACACCCACTACCAACCACCAACAAACATAAGAGGAGTGTGGTTGTGAATCCTTGTGATAAGTTGTCACATTACTCGGCGGGAGCTAATGGATGTCAAGGATTAATGGGGAACGTGATAAGTTTAAGAAGTTGATTTGATTCCGGGTGATAAATGTTGAAATTACTGACTTTTGTTTTACGAGAGTGCGCTGAAGGATTCCTTACGAATCTTTCTGGTTGAGTTGATGGCATTTTTGTGAAAATAAAGCAGGAGTAGATGACTCGCACGAAGGGGTTGCAAATAT
The DNA here is from genome assembly GCA_905220385.1 of Xylota sylvarum. NCBI lineage: Eukaryota > Metazoa > Arthropoda > Insecta > Diptera > Syrphidae > Xylota > Xylota sylvarum. Next base: position 149,570,394 of record LR999957.1, on the reverse strand, counting down.
TTGTGTTTTCTAAAAAAAAATAAATAAAAGAGGTGAACAGTTCTTTGCTAAGAAGACAATGGTTTTGTACAAAAGTATAGAGACACTCCTTCGGGAGTTGTCTATTTGGATTTATTGCATTGATAGATCCAGACAATAGATTGTTGTCTTCATTTTTTAACAATTCGGTTCATACTTCGGTATAAGTGATTATTTCTGCAACATTCTTTCTGTATACAATTCTGTAGAATAATGCGTCATCTTGTTTTACCAAAGCTCGTGTATAGTTGTTGAGATACGTCAAGTAGGAACCCCTTCAATTTGTTGAAGTCATTTAAAATCTTTGAAATAATTGAAGTCAGTGAATGCATTCAATTTTTTGAAGTCATTTGAAGTCTTTGGTTTAAAACAAAAACATTGTTCAAAAGAAATTTTGTTTTATTTACTTCATAGGGTATACTTCGATTACTTCTCTATGTAACAAACTGACTTCAAAGACTTCAAGTGACTTAAAAATATTGAATGAATTCACTGACTTTAATTACTTCAAAGATTTTAAATGACTTCAACAAATTGAATGCATTCAGTGACTTCAAATGACTTCAATTGATTAAATGCATTCAGTGAATGCTAGTGACTTCAAGGTGACTTCACTGAATCGATAGAGCAATCGAAAATGTTTGCATTCATTTTGACTTCAACACTTTGATTGCTGAAAATGAATGTTTCAATCATGACTTCAAACTGAATGCTGTTTTTTTTTTTAAGTTAGAGTCATTATTTGAAGTCATTGAATTGAAACAAATCCACTTGAATTCTTAGTATGACTTCAAGGAATGCATTCCACAATGATTGCATTCTTTTACAGCACTTCTGCGCACTATCTGTTTCAGTACGAGATTGAAGAATTCACATGATAATGGACCTCCTTGCCGAAATTCGGTACATGTTTGGAATAGTTCGGAATAGTTACACAGCGTGTTTTCCAACTTCACGCGGCACAACTGAATCAGTTTAGCCGGGATCCCGAATTTGGGCATCACCTTGTAAAGATGAAAACAATGAATGCTCTCATATGCACCTATGAAGTCGATGAAGAGATGGTGAATCACGACTTGAAATTCGTTGGTCTTTTCCAGAATCTGTCTTAGTGTGAATATGTTGAAGACACATTGATACGGGCCGAAGGCTTCAGAAGTTGAATAGTATCAGTACGTTGGATAGGATCTTATACGTGACATTAAGCAGGGATATGCCTCGGTAGTTCTTACAAAACATAGGATCGGCTTTCTTGACGATGGGGCATATAGAGCCGATAGTCATCGGCCACGGCTTCATCCACCCAAACTTGGTTGATGATTTGGTGCATGCACCGTACCAAAGCATCACCACCTTGTTTGAAATGCTCCATTGGTAGACTATTAGAGCCGGTAGCCTTGTTGTTCATAAGCTTTTTGATAGCTGAGTCACCTTTATCCGAAGTAACCATTCATCATCATACCAAAGGCTCTTATTGGGTGGTGGTTGGTAGCCTATGATGGTCTCGGCTACGTCTTTGGTGATGTCGTGATACTGGTTCCACAGATTGTTGGCGTTTGTGGATGGAGAGCTCTCCGTAGGCTCTAGCTACTCCAGTTGTGATAAGGGCTCCAAAGTTGAATTTATTTTTCTGGGCGCTTTGTAGCTTCTCTTGGGATAGTCCAGTTCTGCAACAAGAAAATGGTCAGAGTCGACGATTGTCAGTCTGAAGGTTTGAGCATTGAGAATATTGGATGCATGCCTCGCATCTATTAGCACGTAGTCGATTTGGTTGTCGGTTCGACCATTTGAAGGGCGATGGGTTGCTGTGTGGATTTGTAGTCTTGGAAACCTAGTGCTACTTGTCACCGTATTATAAGCTGCTGCAGAATCGATTACCCGGAAGCCGTTGGCTCTTGTTGGAGGCTGTGGGTTTCAACTAAGCCGCCGAAGATGTTTTCCTTACCGATTTGACATCATACTCCAGACAGTCTCTATAGATACATCGAAATATGGGTCCAGAGACTGTTGTTTGTCTCGAAAAGTCTATTCCTGTCAATAGACTTTTTTTATAGAGCTGATAGGAGTTTAAAAAGTGAAGAGTGTGGAATATATGCACTGCCGACCCTTTTCCTGGAAGTTCATCTGTTCTTTCCTGAGATATTCATATGCCCTGATACCCAACATACAGTCACAGTATTGGTTTAAAATATCCCATCTTTATGGAGCTTAGGGAACAGATTCTTATTAGCCTTAATGGCTGTCTGACTGTCAAGGTGAACAGAAATTACCCTTACGACAAAGTTTCCTTCGAAGATGGTTTTTCCAACTTGTTTAATGGCTAGAATCGCTTGAAAGAGACTGCCCTCAGAATTTGAAACTCTTAGTACAGAATGTCAGCTTCCCTATGACTTATCGATTCATTCTACCTGCTTATAGCCTCCCAGCGACCCAAGATGGAGAAAGGACCGTAAGCTGCTGATGACCAGATTCCTGATTCTTTCATATCAAGTGCTGTTTGCCACGGAATTATTCCAGTAGAGATCCAGTTCCAGAGATCCAGTCTTCATAAACGATGTAAGTGTCGTTCGTAGGGATCCCAGGACTCCGATGCAGGCCGTCCTTTGAATTTTGTTAAGACGTGAAAGATGATGTTCGAAGGCTCCAACGTTACAAATCACCACCAACAAAAAAAAATAGAGATAGTGTACATCCTTGTGGGATGCCACTTTGTATGTACTCTTGAAAATCTAATGCTGTGTTAGGAGTAATAGTTGGCATATATTAAAACTTTTGCCAAGATAAGTTTGGTTAGGTTGAGTAGGGTTGTGACGATAAAACTCTAGGCACCATAGTGGGCCCATCGCGATCCCTAATGCTAAAAATTAGTTATTGAAGAAGTATCTTCCAGCGTCTTTCAGTCTACATCGAACAATATCTTAACATTCATAGAGTAGATGTGTAATATCCTCTAAAACGTGTACGTTATCGCAGTACCTGCATACATCCAAATTCATCCACACAGGCCACAAGGCCTTCTGCACCCTATGATCTTCTAAGTTTGGGCAGCAATATTGATGATTCTATTGAGAATGATTCCTTTAGTCACTTAATGGGAGCTTTGCTCCTTTTTTTCCCAATCTATACTTTCGTTACCCTCTATGTCCAGGTATCCAACATACTCTGACATAGTTCTGTTTACATTATTTCCTGAGTATGTGTCATGGGTGGGCAAGCTGCTCTTTGTATAGTGGCCAACATATCCCATGTATTCTACCAGAGTGCCATGTGCAGGGATTGGGCTAACTCCACTCCACTTCAGCAAGCTTAGGCAGTTTGAAGTGTGGTTTCTTGTTCTGCCTGCTGAAGAGAACTAGTTCTGTTTTGTCCGAGTTGACATGAAGTTCACAATCCTCAGCTCAATTGCGGAGCCTGGTATGAGATGATACCATCATTTCACTTAATGTGTCTAGGAATTCTCTCTGAACTAAGATCACTAGGTCTTCTGCAGAAGAAATGATGCTTAATCCTAGTCTGCTTAGTTCTTTAAGTCTAGCATCTATGACTAGAACCCACAGAAGGAGAGAAATAACACCTCCCTGAGTAGTTTGCATGGTAACAGATCTCCTTATTGCACTATGTCCGAGAGTGGAGTTGATATTTTTTCTATAGAGCATTTTGCAAGGCCAATTGGCTCGATATTTATCCTTTCCAGGGCAAGTTTGATAGCGCCCCGCTTTTAAGTCATTGAAAGCTTCTTCTCTGTCTAAAAAGGTAGCTAATGCAAATCTTCCTACTTATACAATTGGTAGCATCGTCGAAACCTATGATGATGACCCTTTAGCTGTCGAAGGAACCGGCCTGGAACACAAGCAATCTTTCCTTCACTCGCGACGAATACCTATTTAAAGACGTGATGTACAGGGACCGGAGCCTTGAAGTCAGTTCGATTTCCAATTCATCTCCAATGTCCAATGTCAAGTTTTTTTTTTAAATAGGTCATATAGTTAGGATCTCCAAACCGTATCAGGACCAACTATCTTATAATGAATTTTTGGCTCAACACGACAAAAGATTCACTTCACAGGTTTGCACTACCCAGTTCCATTCTCAGCCAGTGACTGTGACCATGTATCTGAGCCGCTGATAAATCCATAAACAAATGCTGACTATCGATCTGGAGTTCTTCGGTATTCTCCAGAATCTGTCCAAGTCTTGAACCTGACACCATACCCTGATGTTGATGACCGTATAATAGTAAGTATTTCATAAACCGGAAATGAGCTCAGCAATCACTGCCAAAATATACCAGTTCCCCGTTGGAATTCAAATGCCATTTAAGTTAGAAATTAAAACAAATGAACAACACTTTGATTTGTCCAGCATCCGCCTGCCTTCTTCTTTGGAAATATCCATCAAAATCAATTAGCAACTCAGATGAGCACTCTCCGAATCAAGTCCCATTTCCGGGAATCACTAGATCAGTAAAAGGTAATTAAAACCCGACAGAGCAGTAAAATAAATCTCATTCATCAGAGAAGTGACCACAAATTAAATTCGGCCGATAGCAGCCCCGCGTTCACATCCCATCCTCCAGTGAATCATCGCGCATCTCCATCAGACATCAATAAAACTCAAAACCTTCAACGAATGACAAATTTTATGTCCGATTTTTGCATTCCTCCACCTCTTGTCCATCGGCTGGAGAAGCTCCCCCACCGCCATCCAACCGACCGACGACCACTTGGTTGATAATTTATGCAAATGTCAAAATGAAAACAATAATTAACGATACATAATGGAGAGAGAGATACATAATGGAGAGACCTTAAATTCTGGGTATCCGCGTGGAAGAGAAATTGGATTAGCATTCCCGGTGATTTTGTTGCTCTGGCCGCTGGCGGGCTCACGATTTACGACCCAAGCCGCCTTTATCTCACGTACAACGATCGGACAAGCGTTTGACAGAATTCATATGCAAATCGAACTAGTGCTCGGGTATGGCCGTGTTTGAAACTCCAAACTGGTCTCCCAAGGGCTCCTCCGTGCGTTCGTCCCACAATGATTTAGGACTAATTAAGTTGTTTTATCGTTTATTAAATTTGACAATGCCATGGCCACATGGACACAAATAAATTATCCCCCGTAATTAGATAGAGCGATCGGTCTGTGCTGTGTGTGTGTTGTGGTGGTGGTGCCCTCCCTCATGTTTGTTTGTCCTACCACTTCATTATGCGGTGACAGCAATTTATCTTCGACGGCAACGCGATCGAGGGCGCAGTTGATTCTGGAAATGGGAACAGACGCCCAATCCCCCGCGAGAAGTTGGAGTAATTGGGCGTGTACACTTCAGAAGATTTTGTAATTCTCAATTAGGGGTGCGCGCGTACACTGAAAACTGATCCTCTGCATGCATATCATAGTCTCGCTTGGGCGTGGGCGGATTGTTATTCGAACGCATAAATTAGGTGCGATCTTGAGGGACGTGGTGGGCGTGTTGAGTTATCTTCGGGGGAGAAGTAGGTACTCGTATGTATAGCGTCTGGGAAACATATGCGCGCGTTGAAATCATATCTCGTCGTCGTCCTTTGGGAATGTTTACCAAGCACCTTGTACGAAGGCTGCTGCTGTATGAATCTGGTGACATCAGTCGAGAACTCTGTCTGGCTGCGATTGCAAGTCGTGCAGAGTGCCCCTGTGAGATGCCTTAAAAGGTCATATGCACTGACTGCTGTGTTGAGCTGCGGCGAGAACATCTTGTACTGCCGCGAATGATAAATGGACTTTATAAGTGCACCCAACATGACCGGAGGTAACCGCGCGGACGACAGTAGCGTGTGCAAGTTTACGTTCGTTGAACTTTTGGTTTTGTTTGTAGAGAGTACATATGTCTGGCTTCAGTCATTCCTTCTTCTTTGGTCTATTCTTTAGATTTCCGTGCTTAGAATCAGTAGTGACAGGGTTCGCAATCCCTTTTTGGGTATCAATGCAGAGTTTCCGTCAATCTACGCCTGACGCAATAAGATCCAAACTCCAGTCGTTACGAACATTTAAAGTCAACTATTCTTGAACTCAAGACTGACTGCGACAGGAATCAGCTTGAAGTATAGACGATTCTATATTGTAAGGAATTGTTGGAAGGATTGGAGTGTCTGTCTTTCTAGCAATGCTATGACTAAATAGTTGGAGAAGTAAGGTGGCGTTCTGTCTTCAATACTACTGGTGGTTGACTATCTGTTGCATACTCTGTCGAGTCATGCCTAGAGACTGTCTGTGCTAAAACGAAGATTGTCTTAGACATGATCGATGAATGTTGAACTAGAATTAGACTACCTCTGAAAACTGAGGTTGCTCTCTTCACGAGAAGGAGGATACTGACTGGTTTGCCTCAGCCAGTGCTAAAAGGCCTCACTATCCCGATCTCCAATGAAACAAAATATCTGACAGTGGTCCTGGATAAGAATCTTCTGCGGGCAAAGCCCCTCAAGTCGTTCTGTGGTGGTAGTTCTGGTAGTGCTAGGGTGGTTTAGACAAGATGTGGGACTTCTCACCGAAATAGGTCCTCTGGATCCATACGGCTATGATAAGACCGTGTCCAGCTTATGGGTCGATTATTTGATGGATGCGACTCTCGCGTAAATATGTGACTTCCTTCTGTTTTAAACTTTAAGGAAAGGTCTGTCTAGACTGTATGGGAGCTTTTCCAAGTACGTCTGGCTCTCCTCTAGAGGCTGTGCTGGATTTACCTCTCCTTGCTACTTTCATCATGGGCTGGACTATCAAAGCTATCTACCATCTTAGACGGGGTGGCTTTTAGTATCATTCACACTAGAGTTTCGAAGATCTTGCGAGACACTTGTCCTATGTTCCATGGATATGTCGTCGAATGCAATGCCACCGGAACTTCAGCAAGCATACGAATTTAGAGTCGACTTACCCCTTGCGTTCAAGACTGGCTTTGGCCAGAGTCGAAGCCTGGACTGGGCTGTAGCCAAATCTTTATGGATGTTTCCAAAACTAGTCAAGAGTCCGGTGCTGGTGTCTTCGTGGAGACCGACAACACTAGACTTCACTACTCGTTAGGCAAGCATGCCTCTGTTTTTAAGCGGGGAGCAATACTATCCTACTGGCTGTCGTGGTGGAATCGGAGTACCTGCGTCTGTAGTGATAGTCAGAAATAAGATCTCCGATGAGATTGCTAAGCAAGGTTCAGATGATAATTTTTCAGGACGGTCAGGGTCTCCATTGACGATTTGGTTTCATACGAGCAAAATTGTATGTGGCACGGCTTTTCAGGATGCAGGCAAACTAAAGGTATGCTCTCGAACGCCTTTAAGAAATCAGCGGATTCTTGCTGTCTTTTAGCAGAAAAGACTGTAGACAAGCATCTCAGTGTGCTAGGCTGAATTGACACTTCTGTCTGCAATGCTTGTGAAGATGGCGACGATACTTCGGGATCATTTCTTTGTTATTGTCCTGCCTTTGCTCGGATCAGGTGGCAGAACTTCCGTGGTGATGTGGTGATTGCTGATACTGTAAACTCCTCATCGCTGAGGTGCATCTCCATGGAATGTACTTAAATGTAAACTTGAACCTTCTTATCTAAGTCTGCCATTGATGACGAGTCTCCAACGAAAGGAACACCGAATATCTTAAAACTAATCAGCTGCATGCAGTCAACTTGGTTGGGTTAGGTGGTTATCACCGCTAAGCAGTGACACACTTAGACCAAAAAGAAGGTCCACTGTGATACAAATAAAAACCCGGATTACCGTTAGCGGAGACCTGCATGAAAACTTCCCAAATGGGACTGGAAGCAGGCCAACCAGTTTCTGTGTAAACCCATGCCGTTGAGATCCTCGAAGAAGTACTCGCCTAGGGTTTTCCTTCTCAAGACCGGTAGAGCCGGACAGGTACGCAGAAGATGTGTCATGGTTTCCTCCTCTTCCTCGTCTCTACAGCTTCTACAGAAATTCAGGTCGCGGCTTGACGGACTGTTGCGACTTCTGCTTCAAAAACACTACAGTGGTCCGGCAGTCGAGTAATGATACGAATATCCAGTGTACTGGAGTAAACTCCCGCAGCTGTTCCAGACGCTTTCTTGCATCCGTCGGTGTAAATCTCTGTCGCATATTCGTTTAGAGTTTCTCGCGATTCCTAAGCTCTTCTGCTGGGAATCCTGGCTTTGACGCTAAGGTCCAGATAGGAGACAATGCAGCAATCAGCTTAAAACTCGAGAATTCAACATACAAACTAGCCTTATCCAACGTTTGCGTATGCTCCGATTGTTAGCCTCAATCAGCTGGTAATAGAAGATGTCATCCAAGCAATCCTCCAAATAATCAATAAAGACGCAGACACTACTATTTTCCAGGAAAAATCTAAATGATTCTGTATAGTCACGCAATCCTAGAAAAATGTTCAAAAAACCGATTCCGATGTCGAAAGTGCACCTGCAACATAGACTGTATAATATTTGCACCACTCACCCCAACCTACCAACCGAAACATCGCGATAATCTGACAGACTTCTTCGCTTGACTAAGACAGGCATTGGTGGTTTGGCAGCCCAGTGCCAGTGCCAGTGTAAGTGGAAGCAGTGGTAAGTAAATAAGAATTATTATGCCCCCTTTCGGTGAAGATATCGCGTAGTGCTGCAGCAGCAGCAACCATGATTAATGGTCAAATGCCAGGATGACAAATGGAATCGTAAGATTCGTTGTATTTATCAAAGGTTCTCAAGTCAAGCCTACCACCAAATGAGTGTATGAGCTGCGCCGACTAACCAGCGACAACAGCCACGACGACATGAATATAAGATTCCTCATGCAAAAGTAAAAGGGACATCACCCACTCACAATACAGACAGTGCGCGGCGGTTGTGTATGCGAGTATCTCTGATATTAACCCCCCCAAATCCTTGACATAGACAAATGCACTCGACACCGCTTGACAAAGTAAGTCAACTGAGCGCTCCCATATAGTCTTCCTTCTTCGTCTTCGATGTTGATCCGATTAGAGAGAAGCGCCGCCGTGCATCAAGGGTTAGTTCTACCGAGACACAATGCCGCTACCTTGTAGTAGTGGTCGGAAATTTCTAATTAAACTGGAACAGGAACCGTTGCCAGGAATGGTAATCTTGATTTATCTCATTGTTCTGCAGAAGGACCTGCGGATGGTGGGGTGGGGTGGGGTGGGGTGGGGTGGACTGAAAGGGTATATTAATATCCTCGAAGAAAGGGTGGTAAGGTGTTGATAGCGGATTCTAGTTATTTGTCATCGCCTCGCATGTAATGAGCGCCAAGGAGCGACGGATAATTTATGAATTTCGGTAATTTCCCGGAAAAGGACTCGAAATTCGATGATCATTCAAGTCGAGTGAAGGTTTACGATTTTAATTAAATTTTATACCACTTTTGATGGAGTAGTCGGTCGTGTCACAGCATACGTCTGAACCAATGACCACCCGCTGATTGTATTAATCACGCGCCGCCTTCGCTGTGTACCAAGAAAGTGTTTTTATTCCTTCACACTGCCTGTAAAGGATTCCTTTGTCCTTCTGTCACAGAAGTCAAATCGAAACGAGATGAGGAGCAGCAGCACACGCCAATTGAAGAACAAATCGCATTTATCAAACCGCCATAAACAAATCGAATCTCGCGCTCCGACTTGGCCTGACAAATTGACGATCGTTAATTAAGTTGAAGAGATTGTATGCGATGCATGTCAAAATTAGTATCTCGAATAATTTGTCATTCTGTCTCTTTATGTATTTCCAGAGAAACTAGTGAGTCGGAGTCGGTTGTTGGGTCAGCCGGTCCACCGACCGTCATCGTTCTGGCTTGTTGGGCTTAGACTTTGCATATGAAATGTGTTGAGATTGTTTGTTGTAGAGCGATGCCAACAAAGGAATCGAGGTCAACAGTTTAAATCTGCGGGCTTTGTTCGTCGAGAGAATCGATCTACATTCGCAGTTGACCGTTACACTGAATAAATACGAGTTTGTATAAATATTTATTTATATTTAAATTATAAACTAAGGGACAAGTATTTTGTTAAACATAATTGATTGTGACAGTCTTGAGATATTGACTTGGACTTTGAAAGTTTGTTTTGCGATACCTTTATGCTGACAACTGAGATTTATGGTGAACTGTTTAGACAAACCCGATACGGCAGGTATCTAATGGTAAAATTATTCATTCGGTTCGGTTCGGTTCGGTTCGGCGAATTTGGATATAGAATCGGTCTGTTAGCGAAACAAGGGGTCTTCCACACGTTTTCAATATCAATTCAAATTGGGCGAGAACCAGAAACTCAATGCTTGGAATCGAAAAACGATAAAAGAAGCTTCGTTCGTGCACTAGAGCTCCCCAAACAGTCAGTTAACGCAAAGAGACTTTGACCCTCATATGAACATTTCATGAATGTACCTCTAACATCCTTCGATAAGGCTAGTTGACGTATACTACTACTTCTACAACATTGGAGCTTAGGACTTCTTCCCTTACCGTATCTTATCCTTTACCTTCCCGCCCACCCTTCTTTCACCTCTTAGGCTGGATCAAGATGTCACATTACCCGCGTGGGCTCGATCAAATAGCCCCAGTCGAAAACGGACTATCCGGCTACCTGACGACCTTTGGATTAGCCTGCCTTGCCTCCACAATGTGGATCTATGTGCATGTCGAGCTTCTATTCTCCGCTACTCGTTGGCCCAATTATGCATTTCTTAAACAGAAAACAAAAGCAAGAGACTACAAACAAAAAAGAAGACGGCCCTCTTAAAAAACCGTCTTCCAGAATCCTGGAAGGCACCGTGGAGAGCACTTCTAATGCAACAAGCGCATTGGTATTGAAGCCTGACACTGCAATTCTTTTGGAAACATTTTGAATACGCGTCTGGATCGGTGAATGCCCGTCTGGATCGTCGCTGGCAAGGACAGTGTTTTCATTACCTGGTTCGAACCGAAGGCCAAAAGTGATTCGCGAGGCGTTAACCCCCAACCTATTGTTCCATATCCAGGAGCAACTTTGGCTTCGAGGTCGCGACAAGTTGTTTCTTAATCTCCGAAAAACCTGCATCATATTCTTAATTCGCACTCAATGACTGACCGTACCAAGGTCTTATATCAGGATCAAAGACTCTCTTTAAAGGTAATGCGCCATATCTAAGCGATCCCGAAGAAAGAGTAGACGCAGAAGTACAAGACCTCCTTAAGCTGGGCATCTAAGTGTGTTCAGCTCCCCCATCCGTCATCCCTCAAGGACTCAACGTCCAAGCGCCAATGATCTCAAGATGAGCCTCCTAATCTGACAAAGAAGGCAAAGGTAGTACCTTCCACCATTACTACAAAGCCCTTTAACCCCGTGCTTAAGGAAGACTTGGAAATTGCTGTTGTTGACTACAGCGATCCGGATGGCAGCATTACTGTTAACAAATGGAGGAAGGTGGATTGTAAACTCGCCATCAACTTCCCACAATTCGTTCGGGAGAATCCCAAGATCGCGCTAACTGGGGATGCTTGTTGGTTAAGGTCAAGATCCACCCCGAACTATAGTGCCGCCTAAGTAAGTAAGTATGATAAGTATGTAAGTCTCCGGCTTGGGACAGGTTTGGTCAAGGGCACGGTTGAAGGTCATGTAAAAGGAATGTATTCCTAATCGACCAAGAATCCGTGCCATGATTCAGGCTTAGTCTGCTGATCAAAAGATTATCCTAAAAGTCAACAATGCCTCCTTACCCATCCACAATTGAAAGATTGCCAAGATGGATGACCCGAAAGGAAACTACCGTAGTGTCCTTATTGTAATCAATGAGATGTCTCTGGCCCTACCGGTTCAATTACCCTAAAAGTTTATAAGTGCGACGAAAAAGACCAGAATACGGAATCTTCTAAGCAGACTGAAGCTGATAATAAACCAGCTCCTCTTCATCCACACCGTCTCTTTCTTGTGCCGCTCCATCTATCCTGGCGGTCGACATTTTGTCGACGGACACGCACGGCTGAAATAGCGGTTGCCTCTGATCTTCCATCACCTATACCATCTCTCCTGGGGGTCGACTTTGGGTTGACGCACACTTAGGTGAATAGTGATCCTCTTGGCCTATCTCTTGAGGTTGACCGTTTTTCATCAGGTTACGATGATGCCAATGATACCGTGGTAATGGTATCTGAACAGAAAAGTAGCTCTAACCCTGCCAATCATTCCCATTAACCTGCACTACTCCAAAGCTTGGGCCGCTCTTATTCTCCGACTCAGAAAAGGCGAAGAAGACATATGTAGTCTTGACAGTAGCTCTTACGCTAGGTAGTAGGCCATCGGGTATGTGGGCTGAAGACCCCTAGCTATACCTTAGATCATGCATCCTTACGAAGACCCATCTTACCATCCTTTTACTCTCTACTTATAGCAATCAAGATATAGTCGCTAACATCTTGAAATTACGTCCTGGTTGGTATCTGCCTATCTGGGTCACGACCAAGATAGCATGATTAGCATTCTTTTTCAGTTTTACCTCCAATTTAGTCTAAATGATCACCCTCCAGAACAAAAGGTTTTCAGAAACTACAAAAACTACTCTTGACAACTTTGATCCTCCTCATTTAGCCTACGGAACCAATTAACACTAAGGAGCTCGACTGCATGGTGCATCTTGTTAGATATGTCGTAGGCTTGTCCTTTTCTCAGACTTCAAGGCAAGAACAAACCACCTTGAACGAATGCTACTGTCGGTGTTCTTAGGAAGGAAAGAAGGCTCCTATTTAACCTAGCTAAAGCTCTCGTGAGACGGCTGATACGGATACAAAACTTCACTGAGAAGAACCGACGTTTCTGGAGACTCTTCTGCGAAAGCATAGAAGAGTCTTTCGAAGCCTCAAGGCTACGGAAAACCCTCTCCAAAAATCCATCTATACCCAGTGGTGGTCACTGGACCACCCCTTGTAAGGAGTCCATCGACCTTCACATAGACACATAGTTTCCTGGTATATAGCTTCTTATTTGATATACATACATACATACCTCAATTCAAAAATACCTTCCCAACACTGTGTAGCAACTCCATGCAAACAGTTACTACTGAAAAGATCGTTTGGATCAAACGCAGTTTCAAGCCATACAAGTTCCAAGTTTATATCATTCCGGCTGAGCTTCAGTAATCAGAAGATATAGTGCTCCCTTGCATTAAATCCATCATATCTGGTCTAAATCTGGTCTACATTCCCAAACTATGGACCGAGGTTGAAGTTGTCTTTAAATATAAATCAGGAAAATGCTCATACATGGAACCAAAGGGTCTCCCACCTATCAGCCATTCGTCATTTCTATAGAAAATTCTAAAAAGGCTGATTGATATCCACCTACGCCAGAGCATCAGCCCATCTATGCTCTCTGCGTCCCAACATGCGTACTATAAAGGCGAATCAGTCAAAACAGCCTTGCACTCGTGAGCATCATTGAAAAGTCACTGAGGATCAAGGTCGCGTTCCTGGACATTGAGGGCCCCTTTCACAATGTCAGATCTACGGCAATCATGGCTGCACTTGCAACCCTTAAAGTCGATTTTTCGCTTGGAGTATTGATCAATCAATTGCTCATACGCAGCTGGGCAGCGCATCGTCTAGAAGACTTGTTAGTTGCGAAATTCCTCAGGGCGGCGTTCTGTCCCCTCTTCTGTGGAAGTTAGTGGTGAACGGATTGGTATTGGACATAGAAAGGACTGGATACAGAATGGTTGCTTATGCAGATGACATTGCTATCGCCGCCTCAGGAAAACACTTTGTTACTCTCAAGGACTTCCTGATAAGCTCGCTGGATAGGGTATGACCCATGGGATCCTGCCGAAGACACGGAATCTGGGTATGCTCCTCGCTACTTGTAAACTCTTACTAAAGCTAGACGCTTTTAGCAAAACCAACTCTCTACTTGTAACATTTTGAGACAGATCTTGCCCAGGTTTGATCTGAAACATAGTGTTGAGATGGTCCTATTGAAGAGATCACAAATCAGCCACGTTATCGATGTTCTTACTGGACACTGTTTGATAGGCCAACATGCTAAAAGGCTGGGCTTCTTTTCACATGACTTCTGTAGGAGCTGTAGAGATGAGGAGGAGTGGCAGATCGAGGAGTTCAAGATGAAAGTCATGACATTTGCTGATATGCTTTCGTTGAAGTCACCTTGAAGTCACTAGCATTCATTGCATTCACTTGAAGTCTGTGAAGTCATCTGAAGTCATTGAAGTTTTTGACGTCCATCAACTTATTGAAGTCATTGAATTGAAACAAATCCACGTGAATTCTTAGTAAGACTTCAATGAATTCCTTTCACAATGATTGCATTCTTTTACAGCCCTGATGGACTCACAACCTACGAACTTCTAGCGGGCAGTGGTTCATTCGTCCCTATTAAGCTCATTTTATATTTGTATTTTGCTCATGACATCACCATTCAAACACACTAATTGCAGCATCATCTCTTATGTTTTGATCGAGGGCGCTTGCAAATCTTGTGCTCTGCTTAGCACAGTCTCTGATTAATGGCGCCCTTCAACGGTCAGATGGTAACTCATAAAATCTTTAGCCATCTCCTTCAGATCGTGAGATTAGAATTAAATTCATCGCATCACATTTGTATTTGAGTCATATTTCTTACCCGACTACATTCCACACTTTAATAGTACCAACCCGAGATAGATCGGAGGTACATATAGGCATACTAAGAACGCGTGAGATGTTGTTACTCTGCTCAAGGCAACGTCTCTGCTGAATTTCAGTTTCCTTTGTCTTCAACGACGACGCACTGGGCCACATGTCCTTCCAGCCGTATCCTCATTTATAATGAAATTACACCAGCAGTTAATTTAATGCGATTATTGCGGGGCGTGATTAATCGCAGACAGAAAAACAAACCCTAAGCCCGGCTCTCATACTCCTTCAGACATGGATACGACGACGATGATGATGACCTGTGCTGCCAGCAAGGTGGTCTTTATACGTCCATTCGTGTCACTTGCGCATACACGGACCGTAATTATTGTCAAATCGTGTTTGACTCGCAGCTATGAGGATGTGTTTTTGTTTTTCTGCCACAAGGACCTCGCCGCCGCCGCTCTTCCACTTCATTACTGCAAGCACAAAGGTATTACACTTTGCGAGGAGGCCAATGAGTGCGGCTGATGTTGTGATTAGTCATCAACGCGATACAACCGACACACATAGGACTACGACACAAACAGAGCCGTCCCCCCGTTGATGGCCGGACATTTGTCACTTTTATGAAACCGATCTGGGGACCGCAATGCCATGCGATATGAATGCTGTCGCGCGATTTCAGCAAATATCCCCATAAGGAGCCATCGCGGCTGGCCCGGGGTAATTAGAAAGATTTACGGCATCTGGGTTGATTAAATCTGTTAACTGATCTTGTTTGGCGCTGCTAACTAATGGCGACATTAGGCGAAGATTAATGGCCGGCGTCTTTGGGGAAAGTGCACCGGGACCACCACCGGGGGAGTGTGTGTGCGTTGCGTGCTCCATATTTTGAGTTCCCTCGTCAAGCCCAAGCAAAAAAAAAAAAGAAAAATCTCTCAAAAATCATTCGGAACCCGCCCGAGTTCAGGGAGTGCCTCTGCTGAGATGAAATACGAGCTATTACCGTTGGATTAATTTTAAACGGTCCATCAATTCGAATTATTTGCTTAGGAGTGGAGAACACCATCGATTCCCGATACGGGCCTGTATTTAATGTTTCGAGTCCCGGGAGTGCATCTTCTTTCGGGCGATCCGATGCGACGGGCCAGGGCTCTTAATTAATTGTGGATGTAAATCAGCGATTATGGCGTCCGGACAAAGGCAAACGAGTGATTGTTGTTCACGGATTATGAGCGAAGATGATGCAGAGGAACATCGCAAAATGAACGTAAATACAAAAAAATGTCTTCGCCACACAGAGGAGGAGGACGACAACGACGACGACGACGACGATGATGATTATTATGATGATTGGGGGATATAGAGGAAGTCGTCGATGCTGTCCTTGTTCACTAGTGTAATGGAGCCGTGTTGTGGTTTGGTGGCTCGCACGGGAATATTGTGACTTTTTTTTTTTTTATTATTTTCGTTGTTCGGATTCCAATGAAACAGGAAAAGAAGGATTTTCACTCGAAACATTGAACTGGGGCCGACCGGTGAGCGGTGGTATCCTGCTTGATAATGGACTTCTCATTGTGGAGCCTTTTGTCAAGCGAAATGAATGAAAATCGTTTCCTTAATTCAATTTAATGTGCGCATCTGGAGATGTTGTGATGGTCTTTCGGAAAATAAGTGGACAACTTTTTGGGATTAATGGGGAACTGGATTTATTCACATACGTAGTGAAGTGTGTGAAAGTGGAGAATGTTGTTTTCCTTCAGTCGAATTGGAATGAAGCTGACATTATTTTGTGTCCTTATTGTCTGTTAATAGATTGAATGCGCCATGGGAAACATTGTTTGATGATGGGAAGTAGGGGCAAAGATACACTTTTTGGAAAACCTTTGATTATGCGTAGATATGCGCAATGGATGACATCAGGCTTTTAGATTTATAGCTGACTTTGGTAACCAAATAGCGTTATAAAGGAGGTGGAAGAAGTGGTCTTAATCGTACTTAAAAAAACTATGATATTAAGCCTTAAGACCACTCCAAGTAAAACGAGGATCGCACTATCCTGATATATGTACGTTACCAACAATGGCCCTAAGTATAACAATGTAAATGGCGGTGTACCACAAGGCTCTTTTCTCGGCTCGCTGTTGTGGAATTTGCTCAGTTGCTGGCGACATTACCGCCAGTTCTACTTCCTCTTGTTCAAGAGGACCAATAAAGAGATTGCTATTGACCAGAGTTGTCACATTTATAGTCTTATACTCCATACCATTCTAAACCAAAACTTTGAGAACCAAGACGTACAAATCGCCCCATCATTACACCGAATATAGGCCCGATGCCTGCCGACATCCTGTCAGAACAACGTCGATGGAAACCATCACCCGGAAAGACTAGAGAGCATACGAACATGACAAGGAAGCTGCCCAAGAAAGGCAGATTCATGCCACATATCCAACTGTGGATAAATAGTCGCCATGGGCGTACGAGCGCAATGCACTTACCGTATTGAGAATGTTTTCTGAGGTCAGGACAGTTCTAATGAGTGAACTGGGTGAGCAATAGAGCCCCGAAAAGACGAACTCATACTTACAGCTCCATATGAAGAAATGCTTACATGGTGATACCACATAGGTACGGGGACAAAAGGAAAGTGAATTAAGACGGTGGGCCTGCCAAACTGTTACTGACGCACTCAATTTCGTCTTTGAAACACCTCTCCCAGTGAACAACAATATGGCCCTCATAGATCAACCTACCGATGGAGCTTACTTAGCACATGCGCCACAGTAAGGACTACTATAAAACAATGTCAGAACCTACATTGTTTGCAAAAAGGAAGTCAATTTTCTTTTAAAGTGAAGGAGGCATAGAAAAAAACTAGGGTTGAGTGCTGATGGCTTCTGTGGAAGTCATGGTAAGACATAAATCCTTTGGCAAAGCTATAGGGTATCTTCCTGGGAAGAGATTGCTCCGCGAAGTAGGGATATCTTCTTTAAAAATACAAATAGTAGGTACTTGTTACTACCTTATGTGAAGGTAGACATGAAGCAGTCGTATACAAGGAGCCGCATAATAAATGTTTAAAAGTATAACACAACAGTATAGAGCTTATCACCGATACTACCAGAAGGACCTTTTAGAAAAATTTCTGACGTAGGACAAGGTTCATTCCGAGGATCGGATTTAGTAAACATTTCCTAAGATGGGATATTTTGACTGAAGAAGGTCGTATATATGAACTGTCCTGGTTGGTTGTGCAGGTACCATGAACAGACGACGAGATGACCAAAGCATGTTTTACTAAGTCCCAAGGCGCGACGGATGGAACAAAGATTGTCATATTGTACAATAGTCCAAGTGCTGCAAGTTTAGATGAGCATCAAGCAGAAGATAGCGTTGAGAATACTTTGTAACAAATGTAAGAAGTTCAAAGCAAGCAGGCGCATATTTCTTATGAAGGATACACGGTCTGTCTCGGAACATTAACGAATATACCTCGATAAACTTCCCTTAACATTGGAGGAGGATTTAACAATGTCAATTCACCAGCAATTACAGGCGCAATTTCAAGTCTTAAATTGGATACATCGCTCGGAGTGTTGATCAATAAATTGCTCACACGCAGGATTATTTATACACAGCTATGCGGTGTATAGTCTAGAAAGCTTGTCAGTCGCTATACACCCCAAGGTGATGTCTTGTTCCCTCTTCTCTGCAATCTCGTAGTCTAGTAGATTACTATTACCCCTAAATAGGATAGGATGAATGAGGATGTAATTGGCTCTGTGGATGATATTGATATTGCTGACTTAGGCAAACACCCGGAAACTCGCCTGCCATATGTTCTCTTTATGCGAGTCATCATACAGAATGGTAATGACCAAACTGATTGGTTCTAGGACCCCTCCCACAACATGTCCAATAATGCTGCGATCCATAGTAGAGCACATTTTTCCCTAAATGCCATCTCTTACGTCCCACATCGTAAGAGAGGGCAGGCCAGCGAATAATCCACTAATTACTCTGGAAGAGCTGCACCAAGGCAGCCGGACCAGACAGCATCCCGTATAAGGCAATAACGGTACAGCCGCCTTAATAGACCAGACTTCTTCATAATAACGATGCAGAAGTGCCTTAAACAAGGAACCTTTCCCGAAAAATGGAAAATGAGGCATCTGGTCTTTCCACCAAAAGGAAGGAAGCCTCCAGGAGAACCATTGTCCTATCGCCCAATATGCCTACTAGGCTCCATGGAAAAGTTCCTCGAAATGATAATATACAGTAGATTGCTCGCAGTAGCATGAGCTTCAGAAAATTGCGATCTACTATTGATGCTATACGAAGGGTAACTGATGTCGCAGATGGTGATATGGAAGGAAGGCTCTACAGTGCAAAGGAGTACTGTGCAATATTAACGTTGGACGTAAAAAACGAGTTTAATCCTGCGTGCTGATCGCATGGATTCTGGTATCCACTTACCAGGATGGAT
Organism: Xylota sylvarum; assembly: GCA_905220385.1. Classification (NCBI taxonomy): domain Eukaryota; kingdom Metazoa; phylum Arthropoda; class Insecta; order Diptera; family Syrphidae; genus Xylota; species Xylota sylvarum. Next base: position 149,551,254 of record LR999957.1, on the reverse strand, counting down.
ACGCCATATTATCTGCTGCGTACAGTGACAAACTATTTTAACAATAGGTTGTTGAAATACAACACAGATGAAGGGGAAAAGTACTAGAACGTCACTGCGGGAGTTCCACAGGGATCGGTTCTAGGACCGTTAGTGTTCAACATTATGTATGACGGAGTCCTTTATTTGCGTTACTTGGGGGAGTAATTATAATTGCATTCACGGATGACATTCCCGTCATTACAGTAGCTCAACTGATTCGTGCAGTTCAATCAGCTACAAACGAAGCAATTGCCGGGATAGAAATAGATTGACTAACAGCCGCTGGATTAGAACTAGCCGACCATGAAACCGTCACTCTCCACATAACCAGTAAAAAAAAACTGTAACAAACCAAACAATGAGGTCCAAAGAATCGGTTAAATACTTTGGAGTAATGCTGGACAACGAAGTGTAGTTTAAAGCACATATAAGATACTTAACCAAGAAAGCTTTGCAAATGTAGGGAGCTCTCTCGCGCATACTGCTTAATATCGATGGACCTGGATACGCTAAAAAGACCCTGCTCTCGAGAGTTATCACATCAGTTCTGTTATATGCCGCACCAGTTTGGGTGCATGCATTCAAAACGAAAGAAACCAAAAGGAGGTTGTCGACAACGTACAGACTCTACGCACTATGAACAATCTGCGGCTTTCGAACCATTGCAGGCGATGCTAAATAGTCCCTGTCGACATCCCTGTAGATGAAATATTGAGGTCAGAAGAGCCTGGAGCCAATACGACCAAGAGGAACAAAATTGAAGAAAAGGCAACATCAGCAGCTAGATAGTCCCAAGCTTGTTGGGACAGTACAACGAAGGGCAGACGGACATACAAACTTATACCGACAATCCAAGCTTGAATAAGTCATAAACATGAAGACTGCAACCACAACCTCTCGGAGTTCCTAGCTAGCCACGGTGGTTACCGCAAATAACTCCACCGATTTAGAGGCCACAGCTCACCATCCTGCTCCGAATGCCTAAATGAAGATGAAGATACGGAGCATGCAGTGTTTGATTCCAGACGCTTCATGGCATGGAGAATTACTCTGCCCAATCTTCAACCACATGCTGTCGGAAGAGAATTGGACGGTAACATGCGTTTCCATAACAACTATACAGAATGACCTGCGTAGACTAGAGAGGCTAAGAAAAGCAGCAAAAGTAGCAGAAGCAGCAGCAGCCTCAGAAGCATGTGACACAAGACTAATAACTTGATTTTCTAACCAAACCCGCAAAGTAATACCTAATGGGAGTCCCAGGGGGGAATGATTATCTCTGGTGGGGGTAAGGTTTAGTAGGTACGCATATATCGACTGACCATCAATGTCAGGACCAGGTTTATGAATCGTGTATGCCACTACCGCGGGCTATTGGTATCTTTAGAAGATTCCCCACTTCCTTGGCACAACCAAGAAAAAAAGACCCTCCTACGATTAATGGCACCAGTCTCTCCTTCACAGAAAAACTCTTGGGTCTTATTTTGGATAGCAAACTTGACTAAAAAGTCAATCTACTAGAAGGGGCAAGGAAAGGATATGTAGGTCTATATCCCTTTAAAAAGACTGCTAGTGCACAGAGAATGGGATAATGATACCACCTTGAACGATTGTCCAGTATACTCGTACATCTACACAGACGTCTCTTAGACTGACATCGGGGTGGGTTGTGTGTCTTCTCTAAAAAGCTTAATCCTTCTTTCCGCCTTGCAGATCATTGTAGCGTTTTTCAGACAAAAGACAAGAAAATTAGGACGATCAAGGCTTGTCCTGGTTCAAATGTAATACACAATCTCTCAGGGATATTAACATTTTCACTGACACTTAGGGGGTAATCAAGTCCCCGGAATCATAGTCTTTCACGTCAAAGGCCGCTTTAAGGCAGCTGCTTTTACAGTTCAACATTCACCTTTGCTGGGTGCCACGTCATAGAGACATACCAAGAAACAAGGGAGGTGAGCTCACCAGAAACGATACGCCTTTAAGGATTTTAACTAAATGGCCAAACCTAGGCATGACTCTCTCTGCAAAGATGCTGGACCTTTTCAGTATGACCAACCTCAGATGGAGAAATAGCTCGACGTGTCATATATCAAGGCACATCTGGCTTATGCTGGATCAGAAACGTAGTGATTTCGGTAGGAAGTGGATGGACTAAGAGGAAGGGAAAACCAGCCTTCTACTCCTATGCACCTGTCCGACCCTGTCCCAAAGAAGCCTGATCCATTTAATTGTGACACCACTTACATATTTTTATTCGAAGTCGTCCTGGATCATCCTCTTTGGCTTTTTTATGTCCTTGTGACATACAACTATTGCGGTGTCGTCTGCGTAAACTCTTTTTCAGGTATTTCAACATTTCGTTTGTTTCAACATTTCTATGAAGAGTAGAGAACCGAGTTTATACCCTGGCGGAACCCCATACTGAACAGTCCGTCTCTGTCTTTACAGCTCTCAATTATCTGTGCGGCATTTCCCTGTTCTCCTTTTTGTAAATGATCAACTCGTAGCTGCAGGTTCATTCCAACTAATTGTAGCTACAACAGATTTCCATATTGTAAGGGCAAGACTGCCCTATCGACTGCCTTCCTCATGCATGTCCCAATTCGTTATGCACTGTCTCTATGGTGTTCATTTGAAATTAAATAAACTTATAAAATTGTATCTCCAGTAATAAAATCTAAAACATGTCCCATCTAAAATCCACCTGCTTGGTCATTCTCTTCTCAAGGTTACCACTGCTCTGTTGAAACTGCGCCGTCATGTCCCAAATATGTTCCACGAAATCTCTGTGACCCTATAAACCTATTTTGACTTGAAAATTGAATTAGCTGAGAAATTCCAGAGCCCACATTCCCACTGTGTGAGAATTCCAGTTCTGAAATGAAAGCCTTGTGATGTCGCAACACTGTTGCTACCGGTACACCGACCGACCGGTGCGTGGTGGCAATGGCGGCACCTGTGTGAGTGTGAAGGTGCCATAACCACGGCTTCCCTTCAATTAGTCAGACTGCGTGTGCGGCAGTTGACTCATCGTGAATCTAATTAAGCCGTTTATATTTTTATGATCGGCTATCACAAGTGGAACTGGCCAAGAGCGATGCACATCTACCGACACCATAAATGGTGGACAACAATGGTCCCGCGCGCACAACTATCATTGTATCGCGGCCGCCACCGTGCTTCGGTCGGCCGTGCACAAAAGATGGTGGCCAGGCAAGTGGAGTTTTATGACGGCCATTATGAGGCAGACGGGTGACATCGCACTTCGCCGCGCCTTTGTTCGTCGCCGACAGTTTTCCCACTACAGTGGCCGGCATACACAATGACCATTGTGTGTATGTCTGTCACCTACATCGACGAAGGTCGCTGGGTGGTCATCCAATTAACAGTTCCTGAGAATTGATGAAGTTTCAATGCAGATTTTCATCCCGACCACCGACCGCATTGTGTAGCTGTATCTCCTTGATTTTTTCGGGTGCTAACAGGACATAATGCTTCCGCCCTGCAGTCATACAAATGACCGAGATCTTTAGTCACCCCAAAGGCGCAGCGAGTTCCTGAATTCTCCCCAACATCCGCATCGAACAACGCAACAGCCGGAGGAGCTACAAACTTTTGTCCTGCAAAATCGAAAACAAGATAAGCTACATAGCATCTTCTTGTGTGTACTTTTTGTGGGCGACAAAAAGCGGCAAAGGAGCTGTACAAGGACGAACGAACGAACGAACGAACACGAACGCTTGCAAACAACACACAACACAGAGCCGGATGTGCTTTCCGCCTGTCTGCGGCGGCAATGATAATGTTGAGGTGGCCGGGTTTTGTTGGGGACACTACAGCAGAAGAATAATGCAGACTACTTATTCTTTCGTAATCTTATCTTGTGTGCCAGGGTAGAGCGGGTCCTGGTGAACAACAACGACAACACCTTATCCTCTTGCGCTCGTTCGGGTGTTGGTGTGTTGGGGACATCATTAAGTCCGCCAGCGTTCCGGTCTACAACGAGAGTTCTTTGGCTTGGGCTTCCATTTACTGGTTCGTTGGTTGGTTGTCTGGTGGTTGGTGGCTGGTGGCTGTTGGCTGCCTCGGTGCTAGATAAAAATGATGAACGTCTTGAGTAATGAGGTCGCCTTAAAGTGGCGAGACAGATTTCGTCCTTCAGATACCATTTAGAGGCATTTGCGTGTATATGATGGCATGTCTGTGTGAAGTGGGACTCTCAGGAAGCTTTGAATTATTTTGTGTGCTTACGATGAATAATTTACTCATATCCTTTAAAATGAGTCGATGAGAGGATATGCAAAGTGGGTGTCATGGAATTGACAGGAGTTTCAGTAAATAAGGAGAGATATCCGAACAAAAGATGGATTGTAGTGAATTATTTTTTTTTTTTTTTGAGTCTGTGGACCGGATATTGATATGAACTTTGCAGTGGGGTTTGTTTCCTTTATAGTTTCCGTGTTCAGAATGCACAACATGAGATAAGAGTGTTGAGTTGTTGGTTTCTTAAATTGTTTTTGTAAGCCAAGGACCTGAAGATTTCCGCTTAAATCCTTGACGGGTTTAGCTCGATAGTAAGAATTGCTTGTGCAGTTGTCTTCAAAGTTAATTGTTTGAATAGACTTCAACCCCGTTGTTCATGGTATTCTTTTATATTTGACTTCCACATCAAACATAGACAAGATGACCTTCGGGAACCTAAATCCCTAAATCTTGTAGAACAGTAGTCACTCTTAGCCTCATCTGTAGACTTATTGGTCTACGATGTGGAAACAACTATTCATGTTTGCTCCTGCTCTTTCCACAATGTGGAACTTATTCATTTTAAAGACCATTTGACCTTAAGGAATGCGACATTTCACCGAAGAATTGGCGGGGTGCACTGCCCTGATATCATATATCTTCAAGACAGAAGGGAGAATTTTGCAGACATTCCCTAGGATTCTAGAGAAAGCTGGAAGTCAAACGTATCTCATGTTTCCTACTTTTCTTAAGAGAAATGCTACCGTCAATATTATTCTTGTCGATAGCAGTAAGAGAAGGATGATGCTGAAAGGATTCTCAGTGCATCTGAAGATAACACCAAAGGTTTGATTGGTTGGCCTTAACTGAACCTACAGAGGCAATAACGTTTAAGACCACAACCATTATCTGACATTGTCGTAGAATGTCCAGGACGGATAGTCCTTGATGGCCTTACGCGAGAGCACATATCCTTAAAATTCTACTGTCTACGCTTCAATATCCAGTGTGTTTCTACTTCACAGTTGTGGAGGAACTGGCACTACTTACTAGCACTACTTACATGGAAGCTCTACTTCCTTGCCCATCTTTGTTGAGACATCAAAAGTGTAGTGCCTGTTCGTTGGATTAATTTCAGAGACGGGGTTGGAGGTAAATGACTATAGATAGGTAGGTTCGGGGAGTGAAAGTGCAACTTCAACGGAGATGCAGCCTCACTCGGATCTCAACGGATCCATTGTGTTCCTGGATGTGGGATACCTGAAAATAGTGAACAAGGCAATTAGTCCAACTTAATCCATGATCCATGATCCATGATGATCTATAATGATGGGAGCGGTCTTCCTGAACCATCCAATGAATATCTGGTTCTTTTGAGGCTTTTGCATTCACAGAGGAAATGTGTTGTGTTTTCCTGCACCTCTGTATCTGTAGTGATAGAAGTTCTCTAGTCCTTTTTTGTCGTATTGGGTCCAAAGTTCTCCAGAGACTCGGCATGAGGAGAATGTACTCCACCTTACGTTGGCCATGTTGTGGAAGTCCAAGGTGATTTTGGAGATGAGAAGACAGATGGGCGTTAGGACCACGCGATCTGGTATAAAGTCGTTTGTTTCTGATCCTTTTCTCGCTAGCTCATCGGCCATTTCATTCCCGTAGAAGCCCATATGTCCCGGAACCCAGCAGAACGTGATGCTGTGCCACGAGCTAAGGGATTTGAGTTCCTCTTTGCATCACTTGATTAGTTTTGACTTGGTTGTGATGGAAGTGATGGGTTTGATACCTGCTTGACTATATGTGGATGTCTATAGGATTGTTGCTATGCAGAGTGGATAGGTCCAGGCAGGCCTCGATTATTCCGTGTATTTCATGGACCGGTCAATTGATGGTTCCTTTGAGAATATTCCAGAGCCAGTAGCTTCGTTTATTTTTGACCCATCCGTGTAGATGGATATGAAACATAAATGTGAAGTCGCGGTTGAGACTGAAGTTCGGGTGGGGTGTAAGGTACTCAGAAGATGTGTTGACGTTAGCCCACTTGGTAATTGGTGCTGTGTCCCATTTGGTTGCTTTTCACTTCCAGGTTTGTCGGACGCGTCAGGTGCTTTTACCCGCTGCTTCTTTGGTGAATAGATCCAGTGGGCAAAGCCAGAGCATGACTTCAAAAGCGGCGGTGGGGGTTGTCCTAATAGTGCTGGTGGTACCCAGCTTAGATGTAGGTTTTGGCTCCGATTTTTACCGAAGGTTCTGCTGCGTAAAAAGCAATGGGGCTTTCTTTGTACGTAAATTCTAGTAAATTCTTTTTGATGGAGTGATATTATCGTAACCCCCTGATGAACGGCTGTCTCTACAGAGCGGCCCTTCATATACGCATGGTGTGCAGGTAAGACGTCCCTTGGGGTTAGTTTGAAACAAATGTAAATGTCTAGTATTCTCTCTAGGGTCTTGAACAGAAAAGATATTAGACTGATCGATCTAAAATCCTTTGCTGTGGTGTAACTGGGCTAACCCTCGTTGGGCATCAAAAGGACGTTGACTTCTCTCCATGATTGCGGTACATAGGTGCAGCTAAGCCAGTGAAAATCTGCGTGAGCCATAAAACGGAATATACCTTTGAGCTTTGCAACATCATGGGAATAATGCCGTCGGGTCCCGGCGATTTGTAGGAGGAGAAGGTGTCAATTGTCCATGCTTCTCATCAATAATATGAATGAATGATTGTGTTCTATTTGGTGTCATAAAGTTACTGGCGCAGGGAAGTGAGTGTAGATATGTAAGTTCTTTCAAAGTGTCAGAACAAGTGTCAGTCCAGGTGCCGTCCTGTTTTCTAAGGAATGCCAGAACTGAGTGAACCTTTGACAGGACTTATCTGAGTCTGGCAACGTCTTTAGTGGTTTCAATGTCGCTGCAGAAATTTTCTGGCTGCTCTCTTGGCGTAAGCCCCTCTGTTTTTGAATCTCCCTTTGCTTTCTTCGTCAGTCCCAGTCGGTAGATGGTGGCGAAAACTCGACACTGTGTGCTCAAAATAACTATTTGTGTGTCAATTTCAGTGTATTTTTCTGAATCCTTGGGTATGGAGCAGTATCTAACTTTAGGACCGCAGTATCTAACGGAGGTCTAACTTTAAACCACCGATATTTCTAGATCTGACATCTACTGCAATCAATCAAATCGGAAACCTTACAGCGCAGATCCTTTTAAGAAAAAGACTTAATGGTGAAATCTTCTACTTCGATAATTAAGCTGCCATTAAGGCCATCAAGTTCAGCTTTGAGAATCTACATATATGCTGGTCGGCCAAATCACATGGCCTCAGAACAGTCCTGGAGACGATACCAGGTAAATTGATTGACTGACTGACTGACTGACTACAAAACTCCTTCACTTCGGCAAACGTTTCTCAGCAAGGCTTCCAAGCAATAGATGAATGGAAGAATGGAAGAGTGATTAAGGATGGCTCAACAATGGACTGCGGATTCGGTACAGGCAATTTTTCAGATAAACTGAATGTGTCGGCGTCCCTTCGCCTCCCGGACCATTTTCCAGGCAGAGTCATCTGTCTTTCGTGACTGATCCATACTGGGAAATCTCCCTTCTACCTCCTCAAATTTTGCTATCTTTACTGATAGCTAAATCGCAATCAAAGCCATTAATTCGGATACCACATCTGGTAGAGCAATGCCAGATGGAACTCAATATATCTATATTATGCTCCCTTTCATTGACGTCCATCCTTTGGGTCCCAGGACACAGTTAATATGAGGAAAATGATCGAGCCGAGGGGTTAGTAAGGTTGGGTTCAGCCCTTAATGGGTATCTATCGGAAAAAGGCAATGTTCTCTTGGAAGTCATTAAGGGCTGTATATAGCCACCATTATCTACAGCTAGCCCATCTCGTATAGAACAGTGTTTAATAACTGTGTCATATCAGAAAAGATGTGGCTATGGCTACTAAGCAGATGAAGTGCAGATATTTCAAGAATCGTAGCTATTAGCACTGTCCACTGACCTACCGTAGTTGCCGATAGGAGACCATGGAGTCAAGTTAGATATCACCCTCATTATTCTCTATTCTAGTTGCAGTGATAATAACGAGGAAGAATCTCTAAGTCACTTCCTTTGTAGATCTCCGGCGTTAGCGGTTACTAAACAACGTGTATGCAGTAAACCCTTCCTCAACCAGAAGACCTATTGAGGAAGATATCGCTAGGTAGGTCGGTAGAAGGGGTGGCTGTATATGCAGCCAGCACTCGGATCGTGTCGAAACTCGAGGCGAAACTCGTTTTCCTAGTTCTACACAGGCTTGGGAATAGGAAATGAGATGTTTCCTCTTCTGCGTCTGTATCGCAACAGCCTCTGCAGATGTCGTCTGGAGCTAGAACTAAGTAACGACCATTGTCAGGACCTGCTCAGTTCACTTTCTTACTAGTTCATCCACCAGTTCGTTCTCTGGTATACCGGTGTGTCCTGATACCCAAAGGAGTGTAACGTCGTGGTTTGCTGTGAGTACTGTGAGTAAGCTATCACTAAGACTATGTAATCTTGTGACATTGGCCTCAGTTTCCTGGACACACAGGTACTTATGGTAACTGTCCCTTATATTGTTCCATAACATCCTATAACGTGCCACTGGCTCATAAACGTGATACATAAGCATGGACTTAGGTCATGTCAACATTGATAGACGTATTGCTCCGTCTATGAGCTGAATTAAGTACATATCTACATATCTGTTCGGATTAAACAGTTGTGTCTTGAGAACCATACTGGCTCTCATTACGAATGTCAGTCCCATAAACTATGTTGTCCCATTTTAACTGTCGACTTTATCAGCCGTTCGCCCGCATTTGGACGAATTGATTGCTTTCTCTCTCAGAGCTTCCATTATAATCTAAAGGACTGTAGTGTTGGATAATAGATATCCTCCAAATTAATGACATTCCCCTCTCCACACTACGATACAAAAAAATAAAAAATCAGCTGACAAATGTGGCTTTCTTTACAAGACCCCCATTAGCATTTCCAAAAAAGATTAACAATTTAGTTTGGTCGATAGAGAAGAGATTACCTAACCAAGTGCCTTTCTAATGGTTTCCCCGAATGAGATTGCATCAATCCGGTAGTCTCCCATTATCGATTGCATCTCGATCCGCTTTTCATTTGCTACCATCGCTCGATCAACGCTCCGAGAGCCCAAGCTACCCGATATTTCATTCAAATCTGAAGCTGCCTCGAGATTAGAAACAATTATTAATGAACACCACGGTAATTAATTTGTTTTCCATTCTCCGTTCCAAGAGTCAATTAATAAACTAATGATGGCAACAATGACTAGGTCTCTTCCACTTCCACCTCATTAAAGGAATCATTCAACAAGTAACCTCGAACGATAGAAAAAAAAAAATTGATCTGTTGCCCAAATTAATCAGCGATCATTCCCCAATCTTGCATAATTAACTCCCTGCTGGGTTCATTATTATTTTTTTGGTTAGGGCGCACGATCAATTTCCCTGCTACCATGTGGGGTACGAAAAAAGTAACCACCACCCACACTCTGGAAAGTGAGTTCGCGTGTGAAACCATTTGTCTATCGGTTGCCAAAGGAAGTACCCCATCGCAGCAAGCACTTGAAAGTGAGCCGAGGAATTGGGTTTAGAATTCCAAAGGCACACAGATGAGGTTACAAAGTGCACAGAAGCACAAAAGGAGTTCAAAAGGGTTATGCTCGCATCCTTTATTTTATTTTGCATGCCACCCTCTAAACACAGCCCGCCGCCGCCGCCCGGGAGTATCGAATTAATTCATTGACATTGTGTTACACAAAGTTCCTTGCAAGGATGGTGGTGGCTGACTTGTGTTTAGGCGGGTTCGAATAATTTGGCTCGTTGTCGTCGTCGTCGTCGTCATCGTGTCGGTCGTTGAGAATCCCAGGCACGTGAACCCTTTGAAATTTATATCCTTGATCCGAGTTTTCTGGTGAAATATGCATACGAAACCCTCCACGCTAAAGTCTGAGGCGAGAAAGACTCAACTTGTGTGGAAGCGATGTATGCTAATGTGCTAATGACAAGGAGCATTGCCACCCAACTTTGATTAACCGGAGATGATGTTCCAGAGTTTTCAATGAGATTGCCAAGGAGTTTCATTTGGTTATCAAGCAGCTGAGAGTGTCACTTAGGAGGAGTTCTTCTCATCTCCCCCCTGCCCTGCCTTCCATGTTGCATCATCTCCGGGACTGTGATTGATTCCATTCGACGAATAAACGGGCAGATAAAGACTCATTGAACTGTGAATGAGGGAACGGAGAGATGGGGTCATGCGTGAGAGATGGGTTTCCATTTAATTTGCTGTGACATATTCCCAGCGACCTTCTTTGGTTGTGGCTGGGAAAATGAGGAAAATTCCCGATAACTCCCGATGAGAGGTCCAATTATTAATCAACCGAAGAGTCTTTGCGTTGAGACAGAGGTCTTCAAGATTAGATGGTGGTTTAGAGTGGTGATGATGGCTTCTTAAGTGGTTTAATGTGTTTAGAGTTTTTTTTTTCTGTTTTTGTTTTTGTGTGGAATGGACAGACAGTTGAAGATTGACTGAGTGACAGTTGATGTTATGTTGAATGTGTCATCGAGTGGAGACAGGGTTTCAACGCAGAGACGATAGGCTCATAAATCTTTATGAATCTTCAAGTAACTCGCTGACGCCTATCCCGCTCTTCAGATGGCCGTACGTGACTATGAATTCTTTAAGGCACATAAGGCTGGTTAAATGACGGAAGATAAACAAAAAAAAAATTCTTCGACAAGGGCTGCTAGAGATAATTCTTCATAAAGTAATGTGGATCCATGTTTGACATTGGGAATTTGATGGTTTGGCAATTGAAGGCAAATGGAGTGGATAGCGAAAGACAGTTGGTTGGTTGGTTGCTGGGGAAATCAAATGGAACTGCGGGATTCTATGAACTATGCGATTCGTCATCGCAACATAGTGGAACATAAAATTTGGTATGGAATTGAATGTCCAACCTTATTGTGGAATTCGTGGTCACGAACAATCGTTTGTCTTTGTGTTGTCGATTTTATTCCGGGCTGCTTTAATGCTAAGTAGGTTTAAGGACCACCCTTCGACTTTGTTGTAAAGATGAAACTTTCCTAGATATCCAGAGAATTTTGTCAGAAGTACAAAATACTTACAAAATCTTTGTAGCCATTAAAGTGGACAATGAAATTGGGTCCTCGATTGCAGTTCAAAATAGGCGAATGCACTTTTGACGATGACCTAAGTAGGTCACTTACGTAGTTCTGGAAGATCCAGATTGGTAGAATGAAGCAGCTCACGGAAGGAACGTTTAACAAAAAATTCGCATCGTCCTTCAGTTCACTTGTGAAGAGGACATGCAAAGGCGTTAATACCAGTAATCCAGGCATCAAAGTGAGACCGACCAGCTCCAACAGATTTGAAATCATAGAACGAAGCCCTACGTCCAACGCATGACCAAAAGGAAAGTTTCATCTGTCCCGTCCTGACTTGTCTGTATCGTTGTTGATGTGCGGTAGACTAAGAGATTCATGCATACTATTTAAATCTAACTTCGGGCTGGTGCGGAACTAAGGGTCACTCTGAACACAAATTGTAAAAAAAATGTGTTTTTGTATCCTTTTCCAGTAAATAAACCACAAATTCATACAAGTGTCTCCATTGGTCTGTCCTTGACAAATTTTTTCCTTGAAACTTTTAACTAAATACCAACAAGGTGAGGTGGGTAATGGTCATGTGCCAACGCCTCTTTGGCGAAAGTTGGGGACTGAATCGCAAGCATTGGTCGTAAAATGCCATAATTAAACCAATGATTACTTCAAATTCAAGCTCCACATCTGGCGGTGCGGAAAAAAGCTATACTAAGTGCTCTCAGGTTGCCTCAGATGTTGGACCTTAAAGCCAGTGACTGTACACGTCATCTAAGAATATTAGAATACATTCATTGGGATCCACTTCTTTAGATTTTAGGCCCCATTCGATTTCGATTCTCCAGGAGCGTCGAGATTGTTATAGGTGATCGCCAAGAATGGAAAGTCTCATAGCACTACCTATGTAATTCCCAAATCTGGTATTACATACTTACTTAGGTAGCGCTACAGTTCGGTGTGAACCTGGGCCTCAACCAACAAGCCTCTCCAGTTAGCCCGGTCCTCAACAAATATCACAGCGGTAGTTGCTTCAGTTCAAAATGAGCCAAATCAGTTGGTTCCATGCCGTTCACAGGAATTGGGAATCTCTCAGTCCACATTGTGGCGAATTTTGCATTAAGATCTTTGCCTACATCCTTACAAGATCAAACTAGCTCAAGAACTGAATCATCTTGTTCATTTGAAGCGCCAAACCTTCTCCAATTGGGTTCTGGAAAAGTTTGAAGAAAATCCTGAATTTCATCAAAAAATTATCTTCAACGATGAAGCTTATTTTTGGCTTACTGGCTTTGTCAATACGCAAAATATGCGTTATTAGACAGCAAACCCACTTTGCTTCAAGAGACTCCATTTCATGCACAAAAAGTGACCCGGTGTTGATTGCATGTTGAAGGTGTGATTGGACCTATTTTTTTTATCGATGAAACTGATCGCTATGTTACGGTCAATGGAGTTCGCTATCGTGCCATGTTGGAAGACTATTTTTAGCCAGAAGTGGATGGTATCTTGATATCAGTGATATGTGGTTCCAACAAGATGGTGCCACATGTCACACAGCTGGTCACACAACAGATCTATCGAAGGGGAAGTTCGGTAAGCGCGTAATCTCGAGAAATGGTTGAATGGCCACCTCACTCATGCGATTGCTTTCCTGCATCCGCACTATAAACTATGCTTCATCGTTGGAATCTTTGGAAAGTTGATGACCGCTAAAGCAGCATCATGGCTTAGGGAATCCTTGCAACTGGCTCCTTGAAATATAAGCCACGCAAGCATCCTAAATGGCCTTACCACTATTCCTAGTAATTCGGACTACATTGTCCCCTATCTGGACTTTAAGACAAGTATAAAACCAGGATCCCTATCAGAAGTGCTTGGGAATCGTGAGAAATCTCAAACGAATCTGCGACAGAGATTTTCACAGATGGATCCAGTGCACTGGATATTTGTATAACCACACAACTGTCAGACCACTGTAGTGTATTTCAAGCAGTAGTCACCGCAGTCCGTGAAGCCGGGACCTGGCTTTCGATTAACTCGATAGAGTGTATCTCTATTGTTTTCTACTTATATAGTCAAGCTATGATAACAGCCTTGGAATTGCCAATAATTTGATCCAAGTTGGTAAAACAATGCCGCAGATCTCTTAACGAGATTGCTATCAGGTGCGAAGTATCCCTATGGTGGGTTCCAGGCTGCAGCTACACACATTCTAGGCATTGCAGATCCGTCGAGCTAGCTTAGGAGAGTGCAGACAGGGACCTCTCTGGCAATTGGGGGAACCCTAAATACCTATTAAATCGATAAAATTTCAATTAGATACCGCAAGCCATAAGAATGGGAAACAGTAGGCAGAACAATACAAATCTGGCCAGAGCTGGATTGTAGGAAAACCAGTCGACTTATTTCCGTCGATAGGATAAATTTGAGAAATATAGCTGTCGCCCTCACTGCACTGTCTGGTAGGTGGACATGCCAAAATACTTTGAGCTTCCTTCAACGAGGAAGAGGCGGAAACAATGACACATCTTCTGTGTACCTGTCCTGCCCTATCGATTTTGAGAAGGCTATTATTATTATTTAAAAATGGGGTATGTTGCATTGCGACCTATTGGTCTATTGTGCCCCCAGTTAACACCTTTTAGAGGTAGATGCCCTCATTAGAGTTCACCTTGCATTTGGATTCCTTTCGGCAACTGAAATCTGTCCTAGAGCACTGTCTCTAATCCAGTTTCCTTTAAGAATCTAATGATGAGAGCTGGGTCTAGTGACGGTATTTCCTCGTCTGATAATTGGTACTTCCCCAAGTATTTTGAGTCTTTTGTGGGTCAGTGCCCCACAATATCCCAGCACATGTTCTGGGATTCCACTGGACTCATTGCAGAATCTGCAGAGACCTTCTTCAGATATACCTAGTTTCCTTAGGTGCTCCTTGAGTTTACAATGCCCCTTTAGGCAGCCCGTTAGGATACGAAGGTTATTCTTGCTGATGCTGATACATGCGTTGAGTCTTTCGGTTGTATTGCCCTAGAAGTTTCTTGGCTGGCCTTATACCATGAGTGTTATTCCAGGGCCCTGCCCTGTTTTCCCTTTCTTGTTTTCTGAATTCTTTTTTGAGGGTATGATCCCCTATTCCGCCGAATGGTTCAAGACCTATGAAGGCTTCTGATGCTCTCTTGCGTGCTAGGTAGTCGGCCATTTCATTACCCTCCATTCCCACATGGCCAGGTATCCAACAGAAGGTCACCTTGTTTCTACTACCTAGTTCATTAAGTTATTGCAGGCATTCCCACACAAGTTTGGACTTAATGATATAGGAGTCGAGTGTCATGATAGCAGCTTGGCCATCTAACATTATAGTTATATCACAGTTGGCATGGTTTCTTTCAAGATTGATTTGGACACATCTATCTATGGCATAGATATATCAGAGTATTTGGTTTTGGGCCCGAATAATACTGCTCCAGTTCTTTCATCAGTTCTTGATCTATCTATGTTCCACGTAGTTGTGTGATTGCTCAGTTTGTAGATAGTGGATACATTGCTCCAACTTTTTTTGTTACTGAGCTTAGCAACAAAGTTCTTTTGGAAGTTAAACCTTTTAATGATGTCATCTTTAGGAAAGGCTGGGAGTTGTAGTTTTTGAGCATTGCATCGAATTGCCGCGATGTAATGCACTTATCTCTTCCTATTCCTTCCTTGGCTATTCTTAAGATCGTTTTACTTGCACATTCCTCAACCATAAGATGCAACGGAGTCTGTTCCAATAGTATGTACCTTAATGGCTGTAGTTAGACAAGTTCTCATAGCTCCTGTAATACAGAGGCATGTCAGTCTTTGCATCTTACTGAGTGTCTTCCTCGTGGTGACCAGATTGGTTCTTTTTGACCATGCAATCGTTCTATATGTAATCGTTGGTCTCACAATAGCAATATACATCCACCTAAGGATGGTCGGGCTACATCCCCAAGATTTGCCCGCTAGGCCTCGACAGATCATCAGAGCCCACGTGGATTTCCTGGTTATCTCTTCTGTGTGTTTTTTTCCAGATGAGTTTACTGTCTAGGTTTTGTCCCAGATATTTAATTTTTTTGACTGGTGTCAGTATTTATTTTCCTCGTGAAAGGTGCTATTGTAGTTTTTGTCGGATTTAGGCTTAGCTTAGCAATTAAACACCATTCTCGACAGTTGTTGCCATAGTTTTTCAGGTTCTCAAGTAGGTCATCCACCACGCGGCTCCACGTTAAGCGAGAAAGAACTCCTCCTTGTGGGCATCCTTTTGCTGCTCTGACCTGGATGATACCTTCTAATGTATGAATCTCTGCTGATCTTGTGCTCAGAAGTTCTTACATCCACTTGGATACTGTGTTGTTTTTCCCCTTTCTATCTAGAGCTCGCAAAATTGATTCATGAAATGTGTTATCGAATACTCCTTTGATGTCTAAGAAGGCACAGTATCATCTCTTTCACTTCAAGAGCGCTTTGTATAGTTTCAGTCAGCTGGTACAGAGCAGTCTCTGTGGATCTGCCCGTTCTGTAGGACTGCTGACGGTGATGAAGAGGAGATGTACGTATCCACAGCCTTTTCCATCGTTTGGAGAAGGAACAATGTTAGGCTGATCGGTCTATCGGTCTTCTTTCCAATTTTGGAATAAACACTACCTTCACCCGTCTCCACTAGTTCGATATATAGCCCAGTGCGAGACTACTTTTTAATATTATTGCCAGATGTGGAAGTAGTTTGCATTTACCCTTTTGTAATAGGATTGGTGTAATTCCATCCACCCCTGGTGACTTGAAAGAAAAGATTGGAAAAGATTTTCGTCGCTATATTCCAGTCCTCTTTCCGAGGTCTTGGTATATTGGTACTACTCCTATTGCCTGTGTTCGCAAAACTGCCAGGAGAAGGCTAACCCCATGTCAAACTGGTTTAATGCCTAGATGACGCGATCATTATTTGTTGGCCAAAAGTTATTGAACGGACAACGGCAACTTAGCCTTAGAATGTCCAGAGGATTGCCTATCTCGGCAAAGCGTACGAGCCCTACGGCAGTATTAGAATCTGTTGTTGAACTTTCACGCATGACAACCTTCATTAGGAAGACGGCCGCTAGATAGTGACCATGCGAGACACCGGAAAATTCTTGACTTAATTTGGAAATGGGACATGTTTGGCATTCTCCCCGTCATAATGGTCAGGGAGTAGATACAGTTTCGGTAGGTTATTTGAGGTCGAAATATTGGAGTGTAAAAACTGGTCTAATGGTGTTCCAACACTGGATCCTAGAGGTCTGGTCTGGAGTTGGAAGCTGGTGTCTTTGGACCTATCACCTAAGTTTCAATACCTATGAAAATGTGTCCACGGTTTTCCAGGCTGAACTCCATGCCATTGCGATCAGCGCTAGGTTGAACCTTAGTATAATACCTTAAGGGCACTAGCATAAGCCTGTTTTCAGATACCCAGGCAGCACTAAGCGCTGTCGTCCAATTTGGTAAACTCTATATCAATTATACGTTGCTACGATGCACTGCAATCTCTTCCCAGACACAATAGGGCTAAACTCGGATTGGTCCTTGCTCATCAAGTAATTGTAGGCAATGAATCAGCAGATGAACTAGCTAGGGGTGGCTCAGAATCTTCGTTCATATGTAGGTCCTGACCCCTTCTGTGGGATGCAATAAAACAGCAGAAACTCTACTTTCCCTACAATCGGAAGAAGAATATTTTTCGTCTATTATTTGGTCCTGTGTACGAGGAGATAATTCAATCATTGATGGTATGGCTGACAGTTTTCGGTCGATGAAGTCCAAAAAAGCTATGACAACTCGACCAATTCCGTGCCGAAGTAGCCTCACCGTAAGCCAAATATGTAAGACGGTACTGTCAGGAGATCGTAAGGACATCGGACATGCCGTTCGGCTATAATTACACAAAATTAAATAAAGCCTTAAGTTGGTTATACACAACAAAGAGATGTTAGTTTCTTGCGCATCTTTACCGCTGTACGACAAGTTTAATTCACTCCAATCCACTAGGTATTACTTACCCTAGCAACTTGTTTACTCAGTTGAATAAGACCACATTTCAGTTCCTACTTTTATGTTACTTTTACTACGTAAATGTGTAATAAAATAACAAACAAACAAGAGCTACACTTAATCTGTTTTTTTTTTGTTTTGTTTTAAGTACCCCGCTTTGATTCGACTGGTAGTAGTCTTGACATCCCAGAGCAAGCATTACAAACTACTTAATATTTTGGAAACTGCTCAATGGTACGTACACGTAATAAACTCTATTCTTCTGTGCTGAGTCACTTTTTATGAGAATTTTCAAAATTAGCAAAATAATTGCGGGTTGCACACCACCACCCTGCGTCTTTCCATTAACCCTCTTCCAATCCAATTTAGAAAATTGTTAAATCCACTTAACGACCCTTAACTCGTACATAGTTGGCTTTATGATTCTTGTATATCAACTAAAACAAATCCTTCGTTGTTAAAGGTTTATTTTACAGCTTTCCCAGGACACTATACCTTGGGCGCTCTGTCTTAAATCATCATCTGCCAATAAAAGGAAAGCCCTGTTGTTCCACTGACCCACACTGACTGGCGAGTGTACGTACGTATGTACGTTTCCGGAACCACTTTGCTTAATTAAACCGCCCATTGTTCTCGCGCTGCGGATATGCCCAATCTTATTTAATAACAGCCCGCCATATAACAGCACATAATCCTCGATTTATTACGGGGGCTCGCATAAAGGAATTTTCGCGCCTTCCCTCAAGCGTCCGTCCATATCACACCCGCCCCGCCCCGGGGGGCGCGTTAGCAAAATTTCAATATTGCCCACAGCTTAATCACAGAATAACAATCATCAATAAACTCGCAAATATTATCATCTCGCAGAGAGCATCGTAAACGGAAAACGTCGTCGTCCTTGTCGTCGTCGTCATCGTCCTCCTCCTTGTTGTACCTACTCGTAGTGTACTGTGTGTTGTGTCGTCGTCCCCTAAGCCCGTATCCATAAAAATCAAAGTTTCGATTACAATGCGAGTCCTTGTGCTCCCCCGGCCCACCGTTCCCATCGCCCGCCCAGGATAACACCATTTAATTAGTCATTCTGCTGTTGCTCAAGCTGCCAATAAACATTTTATAGTCATCCAATAACAATTTGTATGTGTGTGTGCGGCTGTGGGTGTGTACCATCTGACATACACACAGGATGTATACAGTATACAGCCATGTAACAAGGACACCATATCGCAACAAATGTACACCAAGCAGCTATCTAGCCGGATTCAATATCGTAAAATAATTTTTGGCAGCGCCTTTTGTTCCAACAGCCGTTGCGCTCTGGGCAGGCGGGCGGGTGGCTCGACATTGGAGCTCCTTTGTCGGTTGTCGGTTGCCCGAATAATTCTCTTCACTGTTCTGTGTTCGAAACAAAATCAGAAAACGATTGATTGAGAAGCGCTGGCCGTCAAAAATGTTCTCGAGCTGCTGCTGCTCCACATTCTCCGACTCGAAGGATAGACTCCCCCTCGTACACACAATGGAAAAAATATGCGCGCCATATGCTATTGATATCTGCTCTCTTGTAACGTGGCGTACGAGAAGTGCCGTAGCGAAAAATTATTATTTCATACTCGTCGTGTTGTAATCGTCCATGGATGGCTGATGTGAAGACGATCCAAAGGACGAGTCGATGTTTTGATGGTGGGTGGTGGAAGTCTTTTGGGGGGTTAAACAGTTTCACTAGAAAGAGATGATCCACTGTATGTAAGCATATCTATACCAAGTCTTTTAGCAAATAGAGCTCGGATTATGTCGGCGTGAGCTTCCTCAATCACCATGAGTAGAGATAATATGGAACGATGAGATCATGCGGGGATTAGCATTATTTCTAACACTTTCTGTTCCAGTTATAGAAAAATCACATAACAGCATACTTCCTTGGAACCCCATGCATGCTTAGATTAATTTCGAAGAAGTCTTTGCAATCTGCTTAGTTCCCACCGAATTTTTAAATGTTACAGGGGACAAGTAGATGACTTTCTTGGATCATCATCTTTTAGACGATAAATGCCTAAATTAGAAGGTTATCAGAAATTGCTTCCAAAATTTGCTTCAGTGCAGAGGTTTGGTCTATCGGACGAGCCGGAAGCAAAACTGGTAAAAGCCAAGGAGTGCGGTCCACAGAAAAAAATGTTGGATTCAACATTTAACAAGAATACGGCTCGGTAGTTACCCCATGACATAGTCAGCGTCAAGCGTGTATTGCTCCCCACACACATAAGTAATGAATTTATGAATACTTACTTACTTACTTCGGAGTAAAACTGGGACTCCACCAACAAGCCTCTCCAGTTAGCCCAGTGCTTAGCTAACTGCCTTCAGTAGCGCACTGCAAGTTGGTTGAGGTCCCTTCTACTTGTGCACGATACATAAGGCGAGGTATTCCTTTACTGCGTTGTTCCCTGCGGATTAGATTCGAAGACTCTACGGGCCGGAACATTTCTGTCCTTCCCTCTACATCCTAGCCATCTTAGATGACTGATGTGTAATTTTTTGACAAGTTTGATGTCGGTGTACAATTCGTATAGTTCGTCGTTGAATCTTCTTCTCCAAAGTCCGTAATCTCAAACGGGGCCGAAAATTTTACGAAGAATCTTTCTCTCGAAACCCGAGCAGCAAGCGTTCTCCATCGTCATTCTGCACAGTTTGACAGGGATGACAAAAGTAGACATGGCTCTGTGTAGCTTGTCTCTATAGATGCTGTCATATGCGGGTCTAAAATCGATGAAAAGATGGTGGGTATCGATTTGGACTTCTTGGGTTTTTTCCAGGATCTGCCCAAGTCTGAAGTTTTGATCAACTGTGGACATTCCCGGCCTGAAACCAGACTGATAGGGCCCAATCAGGTTATTGACGAAGGGTCTCAGACATTCACACAATGTGGCAGATACGATCTTGTACGCGACGTTGAGCAGACTGATACCTCTGTAGTTGGTGCAATTGAGTGGTTCTCGTTTGCGGAAGTTCCATTCATCAGGCATACACTTATGTTAGAAATGAGTTAGTGTATCCTCTCCTCCAAGTCACCACCAGCTGCTTTGAAACACTGGACCTGTATGCCATCAGGTCCAGCAGTCTTGTTGGATTTAAGCTTGGATATTGCTAAACTCACTTCGTCAGGTGGCCGGTGTCCCCGTCTCTTCTGGCTCGTAGAGCTCACTTGCAGCATTCGTCCTCGAATCGTAGCAAAGGTTCTGGCGATCTTTTGCGATTGAAGCTTTCCGAAGTTATGTACATATATCTTTTCACAGTATTTCTTCTTTGTTGTGGAGTTTGATATATCCGCATTCGTACCTTGACTGCAACAAGGTGCTGGTCCAAGTCTATGTTAGCCGCTCGAAATGTTTAGACATCTAGAATAATGGAGGCATACCTTACGTCGATTGCACTGTGATCAATTTGGTTGATCGTTTCATGAAAACCGTGGGTTTGCTATAGTGATGTTACGGCCCGCCACAAAGTCAATAAGCCTAAGTCCGTTACCAGACATGATCTCGTGTAGGCTAAGCTTGCCATCCACCCTTCCAAATATGTTCTCGTTTCCTATCTTGGCATTAATATCGCCTATCACGAACTCATACTTATGACATTGGTCATATGTTGTGTCGAGGAGTTCATAGAAATATTCTTTTAGTGGCGTCGTCCTTGTTCTCTGTAGGGCAAGTGCTTTTATAAGGCTTATGTTGACGAATCTAGCTTTGATGCGGATTGTCATAAAATGCCCGGTCACGTGTCGAAAGCTTAAGACAATTTACCTAAGTCTGCCGTGTATGACAAATCCACGAATCCCGAATAGGCTCTGTTTCTGCTCTCTATAGCAATCACATAGATGTCAAAGTTTTGCATCCTCTTTTTGCCCAGCTCATCCCATCGCACTTCCTGGATGGCGGTGATATCTACTTTATAGCAGTCTAGGGCTTCTGCGAGTTATTCGTCTGCACGTGATCTGTTAAGGGTTCGAACTTTCCACGTCTAGATCCGAAGGTCGTTGTCCGTATTTCGATTGCTGAAGTCGTCAACAGTAAACTCGTCCTTATCCAAGGCTTGTGTGATTTTCGAAACTAAGTATTTTTTTTCGTGGTCGGGAAGTTACCCCGACGCACAATGCCCAACCTGGAGGACCAGTTTCCTTTAATACACTCCGGGTTTTCCGGAGTCAGTAACCCGCTTCGGGCATTTGAGCGCTGTCGTTGGCTTATTGATGGTTCATCTGCCACCAACTCGATTCGAATATATCGAAGCAGTTCACATAGGAATGACATTAGATAGTTCGGTCTAACTGGAATTGTTAACGCCACCATTGATTCCATCTAGAGAATTCGTCCTCTGCCGTCTGGAATGTCGCGTTTGCCACCAACGACCTTGAAAATGGGTTGGGTACTCAATCTCCAGCCGAGGTACTAGGCACTGAGAAAGGGCCCAGCAGCCAACAGCCACTAACGTGGAGGTGTAGAGTAAGGGTTGATAGTGAGAGGCTATCGTGAGAACACTTGTGGTCTGGAATTAGCAGATCATTAAACGGAAGCTATCCTGATTAGCAGACGCAAGAAATTTAAGATCCTGAACATACAACTAGGAAAACACGCTCACGAGTCAAAGCCTAATATGAAATAACTTACTTGACCATAGGCTCAATTTTAGTGAGCACCTAACCCTCACAAACGTGTTCACCCATCGGGTTGTTGGTGTAATATCGAGGCAAATGCCAAATATTGAAGGACCCAAGGCTCAGCTAATAAGAAATCTGCTTGTGACAGTGACCAAATCAAATTTATTGCACTTGTACTGCTTTCCTTTCTCAAACGCTCAGATAAAAGATTTCATCCTTCTAGCCCTAAATCTAAGGCACAAAGAGTGGTAACATACAGATGGATGGACAGACGGACATGGCTCAATCGATTTCGCTGTTGAAACTGATTACAAATACATATGCTTTATATGTAGGACCTATCTCGATTATTTCTTTATATTACAAACTTGATATAGGTACCCTTAGGACAGGGTATACAGAAGTTGAGCCTTCAGGATCTCAAAATACTTTCCCTATGTGAACTGTGATATTGACAATGACGAGTTGAAACCCCAACCTACATTCCCTTTCTTTGGTTCACGCTTCTCTACAAAGATTTGGACATGAACTCTTACGATAAATAGTGTTAGATACTTGGTCTAGAGACCCTTTTCCAGGACTTAGTTTACTGAAAACGTAGAACACTTTGCATAGCTATTTCAATTGTGGAAAAACAATAAGTATTAGTACACTTAACAGAAGTACCTATGCATGCTAGTCGTCAATAATAGGGTAGTTACACTTCTCCTTACAGTTTCCACTAGTGTGATGAAGATGTTGGATCACACTTTGTGACATTTAGTGGATCACATTGTGGTCCGGGACCACACTTTTCATTGCAGATAACTTAAAGTTACCTTTAGTCCATAGTTGCAGTCTAGATCTAGAGCTCATTCTAGAAAAATTAAACACCTTGCCAAGGTTTATAAAAAGCGCCTCAGGCGGATATGGATGTCCTTAAAGTAAAAGGATCATATTGAATACTATCACTTCTTTTCGCCTCTTATATCGCTGAAAGGTTCTGCTCTGAAGGTGTGGAGCGACAGGACTGTATGGGATTCACAGCCTAGCTTCTCAAAACCTTCGTATTGAGCATGTTATATTCTAGGAGATCAAGAGACGTATCTCTCGAAGTCTTAGGTGTGGTTTCATTAAAAATTCGTCCAACCTTCAACCCAAAACCCTACACAGAAACCTATTTGGTAACATTACTTTGACTACACACTGTATCAGGATGTCATGAACCATATGTGCTGCGCGTATATGTATGTGCTCCTTCCTTTCATCATTTCTTTTAGGTATTCCGGGACGGTTTTTTTTTTTTTTTATTTTTTTTGGGAGAAATTTTCATCAGAGATGAATTGAGATTGCTGGTGTTGTTGTTGTTACTCCCGGTCTGCATATCTCCAACTTGAGCTGCCTCACCAACTGCCAACAAAGGAGGCGTGGTTGTGTTTGTGATTAATCGAAAGCAGAGATTGAATTTGTTTTCTTTTTGATTTTTTTTTTGTTTTTTTATTCCTTTACTTTTATTCGTTTATACCACATCTCTCTCTCGGGGAATATTTTTTTTAATAAAAGCGCATGATGCTCCTGCCAGTTGTGTTGGCAGTGACGGATACGGAGAGCGGGATTGCAACAGATTGAAAAATTAAATTTTTAATTCCTTTGATCTCGCTACCCGTGTGATTCTAGGATATACACAGTGAAACAGGTGTCAGCTGTGATGGGAGGTCACGCACGTAGGGTAGAGAACCATGAACCTTGTTTGAATGGTTCATATCATACCTGTATCATGTTGCACTATACTCGTAAGCACCTAAATAGTTTAGGATTTGTGTAACAGAATCGTGATAGTTTTCGCACCTAGAACAATTAAGATGTCCGTCGGATAATCCCGGTACTAACGCGGCTTCTGTGAAAACTGACACGAATAGGTTCGTATTCGTAACCCTGAGGGTCATAAATTGATCGCGCATAACGAAGGGATTCAACTAATTACCTCAAAAAAAAAAAAAAAAAAGAAGAAAAACCCAGCCACGTAGCATGGTGCATCGAAATGGATAACAATGGATGATGATTATTAGGGTTCCTGGGGCATTCTATCCACTCTTTCTCGAGTTTCCCGCGTCACATATCGAATTGGTTGCGGTCGGAACGATTTTTTTTTATAAAAAATGTTTCTGTGTCGCTGCACGCGATTGTCAAACGATGTTCTTCGTCGTCTGACGGTCGGTTTTTATTTTTTCTTCTCTTTAACATTTTGATAATGAGGTGTGCATTCGATTCATTTATTGCACCAGCTGATGCATTAGAGCAGTCACACTATCGTCGATAGGTTAGCGATGCATATTAAATGGGTTTTCGATTTGACAGTTGACAGTTGATTTATGATGGCGGATGACGATTTACGAGCTCGTATTCTTGATACGCTAAACATGTTCTTGTGTTTTTTGAAAAATTTTTTTTTTCGTTTTCGATCTTGTTTTTGGTTAATTTTGGAACCAGGTGTGTGTGTAGGATAATTAGTTGTTGTTGACTATTTTTAAAAGGAGGGGGAGGTTCCACATGCATATGTTGTCCTTGTGGCGGGTAATTAATTTTTAATTTCCAAAAAAGATAGGAGTTTACGCATTAAGTCATTAACTTTAGGATGGGGAGGGCACCAGCCATTTTCATTTGTGTTATCTTATGAAAGGATACAGCTGGATGACTTGTGCTTGAACACTTTCTCTGATCAACTGGACTATAAGGGACCACTTTCCGAATTGGATTTACAACTATACTCAGTCGCACTAAGATTATTGTGTTTTCAAACGAATCAAGGTCTCCAAGAGCTATCCACACAACTAGGAGAAGCTTATTACATATAAAGCCTGATAGTGTGTCTGGCATTGATGTAGTGTCCTGTAATGACATCTAGGTACTATATTTGACATAAGTGACCTTTTCAGTCTAATAAGGTTAGATCACCTCAGTAATATGACTCGTAGGGCGTCCGCCTATCTCTTGTTGGTTAAGTTGATACCATTAAACTTAAACAGAAATTTAACAGCGGCGAGAGGCATACTGAGATTCACCTTGTCTGTGTCCCGGGAATGTCTGTGTTCTTTAGCCATCTCGTTAAGAGACATGCGAAAATTTAGATCAGTTTTGAGTTAAAGGTGCCAGATTCCAGAGAAATGGTGATATTCCGCTTAGATACCACATTGTACAGTAGCCACGACAAGCATTATTTTATCGCCATTATCCTGATAATCCTATTGCTTTCTTAGAGCATTACAGAACTGTGGGGGGTTTCTAAACACGTTCTAGGATATTGGGTTTCCGGCTGAGTTTTTTGTCAAAGACTCCATGAGACTCAAATATTTGGCCTTATATGTGAGAGTCTGATGCCGAATGGTTTTGTGGATCGCATTGCGGAATTATATATTTCCATGTGAAGACGTTTAGTTTTGTTTTTTTGGGGTTGACACTTTTAGTCCATCTAGAGAGCTTAAAGAGAGATCGTTCTGCAGAAGATCTTTGCGCTGTTTACCTGAGACAGATGCAGCAACATAGGTAATTGCCTTACAGTCTTCCCTTTCTAGGATAAGAATCAGTTCGTTCACCACTAGGTTCCACAGAAGACGAGAGAGTATCTTTGGCTTATGGAGTATCCCTACTCAGCTTAGAGTTTATAACCCTGATCCTGGTTAATCAAGGCAAGAATTGTCTTCGCAATACTAAGGTGCACGCATAATTTTTCCAGGTTCGATGTTGTCAAAAGCTCCCTCCATATCGAGACTAGAATGCATATTGTGTATTCTTTGCAATCTTAAGATTTTGCAATAATTCCAACAGCGAGTTCAGGGTCATTTCAGGGTCTTCAGTCTTCAGTCTACCTTCTTCGATATAAAAGATTTAGGGATGTGTCCTAGAAGGAGCTGATTATTATCACAGTTAGCCAGGAAATGCTAAGGTTAACGGTTAATAATATTTCAGTGGATATTGTACCCTCCAATCCTGCCGATTTAAGAAGTTTCTAGCTGTATATCGCCCACAGGATTTTGGTCTAAATAATATGATTGATTGAGCTGCATGACGCTGATACTACAGGAGTTGATGTAGAACACGCAACTCGAGGGATTCAGTAAGTACTAGAGGTGGTCCAGGACGCATTATTTCTTTATAGAAAGCTAGAGGTTTTGGGAAAGGTGGCTAGAACTTTTTTGAGTCTTGACGCCTCAGAGACCTCTTCTATATTTCTAGAGAAAAAAAAAACTACAAGACTATCATTGGGCTTTCCTAAGGTTTATCAAACTGGAAAACTAACTTTCTTTTATGTATTTCTCTCTTTTCTGTTTTTGAAATGAATTCACGTTGATTTCTTTCTTTGAGAGAGACTTTTCAATCATCCTAATAAGATAATCCAAGGCTGATGCTTTAGGCGTAGATTTACGTCAATAATATGCGAATTAATGGTTGTTTGGGGTCGGTCCTATTAAAGGAGCATACTAATGAAAATCAAAAATATTTTGCATTACCTTCAGGAACACTGAGGTAAGACTGAGGTAAAGCCTTTGGGTCTGAGGGAAATCTGCTGCCAGCTTTAGCAATGAACACTACAATAATTTTTGTCCAAGTTGTCTGGATGCAGCTAAGTTCATACCTGGATCGATAGGAAATCATAAGAGTGTCGATGCTGATAAATTTATCTCACCTCCAGGTCCTTTGTACGGCTTCTTTGTACAGATGGCCCAACTGATGGAAGTAGGCGAAAATATTCTCTTTTAAATGTTCATGGGAACTTTAAGGAGTGTGACTGGATCAATATTCTGAAAATGAGCGTTTCTTTGTAGGTAAGTGTGAACGCTAATGGCTAATAGGACATTATTACCGCTTCTACAAAAAGTTTTCCATCTCAGTCTTTTTGATTTTCTAATAGCAGATTTATAGGTCGTAAGGCTTTCTTATACTTACTCCAGGAATTAAAGCGTTCTTTTTAACTCTTCGAGCTCATTGGTCGACCATGGTACTTCACGATTGGTAGCTTTAGTTTTGGCTTTACAGCTAGACGCAATGGCTATTTGAGAGCTTAGCTTTTGAGGTTTCTTCATCGAGTATTTGTGAAGAATTTACTTTCACATCTTAGAGGCTCAGTATAGAGGTTCCACTTGGTGCGTTTACGCATCATATTGAGAGAGTTTGGGCTATGTATGGTGAACGTCAAACTTTATGTACAGTTGGTTTGACATTGAGAGTTCTTTTGAGACGTCCTAGTTAATAATTACATTAAAGATAGAGATAGGTGGTTGCCTTAAACTATCAGGCTACTACTCCACTGTCCAACAATTTGGATGATATTGAACCATTTACTTGCAACTTGTTTGATGTTCACGCTGTCAATTCCTTAGACACTGCTTAAACTATTTTGGTAGAGGTAAGTCCATCATATATCTGCAGTCTATCTATCTATTTAAATAGCATCATCCAAACCTCCAAACCAACCAAAATTCATTAAAGAAAGAACATTTAACTTGGCTGGGAATAAGTGATTTCCGATGAAAATATAAGAATACGATGGTCAAATTCAGCACTGCAGCGATAAAGTACGGAATAAGCGTTCTCAGAGCCGCCCCTTACGTTCCTTCCATTCGGCGCGAAACCAAACATGTTAGATCTGGTTATATCACCAGTATCGGATGCCAAAAGTTCAAGGCAGGACTTACATACACCTGATGTCCCCACTTTAAGCCAAATGCCTAGTCCTGTCAGGGTAGGTGTTGTCCCGACCGACTTGTCAACTCAACCGCTCTCAACTGGGCAAATCGTACTTTATCAAGAGGCAGTCATAGACATCTCGATTGAGACGAGCAATAGTGGCGTGTGGCCGTATTTTTCCAGCTCGCATCTCAAATCGGGATGGGTAGCCTTCGTCTATTCAGACAGTGCTACTGCTGGGTGGATGCGCTCGAACTTCAAAAGGATCACAGCCAAGAGTGGATTGAGCGAGAGGATGGATCTTTTCCTTAGCCACACATCGTCCGTGGATTTTTTTTACAAAGTCTGTAGCTCTCTTTAGAGAATATTTTAACCACAATTTCTGCTCAACATGCATACAAAGGGAGAAGGAAAGTGCCAACCTCGTGTTGGCGATAAATGCTGAAATGGTTCAACACCTGAAAAGGTAAAATTAGCTACCGCTTTGGCCAGCTTAAGCTGATTCTTAGGACCACCGACAAGGTTTCAGTGTCTGATAGCGGTACGTCTAATAATGAGGAAGTCGGTCCTCCACC
The DNA here is from genome assembly GCA_905220385.1 of Xylota sylvarum. NCBI lineage: Eukaryota > Metazoa > Arthropoda > Insecta > Diptera > Syrphidae > Xylota > Xylota sylvarum. The sequence continues at coordinate 149,522,884 of LR999957.1, read as the reverse complement.
TAATATCGAAAATATTCTCGTTTTGCAGGATCCACGAACCGCTTCTTCGACTAACAGTGCCACTGGGCATGTTCCGGTACTATATTTCGTAAGCAGGTCCCACGACTAGCTCCTTCGACCAACAGCGCCACTGGGCATGCTAGTCCCAGCGGTTCTGATAACAGAACTGGAAATACGTTAGATAGATAGTTAAGAACAGACTATTGGGTCGTCCTATCCAGACTGCTTGCAGTAGGGGAAAGGGCCCTAAGAAACCTCAACAACTCCTGCAAGCTAGATCCTCCAAAGAGAATTAATGAGAACCAACAGGGTGACATCAATACATAGAAAGAGTGAGTGTCTTTTAGAACATCTATTTAAAATAAAGGCTCTAGACCTATCTTCATAAATGCGATTCGCGAAGAGGTACTTGACCTCACACTCGCCAGTCTACTTATCTCCAACTTTATTGAAAATTTGCATGAGTCTGACGAAGCCTCGCTGTCTGACCGTCAACACATCAGAGTCGACATTATTTGCAAACTGTCACATGCATTTCCTAGATAGAATCTCAAGTCCACGGACTGGAATCTATGTCGGAGACTTGTCCTTTTTACAATAGATATGTTTGTTACATCCATCGAGTCCACAGGGGGACCAAGATGCAGCTGCATACCAATTGAATTATGTGCTGCTTACTTCTTATCAAGACAGTTGTATCCATAAAATCAGTATGTGTAAATGACCAGCTTGCCAAACTTAGGAAGAAAATTAGAAAACTCTTCAACTCTGCTAAACGCATGAAGAGTTGGGATGAATATAGGTTCCCTCTTATAGAATACAATTTACAATTGGGATGATCTAAACGTGCTACATGGAGGAAATGCTGCGAAAACATTGCTGATATGCTAGTAGCGACACGAATCCGTAAGGCACTCGTTAAAGATAATGTAAATTGTGTAGGTTTACTAAAAAAGACCGATGGCACACGTCGGACCATATGAATACACTTGGAACCTTACTTCAGGTTCATTTCCCCGGTTCGACTACTCGTGTACTTCACACGTATCCAAATGCATCTGACCATGGGGTCTGTATTGTTAGTAGAGTAAGCAGTTTATCCTGTAAATTGTTCAGTTCGGACAAGGTTAAATGGACTGTAGGTTCCTTTAAACCATATAAAGCCTCCAACGCTTTTCCAGAAGGTAATTGTTACATCCCGACTGCCTGGAGACAGGTATATTTAATCTTTATCCCCAAATTAGACAATGGGCCTAGTGAGATGCCTAAGTCTTATAGACCTACAATATAAGTCTAACATCATTTGTTCTCAAAACCATGGAGAGACTCATTGACATTCATATTGGAGGTCGGCTAGATTTGTATATAACTCTGCAATGCACTCTGTGTGCATTCCCTCACATTGAGAACGGATTCGAGAACATTGCCTACGACTCAATGGCAAGAGCAATTAGTAGGAAGAGGTATCGAGGTTTTGAACAACCAATGGATAAGAGCCATACTTCAAAGTCAAATTATTACTTGATTAAATTATTGGGGGACTGTCAGTGTCTGTGACAGCAGTTAAGGACTGTCCCAAGGGAGAAATCATTTCTCTCCTAGTTTAGTCGATCTACAGAGATCAGGCTACATCGCCATTGGTTATGTGGATGACCTGGCGATTTTTATTACTACATGTTTTAGAATGGCCCAGCAGAAAAGGACTATCCATCAATCCTTGCAAAGCCGTTCTAGTACCTTTTACAAAAAGAAGACTGCTCAATCTAGGACCTTTCACCGTCAAAGGTACCACTTTAGTTCATTCTCGTTAAATATCTCGGTACCATCCTTGACAAACGACTTAGCTGGAACTCTTACCATCGAGCACGCTACTAGGGCCATGTGGGTAAGTAAGCGCCCGTACGGTTCAACTTCGGGTCTAAGTCCAAAAATGATACATTGGATGTATACAATGATGGTGAAGTCCATTATCACGTACGTGGTCATCGTTTGGTGGCCAAATGTTATTGAAAGGACAACGGCAACTAAGCTTCAAAGAATTGCCTGCCTCGGTAGTACGGGTGCCATGCGTGTCCTATCATGAAAAACACAAAACTTATAGGAATGCACGGATCTATGTGCTTATATCGGTAATCTTCAATTCGTTCCAAAAGCAGCTACAATCCTCGAAGTAATTCATAAAAATAATTCACCATCTGCAAGAAGTGATTACAATCTTAAAGTCAGTTCCATACTGCCACTTAAAATAAAGTCCTTCCTCTCACTCATTTTACAAACAAATTCCCTTAGAATCAGATAAAAAGATTCCAGTTAATGCAAATTTATTCTTCAGAAATCCATCACATTTGTACTGCGAGGAAAAGTTACTAAGCCCCATGTTATCGTATCACCCTGCTCATTTATTTATGTCACTTTAGTTCTTACCACTCAATAAATTCGCCAAAAAAATGTTCCGTAAAAAGCCATGCAACATACGCCATAAGGAGCATCCCTTCAATATTATACAGATCCACTTCTCTCACTCAACCTGCGACTGTGGGATAATGCAAAATTAAAGCAAATGTATCTTTTTGTCGAACAAAGACAGAAAAACAAAAAAAAAAAGGACTCTTCCGTCTCTACTCAACTGCGCTATACCCATTTTTGAATAAAGGGAATACCATATGCAGAGAGAAGCGAGGAAGGGACACCCAGAGAAAGACAGACAGGCTTAAAGAGAAATTTATATCCTTAAAACACCCCCTTGACTGATTTATTACGCGCACATTTACAAAGCCATTATCATTGCTATTCATGGGCAACGGCAGCACAAATGCAAAGCAGAGCAAAGCGCGCCAGTAATCCTTTCACACATCACTTGGGATGATACACGTTCATTTCGTACGGTATACAGTGCTCCAAAGTTCGACCGGAATTCTAGGGGATGAACTTGAAAATTCCGTCCTGCCAACTGAATTCATGATGGAATCGAATGAATATTTTATCAACGGCCACTTTCCGAAGACCAACCAACCAACCAACCGACCGACCCAAGCACCTCGTGCAATGACACCGGATCAGGCAATAAAACCCGGCAAAGTGCTGGGGGTACCCATGCCCACTCCAACCGGGTACACCGCACTCCAACCGACCAGATGCTGGGCACAAAAATATCATACGAACCGAACCCATAACTCATCTCGCCACATTTCAGAATGAACTTTTCATTTCGATGGTTCTGTGGCTATTTGTGGGTGCAATAGAAGCACTCGAGGACATTCATAATGCAGAGGCTACATTACATTACACGCTCTATGGTTTCTGCTGCTGCTGCTGCTGTGTGTGTGAGTGCATGTCCATAGTCTCCTCTCTCCTCCTAGAGGCAATCACCTCGATTACATTTGCATTGAAAGTCGTCGTGTGCCCTACCCCCGGCTGGTCATATTTTATTTCCTTGGTTAACCCATGAGACGACACTGCCAAGATGCTGTATGATGACTCGCAACAGATGCAAAAGGTCATTGCAACAGGAGGATCCAAGATCCAAGATCCAACAACAACAGCGACAGCAATCCCTCTTTTACACCCAATAAATCCCCGGCAAGGCAATGTGGAAGTGGAAGTGCATAAATCTTTGCAGTGGAAGCACCACGCAGTGTCTGGACTCATCCAGTGTTCGAGTAACACCTTGCAATTTGGTTGACTGGGATCGGTCGGTTGGTTAGTTAGCCTGCTGCGAGGAACAAGAATGTTGCGAGAAACTCGCATCCATCACTGCTCCTTGTGACACAAAGTTTTTGGTTGGAACATCAGAAGCACTGGTAAAGCAGTGGTAGTAGCTGAGGTGTGAAATCAATTTTTGAAGCAAAGTGCCCGTGTAGTCCGGGGAACTGTTGTGGTTGGAATGGATACAGGGGAATTTTGAAGGTCAGGTGAGGTACAAATCGTGACCTTGAAGTGGGGTTTATGAGTGATTTTTGTTGCCACATATAGTAGTCAGTGACAATGGACATTGAACTTGTTTACTATTCGAGGTCATAGGTGAGAATCAAGGACATGTTCTAGTTCTACGTTCTCAGTCAGTCGTATTGAATTTCAGAGTGGGTCCTGCACCCACCGCAATTCGTTGAGTTATACGTCTGTTATGAGAAAGATTAGACATCTACGTCAGTCTAACAAAATGGGCCGGAGACAGAGCTGCAGGCTTCGAAAGGGAATAATATTTCTACTCCAACATTGCAATACCTAGAACAGGAAGGCATGTCCTAGTCGCAGTCAAGAAGGAAGACTTTCGCTTTTAGTAGGATCTTAGATTATTAGACTGTTCTCCATATCTGGCAGTCGTTTTGGCCGTAGTCCTTCATCTTCGGATGTCCTACAAACATACGAGCACAAGTGCAATCTGAGCATCCCTTTGCGTATCCTTCAGCGTTTTCCAGACGGAAGTTATGGCGATCAAGGATGCCTTGTCCTAGTTAAAATATGCCGCAAGATATCTCTAGGGAATAGTTGCATTGTCACTGACTGTTAGGCGGCAAACAAGTCCCTGCAATCGTGCACTTTCACGTCAAATGCCGCTTTGAACTGTCGTTTGTTACTCTCGGAGATGGTAACATTCAGCTTCGTCGGGTGGCAGGCCATAGAGTCATTAGGGGAAACTGCAAACCGGACAAGTTCACCCCTAACTACATGTAAACATCTACTGAAGCTAGATGCTTTCAGTAGGACCAACCGTAGACAGGAAAATGGTCCGACGTATCATTTAGCAAAACAGATCTGGCCTAAACTGGATCAGACGCATAGCGCCCGGTTAGTCATGCTAAAGTGATCACAGATTAGCCTCGTAATCGGTGTCTTCAAGGGGCACAGTCTAATAAGACAACACTCTAAAAGGCAGGACGAAGAAGACGAGTAAACCATCATTCATCTGTACATATGTATGTCCGGCCCTGTCCCAAAGAAGTTTTCTCCACTTAGAGGCTATATTCTTCTATGGTCGCAGTGAACTGGAGGCCTTGCTTCATAAGAAGCTCTAGTTGGTTTTATTAGTCCCTAGGTAGCAAAAGTTGAAAGATCCATGGTATCTATCACAAAGGACCTCTTTTGGTCTAAGTTAGTATGTGTCTTGGTACAGAAAGCTAAGCCTAAAATACACGAATGTTCACAATTGGTTGTGATGATCATCGTATAACTAGGACACTCAAGCAGACCCTAATGAGTCTAAAAATCAATCCCATGGCTAGCTTTAAGATTAAGACATCATCCACCTTATGGATTTCTTAGTCCGTCCCAGTTCTCACGATCTATAGAAACAGAATCACACAGGATATTCTACAAAGGACGAACCATTCATTCATTGCCCAATTAAAGAGCTAATTTGAGGCCGGCAAACGAGCCCGCAGCAATCTTCCAAAACCCTTATTCCAAACGATATGCCCGTGTGTCTATTCATCCACCTATTTCAAGATGTAATCTTGTATTCTTTCCGCTACAATGCGGATTCCTTGTGTGCGCGTTTAAATTCAATGACACTCCAGGGGAAATGCTACACTCAACCACCCTCCCATAGATCACATACAAATGTCTTCGCAAATTACCCAGCAGCCAGGAGCAAGCAATCAGTGGCACCCGGTGAGAAAAATCGAGTATCGATTTCAATTTAACGGTTCACTAACGAACATTTTCACCTCCAAAGGGAGAATCGAATCCCTTCAAGTGCATTCGACGACGACGACGACGACGACGACGGAAGAAGGCGTGGCTGTCTCGCAACCCTCGACATAATCCTTTGATGCACATTTGCGAATGCATCGTTGCTTTGCCTCACATCAGTCTCCAGCTCCACCCTTAGTGGAGTTGTCTTCTTCTTGTTGTTAGTACGAGTAAATGTAAGAGGGTGTCCTTTCTTTTGTACACAAAGGTCCTTGTTGTAATAAAGTGTGTGGAAATGTGTAAAAGAACGAAACGATTCGAAAAGAAAAAAAAAATGTGCAACAGCAGCCATTCCTAGTGAAGTCTTTTACGCGCTGCCGCATGTTGCTTATTCGTAAACAAAACGCAACACACAACAAAAGGGAAGAAAAAAACTCTCCGGCAACACAGCGCAGCGGTGCAGTAAAAACAATGATGCAGCTAGCTACATACACGTGTTGCATTACACTTACACCCCTTTGGGATGGGAGTGCCGGACGGACGGACGGACGGTGTGCGATAGTGCGTTCCATATGTTGGTCATGTCCGCGGCCATAAATGTGGAACACATGTAAGTACATCCCTGCAGGGGGGCGAGTGTGTTCTTCCCGGCAACCGGCAACAGGGGAACAAACAGAACAAAATATACGAAGCCCGGCGCAATGGACATAGAGTAGAGCTGAGCTGATGCAGTTTTGCTGCTGTCGCAGCAGATGTGACACAGCACGATGGGTTGTCATTTTGCAAAGTGATACGATTTTTCTGTTTTTTTTTTTTTTTTGCATTTTGCAAAAATTTTATGCAAGAATGCATTTCGGACTTTTGCACAAATGGGCGGGATTATGTGCGCCGAGAAATTGCAGGGGAAGGGTTGGTCGCAAAGTAATGACTCTCGGTGCACTGTTGAATAAAAATGAACTCTCTTTGAACAAACATGGCGGATTGCGTCAAATAATTTTGCATATTCCATAAAATATATTTTAAAAACCAAAAACAAACAAAGGAGAGCTGCTGCACACTGTCCACACATGCTGTTTAAAGACTGCAACGCGACAGGGGTTTAATTTTCTACGGAACGAAGGCTTTGCCTAATGAATTGGATGGTATTCCAGTGACTCAGGAGGGTTCCTATTGGTAGTTGGTCCTATTTTAGACTTAGAAGTCTTCGATACTTGTTGGAAATGCTTCAAAAGAACGGAAGTATATTTCTTCTTCTTAGCGGGCTGTAAGTTAATTGGGGTAATGCAGGCGTTCAGCGATTCGATAGGATACTGTCATGATCTGTCCTGTACCTATGAGCTTATACTACTTATTAGGCGTGGTACGACCGATGCCACACAGAGATGGAGCAAAAAACTAGTTTTGAAGCAGTTTTGCTCCTAATACTCTCTTAGACCGTGCTAGATGACTGAACTCTATATGTCCCATCTGATACCCGATCCTATGTCTTATAAGAACTATCGAGGCATATCCACGCTTAATGTCGCATAGAAGATCCAATCCAACGTACGTCTGAAAACTTTCTGCAGCACACTAATCGGCTTTCGACCCAGCAAATCGACAACCACCAAATTTTGACACTAAGTCAAATTTTGGAAAAGAACAACGAATTTGAAGTCGAGACTCACCATGTCTTCAACGACTTCAAAGCCGCATATGATAACATTCATCGTCTTGAGCTCCACAAGGCGATGGCCGAATTCGGGATTCCGGCTAAACTGATCCAGCTGTGCAACGTGCAATTCGGAAACAGTTCCTCCAAACATGCACCGGATTTCGGAAAGGAGATGCGACTTCTTCAATATTGTGCTGGAACACATATTGCGCTGGGCAGGTGTGAACACGGAAGGCACTTTCTTTAACAAATCTGTCCAGCTGCTGAGATACGCAGACGATATCAACATCATCGGTCGCTTCCAGCGCGCTATCTTAGAGGCTTCATGGCCATTGAAGAACAGGCGAAACGAACTGGCCTTGAAGTGAATGAGGACAAAATCAAGAACATGTCAACAAACAAAGAAGCATCTGTCCACCGGGTAGGACAAAACGTCACCGTTGGCAATAGTAACGTCGAAATGGTTAAGGTGTTTACGCAGCTCGGAATAAATATCAACGAATCAATCAACGAATGACACCTTAGTAGAAATTGGACGTAGACATGCCGTAGGAAACCGCTGTTACTTCGGTTTGGTGAAATAAATGGGTTCAAGACTCCTAACTTGGTAGACGAAATGCAAGCTCTACAAAACTTTGATCCTGCCAGTTCTGCTACATGGAGTCGAATGCTGGACGAAAAGCAGGGAAGCAGAACAGATATTGAACGCTTTATAAAGAAAAATTCTTTGTCGAATATTCGGCCCCGTATGAAAGGAAAGCGTATAGAGGAGAGGATCCAGCCGCGACAGCATAATAGAGAAAGAGGCCAACTCGTCCTGGTTATCTAGAAAGGACTGTGCCACCTCTCGCACGTTATGGCCGAAATTAGATAAAAAGAAAACAAAGACCCTTCTGGCACTAAATCAATCCTCTATCTGTATCCTTACTGGTATAATCACAGGACACTGTGCCGTAGGAGTCATGATCCGTAAATGGAGGGTAGAATCCAACGACCTATGCAGAAGCTGCAGAGATGAAGAAGATATGGAGTCAATCCAACATCTCCTTTGCTTCTGTCCCGCTTTGCAAGACCGACATCTTAGCACTATATGTTCTTCGCAAGCGCCGCAGAGCTCTTGGTCTAGACAACTGGAAACAGCGTGCCCGGCCTCGATTAAAGTGAAAGGCTGCTGAATCTCTGGAAGAAACTCTTTACTGATCGGGGGTCCATTAAGTAAGTAAGTACCAATCTGTCGGAATACTGGATAAGATAGTCAACATAAGAAACTCACATTTAGATAGTGCACATTATTTGAACTGCTGATCCTAATAAGTCATTAATATGGTGAATATGTAGAAAGCGTGAAAGGATAGATCCCTGAGGAACGCCACCATTAATACCAAATATATACGAGGAAACGACCATAAGTTAACTTTCTGAGTACAGTCGGCTTGAAACTAGATCAGTCTATAATCACTTGAGGAGTTCCTACACGACTTTTCGAAGTCCATATTGATGTTATGCTCTTGCTCAGACAGCCTAAAAGCTATCATCAATGTCGTATACGAGAGGCTAGATCAGTGTTGCTAAAACCCAGAAGCCTATGAATTGGTGTGGCTCGAAAGAGCTCATTTTCATAAACTTCTGACCATAGGTTCGAGTAGGCTTGATAGCTATTTATTTAAAAGTAGATCGACTTGGCCTTAGGAAAGGTTGAAGACAGCTTTTTTTTTTATGTATTTCTTGTTCAAAACAACCAAGGACATCTTTATTCGCCCCAGTTGACGTCCATGCTTCTTCTTGGACTCCTTAGTGTTTCTTTAGCTCGTTGCCAAATAATTTCAGGCACTCACACAGTACGGCTGACATGATCGTGTATGCAATGTTAAGGAGACCGATGCCTCTATAGCTGGTGCAATTTATTAGGTCTCTTTTCTTGTAAATCGGGCAAACGATGCTGACGTTTCATTCATCAGGCATACGTTCCTCAGACCAAATCTTGGATATGAGTTGGTGTATGCTCTCCATCAAGTCATCTCACCCGTTGCCTTAAATAGCTCGGGTGATAGGCTGTCCAGGCTAGCAGCCTTGTTTGAGTTTGGATATTGCTGTCCTCATTTCATTCTGGTCGGGTGGACGGACGGAAGTCTTGATTTTCATCGTCCAGGGTCTTTTGTGAAATTTGGGTCGTCACATTGTAGCCGTTTAACTGTCTGCAGAATTGTTTTTTTCCATATCCTCAGCACCGGCTGTGACTCAACTACAAGGTTACCTGGTTTATCTCCATAGCTCTCTGTTCTGGTCTGTTGGCTGTATAGGAGAGATTGAGGGATACATGATTGGCAAGGATTCTAAAGGTTTGTTGCGATTACAGTCGTTCAACATTACATTTCCTCCCAGTATTTCTCCGATGTTGTGGCGTCTGAGATATCCGTAGACGTACCTCGGTTTCAACAAGGTACTGGTACGAGTCTATGTTGGCTGCCCGGAATGTACGTCGATCGTAACATGATCCATTTGGTTGACGGTCTGATGATCTGAAGACCACCATATTCCCCTATAAATATCGAGGCGAGGAAACCTCGTGCTAGGTGTAGTAACATTATGTCCCTCAGCAAAGTAAATTAGCCTAAGTTCGTTGCCAGACGTAGTGTTGTGTAGGCTTTGATTTCCAATGGTGCTACCAAAGATGTCCTCCTTTCCTATTTTGGCATTGAAATCACCTAGGACGATTTTAAAGTAATGCTTAGGACATTGCTCATATGTCTTGTCGAGGAGCTCGTAGAAACACTCTTTGGTAGCATCATCTCTTTCTTCTGTGGGAACTTGAGTGCATATCAGGCTAATGTTGGCGAATTTAGCCTTGATGCGAATTGTTATAAGGCTTTCACAGACGTGTCTAAAGCTCAAGACTTCATGCCGAAGTCTGTCTTTTACTACAAATCAGCACGCAACTAGACGCAGCTTCTGTTCTCTGTAGTATATGTCACGGTTTTTCATCCTATTTACAGGCTCCCCCTAATATCCCTCAATTGATGTATCCTAAAAGGATTTTTTCTCGGCGGCATCGAATGAATCGACGATGTTTTTCCCTGACTGATGGAACATTAAGTTTGTATCAATTTAAGTGCTTCCTGCTTGAGAGCTCTCTGAGCCTAGAAACTTCTGACCCAGTCCCTGCTCTTTGTCCACCTGTTTGTAGGTACTCCCTAAGTAGGTCAAATCGTAGGTATTAGCCTTCCCACTTGTGGTGCATTGGTAGATTTCCAAACCCAGATTCCATATGCAAGTTTTATAAATGTATCTTTTCAAGTTCTAGGGGTAGGTATGTATATTTGAATGAGTACATAGATATCATAAAATTCACCCCTTGGGACAGGAACACTATTTTATAACAAATATAGGAAATTACATCAAAAAGGATTTCATTTCATTTCATTTGAATTAGAACATTCATGAATATCTAATTAGAACCTAGGACAGGACGAACTTCTTCTTCTGAAGCTGGCCAATTTCTCCAAATGAATGCCAATTCTGATCCAATTGTGTGACATCCAATCCCAGAACCCGACTCAATGAACCGAAATTACTAATTTCCTTGATTCCATTAAACTTAAACTAAATTTCTAGAAAATCTTAAATTGAACTAAAAACCGAAATGAATCGCATTCGCGAGGCCAAAGGATTCGTTACACAGTGAAAAATTCATTTCCCTAAATGGAGGACCTCAATCCAATTGACACTTAGCCATCCATCCGCTGCTACCACCGCCGCACCGCCGTCTCTACTCGCCTATCAATTTCATAGGATTACCCACGCGACAAACGTCGCGCACCAGAAAAAGAGGACCGCTCGCACATCCCAAATAAATTAGAGGAGAGCACAAAAAATTGAATTTAATTGCATTTTCTTCTACAATTTAATTAATTTCATGGGTAAATCCTAATCATACCTACACAGAGGCGGCCGGGAATAGAAGAAGGAGAAGGAACGGCAAAAGAAATGCTCGGCAAATTAAATTACGCTTCTGTCCAAGGTTATCCTGTGGGATGTCCTCCTAGCTACTTGCACGCAAAAAGGAAGAAGCACAAAAAAAAAAAAAAATAAAAACGGAACTACCAAGAAATTCTACAAAATTAACTGGAAATGAAAGTAATACATTTTGCGGTACGTGACGCAATTTAATGATGTCACATGAAAAAGGCACATCGCGTACTAGCTTTAGGTATGTAGGTACTACACAGAAGTCCTCGTTGTCCTCCTGCCTGCTGCTGGCTGGTGGTGAGTTATTGTGCATCTGGGGAAATTCGGGCCTCGTACATCATATTTTCTGGCCGTCCTCATTCCTAGACTCACACACACGAGTCCCTGTCTGTCATAGTACATATCTCTCCATGAAGGATTTGTAATTTCCTGTGGTGCTTTGCTTGATCGTCTTCGCGAAATTGGATTTTTCTTCCCATCACAGACCCCTCTCTCACTTGGTTTTTGAATTTATCCACGTGCCCAGCATCTCCAACCATTCGCATTACCTATTCAAGTCGAAACACATTAGGTCACTTAATAAGTCGTAAAAAGTTTCAAAAAAAAATCTCCTCGAAGAGAAAAGGTTTTTTTTTTTTGAAAAATTGTAATCAAATATAACTTTTTTTGATGAAGCTCTGTCCACATGTAAAGCGCGGCCGAATTTGAATCTGAATAAATAACTGAACAAGGAGGAATCGACGACCGACCGGGCGGACATCAATGAAAATGTTAATTTTATTGCGGCCATTAAATTTTTGATGAACTCGATTTTTTTTTGTTTTTTTTTTTCAATCTCGCGAGAGAGGTAATCGCGATTATTATTGATGCTGTTAGGTTGTTGTGTGTCGGTGTGTATGATTAAATTACGACGATTTGATGCGAGTGTTATGATTTTTTAAATAAAATCAAGATAAACCTAGCGGGAGGCCAATTATCTGATTCAAACAAACCGAGTTGTTTATTAAGTCATTAAAATTAATATCCGATGGGCAGATAGTGTGCACGCAGCCACAGAATAGACGAAAGCGAGAGTGACAGCGAAAACGACGATAATCTCATTTGTTTGGCCATCTATGTGGAAGTCGTCGGAGTCGTCCAAACATCAGAATTGGAGAAAACGAGGTTATTTTATGGCCAGAGAAACTGGAGCGGTTATTATGGGAATAACCTTTATTACGAAGCCAATGAAAGTAGGTACAGTGCTATTCAGTGTTCAGTCACACAGTGGGAATAGTTGTGCAATTCCTTAAAATCTGTATTCTACTAGTGGAGGTTATGTTTAGATAATGCAGGGTGTTGCAAAGGTTATTACCCTGTTTAGTATATATAGATGTAAGTCTCAAAGTAACTAGAAAAAACTAATTTTTAAATCCTGAAGTCAATAAAAAAGTTATGTCAGGCAAATGACTCTACGAACTAGCCCCCAATGAAGCTAACTCCTAATGAAGTAACTCCCATAAAATTTGAGACTTACTCCTACTAAAGCCCAACATTAGAACGAACTAAGTTTCAAACTGCAAACAGTTTCTAAGCTTCTGAGTGTAAAGTATAGGGAGAGTTCAACAGAAAGTGAACATTACGTTAGGTTTCGAGAAATGTCATTTACATTTTGTACCGTTCTGAATACAGGCGGAGGTTTGACACATTTGATTACTTCTTCTGAGGATCCCTCCTCACAGTCGATACTTAAAGCTTGATCTAGGTCAATAGCAAAAAAAAGGATAACGACATTCGGATATCCACATGGAATGTTCGGACCATGAACAGGCCACCTGCAGTCGAACAATTAGCGGAGGAACTAGACTGCTATAAGACAGATAACATCGCCATCCAGGAAGTGCGATGGGATGGGCCGTGATAAATACTACGGTGATTGCTATAGAAAGGAGATGATCCTACCAAAAAGTGATTCTGCGAGCTCCTCGAACAGATATGACCAATGACCTAAGTGTAACGTTAAAATCGTCCTAGGTGATTTTAACACCAAAATAGGAAAGGAGGACATCTTTTGTAGTATCATTGGAAAGCATAGCCTACACATCTTACCTAGCCTACAACGGAGAAATACTGCGAGAAGATTTAAGGTTGAACGGTTCCAATCGCAACAAGCTGCCAGAATCTTTACCGATGGCGTATGCTCAACCTCTCGAGAAGTCCAATGCAACCAAGTGCTGAAGACCAGTGGCATCGCTACCGAGAAGCCAGCAGAAACGACGTAGGCGATGTGGTAGGTTTCGCCTGACTACTCGCACGAAACAACTCGCCTAAAAAGCCGAGCCGGACAGAATGACAAGGGGGGCTCTTGAGCTGTAAGAACAAAAAAGGAGGGAATAACATCGGCATCTGTGAAAGAAAAAGAAAGAGCACAAGAAGGGCGCGATCAAAAAATTAGAGAGGTTCTACTCCAGGAAGAATGTTTGGAAGTTTTACCAAAGAACGTGTCAAGGCAACAAAACCCGAACAGAGACATGTGGAAATAAACAAGGAAACCTAGTAGCTGATTCACAGTCGGTGTTGAGGATATGAAAAAACCAGGATAGCAATATCTAAACTCAAGACTGCTGGACGTTACGTCATACCAGCCCAGCCGAAGGCAGCGGGTGATGACTTGGTGGAGAGCATATAAAAGTATGCCTGATGAATGGAATTTAAGCGCCTAAAGCCATTTGTCAACGAGCTGATTGGCCCCTATAGTGTGATTTCAGGGTCGGTATGTTCACAACTGACATAATATTCACAGTATGGCATATCCTGGAGAGAATAGAATAAGTCCAGATCGTTGCTCACCATATTCTTTTTAAACCCGCATATGACAGTATTTAGAGAGAAGAGCCATGTCTAGCTTTGGCATCTATGCCAAACTCGTCAGATTGTGCAGAATGACGATGGAGAAATCTTACTGCTCCATAAAGTTTGGAAACAATCTCACCGAGACCTTTGATGTGAAAAAAGGATTTGGACAAGATGGTGCGTTGTTATGTAACTTTTTCAACATCATGCAAGCCAATGGCAGAGGCTAATACGCTGATGACATTGTCATCATCGGCAGAACACAGCGAGGTGTCACTGGTGCGGTTGCAAGTATTGGAACAGAACGGCAAAAATAGGTTTAATTGTGAATGAGGGCAAAACCAAGTATGTGCTGTCAACAAGAAGGGACAGACAACATCGACGAATTCGACAGAACGTCACAATAGACAGCTATAGCCTTGAGGTAGTTAGGAACTTTGTCTACCTAGGTTCCACTATAAACTCTGACAACAATATCGCATCAGAAATCAAACGAAGAGTTACACTTGCCAATTGCTGTTTGCCTAAGAAGGCAATTAAGTAATAATGCCTTGTCAAGAAACACTAAGGGGGCTCTGTATCCTCCGAGTCCTGCTGTATGGTGGAGAGGCATGGGCGTTAACGAAAACGGATGAAGATATACTTGGTCGTTTCAATCGCAAAATTCTTTGTATGATTTCTGTCCCGCTTACGTTGACGGGATTTGAAGGAGGGAAGGACATCGAGCTGGTCAGAAAAGTACGCATCCGTCAGGTAAGATGGACATGTATAGCGAATGGACATCAATGCTCCGGCCCGAAGAGTCATTGAATCAAACCCGGAGGGGCAACGCTTTTGAGGAAGATCTCGCCTTAGGGGGCGTGCACTAGTGGAAGATGACCTCAACTAAATTGGAGTGTGCGACTGGAAGGAGTTAGCCAAAGATAGGACTAACTAAAAAGGCTTGTTGGTTGAGGCCCATGTCCACCACGGACTGTAGCGCCACATAAGTAAGCAAGTATCTTATCCATTAGTTTGTTGTGATGAAAAGTACAACCACCTCTTTTTTAGCTTCGTAATTTCCGTATTACCTTCTACAATACAATATCAGTTAGATCAAGACCCATTCCGTATTCTAATACACATAAACTGGACTGGATGAGAACTGGACAAAAGGTTCTCATTTCTGGGAAAAGCCTTATTTAGAACCATATATGTATGGGCCAAATATCAACATCAATATATGTACGTGTCTTTTGTCGTTTTCCAATAGTCGATCTGGACAATACTATACATATATACAATGTCTGCTCTAGAGACGTTTAATTCAAGTTGTTATCGACGGTTAATCACTTAAAAACCGGCGTACGTCAAGACCCTGTTTTGTCTCCGAGTCTCTTTCTTATTTTCTTAAATGTTCTCTTGTATAATACTTATAATCCACTACATTCCTTTGTAAAGTCAATACCCTCAACTAGTCATATTCGTTCCCAGACTCATGGCCCCGCTTTTCAGTCGTGGAATGGGAGCAGGAGCGTTTGTCTAGCTCATTAAATTCCGATCTTGACAGAATAATAAAATAGAATATAAGCAATAAAATTGAATTTTAAATTTCAAAAATCTAATGCTGTCGTCTATCGCTTAAGCGTAATCCAAACCCTCCGCCAGTATCAATAAATAGTACTTGCATCGCCGACACCGAAAAACTTTCAATTCTTGGTATGGTGTTAAGCATAATAATCGTTGGAGTGATCACATATTCGAATTCGCCAAGATGTATAGGATTCCTCAGACGATACAAGAATATGGTTGTGATTCGCCCCAAGCTCGAGTATAATGCTCATGTCTGATCCACTGCACCTCAGATCTCTTTGCATTTAATATACTAAACTAGTCCGAGACAGAAATATAATATAGAATCGCTGGAATATTGCAGACATTTTATGGAAACAGTGCTTCAATGAAATTGGAAGTTGTCATCTGCTCCTTTCACAGTTGTCCCGCAATAGTCATCATTCCGTGAATGCTCATCAGTTTACTCTTAAGTCTATCTTCGAACAAACAGTCAAGTATAGAGATTCCTTCCTGATCCATACCACTCAAGTCTCCCTTGAGTGCGCATAAGTAATAAAAAAAAAAAAAAACAAGTTTTAGCCAATCATCTAAAGTCAAGGACCTGTCTAATGATGATGATGATACTAATAAATTCCACAACTATCAAATAGTAATAAAAAATACATTTGTAATAAAAAAAAAAAAAAAATACCAATCAACAATATTCAACAAACCAATACGTTCCACAACCGGCCATGAACGCTAACTTGGTACTAAAATTAGAAAGATTTTGATTGCACCTGTCCGGTTTTCCTAAGCAATTACATCAATCTGTCCCTCTTCTGTCAGTTTGAATCGTTTCTTTGTATTCCTATGCACAAAGCATACACAGATGATTATTATATTATTTTTCTTGTCACGATAAAATAATTGAGAAAATGAAAAACCTTCATTCTTCATACGCTGCGCTGAGGTCAATACTCACAGTATTCATATTGAACGAGAGTGACTACAACTAACCATGCCACCTGCGGACCAGAGTCGATGCAGATATTTGTGGTAATATATCTAATGAGTCATTCTCGGTGCACTACCGAAGTCATGTACGCTCATGATATGGCCCAAAGAAATGTTGTAAATGAATTAAATTATGTGTTGTTGTGTGGTTGTAGTTTATTTCTGTCCCGTTGGCTGAATCACTTTACAGGTGGGTACTCGTACGAGTAACTCTGAAAAACAAAAACTTTTGAAAATTAATGAGAATAATTAGTACGACGAAAAGTAAGGTTCTTTTAAGAATTCAGTTCGCTTTTGTCATGAATGTTAATTGCATTGTAATGCAACTGGAAAACGTGCCAGAAAAGTCCTTTGATTGTAGCTTTAGCCATTCTTTTCAGATACCCAATATCCGGATTAAAAAATTATTTAAAAGAGAAAACCGATTGTATTATTCCTTGAGATTTGTTAAGACACACGTTGTCAGTTTACAGTATCCAAAGTGGGTCCTTGTTATACTTTAAGTTGCTGGGTAATACTATCGAAAAGGCGGATACGCAACATCCGGATTAAAAAAAGTGTTAACCGAATGTGTTAACACTTGAGCTTTGTTAAGACATATGTTGTCAGTTTACAGTATCCAAAGTGGGTCCTTGTTTAATATTAAATTGTCGGCTAATACCATCGGGGTATTAGACGGGGTGGACTTAAGAGGACTTACTCAACCATCTGACGGAAAAAATAACCGACACTGACCGAAGCATTCTATAGAAATGCCTGTTACATCTGAGTCGTGCAGTTCTATGAACTTTATTACTAAGAGCAAAATTCTTTGTGCGATACACAGCTTCAAGCCATTTAAATTCAGGACTAGATGCTATAATTCCTACTGAAATCCAACACACTGTGGATCGTATCCTGCCCACATGCTTGTAATATTCAGAAGTTGCCTGGATTAGGTTCATATTCCAAAATTTTAGACTGATGTCAAGGTTTTTATTACCGGAGGCAAGTAAAAGCTTGCATGCTAATCCGAAAGATCTCAGACCCATAAGTCTATCATCATTTCTTCTGAAAACTCTGGAGAAACTGATGGACATCCATATTTGCTGCAGTATTAACCCAAAACTATTCTAAGCCTCCCAGCATGCTTACACCAAAGGGAATTCGGTAAAAACGGCTCCACACTCGCTAGTGCGCATCATTGAAAAATCTCTAGATTGCAAAGAATACACACTGATAGAACTTCCCGATATCGACCTTTTAACAATGCCAAACCAAAGGCTATTACGCGGACACTTGAGAACCTTGAAGTTGCGGGGCCAATTTTCGCCTTGGTTAACCAACTGGTGACAAACAAGCTTATCAACTCAAAGCTAGGCGACATTGTAGTTCGAAAGATTCGTAAATAGGGGCACTCCCGGAGGCGGACTATTCTCTCCTCTTCTTTGGAACCTAGCGGTGAATGAATTGCTTCTAAGCTCTCTATAGTTGCTATAGCTATTTCGGGTAAAAACCTCAATAAACTCTCTCATTGGACTAAAGGATGCGGACTCAGTGTTAATCCTCGACTCTCAGAAATTATGTCTCACTAAATATTTGGTCTCATACTTGATGAGAAACTTAGCTGCAACCTAAGTCCTAAATCCTAGAGCATGTAAAGAAAGCAGCTACCACAATTTACTCTTGTAAGAAAGCAATAGAAAATAGGTGCGGACTACAACAACGAATTACATCTGTCATCAGGCCTATACTAACCTATGATCATCTGGTGAAAGGCTTAGAAGAAAGCCTGTTACCTAACTCATTTTAGCCGGGTACAAAAGTTGGCTTGCCTATGCATCAGTGGAGCACTAAGAACCACTCCAACACCGGCTCTGGATATTTTGTTTCACTTGCCACCTTTAGATATTTATAGTCCACAAGTGCCGCCTTATGCGCCACTCGTTTGAAGGCTATATCTCTAAGTACTGGACACATTCCTTTTTATTTTTAATGATCTTGAATTCCTGTCGGAAGACACCGACTATGTGCTTCCTCCACTTCTGTTTCAGAAGAACTTTAACACCCGTATCCCCCAAGAGATGATCTGTCGCTTGAAAACGTAAGATCCATATGTTTCTTTACGAATGGACCAAGTCCCACGACTTCAGCACAATCATTAAGACAGTCTTTCCGTCAAGAGAGGATCGGGCCATCAACCCGGATAATATCTCGATTCTGGCAGACTGGTCAAAAACTTACGAAAGAGTAATCTCTGACTTATACTCATCTGAATCCGAAATTGCTCACTCTCTGAGACTTTCAAACCACGGCAGTGTGTTCCAAGCAGAAGTAGTAGCAACCGTAGAAGTGGTTTAATAACTCTGTTCTACCGGCCCTAACTTTAGTTAAATTCAATATAGAGCAAGCTTTCGTGGCAATAGCTAGTGAGAGATGGAGTGCACTCTCATCCTGTCGTTTCTACAGAAAAGTCTTGAAATTTTAAAACTAAACAGACCTGACTTAGCGCTCCTTACGGGGATTATTACCGTCCACAGCCTCCTGGTTGCTCACCGACGACAAATGCGATTAGACACTGATAATCTCTGCCGAGGCTGTAGGATACGATACGGGAGCAGAAATGAAAGCCACCATTAACTATCCGGCCAATTCTAACTAACAATGTCGGGTTGGTTAAGTTAGACCGCTTAGCTATCCCAAAGCTACAGACCAATTGTTGCCTTCGTTCTTAGGTTATCCACGACAGTGGTTCACAATGGATCCATTGGTGATCCGAGTGCTGGCTGCTCCATAGACCGGCCTTATGAGACTCTTTGCCTCCGACTGTCCTTCGAGTTATGCTTCCCTTGCTTTCTGCCAACTTAAACTGCTAGGAACCACTTTGTCATCTGCTTCATCTTTCTCGCTATCACCGACTTCACCATCTGGTCCATCGAACACTTTAGCTTCCTGCTACTCTTCATCCGAACAGTTTCCTTCATTATCCATTTGTTCTGCACCACGTTTGTCCTTCCAGCCTAGATTGCCCCCATCATTGTCGTAACTTCCATTTAATTCATCCTCCTCTGTCTACATTATCATTGTCCGACGTCTGACAGTCACATATTCTTAGAAATCCTTTTGACTTGATGGCTTACCATCGGAAAACAATCGGTATTCCTGCTTCTCGATCTGGACATCCATGGTTTCCTTCTTCTCTGAAAGCTTTCGTACTAAATCGTCCTGCTCTGCAGGCATATACACCTTTTCCCTTATGGCTGTGTGAACCTTGTAGTTCAATGTACACAGCATCCTTGTCATATACAATCCCACCAGCTCCCGATATCAGAACATACAGTAGCCGTTCCTTTTCAAGAAGACTTCTCTTCTTCTCAGTACCTGACAGAGGGAAAGGATCGGTTATGCTGCTTAACTCGTTCCATCCTGCATCCCCCAAGCCAGCAATATAAATCATGAACTCATATTTTATAGGAACACCGCTCACACATGGTATTATGTCAAATCTGCTCGGTATTCATAATTTCCTCGATTCGATCCACCAAAAGCTAGCTATGCGCTACTCGGCACGAATAAGGACGAATCTTCATGACAAATATGAACTTTCCCAGGTTCTTCACTTACAAGCTTCATTACTCTCCATGGATTATCCCTGGCATGGAAAACAACTTAGCTCTGTCAGTGACTTTGGAGGTTAGAGGAGAAGTGAATGTCCAGTAACTCCGGCACAGTTCTCCTGTCACATTTACTAGCTGTTTCTTCGTTGTACCTCTGCATCTGCCTTTGCCTTCTGTCAATGTTTGTAGATACTGACGTGTCCATGGTAAAGAAAAATTTTTTATATCATTTCAGCGTTCAGGCATTTAGGACTTTTTTGTATACCCGTGTATTCCAAACATTACCTAACACAACCCTTTCAATATAATCAAGTTGAGCCTCAAACTTTTCGTATACAGAAGTGTGCACCCTCGAATTTTGACAGATTGTTGCACTTTCTATTTTGACGTGCACACAACATGTCAGGCATATGACAAGCACAAGGATATCCTTTCTTTTAAAAATTAAAATTCGGTAAATCTTGAGGTTTGAGTAGGTAGGTAGTCCTCTTGAGGAACCAAACAAAAATTCGAAACAAAAAAACATATCCTTCAACTTTTGACTGGGAAATTACTTGAAAACTTGCAGATACAAGGGTTTGCCATTCACGATAAAAAAATTACACGAGTGGTGAGATCCCTTTTCTGCAAAAAGAAAACCAATCTCTGATTTGTCCTTGAATACATGTATGCATGTAGCTATCCCCTTTTCGAATTGGAATTGAAAATTTTGATTGAAATCGGACATTACAAGTGAATACTCCTTGCTGTTGTGTACTTCCAAAGTACTTTAGATATTTTTCAATCCATTGACTCGGTTGATTGTCTTTTGAGACCGGATGCGAATAAAGGGTGCGAATTCCCATGTTTTCGGTGAACAACCAGAGATTGGTGCACTTTTGAAAAAAAAAAAAAAACATGAAAATCCATTTTCGCATTGTTTTGTGCGGACGGACATTCAGCAATTTTAATCCGAATCCAGTCCAAAAATTCTACATAGTGCACTATACGTTCTAATTTCTCCCCCAGGAGCGGCTGCTGTTTTTTTTTTTTGGATTTCATTTTCTTGGTTCCGTTTGGGTGGGATGGGGCGGTAGGACGATGATGATGATGCTGGTGAAACAAGGATAAATAATTACGAAACTTTTCCTTTTCCTTGTTTCCTCTGTGTGCGATTCTTTTTTTTCTTTTGCTCTGCCTCAATGAATGACTCGGAATTATTATACTGCTTTGACAAGGATTCTAGCAGCAAATCCTTTCACAGAAACAAAACGAAATGAACGTAGAAAAGTCGAAAAAAAAACGGTTTTCGCTTACGGAACACATTTTGTTGTTTTTTTTTTTTTTTCTTAACGGAGGGGGAGTTTTTGTTGGATTTGTTTTTGTGCCCGTCTTGTAGTGCCGAAGAAAATCCTCGAAAAGACGTCGAACCCGAAAATTATTCTCCTAGAGTGCTGAGTAATTCCCATCAAAATGCATTCGTCAGAGTGAGGTATGACAGACTTTAGGGCAGGAATATAGCTTCCTTCGTAGGGTGCAAAGTGCCGATTGGTAGATGGGGAAGGACGAGGAGAATTGAAGAAAAAAGGACGAAAAGGAATTAGAAAAACACTTAATGAGGAAAGTTGTGTAATGAGTTTTGCTTTGAGAGAGAGAGACGGGGGCGCAGCTTCCTTGCATGGCGGCGGCGTAAGTACTAGCATCGTATGTGGAAGGTGATGTGCAGGTAAATGGATTTAATCTTTGACATCGGTTAAAGAATTTTTACCCTCTCAGGGCTGAAGGATATTTATCCTGTGGGAGGGCGGCGGGAATGTGTGTTGTGCCGAATTTGACAAAAACGAAAAATTGTGTCAAAAGGATTTATTGATGGCGGGTGGGAATGTTGACAACATTTTCAGATTTCTGAAGCAAGTGGAGCACATGAAGTGGTTATGAAGGGTGGAGGGTATGGCTAGGTATTTGCCTTGCATATATAATTAAGATGGAAATGGAGGAATTTGTTTTGGAAGCTACTCTGAATAGGAAAGTTTATGCTTCGGATTTGGTAGCAGATCTATAATGAAAATCCTTCGAATCATCCCTGTTCCTTGTAAGCAACTGACATGCAACACATCTACCTGTTAGTAAGTAAACTTTCATTCTCCTTTAGCTGCGATTTCTGGTTAATGGAATGAAATGAACTTTTATGAATTTGGTCAATAGTCGGGTTACCTGCATTTAAACTGCAAACGATGGGTGGAATTAAACTAAACACTTCAAGGTCAGTACTATACCTACACAGGTTCAGATTTCTAACTAAATTGGAAGGAGAATGTCGATCATAGCAAACCAACAAAGTGTAAGCCTCAGACTGGCTAGAATTCATGCTCGAGCCGAGACACATTAACTCAGAACTGGGAGACAGTCAAGTCCATGTACTGGCCTCTAGACGAACTGCCAAAGTAGGTGCAGTATCTCCTCTATTATGGATACTGGTTGCAAAGAAAATTTCAATGAAACTAGAATACAGTGGGGTTCGAGTTGTGTCGTTTGCAGACAATTCATCAATAGCCCACAAAAATTGACAGAAAGATGCTAACTAAACGTTACTGCAAGCCTGGCAATGCGATAACTTAAATTCCATGCGCACCCTCTTCATTGGCACTGTAGTTCTTGCTCCGACCTGCTTCCCACTGCGATCTATATATTGAATCTGAACAAGACTCGGATACTCCCAATTCGCAGAATATAAGTAGTACTTTTAAGAACCCGGTACTAGGTAAGTTTAACAATGAAACGGCGAAGGTGTGTCAAGGTGCCCACGAGATTAAATCAGCCAACGATGACAAGGATCCTATCGGCAACCCGAGAGCCTTTCAGAGTCAACCTTTGTATGTAGAAAGTTATGACTCGCGACTGCTTTAAGCAAAACCACACGCAATATCAAAAGCTTTTTGACCTCTATTGCAAGGAATGCTAGAAAAGGCGCTGCCAAATCAACATGCTCGCAACATTCGTCGACTACACGCTGAAATCCAGTTGAGCAGCATTTAATCCTACAGCAAGAGACAAAAATAGTACAGTCACTTCGCAGGAACAGCAGAATTCAGCTCTAAGGACAATCTTAGATAGGTCATAACACTGTTTCGGCTTCGAAATGGCTTCTAGGAATGTTACAAATTGATTTTACCAACCCAGCTAACAATCCCATAACTCGGGGTTAGCTGGCTGCACGGAATGGTCTTGAGGAATCGCCAGTACCACCAGTCGGACTTTTTTTTCGGTTGGAAGGTGGGTATCTTTAAAGACGAAACTGAGCCCGTACTCAGTAACAATGTGCGATTTCCACCTACTACAGCCACCTTCCCTCTTACCCTTAGTTTTCGCGGCACTGTCGTTAAGCATTTCATCACGAGGGAGGACTTTAGTCCTCGTTCGTCCTTCACAGTATCGCTAGCTGCTTCCCAAGCCTCGTCCCAGCTCATCATCTGTCCGGTAATGTTGTCTGGACTTATATTCTCACCCAGTTTAGTCACCAGCAAGTGCCGTTTTCCATGATATCATGGGCAATGGAACATAACGTGTTCTACATCTTCCACTGTTTCCGTGAACGTTGGGCAATATGGGTTGTCATCGTGTCGAAACTTATGCAGTTAGGCTCTAAAGCATCCATGGATTTTAAGCATCTGGGGCAGGTAGATATTGATTTCCCCACGCTTCCTATTGATGCAAGCGTCTACGATGGCAATCAGTCTCTGCGTCTTAGTAACTGCATTGGACTACGGAGCGAGGGGTTCCAGGTGCAATCCCCAGACAGCACCTAAAATATCTTTCACGTCCCCACCTTTGACGAGCGTCTGACAAAGAGTCATGAAAAAGCATCTCAAAAGAAAAATTGGCGGATACGGTATTAAACAGTAGGTCTCTTGCATTCGCGTAAATAATATAACACCCACAATACGAATGGTTCTGAGAAGCTACGCCCTGAGGACGTGTAGCGCCAAAACTTTGTTTTTTTTTGTATCCTCTCTCCTGCCATTCTTCCAGAATTGTCCTTGGTAGTACCTCTGTGTGACTTCTAGTGGTCGCTGAAGCCGTTGTCCTGTAACACGAAATTCCGCGTCGTAGGAGGAAGGCCCTGCGTATTGTATGCTGCAGGTGCTGCTTAAAGATTAGCCTTGCGTAATGCCAAGTTACTTCAACTCTGGTTTGG
The DNA here is from genome assembly GCA_905220385.1 of Xylota sylvarum. Lineage (NCBI taxonomy): Eukaryota > Metazoa > Arthropoda > Insecta > Diptera > Syrphidae > Xylota > Xylota sylvarum. The sequence continues at coordinate 149,498,481 of LR999957.1, read as the reverse complement.
AAACTATAACGTGATCGCCCACGATTACTCTTATAGTCTCCATGAGTTGCCTGCTGCTGATGACCACTATTTCTGTCTTTTCGTCTGTAAGTTGTAGACCCATGAGTACGAGTCCGTCCTGGCTTCATTGCAGTCATGCTCCAACTCCTCAAGGAATTTGTTCACTACAACGATTGCTGTCATCGGCGAAACCAATTATTTACGTCTACGTCATCATACATTAGATTATACTGCATTAGATTATACTGCCTCGTTCCATCGTCAGTGTCGTAGAGCAGTATCCTATTTCTAGACAATTCCGTCATTATCTTCTGCACTCTGATACTCTCTTGGCGGTAAGAGCTCGTAGGATGTTTCTCCAGTTTGCGGTGTTGTAGGCGTTCTTGACATCCAGCGTGATTATTGTGCAGTTCTGTTTACTACCACCCTTCCATCGATTTCCTTCGATGGCTTTTTTCGCAGTACTCACGATTTTGTCGATGGCGTCGACCATAGAGTGAGCTTTACGGAAAACATACTGGTGATCTACAAGGCCGACAGCCTCATCGCTATGGTGTTCAACATGCATAGAGGCCTATACGATGAGGGATCCTACTGTGGTGTATTACCTTTTGGTGGGAGAACCAGTCTTTGTTTCGGGAATACGCCTTCTTTGAGAAAATTGTTGAATATATCTGCGAAGATGCGTGGAAGTCAAGTTATTGCCCTTTTTAAGGGGATTCCATTGACATCAGTAGCTTTTGATCCTTAATTGCAAGACATCTTCTGCGGTGACGGGGGGTATTGGTATCCGCGTGTTCTTACATTCCCTCTTGTTGTGGCAAGAGTACAGCCTTCACGTTTTCAAGAAACACTTAGGACGTAGGCGAGGGTTTTCGGTCACCCTTCAACTTCATCATCAACACTTGATAGGCTTTTCCCCACGGATTTTGATTGGCTTCGTTGCCCAGTTCGATGAAGCTTCTGTGTTTACTATCTTTAATTGGAGTTTGTAGGTTTCTCCAGGCGTCTATGAATATCTCGTGGAGTTCTCCGTGACTGCTGTGTTCTCCGTACCGCTGGTACAATCGGCGCGCCCTGTGGCACACTCACTCTGCGCACAGTTTGGCAATCTCATCGTTGCACCAGTATACTGTTGGCTGTTGCGCGTTTGCTGTTTTCTGTTGCATGGATGCATCACACGCTCTTGCCAATCCTCTTGAGATCGCCTTGTAGGCGACAGCTCCACGAAGGGATGTATCTTCCATCATTAACTGGAATACTTCAACGGCCAGAGTGCGTGGTTTCCATCCCCTTTTCTGCGGCTGTCTTCTGTTTTCAATGAGACTGGGTCTTAGTTGGAACTTGATTGCCTAGGTGCATACTTTCCCATGGTGCATACTTTCCACGCAATATTTCTTGCCAAACACATACTCACAGAGGTGATGTCTATTATTGACCCTCTTTTGTAAAATTGAGCTCGCTCCAACGATGCCAATGCCTCCGGAAGACCAGATCTTGTCAGACCCCATCACGTACCTCAGGGTACTGACCAAGACACAAAGCTTAGTATGCATTGGCACTAAAAGCGCCATTAGAAATACACCAACAATACCGCTTGATAGAAACAGTCGGGAAGAGTGTCCTTTAAAACAGTACAATTTTTGGAAGAAGACGATATGACCCATCGAACTATTGTGAGATTGGCACACTTGGGGCACAGAATATATAGATAACAACATACCTTGACTTTAGAATAAACGTTAACACAATCTTCCTTTCAAGGATATTAGAGGGCACAACTTGGACTGCAATTTGAAATAATGTGTTGTAAAGATAGTCGTGCATTCAGCCACATATGTAGCTGTTGAAGCAGGAAATAGGGGAAGGTATGTACGTGGATAGGCGAGTGGAAGAATCCACATCGCCACACTCAGGTCTATTGTGATAGGAAATAGGGGAAACTAGCACTCTATGTTCAACTTGATCGAATGTTTGTATGTGACCCGATGATTGACGTCCACATTTGGGATACTTTGTTCAACAGGTCTTCAGTTAAATTCCGGATCCACATTGCTTGGATGCCAATGGCTAACATTCGTAAAAGTAGCATCTTCCGAAAGATGTTCGTTCCCCAAATACCGAGATAGAAGCCTCTGCAGTCGAACATCTTGGAGATCTGTTAGCAAGTTCTACTCACGCCTCCTTGCGGCGCCATCTGGGAATTTCTTCGGAAATGGCAAAGTGGAGGGGATGTTTGGCGAGCTATCTGCGCCACAAAACAGGATAAGTGTCAGTTGGCCTGTGACGTTTCTCTCAAACGCCGCAAAAAGCCTTGGACATGGACTGATATTTTCTTAAGGACCTTTGGTTATCGACAATGGACAATTATAGGATTCTAGAATGTTAGCACCTTCCTCGACTTACGATACGAGTGAGTTGAAACGCATTGCAGAATACCGAACTGCTCCTCTCCTGACTGGTTCTTTGCAATTGAAATGTTTAAAGATGTGCTGAAGCTCTTACTTTAGTTGTTAGCCATATCGTTTGATTCGCAATAAGTTCGTCAGTTCCTGACTAAGAAGATGGAACTGCTGAACATACATATAAATCCATCAATCCAGCCCAAAATCTTAGCCCAATAAGCTAGCCTTGGATTAAAGTCTAAGTGTCTCGCAATCGTAGTATGGGCAACTATCTAACCATCTAAACTAACGAAACTATTGTCCCAATCGCCAAACGTTCCATTTCAAATTTGTTTTATTATGTAAATTAATGACTCTGCTGTTCATCAACCATCTGTCATGTCTGTCCTGAGTCTTCTGTGCCAAGACTACAGTCTCAATATGGAAGGACTTAACCCAACCATTCCCAAGCGTCCGACGCTTCGCTAATGGTTTTATGATTTAGGGAAATTCAAGGAATGAATGAAATGTTTGCATTTGAATGTCACTAATTCGATATGAATTGTCCTTGTATTGAAATTACGAAAAACATCCTTCATTTAAAAGTCAATTTCTAGAACGGTGTCATCCACTTGCAGAGCTGAAGCCACACCATATCCTGGCTGTGATGGTAAAACCTACACTTCTCGATCTTGATGCACGTTTAGCATCTGTCAACAGTGGACTTAGATCAATATTTATTTGAGCTTAGACTATACATAAGAGTACATTTAGTAAATGACTCTTAAATCCTTCTCCATCCATCACTTACACAGCAAGAACACTTTCTTAATCAACGCGCACCCCTTGACAATGTAACCATGTACAACAACCACAACCCTTATTTCAAACTACAGCAACATTTATAATATCAAATTTAAATAAAATAAATTTCCATTAGTGGCCAACGCTACTAGGAGTACCACCGCGAAGATTACATTCCCGCGTCCATTAGTCCCAAATCAATTATTTCAAATTATATTCCAAGACAAGTCCCCGGACCGGCGGCGGGCGTTCTAAACAACAATGGTCCTCATTAGTGTGACAAAAGGCGACACGGGGCGGAATCGACCGATTCGAATGGTGGCGCGCATTGGTCGCTCTGCGGTGGAACCCTCATTTCATGCGATTAGTGAAACAATTTGCACCCCAAACAATGTTGCAAAGAGAGTGTCTGTCTGGCAGCGGCTGCCAGAGACTTGGGGATTCCCAAAAAAAAGAAAACACGCATTTCCATGGTTTCATTCAAGGAAAAACCTCGAAAAGGACATTTGTGTTTGTTCAGCTATGTAATTGCTACCACATGGGGTACTAAGTCAACCAACAACCAACGCAAATTGCGGAAAGACAAAATCGGAACACCAATTGCTGCTGCTGCTGAGTGAAAAGCAATTGTCAGGGATACTACGAACGTATACGTACACTAGAGCAGGGTCGTGTCCTTTATTTTTTTTTTTTCGTTTTTAGTTCTTCTTCCTTGTTTACTTAGATCCTGTTGAGCAAAATGACGAATGAAAATAATAACATTTGAATTTTTTTTTTCCTTCTGTGTGTTGTGTTGTTTTTCTCTTTGCCTGAGCAAAGCATTGGATGTCCTAAAATAACAGGACGTGTAAGTCCTGCGAAGCGAACTGATATAATGGGTCCATTCGCTTATACAACATACGTAATGTAAGATAATAAAAATTCGGAAAATACTTTATGCGACAGATTTTTGTTGTTACTGTGTGTTTTGGTTTTATGGAAACGGACGTGTAGTTTAGAGATCCTTACATCCTATACAGTAGGATGTACCTGCAGTTGTTTTTCTCTGTATTTTGTCCAGATGTGATTTCCCACTCATTAAAAATGTCAATAAAATTTTTAGGATGCGGTATTTATTTTTAGTAAGGGATAGCACTCTAAAACACGTTCGTTTAAGTACCTACTGGTTTTTCAATTGAAAGATAAGTTAAATTTTTGATAAGGAGTTGGTAATGCTGCCATCTAAGTTACTAAGTTATATTGCAAGTTACCTTCAAAGTGCTAAAAGATTCAGATAGGGCAGACACCATGTTCTAAGTTTTGTAAGAATGACTCGGAACACGTACGTGTATGTGCCTCCTAACGTTGACCACTTGCAAGTTCAAAAACATAGATTTCACCTGCCGCAATTGATAGAAGTGGTTAGCTATTAGAGTTGAATTGTATAGACATCGACTCAGTCGCCAGCTTCTCTGAGCTGAGCAACAGTTGGTAGAAATACAATGTCAAGCTATAAAGGAATCAGCGGTAAAGAGCTCGTCTGCGAATACAGAGTAGTATGACTGGGAATGTAGAAATTGCAGGAGTATGTAAATCATGTGCATTTCTGAATCTGTTTAGGAAAACAAATGTCGAGTTCTTTGGACCCCTTAACCTCGATACTCATAGGAAATATAAGATGCTACATATATAAGATTGAACAGCGTACCTTCTTTAAGAAGTTACACAGGCATAGCACATAGTCTGGAAAGGTGTAAGATTATTGCCGGAAGATTTATCAACAGGACGAAAAAAGGCAGCTTTCGACACTGTCAACAGACATTCCGTGATACACAAACAGCCGATAGGTGTGTCATCGAAATTCTTAGTTTTGTAGTCAAATCTAGTTACGAATACCTCAGCTATAGTATCAAATGAGGCCAACCTGTCATTTTATTTTAGCACTGAGTCTGGTGTTCCTAAAGGGTACATTTTCAGTCCTATTCTGTTCTATTTCTTGATGAGGGGTCTCATAACTTGGCTGAAGGGGTAATATATGGAACGTAGTGGTTAAATATAGGATTTTTTTGTAATCTAGGTCCTCGATACTACTATTAGCTCTTGTATTTTCTACAGAAACCAAGTCTTCCATTACCAAAAACTTAAAGAGTTCGAGAGTTCCAACACACGTGTGTTCTTCCCTTGACAGCTCCCAACTACGCAATTCAGGTTGGATCAAGACTCCCATAAATCTATTTGTAAATTCTTAATGGAGATACTGCGTTCCAATGCGGCTCAATGTCTTTTAAAGAGTGGTACGATATCCCAAAGGCACAGTGTTAACTTCGACTTGACCAAGTTATACATTAATGATTGGCAAGATATGTTCTATCGCAACAACTCGATTTGCATTTCTGTTATAAACGTCCATGTCCGATTTTTCTCTGACTGTACTGTACGATTTAGATGACTGCATGCTGTTGGAATAGGGCAGATACTGACTAGAGTCAACCTGGCGATGTCCAGCGTTGCAACTCCTACTGGTAGCCTTCGGGTACTGGTACTGGGTACCGGACCCTACTTGCTAAACTTTTAAGCGCAAGTGTTGAACAAGAGCAAATAGCAGCACTATGAATTCGACAGTGGATGAACTCTCTCGATGGAATCAGCGGTGGCGTCACAGCTTCAAACATAAGAATAAGAACACTTTATATGGGCTATTTCGACATATTCGGAGCTCAATCCGGTAAAGATATTCAAGAATAAGTCAGGTTTTTGGAAAAGATGCATCGATGTGCATCTGTATATATAATACATATACCAAGATACATCGGTTTAAACCGGCCCCTAGCCCTCGGGGTTTCTACAATTGGAACTGGCCCTTCGGGTTGGGAGTTGCGCCGTGGGACTAACATCCTTACCAAGTAAGAAAAAAACTATTTATAAGAGAGACACCAGCCGGGGATAACCACGGACTTCCTTAATTTACTTTCACGACACGGAATGTGCACGGACTATAAATTGAGAGTATGTCACCGGAACGAAATACCGCGTACCAGGAGATTCGATGTTTAGGATCAGGTATGCTATGCTGTCACGAAAGACTACACATGTTAGGATGCGAATTCGTCGAGGGAAATCGGCTGCACTCAATGATAACTCACTTTAAAGATCGCCTGGGTGTGATCGACATCAATGCAACATTTCAAAATATCAGTATAATATGTGCACACGCCCCTACCGACGAAGCTGAAGACTCTATCAAGGATGAGTTTCATGACAACCTGGACGGATTAGCCGGAAACCACAGCCTCCACGACAAGACAACAGACAACAGCTTCCATCTAATCAATTTTGCAGCAGCTCGTAATACGGTGATAAGTAGCACTAGGCTTCCAAGAGTACGAATCCACACAGCAACCTGGCGGTTTCTCCATTGTCGAACCGCCAACCAAATGGGCCACGAATTAATAGATGCGAGGCACGCATCCAATATTATGAATGTTCAAACTTTCAGAGGAGCAAACGTCGACACTTACCATCTTCTTTGTGCGCAGTTAAATACAGAGCTCGACTATCCAATGAGAAGAAACTGCAAACCGTCCAGAAAAATATTTTCAACTTTAGAAGCCTTAGCATGGAGTAGCCAGAACCTACAGAAAACGCCTGAGCGAGAGACTCTCCGCAGTGCATTCACCATCCACAAACGCCAAAAATATGTGTAACCAGTATCGCGACATCATCAAGGGCCTGGCAGAGACCACCATATGCTACCAGGCACTACCCAAAGAGAGCCCTTGGTATGATACTGAATGCGTGCGTCGGAAAATGGTGGCAGAAAATGCACACATACAAGCGCTGCAACGTAAAACTAAGGCAGCAGCAAAAGAGTATCGAGCCAGAAGAAGGGAGGCGAAGAAGATCCTGCGTAAAAAGAAATAGGCCCACGCAATCTCCCAGCTGCAGGATATCGAAGAGCTCCGCGATAGGAACAACATCCGGATGATTTTTAAGAAAGCCAAGCAACTGGCAGCTGGCTTCAAGCCCGGAATGCAGGCTCTTCGAAACAGTGAAGGAAACCTAGTCACCGAAGCACAGAGAATAGTAGATGAGTTTAGCATTTCCAGAAGCTACTACTAATGGGCATCAGGTGGAGAGAGTAATAGGGCAAGAAGAGAACCCGCATCCAGTCAATTAAGAAGTCATTCCCCCTCGTGGTTTTGAAGATATTGACTCAGTTATCAAAAAGGTGAAGGACAACAAGTTGAAGGAAAACAAGGCCAGTTTTGATGGTCTACCAGCGGAAATTAGTGGTAATGCTTTGGTAGGATGCATGCATTGAACCTTCAACTCATCATCTCTTCATCGACTTCAAAGCCACATATGATACCACTCATCGCCTTGAGCTCTACAAGGCGATAGCCGAATTCGTGGTCCGGCTAAACTGATTCAGCTGTGCCGCGTGACTTTGGAAAATATGGGGTGCAACGTTCCTCCCAACTATTCCAAACATGCACCGGATTTCGGCAAGAAGATGCGCTATCATCTGACTTCTTCAATCTGTGCTGGAACACACAACAACGAAACGAGTTGACCTTGAAGATTGGGGGAGGAAGGCTTCTCTAATGTTTCAAACATTTTGGCGGCTCTCCTATGTATATTTGTAGCCCCTAGGTAGGTTGTAGTGCAACAGAAGCATTTCCCTAAGGATGTGGATATTTTTGAAGAAAATATACTAAAAACCATGCCACAGGCATATTCTGAGTTCTTGATGGTTCAATGAGGTCTCCATCGACTGAATGAACTAGGAAATTCATCATCGAGTGCCTAAGAACACTTGTAGGAGGAGAAACTACAGAGAGCGAGTTCAAATTGCTCCATTGTTGTACCGTCAGGAAGTAACAGAAACTGCCATAAGCTACAACGCACTTCCCAAGAAAAAAAAATCTATGCAGCTCGTGAAGAGCTGTTGAGGTCCTCTTCCCCTTGTGCGCGCCATCTAAGGAGTTCACCTACCTCCGAGTAAATGTTAATTATACGAACGATATCTAGGTGGAGATTTGGCGAAGAATCACCATAGTAAACCGCTGCTACTTCGGTTTGGTATAACAAAACTCCTAACACGAAGGATGAAAGTGATGCTCTAAACAACATTCCTACACATATGGCGCCAAGTGTTGGATGATAAGACAGAAAGCGGAGCACATCTTCCGCCCCTCGAACGAAAAATTCTTCATCGAATACTCGATCTTACATGCGAGGAGGGCGTATGGAGGAAAAGATATAACCGTGAACTCTATGAGCTGTACTAAGATGTGGATGTAGTCCAAAAAGTCAAAACACGTCGGCTACACTGGCTCGGTTACATCGAGCGATTGAACAATACTGCTCCAGCAAAGAGGATCTTCGAATCATAGCCCCCAGGTTTGAGATGACAAGGAAGACCGAACGTTTTAAAGATCAAGTTATCATGGATTCCAGTGCGCTTGGTCTAGATAATTGGAAGGAAGAAGCTGGAGCGGGTTCGAGGACAGTGGAAGGCTGCCGTGTCTTCACGGCTCGGGAGCCCATTAAGTGAAGTAAAGTACAATATTTGTTCTATAAGGGATTGTGAGCTTGAAAGATTAATTCCCCATTGCTCCATATCTTCTTCCTGGTCTGGAAAGTCCGGGTAAAAATGTGATCCATCGTCTCCTACTCAATGTAGATACTGTCGATAACTACGTTATTCGTAAAAGAACTGTGTAAGATGGTAGTTGTATTTATCATGGACTCGATAGTTGGGATCAACTTGTATGTCCATCTGCCTTTCATAGTATTGTCCCACAGAGATATCCACAGAACTCGCTGATTGTAGTCTTCCTTGATCATATTTCATTTTTATTGTGTCTAGTTGCCTCAAGGTTCTCCTATTGTAGATTCTTAGCAACTCGTCCGCAAGGATGTCAATTGGCATGTCAGTGACATTATTCGAAAACAACTTATGTATAGTTCTTGGTACGCATAGTCTGTATACTAACAATAATTTTCAACTCATTACCTTCGTCAAGGACTGAGATGACTGCTCTTGGTATTCGAGACTACCAATCTAGCTCGGATCACACTCGGAAATTTAATAGTCTTCGCAGAATCCTATGATCGTACCTCATGTTGCGTAATATTGTTCCTAAGATGGATCCTTGAGGCACTTTTTCCGATGTTCCTTTGCTTTGAACTGAACACATTCCCAACGTCTAACTCTACAGTAGCACCATTCGTTCAACTGTGTCATTCAACATCGTTCACAAGCTCATGCAACATCATCTAAAAATCTTCTATTCAAACATTTAGGAATACATACATACACCTTTCATCTAGATAACTGCCAAGCCCATTGCAACCTTCTTGAGATTGATGTTCATAAACCAGATAGTGGCCTTATTTGTAGCATCCACTACCAATATCCCTTTGTCAAGTCGCTGACACTATACCTATTCATGAACGAAAACGGCAGGGACATTCCCCCCTATGGGTATCACATTGGGTCTGTATTGTCCTGAGTACGTACCTACTCTAACCCGTGGATCTAAACTCATTGTCAGGACCTATTACAAATATATGTAAGCCGCTTGAGTCACGTGAAGCCTTGAGTCGCCCTGTTATCTCGTACAGCATTATCCTACTATCTAAAAGTCCTGCCAAATAACTTCAGAAAACTCTAAGCAACCATTACGCTGTGAAAAGAAGGGATTAGATACTTCGTCCTTCGTTCAAGAACAAGAATTCTTTTACATTGAGCGATAGCTGTCAAATGAAAAAGTTTTTTTTTTCCAAATTGCTTCTGCTAAATGCTTTCATTTGGAATATTCCTCTTTATAATGTGGGACACAATTTCCTCGAAAAGAAATCCTGCATCTGGTCTCCTCCATTTGTGATAATAGTTATCTGTTGGTGTTGCCTGTGTCCGGCGTTAAGGCACAAGGAAGAACGAACGAAAAGAAAACATTAATTAGTCACGTTCTGCTGGAAGAAAATGTTTCTTATTTCTTGGTTATGCTTTATTTTAGTTGTCTTGTCCTCCCAATCTTTTAATAGTATCATTGCGGCAGTTAGTTCTCCGAAAAATCTGTGCCAGAATAAAGGATAATAATCTTGGTCCTTGCAAAAGAACAGAAACAACTTTCTCCTTCAGTAGTTTCTGTATATATCCCTCCTACTACTGTGACTTTTGTTTCTGAATCGGAACTAATGATGCAGCTAATTGTTATGCCAGTTTGCGCTGATAGAGACTAAAAGAAGGATGAGAGCTATGTAGCTATACGGGGGTGGACAAGGAACAAGCTACAAATGCATATTAGTGTTTCTGCTGCTGTTGCGATGCTGTGCTGATGATGATGTCCTTAATGGCGACGCAAAGCATGTAATTAGCCATTTTCGGACAACAGCGGCATAGTAGCCAAAGAAGGAATTCATTATCACAGTAAGGTCCTTTGTCTCGTAAGGCGGCACCACCATCAGGACAAATAGAGAGCGTTAGCATCGGCGGCGAAGGCGTTAAAGTCTGCGATAGAGAGTCGGCGGATGTCTTGGAAGTGCCGTAATGAATGGATATCTTTTAATTGGCATGTTGTGTAATTACGGAACGTTCAAAGGATACACGAAATTGACTTTCTTTAGTAGGAAACGAACTACCTCTCTTCCATTCGTTGGGTATGAGGGTGTGTGTGTGTGTGTATTGTTTTGCTTTCCATAAAGGATAATTGGATCTATAATGGAACAAAAGCACCATAACACTCAGTGTGTCCAATTTGCTTAAAAGAATAAAACACCAACTCAGAGCTACACAAGGGGCACTAAGCAAAAACGACCTCTAATCCTTGCCACGTATTCATATGCGTATCCATCCTGTGTTTCGCACAGGCACAGACTGATAGCGAGAGGGAGAGTAAAATTTATCACACAATAAAACTCCTTTACCACACATTACAGTAAATGGATTGTCCTTTTGCTCTCGTAGTTGGTTTGTGACGTTGATGTGGGGACGCACACTCTCGCACACACACACAAGATGGTTATGAGATTCCAACTGAGCTGAGCTGCTCTGCTCTGCTCTGTTCTGGGAAGGACATGTAAATTATTATTGAGAATGTTTCCGTTTCTTTTTGTCTGGCATTGTGTGTCGAGTGGGGGGAATGTCCGTCTATTCGATTTGATCCTTTTTTTTGTTCTGTTTTGGGGGGCAAATCACAGAGGGAGCGCCACTTGACATCTCTTTGACCCCGAGGGTTCACAGGGTCCTTGATTCCCCGTTGTAGAATTAGAGAGAGATAGAGGTATCTAGGTATTTTGCGGGGCTAGTTGGGCCCAATTAAAATTGATGTAGCTGTCTTCTGGATGATTTGACAATAGGACACGTCGTCCTTTCCACTTTTTTTTTTTTTTTTTATTTCTTTGTTGGTCATGCAATTACGTTTGGGGATTGAATGAGTTAGACGAGGGTTAAAATGCTTAGGGAGATGAAATGCACTGGTTAAATGGCATGGAAATTTATTTTTGTTTTGGCCTGATGTAGATATACCGTGCGGTGAAGGTTTACAAAGAAAGTTTCATGATTAATTTGAAGGGATAGTCCCACATAGATCCAACAAATCGTCCTGCAGAGTGACAGCACAGCTTGGGAAATTAAAAAACTTTGACCTTTTGGACATTCTTCTTCTGCTGGATGTTGTCCTTTCTCTGAGGAAGAGGTGAGTCGGGTGATACCTCAACTTTTTGTCCATCTACGTAAGTAATAATTTAATTTATTATAGTTACTATACTCTATATGTACATGGGACATGTAAAGAGAAAGCAACGTTATCTAATAGCTACAGCTAAGGTTCATTGTCAGAGGGTTGGTAGGTCCTACATATGTCCATAGACCTTTTGCCTACATAGTACCTTAACACACAAGACTATGTTCAAAAGAGTTTCTAACAAGCGGCTTCAAGTGGATTAGCAGAGTTTGACTGACTGTTAACTGATCGATAAGCTAACACTACTAGGACTAACCGAAAGGAAGATTGTGGAACTTAACCTTCCTTTTTCCATCAGTATCTCTTTATACCTAGACTTCGATGACGAGACAAGATGTAACCAAATCATTTTAAAAACCAAAGGATATAACAGCTTTGATCGCAATGGCATTGACTCATTGCTGCAACAGGGTATAAAGCATACCATGTACCTTGGCGTTCGAGTGGCTTTTCTTCGACATAGAAGGCGTTTTCAGCAATGCAGATAGTTCAAACGTCTACGCTCAGGCATATGCAGATGATGGTGCCACTTTCTTTCGAGTCATACCTAAGGCTATCTACGCGTTAGCACAAAGAGTCTGTAGTCAATCAATGGTGCACTAGGAACTAGCTTTCAGTCTATCCTTTGAAAGTTGTTCTCTTCATGAGAAGGCGGATTTTTACAAGTCTGACATCTTCATGGAGACCAACAACACTAGACTTCGCTACTCGATAGGCAAGCATGCTTCTGTTTTTCAAGCGGAGATCTATGCTACCCTAATGACTGCCGACTATATATATTGTTAAGAATAGATGGCGGGATCGGAGTAGCAAAAGTACTGATGTGGTGAATGCTGATACTGTAAGCTTCTCATCACAGAAGCCAATTCTCGCGTTTCCTCGAAATTTGAAGAAATTTTAGTAAAATGGGTAATACTGATTCTTGCTTCCTGGTAGTACAATGGACCGATGAGAAAACGAAGAAGTAAGACTGACACCAAAAGTAAAAACAAATTGAGATGACAATGGTAAGATTAGCCCAGCGAATAGAGGGGAAAAACTTAACAATTACATTCATATTTGCCCTTCAAAATGTGCAAAGACTTGCAATGCGTACTTGTCCAACTGTTGCACTGGAATTCCTTCTAGAGCTCGCAGCCCTGCATATAAGAATTATGAAGTCTGAGCCTCCTCTCACCTCAAAGCTTCACCTCCTATGCAACAAAAAACCTCTAATTTAGGGGGAGACTTAAAGATCCTTGAGACAATCTATCTTTCCTTCAAAGATCATCTTGAACCGCATCTATCAGGATAATTTCCGAATCGGCATACAACTCAAGTTGGAACACCGGCAGTGGCAAATGGGTTATGTGCCGGAATGTTCTGCACTATTAGGACGACTTACCTTCCAGGCAGATGTTTATGTTATCGAGCTCTGTACCAGAGTGTTCATCCAAGAAACCTCCAAAGGTCATTGTTCCTTAAGATATCACCACAGAAAATCGGTGTGAGCCAATTGAATTTGTGCAGACTATGTACGTCTTAAAGACACTCAAACTTCAAAACCTTTTAGAAAGGCTCCACTTCACCGATTGACGTCGTGTCCTCAAACAATCCTAAGTTTCATTCAAGTTTACAAAATTGTAGACCCGAAGAGTTCCAGGAATACAGCTGTAGGTGCCTAGTATTTGGGTAAAAGGTATCATAGTCCGATTTTGTAAGCAGAGGTTTGGTAAGAAAGTTTCCCAAGCCTCTGCTGAATTTTACGGTCCAGTGGAAGCTGTTGAATTGAAGCTATCCACTAACTGTTACCAGTGGTAGCGGTCAACAACAATAGGACAGGACTTAAAACGAAATTTTATTTACCCACTTTCTCCAGGGTATAGGCACAAGTCTTTTCAATCCTTTTCAGTCCGTCCGAAGTTTAAGTAGGGTTCAGCTTACATACTCTTCTACTAGGTTTAGTTCTACAAAAGGCATGATTTAATGTTATTTGAGTACGTTGTGTATGTTGGGGTTGGCAAGAATGGTCCCGTCCGACGAGCTTAGCCGCGCAACCACAAGCATGTCGCCGCCCTCCTCACTTGTATTGATGTCTTCGTAGTCCTAACCTCACTCATAACACTCTTGAAGATTTGACTACCAAAACGTTAGACGAATGTGTACTTAAACCTCCATTGTATATCTTAACACCAAAATCCTGCTGTATACTCTCGTCTCCATTCCAGATCCTTTAAAAAATCATCCACAACATACTTCAAATGTGATTGTTCTAGAGTTCCTATTTTTAGGCGTAGTCTTTACACTCATCCTTCACAATCAATCCATAGTTACCAGCTAGATATGCAGCTGCATATTTAATACTACTGATCCCAAACACGTTGTTATCACCTTAGGAAATATAAGCCTGCTTTACAATGTTCTTTTGTGCCATTTTTACTGAAAAATAAACCCTTATCCTCTTCAGCGTGGTAAAATAAAGAGCTACGCTCACTTCGTAATAAGCTCTAGAACACTTAACTCAGATGACATTCACTAATTTGTTCACCTATATATCATCTATAGACTCGGCGGATTCCAACGCAATAAAAACCTCTTGAGGGTTACCTCATGGTAGCCATTTTGGTCCCTTATTACATATTAATATTTATTTTGACAATTAATGAGGCAATGTCTAGAATGCTACATGAAGTCTACGATATTCAACTTCTCTTTGACTATCAACAACCTCAACAAACTTTCCCTTAAGAATGTCCTTTACTATATAGAGATCTTTGATGAGTTAAACCTCCTTACACAGCTTGTGGACAAGGCCATGCGCATTCCTGATGTTGATGGTTTTTAACCATAGAGATACCCTAGAAGAGCAATTTGGCAATACGAGAATGCCGATTGCAGCGGCCTGAATTCTTTCTTCAGGGCTTTTAACTGGTCTCTATGCTTCCTCGATAGAGATGCCGAAATGCCGCTACTGGCATGATTACAGATTTGGTTTTACTTAGAATGGCCTCCTTCATTCCGAGTAGTAGTATCAAACCAAAACAGGAACTATGGTTCAATCCGATCTGTGCAATTGCCGCCCGGAAGAAGGAAGAGGCTGTAACACAATTGCAAAGGGTGCAAAATTTCTGCGAGACCAAAAAGTAAGGCAAAATATATTGCAATGTCCTAAAGGCTTGTTGGTTGATACCCATGTTCACTCGAACTGTAGCGCCACCTAAATAAGTAAGTCCTGAAGGTAGCAAATCTTTTTGGTCTTTCGTCAAACGAATCAAAGACTTCCTCCCATTATCCATGCTAGCTCTTGTCTGCAATGATCGAAATATCACTGACTCCGAATCCCAACCATTACCAAATACCGTTCAATATAATACAGGACAAATATTTTTCCGAACCCGCTGAGTAGCTTGAGTCCTAAAAGATCTCAACAGTAACAAATCTTCAGGTGCAGATGGGATCCCTCCACTTGTTTTGAAGAGGTCTTCTTCTAAACAAGTGGGGCAAAACCTCTACGGAAGCTCGGTACTTGTCATACTCTTCAGGCATCATTCCAGATAGGTGGAGTCGTCCACGACCACCTGATTCCTAAAAACGGCGATAAAACCTACCCTATAAACTACCGACCCATAGCACTAATATAGGTGCTCTCTAAGGTCATGGAAAGCATTGTAAATTTCCATCTCATGAGATATCTTGAAAGAAACCATCTTCTAAATGATTTCTAAATAACCGTCAGTAAGGTTTCCGTCAACAACGTTCCATAGGGGACCATATAGTGTACCTAACAGAAAAATGGAACCAAAGTATTCACCACCAAGCTAAATGCCAAGTAGTTATCTTTCATGTCTCTAAAGCTTTCGATAGAGTGTGGCACAGTGCCCTTTTAAGCAAAATCCCAGCTTATGGTGACGGTAGCATCTTTTCATCATGGATTGCAAGTTTTCTGAGTAATCGGTCAATATAAGTTGTATTGGACGGATGCACTTCTACCTTATTCGCAACCAATGTTGGTGTACCCCAGGGATCAGTCCTCTCTCCGAACCTGTTTTTAATAATTACTAACAACCTTCTCTCTCTTACCCGTAATCCAATACATTCCTTTGCGGATGACAGTACTCTCGACTTTGCTTATTCTTTGGCGACTCCACGGTTGAGACCCCAAGCTGTGGAGTCTCACCGGCATCGAATATCTACCAAGCTCAACTCCGATCTTGATGCAATCATCAATTGAAGTGCGAAAAACCGAGTTGAGTTCAATTCGTTAAATATCCAGTGCTGTGTCCTTTCTCAGGAGTGGGATACTATTGTAGCCAAGCTAAAAATGAATGGAGCTGATATTGAGGCTAATGGCTTGTCAATGTTTGGCATGTAACTTACCTCATACCTTCGCTTTGATTCATCAGTTTTCCGAATCTGAGTGGCGCTAGATGCCCCGGATTCCTCAAAAGGGTTTAAACGTTTTTTTAGTCCTGCAGACTTGGCTACTATCTATAAAGCTTATATTCGTTCGAAACCCGAATACAACTCACATGTTTGGGCGGGAGCTCCCTTAACTTATCTGAGTTTATTAGACCGCATCCAGTGTCAGGGCATGTAGATTCATCGGTAACCTATCAATTTGCAACCAAATTCGTTCGCTGGAGCACCGTCAGAATGTTGGATGCTTATCGGTCCTGTACCGATACACACCCTTAACTTTTGAAACCTATTTTCGGTCGCACAGAAGCACAGAAGCTCTTTAGTCACTCAACACGTACATATGTGGAATGCCTTGCCCTTCTCAATATTTCCAACAAAATGTGGTTTACAAAGATTTAAAGTCAATGCGCATCGTCACGTAACTCTTATTCCTTTTCCTATCAACTTTTAACTTCCCTATACCCTTTGCTTTCACTTTATCACTGGGTCTAGGCGAGTTGCTTGGTCTTAGAGAATTGTCAGATCATTATTGTTCGCTCCGCCCCCGTAGCTCAGACGTTAGTGCATCGTACTTCTAAGCGGGAGGTTCGAGCTTTGATTCCCAGACTTCACTAACGTTTCAAGGTTCCACCAAGTGTCTGACAAACATCCGAGTGTTTAGCTAAAATGAAAATGCTCCTCAAACAAAAAATTGTCCTTCGCACTCGGTATTAGAAAAGTAGACTCTTCTACCCTAAGTATACTAAATATATATATCCTTTCCTTTGGGGACATTGTTCTAAGAAAAAACTCAATTTAGGAATTAAATTTCCATTGTCCTGCGAAAAAATAAACATGACACATGAAACATATTTTCAATTACTCAACTTTTGTCGATAGTATACGTATAGTGCACACACATTAAAAGGACATTCCACTGTTGCATGTTCATTATCTTTTTCCAGTTTTTCTTGAAACTTTTCCCGCTGCGACAATTCAAACAAATACCGCCCCAATGGCCCAATAAAAAATCCCTTTTAGAACAAATGAAATTTAATTTAATTGCCACCAAGCAATGTGTTTGTAATTGTAATTGTAATGTCTTTTGGGCGACTGTAAGGGGCGACAAAACAACAAAAACTGGCACAGGACGGCCAGCACCAGATGGTGTAAGTTTTTTTTTTTTTTGCTTTACTCCAGTTCTATCGATTCGAAATTGTATTTACAAAAAAAAACGAACGAACTAACGTTCAAGACGCCACTACAATAACCGTTGATTGTTTAACGACAATGCTCGTAAAATAATGAAAAAAAAAAAAAAAACTCTCTATGCACACTGTACAAGGCCCCTAACACTCTAACCACCGCCCACTCCCCCAATCAGACTACTTCCCCTTGTTTGATCTCGTTCGCTAACAACAAGGATTTTTACGACTTGGAAAAGCAAAACAAAAGCAACACACAGACAGAATGAACAGTTTTCATAGTTGGTATGGTAGGTACCTCACTCACTCACACGCACATAGGCTTTGAGCTGACATGAACACCTTTCGAGGAGTTATAGCTATGTATAGTCGAAGTCGTCAATGCCAGTGGCTCCCTAAATGGTTTGTTTACCAAAAAAATGTTTTATGTTCGCGGCCATAAAAGACGTCCAAACGTTTTTATTATTCCAATGCCACTGTGTGTCCGAATTGAAGTTTGAACAGTGTCTACAGTCTATAGTCTACCGTCTATAGTCTACACCGGGAACTGGCTATTACGGCGTGTCTAACAGTCCGTGCTAGAGGCAGACAGACTTGATAATCAGTCAAAATGTGTTTTCGGTTAATTCAACTCATTTATTGGTCTAATTAAATGAATTGATGAATCTATATAAACATTTGAGGTCTTTGAGTTGGTGGCTGTGAGGAAAAAATACTGGCATTCCCGTATAAGGAGGGAAACGTCCTGCTGTTGCTAATGGTCAAGTGTGATTTATGATGACACTTTTGACGAATGCAGTAATGGATGACAATCTAGAATCTAAATGTAGTCTGCTTTAGTAATTATTTCGATAGTTTTGCGGCATTAATAAATGCTTGCCGAAGCAGAAACATATTGAGTCTGCTTCCACCAATATCCTTCCACAGAGTTTAGAATGTACTAGGTTAGGTACCCCGTACTATATGTTAGAGTAGGAGTTGTTGAACAACATTTGGTTATAGAAAATCAATATCTATCTATCCATCATCCCATTATTCTTAAAAAAAAAATCAGACACGACAGGACCCAGGTCCTAGCTTCTCACACTCACTCGTATTATATTCGTCACACGAATGGAAAGGCCCTACTGTCCAAAGGACAATTTTTCGGTTTTGAGAAGCTTCTTCATGGCAATTATACTCTTGAATGTTTATCAGATGCTCGAGAGAAGTTGGACCGTGCAAAAACTTTGGTGGGACTCTGGGAATCGAACCTCAAACGTCCCGGTCAGTAGTTTGACGCACTAAGCACTATGCTACGACACATTATTCTTAAAATCTTCTGTTAAATGGGACCGAGCGCTAGAGCTGAATGATAAGCAGGTAAGCAGTTTTGAGTATTCGATCTTATTTGTTAGGAGTACGAAGGAACGCTCTAAGCTGTACTAAGGCGTGGATATAAATAGTTAAAAGAGTTAAGTAGGTACATAGGTTTCATAGGTAGGATATCGCTCTATCAGTCATATCAAGCGAATGGGCAACAAGGATTTAATTTGAAAGATTCAACCTAGAATGCATAACGAATTTTAAGTGCTAACCTAAGGATGAACTCTTCATAAAACGTATTCCGTAGTTTTTGAACTGTTAAACAGATTTAGAATGGTGCGTGAGTCTTTACACCTACATACTTAAGTAGGTCTAGCAATGTATATAACCAATGTAGGCGCATCCAGGAGGCTGTTCAGAACATCAGAATATGACTTCTTAAGCAAGCTGGGCCAATTCGTATTCAACTTTTAACCACCAGGGTAGAACACGTGATATTGGAACCTTGTAACCCTTCGTGAGATATTGGACATCAATAGAGTATGAGCGTCATCGTCTGTGGTTTGCTTCAACTGTCCAACTCATTTCCAGAGACCTTGCTACCTTCTCTGTTCTGTGCCAAGTTTACTGGTGCGGATAACTCTTCTTCTAGCTTGAGTAAGTGGATTCCGTTGTATGGCATATTTTGCAAGGAATTCTTTTTGTTTCGTAAGTTGTGATCTATCCATTTCGTTCTCATAAAGAGCTGTTCTATCCCGATACTGTTCAGTCAGAATATCCTTAAGACGGCTAGCCATCTATTTACAAAGGCTTGGAGCTTGTAAGACAGCGATAGCCACCTTCCACGTACTGCACCCATAAACCAGTACTGATCCTAATTTAGAGCTTTGTTCTTAAGCTGTTTTGGCTTCAGATATGCGATATTGAGGAGACTACCATGCTCATCTGTAATATAGTCCGGGAGTATTCGGGCCAAGAAGAAAACACTTCGTATCTATGGGCAAAAGTAGCACCATCTTCCAGGTTGAACTATATCCCATTGATACATATATCCATGCAGATCAATCTTGAAAAAAATATAGCAACTGTGACATAGCAATAAAGTCAGACAGTCAGGCAGCCGTCAAAGCTCTCACTTCCCTTGTTGTTTGGTCCCAATTAGAAACTTAACGAACTCGGTAGAGACAAAAGACTGACCAGTCCATATGGGAATAAAGGGTAACAAAACTGCCAATAGCAAGACAAGGGTAACGGACCCCTTCACAGGACCTGAACCATTCTGTGGAATAGGAAAGAAGAATTGAAGAAAACAGGACAAAAATTTCACAAGGTCTGAGACTGGCTAAGCAGATTCTTAGAAATTGTAACCAAAAAAAGATTCAAAGCAACCATCAACTGCAATAAAAATAACCTACGCATCCTTACATGTTTCCTAACGCGGCATTGTAAACTCAAGGAATACCTGAGGAAACTAGGTCAGACGAGGGCCTTTGCAGACTCTACAATGAGTCGTCGTGATGGACACATTTTGGAATCTTGTGGGGCATTAACCAATAAAAGAATGAAATGGCTGGACAAGTACCAGTTATCAAAGAAGATACAGCCCCTTCTCATTCTCAGATTCCTCAGAGAAACCGGAATGGAGAAGGTGGTCTAGCGTAGATTATCCATACCGAGGATAAGCAAGTGTAAAAAACCCTCAAATACGATTCCTGGAGAATAGAATGAGGGGAACTACAACGAGGAAACAAATCTCACCAAGGTACTGCAGGGGGGGCACAATAGACTACTAGGTCGCAGTGGTTCACTCGATGATATGCTGGGTTTCACCTGACCATCACCAAGAGACTCTGGGTTTGACGAAGAATGCCGGCAGGCACATGCAAACAAGGGGCATACAAAGCGGTACTGTAAAGAAGGACGAGGGCTGCTCGTAACCTCTATGAGCAGAAGAGATGGGAGGAAGACACTGAAACACTATACTCCAGGAATAATTTCCGGAAGTTTTACCAAAATGTTAAAACGAACTAGTCAAGCCAACAGGACCCTTATGGAAGCCTGTAGAGACGAAGAAGGGATCCTCGTGGTCGATGCTGAGTCGGTGCTGAGAATATGGAAAAATTTCTATTGGAGACTGTATAAAGGCGACGAAGACCAACATCTCGATCCAGATCGTGGAGAAAACTCAAGAGTTCCGATCGATCAATATCAAGGCCGCATATGACAGCATCTATAGAGGCGAGCTATACAGACCCATGTCTAGTTTTGGCACCCCTGCCAAATGGGTTTAACGGTAAGAGACGGCAAAACCAAGTGTATCTGTATAAAACCTTGTTCATCCTAGTCCATGCTTTATGGCGCTGAAGCTTGAACTCTATCTAAAGCAGATAAAGAAATCCTCGGACGCTTCGAGAGAAACATTCTTCGTAAAACTTTGGTCCTGTTTGCGTTGGCGGGCCTTGGAGGAGAAGATTCAACGACGAACTATACGAGCTGTACAACGACTAGTCATCTAATGTGGCTAGCACATGTAGAGCGGATGGATACAAATGCTCCGGTCCGTAGAGTCTTCAAATCAAACCCGGAGTGACAACGTAGTAAAGGAAGACCCCGCCTTAGATGACGCGCACAAGTAAGTAGAAGGGGAGCTCAACCACCTTGGAATGCGCAACTGAAGGAAGGTAGCTAAGGACCGGACTAACTGGAGAGGTTTGTTAGTGGAGGCTAAATTAGCAAGTATTGACATCTTGCCGCATCTGTCTCCATGCACACATTCAGTGGACATTGTCCAATGCAAGGACTGATTTCTATGAAGTCTTGGTTTTTGCATTGGTACTGCAGTGTTTCCGGTCTGAAGCTAACATTAACGTCAACCAGTTTCTTGACAATTAGCTCACAAAAGGTTATAGCCTCTGCTGAATCTATGTGCGAGCTACTTACTTCAAAGACATTAGGAAAGCAGCTCTGAGAAGGTATTCCTAACCATATTAATCCTCCCAGGAGTTCACTTTACTTGAACTTCAAACCATTGTTTCAATCGCTGTTCCTATTTGGACAATTTTATTTGTTGCAAGAGAAGACGTGGAAGTAGCCCTACAATCAAACCAAACGAGTAGGTACATAACAGTAAACAATACAATTCTGTTCCCAGGATCAAGCCTCCTATATTCTGGTCCATTGCACCTATACATATGTACCCCTCATGTGCGGATGTCTCTTCACAAAAGTCCCATAACTCATAATATCCTCAAGCCATTTGTATTTCTCCACAAAATCTGGTCTCAAGTTCTTTGACCTATAATACCATTGATAAACCTCTTGACCATAGTTTGCTTAACAAATATTTAAGCCTTGTAAAAGAAGAAGAAGAAAAAAAAAACAAGAACTATCGATCCACCACTACTTTTATTGGCTTCCTCTTCGCGGGGTGTAATCCTCTTTCACCCTAATGCTCTGTAAACACGAAGAGGACATAAAAAGTCATTCTTTCTCGTCGTCTTTTCGAACGAATCGACATCGACATCCTTAGATTTATTCACCATTCCACCAACCAACAGTCAACACCATCGAACCAAAAAAAAAAAAAAAAAGGATATCACTCGAGAAAGTTCACTTCGAGTGTGTTTATTTCTAGTACATGAAGAACAAACGCGCCAGGCTTTTTCAAGGACTCATAACAAGAACGACATTTGATGGCATTCAATGGGGTTGGTTGGGATGTTGGTGTATATAAATAAAATTGGCTCTTGTATCCTACTTGTCATATCCTGCAGCACCTGCCTCTCGATTTGCGTGATTTACGCATACCACGCATCGCACATGAACTCTTTCATTCTGCCTTCAATTGGAAGCGAGGATTTACGTTAAATGCTATGCGCCATCGAAAAGGACGAAGAGGCAGAGGTCGTTTTATTTATCCACTTTGCAAGTCTTTTTGACTTTGAGCTGTTAAGTGTCTTTCTGCTACTGTGCCGTTTTGTTATCCCATTGCGTGAGTGTTTATGCGAGTTCTCATTCCCAAGTCGCAGTCGTGTGTGTGTGTGTGTGTATAAAATCCCCACAAGGAGTTTTCTCATTTTTATTCGTTTCTATCAAGTGTCTCTGGCATATGGTGCTTAACATCCTTTCAGGGGAAATAAAAATCATTTCATCACCCTTCTCCGCCCGTCGTCCACCCACCCACTCAAGAGCATTCCATTTAATAAACACGCAAAACAATGTGGCTTAATAAAAACGAGAGAATGAATAATGACTCCAAAGGAGACACAAATTTTCACCCCCATTCCATGGGCGGATGGGAGTGTGTGTTATTGCTTACAAAAGAGGTCCTTTTGCTCCCAGAGGTGGAATATAAATTTTTTTTTGCTGTGCTGCTGCTGCTACTGTTGGCTCCTTTTTCACTTTTCACATCGTAAGTTGTGGGAGTCAAGCTGCCACGCACCTACCTGACAGATATACGTTCGTAACTACACACAAACACACATGCTGCATACGCACACTGACAGAGCAATTGTCAGTTACGTACGACGCCACAAATTATCGCATTTCCATGGTTAATCTAATCGTAAGGACATAAGGATACATTTGAAATTTATGTAACGTATTTTTGGGAATTTGTTTTCTATTACGCGAGGCATCCAGCTTCCTTGTCATACAGACGAAAAAGCAGCAGCACCACCACCACCGTGTGAGGTTTGAACTTTATGAAGGATCTTAAGTCAAGTGGAAGGGAATTTATAGGTTCTCTTCTGTTCTGTTCGTTTGGAATGGCATCGTTGTTGGTTGTCTTCTTTCGTATATCTTTGTCATCATCATAATCTGCTGGAAAAGGAAAAGAAGGTGAACAGCCACAGTCCCAAATGGGCGCGCGGGCGGAATTCAGGTTATCTGGGTAAAAGGATATTCAATTTGATTCGGTTTATTTCATTGGAAGTAATTTGGTTTCGCCTAAAAGTCGTCGTCGATAGCAGAAATGTTGTGTCGTTCTTTCGAGAGGAAGCGTGGCATAAATTCTCAAGAAATTATTTTCATTAAACTTCAATGAGGGGGGGAAGGGGGTTGCAGGTATTTTGTGGAATCCATGAAATACTATTTAGGGATTTAAGTAATTTAATGTTGATTGAGTAAAAGTTAAGTCATCGCAGGGAGCTTGCTGTAGACTGATTAATGAATAAATGAAGCAAAACAGCGGTGTACGTCTTTCCTTGCTTAACATTGGTTTGGTTTCGTCAATATAGATAGGCTTGGTTCCAAATGTTGTGCTGGAGCACAGGCGTTGTAAGTAGCTACCAGAGTTTGCTGGAATAGTCTACGAGTTGCCATTTGTATAGACCGAGGAGCAGTGTCCTAAACTTCGAGATGTCCCTACATGTAGTTACTGTATCGACCAACCTTTTTGGTATCCGTCTACACCGTATGCATGGTTGAACCAAACATGGGTATCGTTGCAAAGGAATTTACTCTATAGAATAGAATACAATGCAAACGACTATTAGCTGATATAAAAACCCTCACAAAAGGACGATTGCATCATAGTATCTTCTAGTCTCACTCTCTCGACTTTTTTTATGAGCTAAGTCTAAACTTACTGAAAAGTCCTTACAATTGTGTACATCATCTCAAATAAATTACCCTGCAAGGATACCATTAATTTCATATCCGAGACTATGTTGCACACAATTACAATTAATATCTATTCCCATAGTTAGGTACAACCAAACGATTTTCAAACATCCTGCTCATTACACATCATTGCGTATTTGCAGGATTCTCCTTAAAACGAAATCCAATCTTGTGGTGATTGTGGAATAAAAATACGTACTTGGTACATGCTGTCCACACTTTTATTTCTAATTAGTAGCATTTTCTTTCCACCAGCAAATCGGTGCCCGTGTCGCCATTCTCCCAGATAAAGGATCTCACAAACTACAATGGAATTCCTTTTGCTTTTCACAGCATCATTCAATTGACACATTCTAGTTAAAATCGCACAGCCATGACGACTTTCGGTTCGTTGCCTCTATCCAATTGGATGAACTCACTTTCACCAATCAACGAGGATGAAAATTTACGAAGCATATATCCAATTTCTACTGCTACTGCTGCTGCTTGCTCTCCTTTTTAAATCTCTATCCCCCAACCACCCAAATCGTCAGTCAACTTGAGTAAAAATGTCGTCGCTTAAATGTCTGGGTAAGCAAAAATCAAAAAAGGATTCATGTAGACCACCCTCGCCTTTCTGAAATCCAATTTGCCCCTTTGATTCCTCTTTCGGTCAGTTGTTCCACCACCACCATCACCATCACCACCAGCAGCAGATTTATTGTCCAAAAATTTACCACATGTCCTTGAGGGCAGAGGAGAAAATATTCTCCCACTCATTTGACACCAGATAGGATCTAAGGAGGAAGAAAAAAAAGAAAAAGGTTTTCGTCTAATTTTTCGGGACTAATATGATTTCTCTCTTTCCCTGCTCGTTATCATCACTGACCGTCATCGTCATCGTCGTCGTCGTCCCATCATCCCCCACCATTGACTCTCACTCTCTCTAAACGCATCGAAGCGACAAAAAGGTTAAAGAACGCCTTTCGTCAATTACCACTCAGGATATGATAACAATTCTTTTAAAAGTACGGCCCGCACCAAAATAGCACACAAAAAAAAAAAAAAAATGAAGCAATTGCCTTTGGGGATCCTTTTGAAGTTATCCTACAAAGGCAAAGTGTTAAACCGAAGAGTGAATAGGGACGAGAGAGTAGGATCAAAGTGGCGAAAAAAGGATAATTTTCTAATTTAATTAAGGTTTTGGGAATACCCCCGTATCCGACTCACACTCTGCACGCGAAGGAATTTCGTTTTGTTATCCTTTGAACTTGTTTCGGTTTTTTTTTGTAGCGGAAAAGGAATTAAAATAACTTGAGCCTGAACTGCCCTTGGAGAGAGACAAGACAAGACAAGTAATGGGCTTTCAACGAGAAGTTCACGTACATCCATGCCTAAGTGTGCAAACATTCAGCGAAATTGCCTCATCGTCAATAAACATGTGTAGTTCCATTCCTTCTCGACTGTAGACCACCACCACCCGCTCTACTGCTCACAGCCTCGTTTATGTCCTTGGGAGCTAATGGCCAGTCCTAATGTGCACAAAATCACAACAGTTCTTCGTTGTGATGTCAGGGAGCAGTTTGTTTTAACCCTCCCCCCTCCCAACTGTATCCTTTAGACATGAACAAGGAGCAAGTGGCAAGTGGCAAGTGGCAAGGATATGTGTGTTCAAGGCGAAAATATTGTAACTGCTGTTGTTAATGATAATTGCTCTGCTGGCAGCTTTTTCCTACTTCTACTCCTGTTGCTGTTGCCCGTACATACACCACACTACACTACACTAACCTTCTTCTATTGCGCTGCGTCCCATTTAATGTCCTGCGAAAACGTTTTGCACCAACGTTAAATAAAATGGAACTTGAGAGAGCGTGCGAGTGAACCGCACCACACACATAAAAGCCCATTGCAGCTGCTCAGAGTTTATTGTGCGCTCATTATCCTTCGTCCGAAAATGGAATTCAAATGAACAGGATCCAAACATAACACCCAACGGCCATTGGCAGGCACCAGCCAGCCGCTCCGGTACTGTACAGGGGAGGAAGGCACATTTTTGTGCTGAAGTAAGCATTAATTTTACTCGGCTCATAAACAGCCTAGAGGGGACCACAAAATAGAAGGCAAAGCAGGTCAACTAGATGAGAAAAAAAGCAAGCAAGCAAGCAAACAAGAACAAGAAGTAGACGTGGGGTTGCCCCATATGTTATATGGGTATCCTTGAAGTATTTTCTGAAGATAATTCTTGAACAGTAAGCAAATCACACTCTGATTGGATTTATGAATCTGCAGCAGGTCCTTCCTTCTTGTCGTACTTCTGCAACGATAAAGTGCAGCTCCGTGAACTCATCCAAACTGAAATGTAGTATCGAATAAGAAACTAATGCAGTGAAGGAAGCAGTGAAGAGGAATTTTAATGGAAGGACATTCTCAAGCAAATGAAAGCAGTAAATAAAATTTCCCTTCTCGCTTAAACAACCCAAAAAGGGGCGGGCGAACGAAACAATCTAATGAAGATGGGCTTGTGCACAGTGGGGTCTAGTGAAGTGGTTTCTTGAAGTTTAACCGTCTACTAGACCACTAGCTACATCAGAATGAAGCAGTAGATACTCTAGCAAGGCAAGAGATAGTAAAGTTTTCATACTACTCGAAGCTTCTGCGAGATAAAATTAAAAAAATTAAATTTTAACATAACATGGTGTAACAACTCCTTGAGGATTAGTTGTAGGTAGATGCACCAGTATCTTTTGGTCCAAAATATATGCCACGCATCTAAATCAAACCAATAACCCTCTACTAGACGTCCAGCTACGTTAGAATGTATCAGCAGATACTCTAGAAAGGCAAGAGACAGTGGGAGCTTTCATACTACTTGAAGCATCTGCGGGATACAGGAGCATACTAAAAAATTTTACCATAACATGGTGTCACAACTGCTTCAAGATTGATTGAACAACAACAGAGCACACACTATAACCGAAAAATATTGCATTCATAAGCTTAAACAAGAATAATACACGGATTCCAACAGGCTTCTTGACCGAGTACTATATGGTCATCCAACAAGAGGTGTCATTTTAAATAAATCGAAAAATGCAACTCTTTTACGAAAAGTGGAAACATTTTTACATCAATCTACAGTACAAACCCTGTGGTTAATAACGGTATACAATATGTGGCAAACATCTACCTTGGATTAGCCTATAGATAGTCATTTTTTGGATAAAATTTTTCATCACGTTTTCGCATAATTGCGGCCGTGTTTCGCGATGGTTTCACCGTTTTGTAGTGAATTTGCACTATTTTAGGACGTGTTACGAGTCTGTATCTATCGATATTTAATAACCCTTTAGAATAAACTACAGAAATGGAGGATTTTGACGATTTTGCAATGAGTTTAGCGAAACTCGGACACATATTCTGAAATCCTGTGATGTACTGTCGAACAAAAGAATGAAATATTGCGACAGATGCATCTCGCATTCTCAGATTTCTCAGAAAAGCACGTCAGTAAGCTAAGTCAGATCCCGGAAAGAACTATAACGCGAGAGGAATACTTTTTCGATTTGAGAAACCCTGACTTTAATCCGCTGGCGACCCCACTGTTTGCGTAAAGGAAGAAAAATTGAAGCAAATAAATGAACATTTAATGAATTGAAATTCATTTATCGTGCACAGCCCTAGCAGATGGTCGTCCTTGAGCAATTATTCTCCACACTACCACTCGTACATCTTTCTTTCTTCATCTATCGTTATTTAAGGCATACAGTAAAGCTATTGTTACTTGACATACAAAGAAAATGCTTACCCTTGCAACAATATAGTAGTTGGCTTCATAAATTCCTTAACAAAGGATACAAGCAATTTTTCATCTCGGTAACTCACTATTTGGCATATATATTGCTACACACAGATTGGTCTGATAGTGATTATCATCAATTTTGAACGAAATTGAGGTTTCAAACCTGTGTACTCAACTTTTGCATTATCCTTCATTACACACATAAAGTCTCCTGGCTGGAGGGGCCAGAACTCTCTGGCTTGCTTCCATATGCGAGAGATTGTCAGAAAAAGTTTGTGAAAAAAAAAAAAAAAAAATTGATCTGATAATATATCCAAGAGAAGTTAAGTCCTAAAGTCCTAGAGATAATCCCTGTGACTGGTGCATGTAACTTCTCATGAATAGTATCAGGGTCTATGGACCATGGTCCATCTGCATGTGAGGACAAAAGGCAGACAACAGCATTAGGGGGGATGTATGGGTTGATCAAGGAAACTTACGATTCCCAATTGGGGGAAGAAAAACTTTTATGAGAATGGACTGGAACACGTTCCTATGTCCGTTCGTTTGTCTAACTTGACTTGACCGTCTCCAGATGCAGTGCTGCTTGCTTGCTTGCTTCATCCATGCATCCATCCATTCGTTCATCCGGGAATCGGAACTAATGAGAGTTTTGTAGAAAACTTCCGACTTTTTGATTACACTAATTCAATTTGTTCCTGGGGGCGTGTGCATGATGGTAGATGGACGTCCTTGTCCTCGTCCTCGGCCACCAAACCGACTGCTCTGTGAGTGTGTGTGTGTGTATGAGGGAGTTTGATAGTTGATGCGATGTCTTGGCTTTGAATTTCACTTGAAGAAGAGATAGATAGAGGCATGGAACTTATTATCGAAGGGAATCCTTTTTAGGACACTTTGCGAATTTCAAATTTACGAGAATATCTGGCGAATGTTATATTTTTTTTTTTTTTGCTTTTCTGCTTACTTCTTCTAACACTGTCTGTATGTGTGTGGCATTTGTTGAAACTTGCAAAAGGAATTTGAGATTAGTTTGGAGTAATTTTTTTTTCTTTCTTGCTACCACCCTGTGCAAGGAATTCCATGCCTTTCCGGGAAGGTTAAGTGAATGTTTGGAGGGAAAACGAGATGTGCATAAATGATGTGTTTTAGTTCGTTGAACATTATAATTTTTTGGACATTTTTTTTCCTGGCATAGATATGAGTTGAGTAGTGTCGCTGGATGTGCAAAAGGAAGTTCATATGGAACGTGAGTGATTGAGAGTGTGGATTACTACGCAGTTCTATTACACATTCCCTGTGTGATGTCTTGAAGTAATGGCAAGTTACAGACATAACACACATATGTATCATTCAATACGCAATGCCTGCAATGTACTCTATTATATTAGCTATGCCGGTGTGAACGTAAGACCAAAAAAAGGACATGTAACACCAAGTATCTTATGGACAGATGAATGGTTGGTAGACGAATTTTTAGGTCTCAAAAACATGAGCCACGTCTCAAACGGATTCATTTAAGTAATTCATTGTAAAAGCTACTGTACATCCATCGAAACCATCAAGAATTCTGCATATACTGACGATAGAGAGAGATCTTCAGAGTTTTGAACTAAATTCCTTTACTACCCGAACTGGGAATGATTTCCTAGAATCGTTGTACAATTTCTGCAAAGGTGTCATATGGGCGATGTGGGTAACCTCCTTTACTAGTCACTGAAATCTGTACGGAATCTTTGTTCCTTTAAGTACCGATTTATAGGTATTAATGCTCAAAGGCGGCCAGATCTTACTCTCATAGAGTAGAGAGGCTCTACAAGGAGTCAGCAGCCAAATAAAATCCATTGGAAATTTATGACATTGAAATATGTAGTCTATTGTAGTTTCCAGAAAGAAATGTGTGCAGTAGAGGTACATAGATATCGCTAGAAAACATAATCCTTTGATGTACTCACACTAATGTAGTTAACCACAGCGTGGAAGAGAAGTTCCATTTGAAGCTATTAATGCACCAGAACTGGTGTGCTGAAAGGTCTAGCGTGCTCTACAGAGCCGGCTCCGTAAAAAAATTGCAACGAAGCGGACTGCAATGCCAGAGTGCATAGGGATTCTTCGATGATGACCTTTAACTATCAAACAAGGACAAGGAAATGTTATTCGAACGTCTCACGGAAAGAAGGTCTTCACAGGGCCTGAATCATCCAATCAATTGGAGATTAGGCGGCAAGTGGTTTAGAAATTATCCCCAACAAGCGTGGCGGTGGTGCTATGATATGCATCTGTCCAAAGTAACTACAGCAAAGTGCTTCAGATTGCCAGGTATAATATTGACACTTCACCGAAGATACTGAAACGATCAGCAACTTTGTGACAGTTTAGAGGAGCATTGAAAAGTTGTGAAAAATGTTTATGTGGCTGGCGCAGAAATTTTTATCAGAATTGCAGCATCTTCACCAATAGAGAGAGAAGAGCTTGAGGCCAAATGTCGCAAGATATAAGGTAAAGAGATGCAATGGGTAGTGTGCGACGTGACAATCGAAACCTGATCATCCACCTTGCGAAGCAAACAAGGGTAACAGCTCGCACAGCGACCACCAGGCCATCAAGTTCCAGCTACGACCCAGCCCCATTGAAAATAGAAGAGAGCAGAGAAAAGAGGATGGAAACCACATACTCTGGACGTCGAAGTACTTCAGCTAATGATGGAAGATGTATCCCTTAGTGGACCAGCCGCCGACAAGGCGAAGCAGCTCAGAAGAGGATTGACACGCGCCTGTGACGCATCTATGCAAAAGAAAACAACAAGCGCGCGGCGACCTCCAGTATACTGGTGGAACGACGAAATCGCCAGACTGCGCGCAGAGTGCCACAGGTCGCGCAGATTGTACCAGCGGTCCAGAGAACACAGCAGCCATGGAGAACTACATGAGAGATTCATAACCGCCCGGAGAAATCTAAAAACTGCAATTAAAGACAGTAAAAAGAGAACTTCATCGAGCTTCATCGAACTTCATCGAACTGTGCAACGAAGCCGACCAAAATCCGTGGGGAAAAGCCTACCAAGTGGTGATGATGAAGCTGAAGGGTGGCCGAAAACCCGCGCCTACATCCACAGTGTTTCTCGAAAACGTAGTGGCTGTACTTTTCCCACAACAACAAGAAATGGAGGTACAAACGGAGAGAGTAAATACGACGGGAGCGTTAACAATACCCCTCGTCACCGCTGAAGAAGTCCTGCAAGTCTGCGCAAAAATCAAGGACCAAAAGGCGCCTGGTGTCGATGGAATCCCTAACATTGCCTTAAAAGCAGCAATCAATTGGCGCCCACACATCTTCGCAGATATGTATAACACTTGCCTAAAAGAAGGAGTATTCCCCGACCAGTGGAAAAAACAAAGACTGGTTCTCCTGCCAAAAGGTAGTAAACTACCACAGAATCCCTCATCGTATAGGCCTCTATGCATGTTGGACACAATGGGCAAAATACTGGAGCGCGTCATAAGTGACAGGTTGGAGAGTGCAATCGATGAGGCAGGAGACCTTGCAGCTCACCAGTACGGTTTCCGTAAGACACGGTCTACGATCGACGCTATCGACGAAGTCGTGAATACCGCGTCATATGGCTTTTGACGCGGTATTCACGACTCACGAAGGAAGACGATGGAAGGGCGGGAGCAAACAGTACTGCGCAATCATCACGCTGGATGTAAAGAACGCCTTCAACACCGCAAACTGGAGAAACATCTTGCGAGCACTTACCGCCAAGAGAGTACCAGAATACCTGCAGAGGATAATGACGGACTATTTTAGAAATAGAATACTGCTTTACGACACCGACGATGGAACGAGGCAGTATAACGTCACAGGCGGCGTTCCCCAAGGCTCCGTATTAGGTCCGCTACTGTGGAACTTAATGTATGATGGCGTCCTCAGACTTCGAACCCCGAGGTCTTCGAAAATAATTGGTTTCGCCGATGATATAGCGATCGTTGTAGTAAACAAACACCTTGAGGAGTTGGAGTATGACTGCAATGAAGCTATTGGGATGGTCCAGGACTGGCTAGTACGCATGGGCCTACAACTTGCAGAAGAAAAGACTGAAGTAGTGCTCATCAGCAGCAGGCGAGTCATGGAGACTATAAGGGTAACCGTGGGCGATCACGTCATAGCTTCCAAACCAGAGCTGAAGTACCTTGGCATTACCTTAGATGCAAGGTTAACCTATAAGCAGCATCTGCAGTATGCAGCTGAAAAGGCAGCAAAGGCAACGGCTGCCCTATCAAGGATAATGCCGAATATCGGGGGACCAAAACATAAGAAGAGACTACTCTTAGCAAGTGTTGCCTCATCAATAATGCTCTACGGTTCCCAGATATGGGCTAGTGCCGTGAAAACAAAAGCATACAGAAAGAAGACTGAGGCAGTCTACAGAAGCAACGCGCTGAGAGTATGCAGCGCCTTCCGACAACTTCCTACGACGCGGCATGTGTAGTGGCTGGCATGGTACCAATAGACCTTCTTGCAAAAGAAGCGCAACAGAAATACCGTGCCAGCAGGACAAAGGCAACAGCAACGATTAGAAGCAATACTGAAGGACAAGGACCAAGGACAAGTCTGGAAGAATGGCAGGAGAGATGGTGTCACTCTGACAAAGGCAGGTGGACGCAGAGATTGATACCCAATACAGACGCCTGGATTAATAGGAAGCATGGGGAGCTGAACTTCTACCTCACCCAGATGCTTACGGGCCATGGATGCTTCAGAGCCTACCTGCATAGATTTGGACACGAAGACAACCCCTATTGTCCAACGTGCACGGGAGTAGTGGAGGATGCGGAACACATCATGTTCCACTGCCCACGTTACTACGTAGAACGGCACCTGCTGGTAAACCAATTGGGCGAGGGCTTAACCCCAGACAACTTCACCAGACAGATGACGAGCAGCGAAGAGGCTTGGGACGCAGTTAACGACACTGTGACTACAATAATGAAAGAGCAGCGAAGGCAGGAGCAGCAACGAAACGCAGCGCAGCAGGCTGCTAACCTGTATGAGCCGAGCACATAAGGCTGAAGTCCCCCCTCGCGATGAAATGCTTGACGGCAGTGCCGCGAGGACCAGGGGTAGAAGGGGAGGTGGGTTTAGTGGGTGGAAATCCCACACTGTTACTGAGTACGGGCTCAGTTTCGTCTTTAAAAGATTTCCACCTTCCTACGGAAAAAAAAAAAAAAAGGGTAACAGCTAGTAGATGCGATAGCAAAACTGTCCATAGAAACACAAAGAACCTACTGGATGGTCGAAGACCCACTCAACATCCAGTGAAAAGTGTGGATGGTAACCTAATTTCAGATGAGGATCAACTCAGGAGATGGAAGGAAGGCATTTCGCCGGCGTACTTAACTGTTTAGACGATCGTACCGTGGCTGTGGCCTCAAATGAGTTATCCTGCTTGTTGCTTAGGTGACGCTATAGTTCGGGCTGAACCTGGGCCTCTACTAACAAGCCTCTTCAGTTAGCCTGGTCATTAGCTAACTGTCTCCAGGTTGTACACTCCAAGTTAGTTGAGGTTCCCTTCTACTTGTGGGCACCATCTAGAGCGAGGTTTTCGTCTACTGTTGTCCCTCCGGATTTGATTTGAGGACTCTACGAGCTGGAGCATTTGTCCATCCATCCGTTCTACATGTCGTAGCCATATTAGAAGACTAGGTCGATGTCGATCTGAGCTCGTAGAGTTCGTCGTTGAATTTCTTCTTCCAAAGGCCGTTAACGCAAATAGGACCAAAATTTTACGAAGAATGTTTCTCTCGAAACGACCGAGGATATCTTTGTTCGCTTTAGATAGAATCCATGCTTCAGCGCCATAAAGGCGGACTGGGATAATCAAGATCTTGATAGAATCTTCTTAGTTGTTCGGGATAGGGCTCTGCTTCTCAATTGCCTTTTCAGTGAAAGAGATGCCAGAGTTTATAGCAGAGACGAAGTAGACAAAGTCCCTTACTACCTCAAAGTTATAGCTGTCGAAGTCCCTTACTACCTCAAAGTTATAGCTGTCGATTGTGACGTCCCATTCATCGTTGTTGTGTGTCCCTTCTTGTTGACAGCATATACTTGGTTTTGTTCTTGCGTTTTTTTTTTGAAGAATCTGTCGAAGTTTGAAAATTAGATCGACAGTGGATTTCCCTGTCCTGAAACCATACTGATATGGACCGATCATGGTGTGGACGAAGACGCTCGCACAGTATGGCAGATAGAATCTTGTGCGCGATGTTGAGGAGACTGATACCTGTGTAGTTGGCGCAATTAAGGTGGTCTCCTTGCCAAATCTTAAAAATGAGTTGGTGTATGCTTTCTACCTGGCCATTTCCAGCTGCTTTGAATACCTAACGGCCTACCAGCCAGATTGGATTTAAATTTGGATATTGCTATCCTCACTTCGTTTTGGTCAGGTAGACGGAGGTTTTCGCTATCATCATCTATATTGGATGGTTCATTCTGGCTGACAGAAGGATGTTGGTCTTCGGCGCCGTTTTTCAGCATCGGCTGTGCCTTTACCCTGAGATTTCCTTTTTCATCTCTACAGGTTTCTGTACATGTCTTGTTGGCTTTACACGGCAGTTTAACCTATTAGTAACACTTCCGGACATTATTCCTGGAGTGGAATCTCGCTTTGTAGGCATTTTTTTGTACACTACTGTAAGTGTTCTCGTATAACATATACTTAAGATTGTCAGAAGTAAATATTAACCGAAAGTAAGAAACTATTGTCATATCGTATGATGCTCACACTATCTCATTTCTTTTACATAAGCGTACCGCTTCATATGAAAGTATAAATACAACCCGTCATGTCAATTTTCTTTCTTCTCAATAAACTGTCGTAAGTAGCACATTTCCTATCAAGTTGTTTCATTTGACTCGCTCGCCTATCCTACAAAATTCAGAAGTGGGATACCGTTTAACTTTATCTGAGTTCAAAGTATTTTTTTAGTGTTTCAAAAATGTCAGAATTGTTTAAACAATTAGTTGATAAAGCGACGGTACCCATCCTAAAAAATATTTTACGATCGCTGGGTTTGAAAACTGATGGAACTAAAGCGGTGTTAAAACTACGGGTCGAGAAAGCAGTTGAATCCTATACGGACGAGAATCTGGAAAAACTCGCGCAGGATTTTATGGCCGAAGGTGAGCAAGATAACGCAGATTCATCCACCGAACACGAGTCAGAGGAAGAAACGCTGGACGAATCACCTGTCCATGCACTACGCAACGACGTTGATGAGGAGCTTAATAAGCTACGAGAAGCATGCAGAAAGAGGGAGGAAATCATTTCACTGAAGCGACGACTGAAAGAGCTGCAAATGGAGGATAATGAAGAAAATCACAGTCAGAGATCACATGTTTCGCAAAACTTCAAGGACATGGAAGACTTATTGTGTCCATTTACTGGGGATGACAACTTTCCCATTGTTCATTGGGTAGAACAGTTCGAGGAGAACACCGAAAGCCTTCAACTCAACGATCGAACCAAGTTCATTTTCGGAAAGAGGCTCCTTGGTGGAACAGCAAGGCTTTTCGTAAGATCTTTGAAAATACGAAACTGGACAGATCTCAGAGATGCACTTTTGGGTGAGTTTAAGCGCACTGTTACGAAAGCGGATATTTTTAGTGAGCTAAGTGCAAGGAAAAGACGGCGTGAGGAGACATTGCAGCAATATGTGCTCAGCATGCAGGAAATCGCATCCCATAACCCCATAGAAGAAGAAGATTTGATTCAATTTATAATCAAGGGCATTCCAGATTCCGAACTCAATAAGAGCATGCTGTATAACGCAAACAACATCGATCAGCTAAAAATAGCACTAAGAAAATACGAAAAGTACAAACTCAACAGTCGCGATCATTTCCCGCTTAAATCAAGCACATCCCAGTTTCACAACAGCAGCCGAAATAATCAAAAGAATAATGCATTCAAGAAAAAAGAATACACCAGTAATGCACCCGCCAATGTGTCATGTGCAAAAAAAGAGTTCACGTGTTTTAAATGTGGTGTTCGTGGGCACATAGCCAAAAATTGCTCCAGCAATAAACCAGTTTTGATTGTCAGTGAAAGCAACAACAACAGTCATCACCCACAGCTAAGCAGCGCTGATAACAACGAAGACGTTTTAGAAACATCAACAACGTGTCTAAGTGCAGTACCGGTCGCATCATGCCAAAGTGTAGCCCAATTTCTAATGACTTTGAAAAAGAAATTTCCTACATATTCACCGATGGACATTCCGAATGTGCGTGTACTTTGACGTCGCTCTTGGACTCAGGGAGTCCGATAAGCTTTGTGCAAGAAAAGTTCCTGCCGCAGACTATGATTTCACCATTGGATAAAGACAGTCATACATACTGTGGAGTAAACAACAGCCCGCTTCAAGTGTTGGGAAGTGTCAATTCACGTTTATTTTTTGATAACAATAAAACTAATTTATGTTTACTTGTAGTGAAAAATCAGTCAATGAGTTATCCAATCGTTTTGGGGAGAAATTTCATCGACAGGATTGGCATGGTTTTAAAGAAAGCAGACAAGAGTGATGAAAAACAAGATCGTATTTTGCCAGTGACAAGCAGCGACAGGTGTAATCGTTCTTCAAGTTCATTATTGCCGTCATCAAGTAGTTCTGCAGAAACGCTTGCAAATGGAAAGGATTTGTCGTCATCATCTTTAAGTCAGTGTCGCAGTTCGCAAGTTGATTATGTAAGTACGTCTTGTGAAGAATCTTTGTTTGTAGAACAAATTTTGAACATTAATGTTTATGAAAACAACGATTTTGATATAAAAGTAAATCCAAACATTCCAATAAATATTCAAGACAGTGTGAAAAGAATAGTCAAACCAGCTTTTTGTGAATCTGTTAGAAAAAATATTCCTGTAGAGAGTCAGTTCAAAATGAAGATAGTGTTGTGTAAGGATGCTCCATTTCATAGTTCACCGCGAAGGTTGCCGTATTCGCATAAAATCGAGTTAGAGAAGATTCTTAATGATTTATTAAGCCAAGGTATAGTACGTGAGTCTAATTCAGAATATGCTTCACCTATTGTTCTCGTCGAGAAGAAAAATAAGGAGCTTAGGCTATGCGTATACTTTAGGGAGCTTAACAAAACTACTCTTCACAACTATCCCCTGCCTTTAATCGAGGATAACATAGACCGGTTAAAAGATAAGAAATATTACACCACGTTGGATTTAAAAAACGGTTTTTACCATGTGCCACTTAAGGAAGAGTCAATGAAATTCACGTCGTTCATTACACCGATTGGACAGTATGAATTTACCAAAATGCCGTTTGGGCTTAAGAACGCTCCGTCTGTTTTCGAGCGTTATATAAAGCACATATTTGGTAAATTGATATTGCAATCGAAGATCTTGACTTATTTAGATGACCTTCTTATAGCGACGGAAACTTTAGAAGAACACCTAGATATTCTTAACGAAGTAATTAGTATCGTCATTAGCAAAGGCTTAAACCTTCGATTAGACAAGTGTGGTTTTTTACAAAGTGAGATCACGTACTTGGGCTATAAAATAAACGAAGCCGGTATTAGTCTGAATGAGGTTAATCTTTCGGCTATTAAGAACTTTCCGCTACCTACTTCAACTAAGGACATCCATAGCTTCCTTGGACTTTGCTCCTACTTTAGGACGTTTATACACCAATTTGCTAATATCGCAAAGCCTCTGTATGATTTATTGAGGAAAGACACTCCGTTCACATTTGGTCTTAAGGAAATAGAAGTCTTTAATTTGTTGAAAACCAAATTGATTTCAGCACCTGTTCTATCAATTTATAGCCCTAATAATCCAACAGAACTCCACTGCGATGCTAGCTCGCATGGATTTGGTGCAGTCCTACTGCAGAAACAGAGCAATGCCAAATTTCATCCGGTGTTTTATTTCTCGAAGCGAGCTAGTGAAGCTGAAAGTAAATTCCATAGCTATGAACTTGAGACCTTATCCATAGTCTATGCTTTGAGGCGGTTTCGTATATATTTGCTAGGTATTCCATTTAAGATCGTCACGGATTGCCAAGCTCTTGTCCTGACGCTTAACAAAAAAACATTGAATCCGCGAATATCAAGATGGGCGTTGGAGTTACAATCCTATGATTATTCAGTTGAGCACAGGAAAAGCGATCGGATGTCACACGTTGATTCTTTAAGTCGATCTTTCAACATTTTGTATGTGGAGGACGAATCGTTTGAATTTGTTCTAGCCGCCGCACAAAAACATGATCCAAAGATAGTTGCAATTGCGGAAGGGTTGAGTACTTCCGAAAGTCCACACTATGAAATGGTTGATGGACTAATTTATCGAAAAGTTAAAGACAAGATTGTTTTTTATGTCCCATTTAACATGGAAGAGCAGGTTGTTAGAACTCATCATGAGTCACTTTGTCATCTGGGTGTAGACAAATGCTTTGAACATTTATCCGGGACTTACTGGTTTCCAAACATGAAGGAGAAGATTAGAAAAGTTATTAAAGGCTGTCTTAAATGCATTTATTTTTCACCGGACTCTGGTAAATCAGAAGGAATCTTACATCCAATTCCAAAAGGAAAGATCCCATTCGATACGCTTCATGTCGACCATCTAGGCCCTTTTCCTTCATCTCATTGCAACAAAAAGCACATTTTAGTGGTTGTAGATGGTTTCACCAAATTTTCCAAGCTGTATCCAACTAAAACCACTTCGAGTAAGGAAGCTATAGAATGTTTGAAAACCTATTTCGCAAATTACTCTAGACCTAACCGAATAGTTTCTGACCGTGGATCTTGTTACACGTCAAACGAGTTTGCAGAGTTTTTAAAGGACAACAACATACAGCACGTCAAGGTAGCAACACACTCACCGCAATCTAATGGTCAAGTTGAGCGGCTGAATAGAGTGATAACACCAATGCTTGCAAAACAATGCGAGTCGTTTACCACAAGTAATTGGGACAAAAACTTAATAAAAGTTGAGTTTGCTATAAACAACAGTGTGAATCGTAGCATAGGTTTTACACCCAGTAGTTTGCTATTTGGTAGGGATCAGAAGGGAAAATTCTGCGACAAGGTGAAAGAGTTTTTAGCGAACAACGTTGATTCTGAAGAAGTTAGTCTAGATAAAATTAGGGAAGAAGCTCAGGGAAAAATTGAGAAAGAGCAACTGAAGAATAAAAGATATTATGACAGCCGTCATAAAAATCCAACAGCTTATAAACCAGGAGACTATGTCATGATCAAAAACGTAGATACAACACCAGGCGTAGGCAAAAAACTTTTGGCTAAGTTTCGTGGGCCATACGAGGTGAAAAAGGTCTTGAGGAATGACAGGTATATTATAGGTGATATTGACGGATTGCAATTAACAAGATTGCCATACAAAGGTGTATGTTCTCCGAACAATATGAGGTTATATGCGATGCCAGATTTAATGCGATGCTGATTTAAAGACTGGTGAAAACGACAAAGGAATAAATAATACTTATAGAACTGACGACAACAATCACATTTGAATAACGATCACCTGAAAGAACAGCTGTTTAATTTAAAAAATATATGTTTGTTTGTACCTGCCAAAATGTCGATGGATATTTCTTTCAATGTTTGAAACGATATAATTAATAATGTATCTTAACTTTATTTGTTTTGTATTTCAAAGATATTCGACTTCAAATTTCTAAATTTCAAAAAATTCATGAGATGACAAATTCAGTAAGAACGATTAATTGTTTTCAATGCAATAGTTATATAACTTTTCATATGTATCAACAATCATTTCTAATATTAAAAATATCAACTAAATGTTTATCTTTACAATTTCAATAAGAAATTACTTTTAGGTAAAGAAGATTATTGTAAAATATGTCTATTGAATAGTATTCTAACAACTATGTACTATACAAAATGTAATGTATCTTAAGAAAAAAAAGTTTTATGAAAATTATGTATAGAAAAGATATTGTAATCGGGTCGATTATGCGGTCAGAATGGCCGAGTTGTAGGCATTTTTTTGTACACTACTGTAAGTGTTCTCGTATAACATATACTTAAGATTGTCAGAAGTAAATATTAACCGAAAGTAAGAAACTATTGTCATATCGTATGATGCTCACACTATCTCATTTCTTTTACATAAGCGTACCGCTTCATATGAAAGTATAAATACAACCCGTCATGTCAATTTTCTTTCTTCTCAATAAACTGTCGTAAGTAGCACATTTCCTATCAAGTTGTTTCATTTGACTCGCTCGCCTATCCTACAGCTTAATGCTCTTTTTTCTTTTTTCGAAGAAGCCGATGTTCTTCCCATCTCTTCTGCTAGTAAAGCTCACGAGCAGTCCTCGTCTTTCTTTGCAGGCCGCTTTGTATGCCTCTTGTTTAGCTGGATGTGTTTGCATTGTTCGTCAAACCATGGGTTTCTTGATGGTGGTCGACCATCAGTTGGCAGCGTTGCCCCTGGACTTCAGCACTTGATGATGGCAGCAATGGAGCCGTTGAGAGATTTCCGTATACGGGTCCGGCGATGATTCTGATGATCTCTTGCAATTGCAGCTTTTCGACGTTAAATCTTCTCACAGTAGTTCTTCTTGGTTGTGGCATTTGGGATATCCGCATTCGTATTTTGGCTGCAAAAAGGTGATGACCCGAGTTGATGTTGGCTGCTCGGAAGCTTCGAACATCCAGTATACTGGATGCATGTGTCGATTGCAATATGATTAATTTGGTTGAGCGTTTCAAGATCAGAAGACCGCCATGTCCCCTTGTGAATATTCAGA
Source organism: Xylota sylvarum (assembly GCA_905220385.1). Taxonomy (NCBI): domain Eukaryota; kingdom Metazoa; phylum Arthropoda; class Insecta; order Diptera; family Syrphidae; genus Xylota; species Xylota sylvarum. Next base: position 149,457,468 of record LR999957.1, on the reverse strand, counting down.
TGAGGAAACCGTAAGCTTGCTATAGTGACGTTTCGACCCGAAGCGAAGTCAAGAAGCCTAAGTCCGTTCCGGACGTAGTGTCGTCGAAGCTGTGGTTACCAATCGTTCACCAAAGATGTCCTCCAATCATCCAGTACGATTTTTACGTCGTATTTAGGACATTGCTCGTAAATTTTGTAGAGGAGCTCGTAGAATAATTCTTTGGTGGCGTCATCCTTGTACAAATTCGCATCCGAATAAGTGCTGCTTCTGTTCTCTATAGCAATCACCGTAGTAAATGTCACATCACGGCCCATCCCATCGCACTTCTTGGATGGCTGTGATATCTGCCTACTAATTCTTTGGCTGGATGCGGTCTGTTAACATTCCACATCCAGATCCGAAGCTCGATGTCCGTGTTTCTATTTCGAGGTTCGTCAAAATTCATCCTTATCCGAGGAGGCTGGTGTGGGTTTTAGAACTAAAGGCGTTTTTTGTGGTCGGAAAGTTAAAGTTAGCACGAGGGGCAGGATTTACTGAACTCAGTAACCCACTTAGGGGATATGAGCGCTGCCGTTGACCAATTAAGAGCCCCCATCAAGTCTTTTCCTGGCACCCTTTTGTTGGAAATATCTATAGACTTGGGATTCGAATATGTCCAAGCAGCAAGACACTACTTTAACGTAGACACACTCCTATCCCTCTCTCGATTGCTATCGTCAATGACCTTCCAAAGGGGTTGATTACCCAGTCGAGGTACTAGATACCCAGCAGCCACCAACGGGGAGGTGTGGAGTAGGAACTGGTAGTGAGAGGCTAAGGTGTGAACACTTGTGCTCTCATATATTCACATCACTACCTTTTGGCCACTAAACCTCAAAACAATCATCGAAATATGAATATACTAAGGACTGCTGTTTGAAAACAGGACCAATGGACATAGCAGCGAATCAAGAAGCTTATTCTAGGAATGCAGTCGACTCTGGGACTAGTAGAAAGTGGAAAACGTCCTCGTAAACCAGTACACAGTCTTTAACGCACCAGAACCACGCTGCGTAATGCCAAGCAGAACCAGACAGTTACCAATGGACTTATTTTTAGGAATATATTTAAAGTTGCAGTATTATAGGTTTTTTGTATTGAACTTTAGCCGTAAAACGCCAAAGTAGAAATTTCATCAAAAGAATGCCTATTTGTAGGCAGAGTTGAGGCGGACATTTGGTAGATATTGTATACCATTACTAAAATCACAGTTTGTACTTTCGATTGAAATAAATATGTCATCACATCTCTTAAAAATATTGCGTTGTGCTATTAATTTAAAATGACACCTCTTGTTGGATGACCCTTTGTATAAATTTCGAGCAATAAAGGTTTAATCTGTGTATACGGATCCACAACAGATACTTCTAAAGAGTACTGGACTGATATCCCAAGTCGGCTTACCTAAATATGAATCCCCGATCGATTCACACCCTTACAGTGAGATTGTGATTGATAACGCACGGATCGCCTCTGATTGCTTTCCATCTTCGTTCAATGATTTACGAAAACCCTCCTTATCAGACGACGACGCCTCTCACACTAGTAATCCTTGCATGAAAATATTCAGCAAATTCCTTGTGTTCCTGCAAATCTTTCCAATTGCTCACGACTGTCCAAAATGGGCGAAAAAAAAAAAACACTATCCCACTTCTATGTGCATTTTTTTGTGCATCCTTGCTCTGGCCCAGAAGATTACGCTTTATGTTTCCGGATAGTTGTATCCTGGATTTCTTTTCGTTTTCCACCCTCAGTTGTGCACGTTTTTCTATCTCTCACACTGTGAAGTCCTTAAAGCTTCCGCGCGTGAATTTAGTTTGGCCCGATAGATAGAGCCGGTCTTGTTGTTGTATCGCGGCCGGATGCAACTGGAAAAAGCGCACAAAACCCCATAGTTTACAAATGTGCAGCGCGTTAGTTGTTTCTGTTTTTTGCCATTTTTCGGTCTTCCACTGTGTTGGTTTATTTGCAACGTAAACTGGCAACAATCCGACCGCCATTAATGTTTAGGAGGACTGGTTCACGGGACTCGGCGCGAACGGGATACGGGATTTTCTGAGCTTTATCGCGCGTAGATAATTTCCATGTTTTCGTTTCATCCATGGCGGGCATACAACACCACTCTCAGATAGCAGGAGCAAATGTGTGTGGGGAGGCGAATAAAAACAGGACATGTTCCGGTGTTTTACAATTTTTTCCCGCGCCGCCCACACTTTTGTGGCCTTGTAGAGTTTTAAAACACACATATACACATACACACACGTATAGAGAGAAAACAAAACAAAACGCGACTCGGCAGCAAAAGGATTTGCTTCCAATTTTCCATTTAAGCGGAGGTTCAGGCGTTCAAAAAACTGCATCGACGACGACGACGACCGACGACGCGACGATGGCGCTCTAGTGTGTGAGGACTGAGAGAACTGAGGATGCCATCCAATAGAGAGAGAGATCCATGTTTCGCGGTTGACTCTGTGCCAGGCTTAGGTTGTAGGATGCGATGCACAGCTACTACTACTACAACTGGCAACGTCAGTCGGCCTAGCGGAGGCCAATTGTTATTTTTCCATTTCGGATTGCGGAATCGAGGAAAAACATCCTGAATGTGTACATATTCCCGGACGCCGGCCGTATCTCTGTGTGTGTGTGTGTGTGTATGTGAACAGCACAGGAGTTTTTAAATTAAAGAAAAATACAATTTCTGGCAAGCGCTGCTGTATACTATGGGGGCCGAAGGGCGCTGCTCCCTTTATGGTCAGGAGCGCACCCAATGAATTTCGAATAATGAAAGTTGAAAAGTATATGTATGTATTACTACTACTACGTGAGTGTGCATTTTGTTATTTCCGATTTTTTTCCTTTTTTTTTTTTGCGAAGGTTTTTCCTTTTTTTTTTCGTTGTGTCTTTGTAATTATCCTTTTGATGAGGTAACGAAACGGGAAATGAGGATTTGAAAATTGGAATTGTTTTCTATTGTTTTTGTTGGGGTATTGCGCGATGCGCGCTGTAATTATTTGACTGGGCACGACGCAGGACGAAGGCAAAAATATTAATGCGGATGGTTTCGGATGAGTATTTTGTGTGTATTTTAAATGGCAATGCCTTCGGCGGTTTTGTAATTAATAATGTAGTGGAATGCCCTTGCAAGTCACACAGGGTTCAGGTTTTCGTTGTTTATTTAAGGAACACCACCGGAAGGATGGGAAATGAAACTTGTGGTAGCGGGAACTTGAGTTAGAGTTTTTTTTTAAAGTTATTCACAAACAGTGGTGAATTGAAAGGATTATAAAATAAAAACAAGTGCAGCAGGGTATGGGTGACAGAGATAGGATGTGTGGTGGGTTGGTTAACGTGAATAATTTATATCAACTTCCTTTGTTAAAATATCCAAGCTGCATTATATCACAGCATTTGGAATCAGATTGTTGTAAACTAACAAAGACGCGACTATCTGCACTAGTCGTTGAGACTGATTACATCGCATTTACTCTCGATTGGAACGACTGGTAGATTGAAAATTTGTGCAGATACTGGAGATTTCAGTACTATGTATTTATTGGCTTTCAAGTACCTACACGAAAATATCAGTTGCCAAGGCTGTCGGGCAGGAGCAGGCTGAGTAAGGTAATTTTAGTACTAAATAAGCAAATGAGGTCCTTGTAAATCACTCCCAAAAAAATTACAAAATTTGCAAGGTTTACAGAAGAACATCTATCAAGTCTCCGTATGAGAACCCATAGCATACACACACAGACTAGTTTGACTTTGTTCTTGCTACCAAAGCTACTTAGGGACACAATGGTACAGTACTGTCACTGCCGTTCATCTGTTGAAATTTTCATGGATCTCAACCTCTCTTTTCTGATCTTGTAGTAGAATTCTGTAATTTAAGACGCCTCGGGCTTTAGAATGTTAAAGTAGAAATCTGTAATCTAACTCAATTAGTTTAAGATATCAGGAGCAACAGCTGGAGAAACTCTTGAAACGTTAATGCGGACCTACTTGCCAGATTGCTTCAACGATTCACCCCATGTATCGTATATATGTAGGTACAGAGCCGGAGAAGCAAATTTGGGAAAAGGTAACCCCTACAAGATACTGTGGGCGATTAACTCATTCGCTCCGTACAAGGCAGCAGGGAAGGAAAAGGTATACCCCTTACTTGGAGAGAATTTTTCGGGCATGTCTGACCTTAGGCTACACGCCAACCCCATTGCAGGAAATTAAGGTGGTGTTTTTACCTAAACCTGGAAAAGACCTTAGTACAGCAAAGGGATACTGGCTAATTAGGCTCATCATTTTTACTAACATTTTTGGAAAGGATTTGTAACGAACATATCAGATCCAACCTACCCACCTCGTCTCAGAGCATCAACCAGAATGCTTACACCTAAGTGAAGTCCGTGGAAACAGCTCTCACAAACGTAGTTCAAACCATCGAAGATGCCCTCAAGTAAAAGGAAGCTGCTCTCGATGTCTTCCTGGATATAGAGGGAGCCTTCAGAAACATCAAGCGACGGGGTATTATGGAAGCCCTCTGCAGGTTACTGTACCTGAGTAAGGTACTAAATAATTTCATTGAACACATGCTATCCAACCGGGTAATAACAGCGTTACAGGTAGTGAAAGTAAAAGAGGTACAGTCCAGAATGGGACCCCTCAAGGGGGAATTCTTTCTTCCTTGTTGTGGATACTGGTATTGGACGAACTTCTGAAAACACTGGGAAGCAATGAGTTCAAATGTACAGCGTATGCTGGTAACTTCTCAGTCTTTATTACGGGGAACCACTGAACACACTGGGTGAGCTCATGCAATCAGCAAAGTTGAGTGGACTGCCCTAGAAACCCTAGAAAGACCGACCTAGTACCCTTCACGAGAAGATAAGCTAGAGGACTTTCGTGCATCGTTTTTAGGGAAAGTAAAACTGGACTTAAAAAACGATGTAAAGTATCTTGGGGTCATCCTGGACAACAAGTTAACTTGGAGAAGAAATCTAGAAAACAGAATCACGAAAGCCAGAAAAGCGTACTGGATATGCCGGAGATGATCCTAAAAAAAAGGGCCCACTCAGTTTCCCAGCTCAAGAATATCGTAGAGTCCCGCGATGAGAACAATATTCCGATGGCAACTGGCAGCTAGCTTCAAGCCTGGACGGCAAGCTCTTCGAAACAGTGGAGCAAACCTAAGCACAGGGAAAGTAGATGTGTTAAAGCAGCACTTCCAAGTTAAAGAACAAAAAGGCCGCATGATGGTCTACCAGTCAAGTTTTTCAAACATAGTGGTGATGTTTTGGTAGGGTGCATGCACCAAACCGTCAACCAAATATAGGTGTATTAAGCCATCTCGATGAACAGGTCTGTATGCACTATCTTCAAGAAAGGTGATCCTTATAAGAATGTCTTGTAAGAACTATCAAAGCATGTCGTATATAAGATCCCTTCCAATATAGAGTGTGAACGTTTGAAGCCTTTCTGCAGCACACTAATCTAAAAACATACCGGTGTGGCTTCCGGTCCGGCAGATCGACGTACGACCAAATTATCCCTATAAGGCAGATCCTGGAAAACATCAACGAATTTCAAGTCGAGACTCACCATCTCTTCATCAACTTCGAAGCCGCATATGATAGCATTCATCGTCTTGAGTACTACAAGGCGATGGCCAAATTTGAAATCCTGGCAAAACTGATCCAGCTGAGCCGCGTGATGGTGGAAAACAATGGGTTCTACGATCTTCCGAACTATTCCAAACATGTACCGGATTTCAGCAAAAAGATTCACTATCATGTGACATCTTCAATCTCGTGCTGGAACAGATTGTGCCGAAGGCAGGCGTCTGTCCAGCTGCTGGGAAACGCAAATGACATTGATATCATCGGTCGTTCCTAGCGCGCCGTCTTAGAGACTTTTATGGCAAACGAATTTGTCTTGAAGTGAATGAGGATAAAACCAAGTACATGTTGTCAACAAACAAAGAAGCATCTGTCCACCGCCTAGGACAGAATGTCGCTGTTGGCAACAGTAACTTCAAAGTGGTTAAGAAGTTTACCTATCGGAGTAAATATCAACTCCACGAATTACACCTTAGTGAAAATTCAACGAAGCGAACCGCTGCTACTTCGGTTTGGCGAAACGGAGCTCTACAAAACTTTGATCCTGCCAGTTCTGCTATATGGAGCCGAGTATTGGACGATAAGCAGGAAAGCAGAGCAGATATTGGCACTTTCGAAAGAAAAATTATTCGTCGGATTTTCGGTCCCGTATGCGAGGAGCTCAAATGGAGGAGAAGATACAACCGCGAACTCTATGACCTGTGCCAAGATGAGGATGTAGTCCAAAAAGCCGAAACATGTCAACAACACTGGCTTGCTCTAGTAAAGAGGATCTTCTAATCACAGCCCCCAGGTTCAAGACGATAAAGAAAACTGAACCTCCGTTTTATATATCTTCTCAGATAGTCAAGTATCGCTTAGAGCTCTATCGTTCATACTCAGGTTAGTATGTTAGAGTTTTTCAACTCTGCTGCTGTACGTATTTGTTTGTAGGAGATACATTTCGTTAAGTGCCGACCGTTCACATAGAACATGTTCGGTTGATTCTTCATCCTCTAAACAGAACCGACACTCTGTCTCTGTAAATTGCTTGAAAATGTTCACGTGGTACCTCAGGCCACAGTGGCCTAATTTAAGGATTTCCTTGTAGGAATAAGTCTTGGGTAATCATTTGGATTTTCTACGCCCCGGAACATTTTCCCAGTGGGCCAGACGAAGTTTGCACTTATAACGCACGTACCATCTTCGCAGATACAACATCTTTCCATCAAAATTTTGTCTGTTGAAGAACAGGTCAACTTTGGAACTCCCTTTCTGAAAATATATTTCCAGAAACTTACAATCTTCAGCTTTTCAAAACCAGAATTTAAGCGTACTATCTGTTTTCACTAGAACAAGAAGCAAATGCAGTACACGTCACTCATCAGCCAAAAAATAGGGGAGATAGTACTCCCTCTTGCCGGTTACCACACTAATAGTAGTAGAACTCGCACCTGCTTGCATAAGTAATTACAGCTGTAATAAGAGGGCACATTTGAGCCCCGATAAGGTCAGATTCTGTGTCCGTTCTATACCAACATTAGTACAACATTTCTAAATCGTCGACTGATCGTTATATGATTTGTTCTGTTGCCTGTCAGGTGAATTCCGCGATCAGATGCAGTACCTCCACTTCAATTCCGTGAAACATTACCTCAAAGTTGTTTGGCAGCTGGCAGAATTGTGTTAAATTTATAAGATCTCTCTTTATTGCCGCAGCTCCCAACTGTTTCCGACCACAAATAGTGATCGTTCCTCTTTGAATACATCTAGTTATGACCGCTGCGCAAGTGCTATCTAAATTATTCACGGAATTCTTTATGTAGCCGGCTTCGGTCGACCTTCAGCTTACCTACTATCTACCAATGCTATGGCATTTAATCTCACAATTAAGAAATAAAACTGTCCGTTCGCTATCTTTCGGTATTTGAACGTAATCTGACTTAATGCACCATAAACTACAGCTTGGCTAAGCAAATGCAAAGCATATGCGCGAAGCAACTTTATGGCTCTCGGGAAGACATAAATCAATAAGCCACGACCAATTCTTCGACCCACGATCAAGGTGTGGTTAATTTGCAAGTGTTGAAAATGGTGAGTTGGTTGGTGTTTAGCAAAAATATGCAAATACAGTAGAAAACCGTCGACACCATACAAAGATGGTCAAAACATAAATCTAGTCTCTCACATCATTAGGTTTCCGTTTGTACCGGCACACATGAGAAAAGGTCACACGCCCATAATTCATATACAATTACCCCCTAGAGTCGCTAATTGTCGACGTATCCAAGTAGGTTTTCCCCTGCAGAATGTGAAAAATCTCGTCCTTGGCCCATTATCCTTCGATTCGATTCAGAGGCGCTGCAACGCATGATTGTGTCATCATTCTTTCAATTCGCATCATTTCCTGCCGCAAAGGGAAATGCCATTAATTTTGCTTCGCAACATGTATTATGCAGCGAATCAGGACGCTCATTCCCTTTATCCACCACTGTACGGTGCTGCTGCTGTGAGAGTATAAAATCAGCGATCCGAATCAGGATTATTCCATACAAAACGGGAGCTCTATGCATTAATTTCGGTTCGACGAAGAAGGACGCGCCGCAATCAAAGTTCAATGCAAGAAAATGAACCCCTTTTAAAATTCAATAAATTATTGCCGAATTGACTTGTGCGCCTCCTCCCTCCGAGGTCGTCGGTCGTCGTTTGCATCGTCCTTGGTCCGCCTTACTTATATTGCACATAAAACCCGAGTAAGGGCTGTGCGCCGTGCCCTCCTCAAGAAAAATCATCATTTAAGTGCACTCGATCATCATCATGGAAAATTCAGAACAACATCCTTTTTTTTTTTTTTGGTGCTCTACCCATTCAACTCTGCATCGTACATGTACGATGTCGAAGATCCTTGCGCGAATGAGCCAAGATGAAGCCAAATAGCTGAATAAAATAAAAAAAGAATCCTTGCAATCGAATTTTTGCATTTTGCTCTCGTTATGTTCTAGGACTACCTACATACGTATGTATGTATGTATATCCCCTTCGTCGTTCCGCTTCATTTGGCTGAATTAGGCATAACGACGGCAGTAGCAGAGTGAAGGACATTTTGCACATTAGAAAAATCCACATGCCACATAGCGCTCACAGGATTTTATTTTTCTTCGTCGACAACGACGACGACGATGACGATGACGACGATGGCGACGACGACGACGACGACGGTTGGTTTTTATTTATACGCTTTTCACAGTGTGTGTTTATTTCGAGTGAGGGTGCACTGAACCGACATCATGAAACAGGGTGCTGACTGGGCTATAAGCGAGAAATGCATTTTCCATGTTAGACGAAGGGACGAAGACGTGTACCGTGTGTATACTTTTTCTAGAAACCCTTCTCGGAACAAATTTTCATTCGTTTCCTTCGTTTTGCTCTGTGTAGTTGGGATTTTCTTTTTACAGCAAGGATTTATTCGCTCTTTTTGTTTTTATTAGTCCTCTTAAAAGGATATGAATGTTAGCGAGCAACCACTGCAAGGAGGAAGACGAATGCCTGCGGGATTCACTTGTTAGCGTGACTTGCACACTTTGTCGTTTAAAAAGCGACAATGACCGCGCGACTTTTTTGTTGACTTCCGCGAAAAAGAGGCTACGCAAATGAATGACAACCTAGTGGGCCTAAGGAGACGTATACATAAGTACAGCAAAGATGTGAATTTTCTCATATTTGCTGAGTGTTACTGAAAGGATCTTTAACATGCGGGAAAGATGAAACATGCAATGTCTTACAGGATCAAGCAGTCTGTCTGCATTCGAATGGAAACAAAAGTTTACCACCTCTCAGGGGATTCATTTATAATATATCATCTTCTTGACATGCAGATCTGAAGAAGGTCTTGTGCGTGTACATCAAAGAAGGAATTCTGTTACCCAAAGGCACAATTCTATGCTACCATTGAAAAAAAAGTAACCATTGCATGGACTTGAAAACAGCAAAGGAATGCATCACCTAACATGCCGACTGGTACCAATTCACAGAAATAGAGTGTCTATGCTTGACTTATGCTCACGCACTTTTGTATATGAGGGAAGGATTCATTAAAGAATGGTACTAACTCGGAGACAGTTGTGAACTTTACCAGGGGTGCCATATTTAAATTGTTGTCTTCCAAGGAGTCAAACTATTTTTTTGTTTTTTTTTTTTAATGAATGAAGTGGTTTCTAAAAGTCGGACATAATGTATCCTTGAGATTTGATGCCTCATCAGTTGCTAAATGTATAAATTGCGACCTAATAGCAACCTATAAGATCAGTCGTGACCTCTACTGGTTTTGGTCGAGGTTTATCTAAAGTTTCATTAAGCATCTGAGATGATGTCTTGAGAAGGCTTTTCTACTCTACCAGACAGCTAACGCAACCACTTTAGTTTGTTTCTTTGGAGAACCTGCATAGTCTGTTTCTCCTAGACCTAGCGGATTAACTTGTAAAGTCTTACTTTTTAGACTAATATACAAAAGTAGGTATGCATGAACTATTTTCATTAAAATTCGCTAAAAAAGCCCATGCGCCGAAGTCATGAAGTTTTCGCAATATTTCGGCAATTACGTTGACCCTGAGATTTTCTGAAGTCTCCGACTTTTTGACATAGACGATAGACTTGACATAGCACCAAACTACAAAGCCCAGATGCGTCAAATCACATGAACGAGGCACCCAATTGACGAATCCTTCAAAAACACAATTATTTGGGCATTTATTATACGGCATGTGGCGCCGTTTTACTGAAACCACATATGCCCCTAGTCATCTCCTTCCATTTTATCTCAAAAATAGTCTGTCAACACGGTCTTGTAGCGATCCCCATTGACTGTGACTGTATTGCCAGCGTCATTAAAGAAGAACAATGTTTCAATGACCCCTCTGGCATGAAACCTGCAAGAAACAGTCAATTTTTGTCTGTCTAATGGATTTTCTTAAAAATCCTGGGGGATAAGGATAAGTGATGGTGTGGGTGTCAGTATATTGTTCGTAGTTCACAGGGTAATCCTGTTGATCACCAATAGTTAGATTGTTAAAGCACTGCCGCGAATCTTGGTGCAAGAAAAACGTTTCGAAAGGCAGGTAGAGGATCCATTATAGACATTACGTTTGGAAGTAGCTCCCTAGTGCAAGCACAAGTCAGCGAAGACTATACTCTTAGCGATCACCAAGCTTTAATGGTCGAAATAAAGAACAAGAAGCACCGGCCATATCCGAAGCTAACAGGACCGAAATGGATGGACATTGTTTTCGGCAGGGAGGTGTTTAAAGAAGTTATCAGCACTTACCGCCTTAGACCTGGACCAGCTCAAGAACTAGCGTTGCAGAAGAAGACCCAGTTCACGTGGATCTCCATTTATACTGGTGAAACGATGAAATCAAATATTACAGAGCAAACTGCCTGCAAGCAAGGCGCAGAGTTCAAAGCTCCAGAGTCAGGCCGGAAGCCAATCAGAAACTAGCATCAATTAAAAAATGTCAGGAAGGCTTTAAAAATTGCTATTAGAGGAAAAATAGCTAATTAGAGAAAAAAGAAGATTCCTCATTCAACTACTTGATGAAGCCGGCATAAACCCGTGGGGAACTGCCTATAGGATCACAATGATGAAGCTCAAAGGACATAGAGCTTACTTACATGTCCTACTATGCTCGAGAACACCATCACAATACTGTTTCCACATCGACCAGTGACCACTCTCCACGTGGGCAGTGAAACATTCAACGAAGAGATCCAATCATCGGTAACACCAGAGGAACTGCATCTAGCGTGCAGAAAAATTGGAGATAGCAAGGCTCCAGTCCTGGATGGAATCCTGAATAAAGCCCTGAGAGTAGCAGTAAAGGTAAGATCTGACACCTTTATAGAAGTCATGAAAAATTGTCTAAGGGAAGGGACATTCACAGATCACTGCAAGCGACATTATCTAGTGCTGCTCCCCAAGGGGAATAAACCTCCTTGGAGCACCTTTATCATATCGCCCCATTTGTCTACTGAGTACGATGGGGAAAATATTGGATAAAATTATATTAAATAGAAACTAATAGCCGAGGAAAGAGACGCTCTTTCAGAATACCAGTTTGGGTTCCGAAAAGCCCGGTCGACAGTAGACGCTATAAAAATACTGGTAGACATCACTGCCACCACCATAGAAGGATCAAAAATGCTTTCAATTCAGCAAGTTGGTCATGTATAACAGACGCTCTTGAAAAAATTAATACGCCCAACTATAACCTTAGGGTAATAAGGAGCTACTTTAAGAATAGGAAGTTAAGGTATGAAAGCGATGAAAGTAGTAAACTCCACTACACCGGGTCGGCAGGCGTGCCGCATGGATGGGTGTTAGGTCCCCTTCTGTGGAACATCTTGTATGATAATGTGCAGGCAATCAGGCCTGGAGTTAGTGAAGCAGAAGACGAAAGCAGTTCCTATGACAAGCCGCAACGCAGTGGATTATATGCATGTGAACATAGGAGTCCAAGTTATTAAATCTTAGCAGGCAATCAAATACGTAGGGGTAGAGTTGTCGTTTGTTAGCGAGAATACTGCTGCTGCGTCGGTGAACGTAGATATACATAGTTGTCGAGTCCTATTGTCCAGAGTAGTAAGTCCTGCACTACTATACGCATCGCCAGTGTGGGCTAATGCTATAGTAACAATATGGAATACTCAGACTCAGCGCTCTAAGAAAAATTTGCGCCTTTAGAAGAGTGTCGGAGGAAGTCGCGTATGTCATAGCTAGTATGGTGTCATATGCTATCCATCGATATCCTGGTCGATGGAATGAAACGGATATACATCATGAAACTCCTGAATCGACAGCATGGAGGAGCATTAAATCAAAAAAAGGCGATCTCAATACAGGATACACAAAGTATTTGTACAGATTCGGGCACGACAGTTCGCCACTTTGTCCGTGCTGCGAAATGCAGGAAGAAGACGCAGAACACGTGAAGTATCACTGTCCGCGTTTTACGCCAAGAGGGACAAACTTTGCGGACCCCAGACAGCTCATTGAAGATATGATGCAATCCTAACATATTGCCAGCAATACGACCTTAGCTTCCGAATAACAGAAGACAAGCCGCATTACTAGAAATGACAAAACTCGCAGCCTCCATAAAACTTGGAGATTGAACTTGTGTGAACTTTTGGTTGCCTTCCTTTAGATGCGCCCTCAAAGAGTGTAGGCGAAACAAAAAGCGCGACATCTTCTTCTAAATACTTGAGCGCATTTGAAGTGCCTTCAACTCATTCCCAAAGCTATGCATTCCACCTCACATATACTGCGTCACGTTTGCCTTGGCCGTTCCACAGTTGCACAAAAAAGCAGTACGTTGGACCTTACTTACATAGTCGCGGTTTATAGCTTTTATGAAGGATTTTAAGGAGAAAAAAAAAGGATCCGCAAACCATCCGTATGTGAATATCGGTCCATCCGTAATGTCTTATCGTTGGAGATACAATTGCGCCATACTCAAGATGATTCTAAGTCATCTATTTACTAAGGTCTGGAGCGTGCGTGTGTTAGTGGTATCCATCTTTCAATTACTGCACCCATATAGTAGTAGGTAATGTCTCAGCTTGGTTCTTGTGCTGAGAATATTACTTCTCCAGACTTTGGAAAGTATCCGTACGCAGCAATTGCCTTTCCGATACTGATACACAGATCCAGTTCGGTGACACTGCTGTTTGACAAGACCACACATCCTAGGTATAGAAAGTTGTCTACTTTCTCGACTTCCTGTCCGGCAATATTGTGTTCAGCGCGGATGTTAGAAGTGCTCAGGGCTTTTGATATACTTGTGTTTATTTTAAGCCCCACTTTACTTGCCTCAGGTTCTAGATTTTGGGCAATCAGATGCAGGTCGATTATTTGATGTAAAAATAGACAAAAATTTTCAACGTAGTCGAAATATTTAAGGTAAGATCTCATGTGTCCATCGAATTCCGTGGTTAGGTAGGTAGTGTAGGGTTATGAGTTTTTCATAAGACACTAGGCACCATAAGGGGTGAAATATTATGTTAACAAGCCTAAACCTAAACCATCTCATTTTATCCCTCTTCAATATTTGATTCATAGACCCAACTTCCTCTAAGTTGCCAAGGAAGTACTTGCTATGTGTTTAAGTTTACTCCGAACTATGCCTCGGCATTCAGAGAGTAGATGTGTAATGTCCTCCAAAAAGATTTAACATAGGCAACAAAGACTTGGACACCCTATGTCTTCCTAGGTTAGACCATTTTAGCTTATCCTTGTTGATGATCCTATCGAAAACAATCTTATTAGCCAAGCATATTGGTAGTATTGCTCTTCCTCTATCGCTTTGTGGAAGCTGTGTTCCTTCGTTCTCCTTTATAACGCAGTGTCCAGGTACCCAGCATAATCTGACACGGTTCTGCGTATATAATGCCCTGAGCATTGTGTGGCAATTCCTCTCTAATTCAGATTTTACTATGTTGGATTCTAAAGCCTTAAGCCGCAGCCTGACTATCAATGTCAGATATTGATCCTATCTCTAGTAATTCTGCAGATTTGAGCACAGCTATCATTGGAACACACTGCATGTGACCGGAAATTGTAGAATCACTTGCAGGTTTATGTCTCAGGAGTATATATCTGAGTGTGTACCCTCACTGGTTTTGGAACCATCTGCGTAAACTACAATCTCACTTTGTTAAGAGACGACTTTTCTAAGGCAATCATCAGTTCCCGGTTATATTATACATATATTATTACAAATTATTATCGAAGTCGAGAGTACCGAAGATGTCATCCGATTCATCAGGGATATCGGGAAGTGATTTCCTAAAAATGGAGCTATGTCTCTCATTGTTGGACTTGAGTCCTAAGTTAGTGAGCCGAAGCGCACTATTACACTCCTGTAGTTTTATTAGTAGGTCAAGGAGTAAAAGATACAGAAACATGTCGAGAACAGTTGTAGTGCGTAGTGCGCAGAGCAATGCAATGGCAATGCAGGCTGTTCTTTGAACCTTGGACAATGTATCCCGTGTATTCTTTTTTATCGTATTCGTATGGTGGACTACAAGAGCCCCATATGTAAGGATGGATTTGACTTTCATAAAATATAACCAGTGCATCATTGGTGGTTTCAGTCCCCACTTTTTCCCCGCTGTTCTCTTGCAAATGAAGAGAGCTTTGCAAGGCTTGACGACATCTTCTTGTATGTTAAGTTTCCGGTCTAGTTTCCTATCCAGAACAATGCCAAGAAATCTTGAGCGATCTGAAAGGGACAACTCCACCCCATTCAGCTTCGGCATTTTGAAGGGTGGTACTTTGTATTTTCTCGTGAACAGTACAAGATCTGTTTTGTCCGGGTTGACGAGAAGTGCACAATTTGTAGCCCAGTTCCCAAATTCATTTAATGCGTCTAGGAATTTTCCCTGAACTAAAATTACTATGTCAACCGCATAAGCAGTGACGACTACTCCCGTGTTAGTTCCTTAAGTATGCTATCAATGACTAGAACCCAGAGAAGGGGGGATATAAGGCCTCCCTCTAAGTGACTCCTCTAGTAACGATTTTTCTAAATGAACTCTAACCGAGAGTGGAATTGATATTTCTTAAGATGAGCATTTAGCAAATCCAGTTGGTAATGCTCTACTGGACGTTGAAACTTTCCAGTGCGCTTTTAATGGTCTCCTGCTTTACGCTATTGAAATTGCCTTCTATGTCTAAGAATGCAGCTAGTGCAAATTCCTTGTATTGAAGTCTTGTTTCAATCTTCCCTACAACCTCATGTATGTAGTTAAGTTTCTACGGATTTACCCTTGAGATATGCATGTTGAGTTCTGCATAAACTGCCGATGCGACACTTGCCTCTGATATTTGTATCTAGAAGAAATTGCTTGGTCACTTTCCGTCAATGCTGTACGGAGTACAACGCTTAAGAACAAGAGCGGTGACAAAATGCTTCCCTGACGTATTCCACTTTAGAATGCGAAATCTTTCGACAACTTACCATTGGACAACACAGTATTTGTGTTTTTGAATATGCTCATTCAATTATGAAATACTCACATTTTATCTGAGAATCAACACATCCGATAGCAAGAAATTTTTCGAATAAATATCCGTAAAAGAATATGATTTTGAGACATACTTTCGGAATACAAAATGTCACAATTTCGAACAAGAGATGGTATGACTTTAACACTTTGAATTCGAATAGCGTCACTTTCTGTAGCATTTGGAAACACCATTTTCCGAATTTCGAATGCATTTGCTATAGAAACGGAGTACAAAATACGGCCCCTGTACTCGCTCCTTCTCATTACTTATTGCTTCACTAGAATAATCTGAAAATACTTTCTCAAAAATGATTTCAAAATTCAAGCCGCTTGTAAAAATAAAAACAATTTTAAATTTTTGTTTGTTATTTTTTTTATTACTTTTTTTTTTCATTTTGTTTTCATTTAGATTTTGTTGTTTTGTTTTGCTTTTATACTAATTACAATTTTTTATTTTATTTTCAAATACTTCCTCGAATCCTTCTTCAACTCAACATAATTCCTGTCTTAGAATTTTTAACTAGAATTCAAAATATTTTTTAAATAGTTTCTATTTCTAGTTTCTTATTGAAGTTGTTCAGATTTTTTTTTTTTTTTTTTGACATTTTACAAAGACGAAACGAAAATAAATGAATTTATTTTATTTTGAATTTAATCTTACTTAAGGTTTTCTCATTAAATTACATTTTTGTTTTTGTTTAAGAATTAATTTTTATCAGTCTTTGCATGTGTGCTTTCGTCGCCGTTTCTTATTTAAAAAAAATAAAATGCAAATAAAAAATAAACAATCATTTAACAGGAAAAATTTTTTTTTTATACTTACATATCTTATTGCTTATTACTAATTTCTTTTTAATAAATATTTTTTTTTCTTTTTATTATTTTTTGTTTCAACTTTATAATAAATTAAATCTGACATTTAACTTGCAAATAAGGTTGAACTCTTTATTTTTAATTTATTTTTTAATTTAATGGATTGCTTTTTTGATGAAAACACACGCAGAGAGTAAGCATTTTTTTTTATTTTTACTTATATCTAGATATTTACAAAAGTTTATATTTTACCGTTTTCTTATATATATTTCAATGTTTATTTACAAGTTTATGAGGATTTAAAAATCTGTTTTCTTTTTTTTTTTTGTTTTTCTGATCTCATGGAAGATTTAATTGATTTTATTTCATTTGTATACACAAACGAAATGTTCAAAAGAAAATTAAAAAAAAAGAAATTAAAGGAGAATAGGGAATAAAATGGGGCTGCATTGGCATATTATACATATTTTGTTCGTTAAATTTAATTTTAGAATTTTTAATTTCATCTCCATTCATTTTTTTATTGAGGGTGTTTTGCGAATGAAGTGGTGGTACGTACGATGATTTTTTTATCTTTATTCGCGGACTAGAAAAAATCCTTAAAATTAGAATTTTTTGTTTTTCTTTTTATTCTTCCTTCTTTATGTTTTTATTTGTGTGGGTCTCACTCACTGATAGCGCGCGCGCACGCGTGAAAACGGACGGCATTCACTACGCCAGCGTTTTCCCACCTGCTTTTCGTGTTTCACTTTACTTAGGGGATACTTTCTTAAGCTATGTACACTACTATATACAATATTCATTCCATTTTGTTACTATGTACACCTAAGGACATCACTTCCAATGTGGATGTTTCGTTGCTTTCGCTTAATAGGACCGTTCGTTAACAGCTAGTTTTTACACATGCAGCGTTCGGTTGGCAACCGTCGCTGTTGACACTTGTTGGGGGGTAACTTCATGACGGATGAGTGTTTCTTTATCGACAGGCACGTCCTTCCGTACGGGCCGTGTTAGGACGTAGAGCAGGAACAGACCGAGAAAGAGAACGGAAGCGCCAACCACTGCAAACACTATGCTTTGTGTGAAGAAGTCAGCTGGAATAGCTCCAGGTACTGTAGAGGCGGTGAGTTTAGTGCGGAGCACTGAGGAAACGTGCACAGGGGTCGAAGATTCACTTTCACTACTACTAGTCTTTTGGCTGGAACTTGGTGTCTTTTCAACTGAATTGGCGCTTGGGTTGTACGTGCTGATGAAATCCTTGGAGCTATCCTTGAGAATGCGCATGCGGGAGTCGGTCTCTCCAGAAGACGTCTCTTGAGCAAAGATGTTGGGCAGGGATTTCATACCAGCGTTGTCCATTGCGATTGCTTGCAGGCTGGAGGCAGATTCATCGGTAAGCTTATGCGTGTCAACGATAAGTTTGAATGATCGGCGCATGCCACCAGTTTCCTGAAAGGAGAAGAAAAATGAAAAATACGATTAGAGGATGTGATGATTGTAAATATTTTAAAATTCTCAAATGATTGGTTCGAAATCAAGATTTTTGTCTAATGACTAGAAAATTTGTTTTCCCGTCAAAGCGGATGAACGCATGTCCATCAAGTTGAATACTTGAACATTAAGTATAATTTTCGAATAGACTAATGAATCTGCAAAACCTTACTAAAAGGCAAAGCCTCATATCCTGCTAATGAGCTAATTCGAGACCACGACTCTTTCCTAACAAATGATCTTCCCCTTGCCATTGAGGTACAACCCATTTACCATTCATGGCTACCCTCCTGAGGTGCATGCGTGCAGGTAGTCATCACAGCTACACTAATCACTTTGCACGCAAATTCAACAAACACTACTACTACTACTACACCTTAGTCTAGCATCTCTAATCGAATGGGCACCGATTTGAGAACCAGTAGAGCTGGTCGATGAAGCAGCCACTAAATGCATCCTCTCACACATCACACATGCAATGCTAGGTCCTTGGAATGTGTGCACCAATGCAACACATCTCAATTGCAATGTAATTAGCCAATTAGTGATGCTTTCACACTATACGAACAAACAATTAACAAGAAGAGGTGCGCTGCATACATGCCTCCATACATATAAGTATGTAACCACTAACCACATCGTGGAACTGTGGAACACGGTGGAAAAACTAACAAAAAAATCGTGCGAAGATCTTTGGAATGCAATTGCACACCAAGAGATGCTATCTTTAGCAGGAGAAATTCGTGATTTTCTGGAAACATGTCCTCTGCCTCACATGACGTCTATACACACATAAATCTATCTAAACTATCCAAACTGCAAAGAAAAGGAAGCACAAGGAGAATGAATTCAACTTACCTTATGCTTACAGGTAACCTGCACGTGATATACTGTGTCCGGCCACAGGGACAGCTCAACGGTGGAGCTATCAGTCAGTAGATTACCCATCAGACCGCCTCCAGAGACCTCCCACGTGACCAAACACTGTTTGGATGCATTGGTAACAGCCTGATCCCATGCAATATCAGTGAGTACGAGCGATCCTTGCCGCACCGCTGAGTTAACATTAAGGGGGAACGGTCCCAGTTGCTGATCGCAATTATTCCAGCACTGTAAAAGAAAAGATATAAAACACAGAAAAAAATTAACAAAAACTGAAAAGATGAACTAAAAAGAAAACAAAAAAAAATCTTAGATACAATACCAAAAGAAAGACCAAGAAAAAGAGAGATAGACACTGCAAGGAGGAGGAGAAACATAGTTATACAACGTTGAACAAATGTTCGACAACGATCACGCAACAAAAGATTATCATTTTTGTTACCAGACTGCACAAACGAAAAAAAGAGTATCTATGTATCTGTTGGGGTTTTCTTAATTTTTTGTTGGTTTTTTGTTGAGTACTCCCCCCGCATCGTGGTGGTGGATCGATCACGATTTAGTTCAACGTTCGTTCGATTGTGTCATAGGTCGGTTATGCTGTGCGACGACGACAACGACTACGACTGCAACGATGACGACGTGCACTACGGGAGATTTGCACAGATCTTCGGGGGTAAATTGCTTAGTTTACTGAAGCAGAATTCTACAAAATAATTACCAATGGGACATAGATGGGGGGCAGTTCGTTTCAACTCCTCCCGATGATGTGCTTAATATTTTGATCTTTATTACTAAGCATGGCGCATAGTTTGAATTTCAAATTCGGAAGCTGTAATGTATTGTCTCTCTGGCCAAGGAGAGAGGTGAAAGCGGACAATGTTCACAATCAAGAGGATCAAGATGGTCGATTAGATAATTTAACTGGTTGTAGTATGAACAAAAAAAAAGAACCCAATCCAACGCTGTAGGAGCAGAGGTTGTATGTAAAGTGGTTGCAACTTGCAATGGGTTAAGTTGCTGATGATGATCAACTGTTTGGCGGTGTATAATTAAAGAAAATTAACATGGGAACCAGGCAACTGGGACTTTGAATTTAGCTGTCGATTAAGTAAACAATTGATGAGCTATTGCAGGAGAAGATGGTTCTTATTTTATGTATGTCACCCGATCATTACACTGCCCTAACTATGGCCCATTACAATGAACATATAGCTTTTGTTTCTAGAAAAAATATCAAAGCCTTTAGTACTAAATTTTATGTATATTTTTAGTACAACTATTTTAACAATTTCCACGAACGAATATGCAGGTATGCACAATGCAATGCCTTTAGATTCATATTAAAGCACAGTAGTACGTGTAAGTGCCTTTAAACTGCGTTTAGTACAATTTTAGTATATTTTTAGTACAAATATTTTTACAATCTACCCGTACGAATGTGTAGGTATGCACAATGCAATGCCTTTAGGTTCATCTTAAAGCACAGTAGTACGTATAAGTACCTTTAAAATGTGTTTAGTACAATTTTAGTACAAATATTTTTACAATCTCCACGTACGAATGTGTAGTTATACACAATAGAATGCTTTGCGGTCCATCTAAAAGCACAGTAGTACATGTACGTATCTTTTAAATAATTTTAGTACTATTTTAGTACATTTTTTCTATAACATTATGTCACAAAAAACAACTAAGTATAGCTAATATCGAACTCAAGTATATTTTGTGCATATTCTGTAATGTTTAGGTACGTAAGATACACGATTTAAGAGTTCGAAACCATTAAGAATTTTTTAGAACTTATCGCTATTTTGTGATATAAAACAATATATACGGGAAAGTAGTGTATGAAGTTCGCAAGTTAAATAAGGTTAAGTAGAGTTATTGTATTGGCAAATACGTCTATATTATTTTAAAAAAGAATTTTAAATACTTTTGATCACAATGTACTTAAGGAAAGGAAGGTTAGACAAACTTAGAGTGATATTCTTTCGAAGTGCCTTAAGCATAATTTTAGTACATGTACACAAATAAATATATGACTCGAAATTGACAGAATGATTTGCCATAAATTTAATCTGAATTATATTTGAATGTGTTGGATACATTAATAAATAGACAAGGTTACCTGTACTCTCAGAGACTTTTTAAACAAAAATTTAGTTCGTTTTGATGTTGAATTTAGAACAATTTCGGCTCAAAATTTAGACGTCTGTTTAAGATATGTAACCACCACTCTGTCACCAAAAAGTCTGTATGGTTAGGCAGTAGAAGGTATGTATGCCAAATGTATTGAGTTTGGATTAATAACAAACTTTTTAACCAAGTTTAGTACATACTTATGAAGCATGAATGAGGTGAATGATGAATGAATTTTAGCTCTGTAAATCTCCACTAATTTCTTAAATTATACAAGTCAGTACAAACATACATTGTTAAAGGTTAAGTGCTATAGATACATATGTAAATCTTATGTCCTTGATGAAAGTGATATATTAAAAAAATTTCGAAAAATATTCCCCCCCTTTTCATGAAAACTTTCTCAGTACTAGTACACAAAATATGCATATCTAACAAACCATATTGTTGCACTACTATCTTTTGATATTCATTTCAGTTCGCATATTTTTCTGCCACTATTTATGAAGCTGATGAGCTGATTTCGTTGCCAAGAAATGCTTTTGAACTAAATTTACATCCCTTTAGTACATCATACATCGTCTTGCACCACACACAAGGAACGTTAACTAAACGACTTTGAAACTGCAGTTATTTCAACAATCTTCTATAATGCCATCTTTTCTCTCCCCTCTTCTTCCTAAGTAGTGTACACATTGAGTGGGATTTTTGGCATAATACAAAAACTCTAACCCAACCACCTTAAACTACCATCCCCTGCCATCATCAACATCAACCAGAGAAGCAGTAGATACTAGCTACTTGTGTGAAAGTTGCAACATCGTTTTTGCATATGCGATGAGTTTTGCTGCATTTAACTCATATAACTTTTAATATTTAAACAGTTTTACCTCGCGCGCTCGCATAAAATATTCCCTCAGGATGCAAACCCTTTTTCCCCTATATCTACATAACTGATGCAACTTTGTATGTGTACGTATGTCCTTGTGAACCATTCACCAAAAAAGCACAGAAACGATATAACACACAGTAGTATAACCATAAATGTGAATGAATGTTGAGAGCATTTTATATAGTATATATGAAATGATAACTATTTTCGAGGTTATCTCCTTTATAAGGACATTCATACATAAACATATAGGAAACGGAAAAATAAAGAAAAAAAAAAAAAGCGACACACAAAATCATACAAAATGAAACAAGCGAATGGATTATGATTTTTTTTGCAGAATTTTGGAAAATAAAGATTAAAGATATTTTTTTTTTTTTTTTTTTGTATTGGTAGACTTTTTGTATATCACTCACCAGAAAACTGAACGCTTCTGGGATATAACTATTGATATTTGGTGGTGTGATGCACATCTGTAACATAAAAGAGAATTGTTTTTCTAAGTTTTAGTACTTCTGAATAGTTTTTTTTTTTTTGATGTACTAAAGAAAAATGATATTATAATGAAGAAACACAAAAAAAAAAGAAAACAAGCAAAGAATACAATATTTTTTTGTCTTTTAGTACATTTGCATAAGAGGAGTACTAAAATAAAAAAATAAAAAGTGATGTATTTAATTTTTAGTACTAAATATGGGGATACATGTACTAAATAAAGATGCATCGCACTTGCAAATTGGTTTCTTTCGTGAATATAATTTTTGTTATAGTGAATAGGGCTGTACTAAATATGTGGTGTTGTGGAATATACTTTGTGTCTGTGTGCATATATGGGTGAAATGGTGATGGTTATGAACAAAAATAAGGAATTATTTGACAAAGATTAACATAAATAATATATATATAGATATTTACTCACGAGGAAGGTAAAAACTAAACATTCTCTAGTACAAGGTTGTTTAAATAAAAATATATATTTCTACATATTTACAAAAATAGTTTTTAGCTTATTTTGAGTCTCCTATGTTTTATGCGTTTTGTAGGTTTGAATGAATAGTAAATTTGTCATTTATTTTGAGTACTAAAAGTATTATATTAATTGTCTAAAGTTAGGGCGATACATCGCTCTCTAGTGTTTCATGATTTAAATCCTGTTTCATAGAAATCAAAAGTTTAATTTTGACATATTAACCCAGTACTAACTTCAGACAGTTGTATCTGTCAAACCAATTGTCAGATTGCAAACTGTCACTTGAATTTTGACATACACTCTTCAACGTCACTAAATTATAGAAATTTGGTTCCAAAATTATTGTTCTGTGAGCCAAACTTAAAGAGAACTTGGACCATATTAGACCCGACATAATCGACTATCTGAGACCGATATTCGCTATATTGTTGACCATTTTCGCACAACATTTTCTTCGAACGATGCAGTTGCACCGAGATGCATAAAAAGAGTGCCTACTGAAGAGAATATTGCATCCGTTCAAGAGAGTGTTGAAGAATATCCAAATTTATCGTTCACGATCGTCAGCTTATTCGTTGTCCGTCCACTTTATGGAAAATTTTACGCAAAGGTCTTGGTTTGAAGGCTTATGAGATCCACCTCGTGCTAGAATTGAAGCCGAATAACCATCCTTTACGCATAAATTTCGGTGAATGGGCCCAAAATTAACTGGTATTAGATCCGTTGTTCTATCGAAAAATTGTGTTCAGCGATGAAGTTCATGGCTCATATTTCTTTTCAAAAATGAGTCTAATCAGCGTGTTACGGTCAACCTTGATAACTTTTTCGATCCCCAATTGAATGACATGAATGAAGAAAAGATGTGGTTCCAGCAGTATGGCGCCACATGGCATACAGCAAACGAAACAATCAACTTATTGAAGGAATCATTCGATGAGCACATAATTTCACGAAATGGGCCTTCAAATTGGCCAAATTGCTACATACGGCTACAAATGCTTGAGAAGTGGTCGGAAACTTTGTCTTTCGGATGACATTTATTAGATCCAGCCGTGGCGGGTATATGATAGAACAAATGATGGTGGTTCTTAAGAGAAAGTATCTAGAGCCCAAAAATTGCAATCTTTTATGTTTTTATGAACAGGAATATTTTCAATCTCCAGTTTTACTACTGATTTTCCAACCCCTTAGTGCAGTTTAAGAAAATCTCATTATCATTTCATTTCAGCGGAAGAATGCAAAGCAAACCCATCTGCCTGTCCATCCCACCAGCTGTAGATACGCATATCTCTCTCTCTTTTGCTTGAACTCCCCTCTAATAGATCTTCATTAATCATTCCTTCGTTGATTTTTATTTCGATCTTATATTTGTATCTCGAACGTATTATGTAAATTTGCTCGGCCTATACTCCAATAAATTCTCAACTGATCTGTTTCGATTATGAACGACATTAAGAACATGAAAATATTAGAGAGACGCTCATTAACAAAACGCACGAACAAATGCGATCACCTTTTAATTTTTTTTTTCAAAGAAAAACGAACCGAACAAGAAGAAGAAGAGTCTTCGACTTAA
Source organism: Xylota sylvarum (assembly GCA_905220385.1). NCBI lineage: Eukaryota > Metazoa > Arthropoda > Insecta > Diptera > Syrphidae > Xylota > Xylota sylvarum. The sequence continues at coordinate 149,433,034 of LR999957.1, read as the reverse complement.
AGCAGAGCAGAAAGAATGTATCAACTATGTGATGTCCCTCTGCAGATATGTATCTGATTAAAAATACATCTTCTATGGTGAAAAACAAGTTACTTCTAGTTTTCTTTTTCAACCTTTTCTATTCCTTTTCATTTCGTAATAATTAAATAAGAAAAGAAAATCCGTAGAGATACATGTATCTGTATGTTTTCCCTTCAGTGTCGATTTGATTGAATAAACAGATTAAAATGATTTTTTTTTTTTGTTGGTTGTCTAGTATAGAAGAAAATTGAATCCAAGAATGTTAGATACACTTGTATTTTGAGTATTTTTAGTATTTGTATATGTAAAACAATTCCAGAGAGAGAAAAAAAAAAAAAGAATGAAGGAGGGATTAAGTTGCCCCATTGCCACCCGAAAGTAACTCAATAATCGTAAAAAGATCAAATTTACGACTCCATTTGATTTTCAATCCGTGTGTATAGTTTTAGAAGTATGTATAGTATCTACACTATCTTTTTTCTATATTCGGTTACCAAATCGATGATGAAATAAATTATAGATACAGATACTCAATTCTTTTCCTAACCATACCTACATATTTGTGTTGTATTGTGTGTTTATTTTCTTTTTGGATGACTTGTCTTTTGTCTTTCGGGATGACATATTTTGTTTGTGCTTGGTTTTCGTGTATATAGATATAGTGGGGGCATATACATACATCTCCATCACAAACATTGGGGCAGGTAAACAATACGAAATCAAAATCGGTCCGAATGGCAATTGCCAATTGACTAAAGAGATATACACATTCTTCGATACGTATCCTATTACACATATACGTACGTCATCGACACGAAACGTTTAGGTCCATTAATCTGTAGAATATAAAAATAAAAGTAGAAAAAAAAAAAATAAATATTCTCCACAATCGGAATAGAAAATCAATTTTTATCGCCGGAATATTGAATTTCTCTCAAAAAATCTGCTTTTTCTTCTTTACTTTGTTGATGATATAGTATCTATCATTCAATCGAAAAGAATTTCATATATGTATGCACGTATGATTGTCTCTTGAATTTGATTTGTTTGTCTTTGTATATAGATATCTTTCAGAAATGAACAAAAAAGAGTGGGAATCCGATTGGATTAAATTCGCATTAGAATTTTAAATTATTTTTTTTTCGTTTTGGGGATTTTTTTTATTTATTATTCGCTTAATATGGGGACAAGAATAAATATTCAATTCCCTATCAATCAGATATGTATCTTTTTTGTATGTTGTCCTAGATGAAACTTGAGACTAATTTGGGTGCTAACTAAAGTGAATTTAGTGTATAGATAGATACATATAGTGAACAAAAAAGAACTAATAATCAAATAATTTATTAGAAAATGTTTACTAAAAAATGGCGCCCAACCATTGTGTGTATGAATAGTTAAAAGATCTGTTAAGTGATAGCGGGTTTAGCCAATAGAAATGTGCTAAACATCACTTTGTCTTTATTAAAAGCTATGAATGTTATCTCTGCTGTGTATCTACTGGTGTTAGATACATGTATTGTACAATTTTTTTTTTTGCTAAACTGAGTGGAGAGAATGTATTGGTGCGTCGTATAGATTATATCTGATCTGGGTGTAGAATCAGCCATTTTCTAAAGTATTTTGGCGCACGTTCTATGTAAATTTGCATTTGAAACGTTTTAGTGGAATGTGAAATTAATAATCTTGTTATAGGATCTTATTTCTCCGCTGTAACTTTGTGATGTAACTGTAGCTGAAGAGTGTGATTATTGGAATTACAATTTACATGAAATTATCCACACAATATGTAACTGAAGATACACGTTTTCGCTGTAAGACTAGTTGCTTATATCGGATAAGTTCCTTCCTCGAATCGAAAGAATTTAACGATGAACTTCTTATATTCACAAAAATCAAAATATGGTCCTTCGAGCCGGAAACACCCACTCATTTGGCAGCTCTTAACACCACATTTAGCTGCTAAGATCCATCTAAAACAAATCTCATCTATTTTTATACATTTCCATCGATGACCCAAAAAAATTTCATCAAAACCGCATCGAAAATTTTAATTATTTTCTAAATATTTTTTTCTCCCCTTCTGGATCATCTCAGCTAGGCATGCCGCACCCCCACTGGAGATATTTACGAAATTTCCAATTCAAAACGAATGCATCTACGAATTTCTAAATTCCAAAATCGACAATTAAAAATCTCTGAACCGTACAAGCGTACAAGCGGCGATATCTCAATCACTTTATGCCCCATTCAGTGTGCTGACAGATGAAACAAGTTACACATGCAATCCACAAGCGATTCTTTCCTCATATCAACGCACAGCGGAATCTAATTAGTGCGGGATAATAGAACAACAACAGCATCGTGTGTTTAGAACCACTTGGAACTTAAAAATAAACAAATCCTATTGCTGCCCCCTTTTGTGGTTTTTGTTCCTCACTATAGCGTAACTGATAAATCGGCCGACATATTTATTGATCCTGTTCGAAAGGGGGACGTGGTCGGGATGATAGCCGAAATAAATGAGAATCGAGAGGGATTTTGATTTGAAGTTGAAAAGATGAGTTTGATGGCCTGCCAATCATTTAGAGAACATTGAGATAAGCCTTTGGCATATGCTTCCACATCTTTATTCTGGCTCTTTGAATAATTGACACACAGAAGTGCCACAGAAAAGTACCACAAAGACTCCATTAGATGCTATTCTCCCGCATCTGGAAGATATTAAAAGAAATCTTTTTCTCGAACAAAAAAAAAAAAATTTTGTCTATCCTAATCGACTACGACGATGATGATGACGGCAGCTACGGATGGTATCGATGCCTCCCCAGGGAAAAAGTCCATTCAAAGCAAAATGAAACTGAACTCCTTCTCTCTTTAAATTTCCTCCACTCGGATGACACATGTGTCAGAAAAGAGTTTCCCAAAAAAAAAAAAAAAAAACGAAAAAAAAAAATTCAATGAAAAATCCTCGAACTTTTCTGCTACATCATCCTTTTATCGTTCGCTTCAGATTGTTGGCCACCCCCGCTCCTCAACCGAATGTGTGTGACCACTTAAAGTGACAAATTGAAAGATATGACACAAATTGCAGATGATATTTGACACCCAAATGTTGTCGTCGCTGGCTACGTACTCGTCCTCGTTCTTTGGGTATGGATGCGAGTCCGTTTTTATCATCAAGTCCTGGAACTGAGATTTCTCCTATATAGTATGTGTGGTTTCGATTTTGGTTTCTGTGGTCGTTGTCAGCATCGTCGTTGTCGAGAATGGGAATTGAATTGGAATGAATGGCTGAAGGTACGAGTAGCATATAGTGTTGGAGATGTGAATTGTCCACACATTGAGTTTGGGATATTAAAAGATAAAGATTTTGTCTACTTTTGTATTGTATTGATGCTAAGTGTAACAGGAGAGCGGTTCGCTCGTGTTTGGCAGGATAATTGAAATTTTATGTTCATGTTATGTATGAGAGGAGCAGGAGAAGATCGTCCTTGTTTTCTTGAACAGATGTAGTGTTTGTTGGTTCTAACATTTGAGGTATGTATCTATGTGAAGTAAATATTTTTTGACGCTCAATTAGGGTTTGAGGTTTTTTTTTGACTTGAGTGTCTTAAGTGAATTTAAATGGCTTTGTACCTAATTGAAAGGATCTGTTTCAAATGAGACAAATTTTAAAGTGAGTGTGACTGGTGATAAATTGATGTGGAATGTGTTTTCGAGTTTGAACTGTGTGGACAGTCATTTCTATTCCATAAGGGTACAGTGTAGTGTATGTATGAAGTGTATCTACAGAGTTCATGAGTAAATGGCTAAAGCAAATTCGATGAAAAGGAAGCTGTTTTTGGCGATGAAATGCGATTTCATTACGACTAATACGGTGTCAATTGTTTAAGGTCAACAAGACTAGTAAAATCCCTAATGCACTGCACTTACTCTCAGTTACAAGACCAAGTTAAAGTTTACTCATAGCATTAAAGTTAAACCTTCTTAAAATAAAACTTTGCTCCATCCAAAAAGCCCCTCAAGCATATATGAGGACTTAAAACTCCATCACATTCGCTTCTCCATTATTCAAAAAGTCATTGGGTCAAGGCTGTCGGATGTAATCTGCCAGGCATCAGCTTACGATTTTCTACTTTTCTCCAAATGAAAGCTTTTACACATCTCTTCTCAAGTATATCCTTTCTGATAAGATTACCTACTTAATTCTTCCTTCCCAGCAGAATACATACATCAGAACCACCCCCTAACTGGTGGTAGAAGAAACAGTATCTAATTCCCATTTTCACTTGTTTGTAAACGCACACAATCAGATAGACGCAAAGTAATCGATACTCTCGCCGACCCATTCACAGTCAGTCATCATCATCATCATCATTATCATTACTACGTATCTAGCACCCTTAATTGTTAGCCAACTGTTACCGTACGTATATCCTTTCAACAAAAAAAAATATATATATTTTCATTTTTTCTTTTTCCTTTTTCCACTTTCTCTCCTGCCATCCGCAGTAGTATCTTTTGCGATTAAAACTACAAACACATGGAACGTATCTTGCAACAAAAAAAAAAAAAAAATAGAAAGAATGGAAAAAAAAAAAAAAATAACATTATACTCCCTTTCGATTATTTTCACGTCCAATAAAATTCCTACGAAATAAAAACGAGATATACGAGTAGAACAACATAAACTAGATACATGAACCAAGATAGATACAGAGATGTAGATAGACCGATGTGGTCGGTTAGATTGTATATATATCCTTTTACGTTTTTTTTTTTTTTTTTTTGTTGCTTTAAATCCTCATACGGCATTTGTAAGTAACTTGATCTACTTCATCGGTGGGGGAGGTTTTTAGGGGAACATTTTCCAATTGGAGAATGTGTGAGATTTATAACGGATTTCCTATAAAGGATACGCAGTAACACAAACTCTCTGTAATTGGTCAACAATAACATAAAATCTCTATGGGTTAGAGAGCCAATATGCCCCAGAGATACTTTTGTTTTGTACATGTACATATCCCTTTCCTGGTTTTGTTTGTCACATGTACGAGTATCTCATGTGTGGAATATGTGCTGTGTGTAGGGATAGGGATCCTTGTTACTTTGATTTTGTCAAGATAGATTTTCTAAGTAAATTGGTAAATGTCCCTATGCCTATAGACGGAAACAAGAACAAGCCAAAATCAATAAGGTTTCTTCAGATATTTTACAATGAACGCCCAAGGCAATGATGGTGGGTGGTGGGGTGGTGGTACCATAGACCGATCCATATTAGTAAGGAGAAATGAATTCTCTTGATGTGGATTTGTTTTCCCAGATTAATTGAAGGTAATCTCCTTGGGGGCTGAGCTCTACTTCTTTTCTTCTCAATTGATTTACAATCTTTAGAAACATTCTCTTAGGTTTCTCTCTTTTTTTTTTAAAGTTCTTAAGAATTTAGATTGATTTATGATGCTCGAAAGGAGGAATCAATTCACACGTAAAATCCTTAATCCTGTAAATCATAATCACGAAAGTAGATTGACACAGGGACTGGGAGTAGATTTTGAGATTTTCATCGTTTCTCCTTTGTGTAGGGAAGCGTTTTGAGATTTTCTTTTTCTTTCCCTTTTTTTTTTTTTTAATTCTTGATCCCAACGCGATGTTGACAAAGATATATGTCATTTAGATGCAGGGAGCACCAGAAAAACCCTCAATAAATTAAAGAAGATACAAAAAAAAATATGTGCACTGCACATGTAGCTATCTATTCGTTGGGATCAAAGACAGAGGCGTGGTGGTTGTGCCTTCTATTTTGGATCACTTCAGTGTCCACAGAGGGAAAAGACGGGTGCATCTGTAAGAATTTTTATTAGTTTTATTCTCTGAGAAAGGGTGGCAGATATGTATAACGTGCAAGTATGCTAAGTGAAAACTTGAAGACTCTGTAAGCTAGTCCAACTTGATCTATAACATGAAATTATAGTCACCATCGAGTTTTGTTGTTTTGAAAGTTACAAACGAAAGTGAATGAATTGAATGGTATCTGTCACATAAATTATCGAATACATCGGATAATTGGCGCCCAACGTGGGGCCCGAGCTCATTCTGTTCAAATTGTGTTTTTAAAAATGTCGAATCGAACTCTGGCAAATGTCCTTAAGAGATGTAAAGAATGGCACAATCTACAGCGATTTTAAATAAGTGACAGTGACTCAAATGGCAACTAATTGAAAAAAATGTCAGGAAAGAGATGAAGTCCTTTGAAGAGTTTCCCAACGCAACTGAACGCCAACCATACTAGCCTCCCAAATCGTGTATCTATTCATAGAAGGCAATTTCCTAATGAAGTGATTGATTGCGTAGTTCTATTTTAGACATCCACACGCCTTTTCTTTAGTATACATACTTAGTTACTGCGAAAATATATGCCAGATATGATAACCCAACATTTTTTTTGAAAAAAAATATTCAAATTCAACTCATAGATACATCCTATCCATCTCGGTTGTCTTTAATAATAAAGAGAATACCTCTACCGAAACTGGTTGAACCAGAACAAAGGATTCAAGGAATTTAACCGATATTTTCAGCTTGTAGGTCCTTGTAGGTCAAATGAAAGCCAAACAGAAAAGGGTTGTTATTGCTGGCGATGAGAGAACGCGGCGCGGTAGCCGTTTATATTCCTCATTACAATGACGAGGGTTCAAAAGAGAATACAGCTCACACATGTGGCACACACTACTCGAAAACAAAATGAAATTATCCAAATGAATGATCAAAGTAACGTCATTTACAATGAGCCTTGTCATCTATGTATGTATGTAGGTATGTATGTACATGTATGGACGTTCTTGTTTTCATATTTCTTTTTTTTAATTTTTTTTTTGTTTTGTGTAAAGAGGCAAAACAAAAAAAAAAAGAAAGAATCTCAAGTGGGCTGGACACTAAAACTGAGTACGGCCATGTTTTCATGAAGCAGCAGCAGCTCAGCTCCCCACTTGTATGTATGTGACTACTTCAGTCCACCAGTGCGTTGTCGTTTGTCCATACAATTGTGTAATGGATACCCAACATAGCTTGGTCGTTGTAGTTAGTCGCGAGGCCTGATGACAATGATGACGACGTTCTCGCATTCGATTTGAGGTGTGTTCTTGTGTGTCAACCCCTTTTGGTTGTGTTTTCTTTGTCAACATATCACATAATTTTTATTTTTATTTGTTGTTTGCCTTTATTACCTGAAGGAAGAAACCCTTTAGTTGAGATCTCCTCGAATGTGAATGGATGGATGGATGGACACGTTGAAGAGCGTCCCCTTTTTGAATGGCATGAAGGTATTATGTCAAACTAAAATGGATCTTAAGCATGCTTCTTTGCGGAAGAATTAATTAAGTGCATGAGTCGGGGAAACCAACAACGGATGGACGACAACATATAGAGCAAATAAAATGCACACCCTTCGGTTTGGTTTGGTTCTTTGCGGCTATTTGCAACTAACCAATGCGTGCGAAAGATATTTTCTTTCTATTATTTTTTTTTTGTTGTTTGTTTCATTTAGTATTATTATCTGCGTTTCTGTTGCACATTCATCATTCATCATACAATGGAAAAAGGGGGAGAGAGAGTAAAAGGGTTTGTTATTAAATATTTAAGGAAAGGAAGTATAGAAACAAAACAAATAAAGAGGGGCGTTTTATGGTTGGCCATTAAAGAGATAGCACAAGTATCTAACATGCAATAATGAATGCAATTTTTATGATTAAAGTTAAGAAACTTACATTTTTGCAATCCTCAAAGTCCATGCAGTGATGCCAATCTTGAACGAACTGAAAAGAAAAGAGAAAAATTTCATTAGATATGAGTTTAAAGTTTAGCATTTGAAAATGAAATGAACTTAGTGTTAGAACTTGTTAATGATAAGAATTATGAAAGGATGTGGGTCAGTTTTTGTCCTACAGTCAAGAAATTTAATGTCAATTTGCCGACGGGAAAACATTCAGTCATCAAATTGACGAAACACGTCGAAATGGAGCGTTTTCATCAAGGTATTGTAGGGTCATCCAACAAGAGGTGTCATTTTAAATCTCGCGCCATTGTTGAACTGTCTACATTCAACTAACATTGCGAATACTTTTAGTAAGTAGAAACTAGAAGGTTACTAAGCAAGACTCAATACACACTCGCACAATGTACTGAAATAGTGAAAATTCACTACAGATACGTCGGCAGGACTGCGCCACATGCGTTGGACTCTTACTCTTACTTAGAATGATTCGATTGTAATAAAAAATGTTCCGTTTCTAAATGAAATTTCGGAAAAGATACTGTCCTACTGTCCGATCCATAATAAAGAAGAATAGTTGACTCATGAGTATCCATTTATTTGTCACACACTCCCGACCGTCCAGCCATAAACCTAATAACATTCTTCCTATGTACTTCCCAGCCTCCACTGCCTAAGCGATCCACAAATAATCCGCCCAATATCTTTGCACAATTCCCATGGAGAACAACTATATATTTTTCTTTCGGATTATCACACGCTTTTGTTTACTTTACACAGATCTTCTCAAACGAAACATAAATTTTCACTTAATCTCCAAAGACACTTAATTCCCAGTGTCCTTGGCATCGCACACCAACACCAACACACCCAATGGTATACATAAATCAGTTTGTATATACGATTCGCTATGCTCCCGTTCTGTCGTTGATTTAAGAATCTTTTTCGTGTGGCAGGCAATTTATCGAATTAGAAAAGTAATAATATAACAGGAATGTGCTAGCGATGTGCTAAAAGTTATTTTTTCTACTCAACCTACGCACCTTTTCATTGCTACCGTCTAACCACCACCACCACCCCACCCACCCGACTAAGGGAACTGATTAGAGAGAAGCAGAGCAATAGGAAAAAAAAAAAAAAGAAAAAGATACACACTCGGGGGCTCAAGCAAATGGAACACATCTTAATTTTCTTCTAGTGTGTTGATTTATACGAAGCACTTTGTATCGCGATACATTCTAATTTGTTGTTGCACTAATAAAAACTAATTAGTTAAATAAATAGTGGCTGAGCCATGGCCATCATCATCATTATCATCATCCAACGGGAGTTCAATGGAATTTCAAAATGAAAAACAAAAAAAAAAAAAGTAAAAATACACAAACACACAAAAATTGGAAAAAAAAAATAAAATATCATAGAACCGAGAGAGAGACTAGAGCAGAACGACACGACCGACACAACGACGATGAAGATGACGATGACGATGAGATGACGGCAATGCCGATGCCGATGAATTTCAAAGATAAATTACGTATTAAAATTTTATGACACGGAAAATTTGATTAGAGGCGAAAAGAAGAATTCAGGTTGTGTGTGCCCGGAGTCAGGGACCCCGGGACGAGAGTTCATCAGGAATTACGATGAAAATCGATGGAACTAAGACGTTTAGGCAATGATATGTACGAGTATCTATATGGATTAAATTGGCATGATTGTGGAGACTGTTTAGGTCTTATTCAGAAAGTATTCCACTTCAATGGAGATGGGAATTTGGTTGGCATATGTCAGTGGGAATCAAATGAAATTTAATTGAAATCCGAGTCGTTTGTTATGAATTTGAAATAAACAAAACATTGTCACATTCCCATCGTATTTTCATTCCCATAGAAATATGAAACCCCCAGATAAATTTATTGACTTAACAATCGCACAGTCTCACATTTAATTTTTGGTTGTTTACGTGTAGGTACGTATTCGGAGACTTTTAATTCCCACAGAAAATGGTTTAATTAATGTAAAATATTGAGTAAGAAGCTTAATGAATTAATTATATCATTACGATTTATGACTAGATTGTGGTCGTAAGCGGAAGTAGGGTAGATGATAGGAAAGGACTTGGAAAGCTTTACACGTGATGTTGTAGGGAGTTTCTAAGTCATAGTGTGAGGTTAGAACTTCGGACAAGAAGTTTTAGTGGCAATAGATACGTGCAACGAAATGGTCGATATCGTCTTGTTTGGTAAGTGACGTCTAAGTCACTAATTTGGAGAATAAAAATAAAATTATCTAATTGGCGCCCAAGCTGGGGTGTCTGACTATTAAATAAAATTAAGGACGATGCAGGTCAATCAGGAAACATACTCCAGAGCAGATTTTTAGGATTTACTAAACATCGGATGGATGAAGTTAAACTTATTGAAAGTTTGGTCCCCACTGGTAAATATAAAACAACGTGTAGTTCAAATTGTACTCAATCACTGTCATATAAGAAGAATCCAGGAACTGAAGTTGAATCATAGTAGTACCCAGAGTAGCCAAAACTTCAATCCCCATTACTGGGAACAAACCTAACCCACATTTGCTAGCGATTCTCATGTATGAATTCTCACAGATGGATTAAAAAAAAATGAAGGATTCGGGGCTGGAGTATATACAAAAACATTCATCTATACGAGCATAGACAACTGTAGCTCCGTACCAAACCCGCATTTGCCAGCGATTCTCATGTACGGATTCCTACAGATGGATTTAAAAATATAAAGGAGTCGGGGCTGGAGTATATACTTACAAATATATTCATCTACACAAGCATTGATAAGTTTAACTCGGTATTTCAAGAGAAAATCTTTGCTATAGACCTATGTATGTCTCAGAGAATATATCAACACATATGAACATTTATATTCCCTGTGACAGCAAGGCTGCGCTTTTAGTCATTAAAGTCTATGAAATATCATCAAAACTAGTATGGGACTTCCTTTAACTACTCATGTCATTAGTCAGCCAAGACAAAGAGAGTTCATCTCATTGGCAGGACACAGTGGCTATATAGGTAATGAAATAACAGACATACTAGCCAGAAAAAGATCTGCATTGACTCTCATAATGCCAAGACCATTCTGTAGATTACATATCAACCCTGCGAAATGCTGTATTAAAAACTAGTTACTGGCTTAAACCTGAAGGTAATAAACAAGCCGAAATGTTTATACCAAACATCTCTCTTACAAGAACAAATCAACTCCTAGGTCTTCCGAGAACTCAAATTCATATAGTTACAGGATTACTCACTGGACACTGTAGAAAAAAAAATACAAATATTTGGCGCGACAGATCCATGGGACCAAGAGCTTAGCTTCTCACAACCATTCAAGTTGTGCGTGTTATATTCTTTACACCGAATGGAAGGAGCCTACTGTTTAATGCCATATCTGAAGGGCAATTTTTTATTTGAGAAGCTTTTTCACTGCAGTTATACTCTCGAATGTTTGTCAGACGCTCGCGAGAAGTCAGAAGAAAGAAATTTTTGGTGTGGTTTGGGGATAGAACCTCGAACCTCTCTCTTCGTACTCTAACTCACTAACCACTTGATCCACGGCGCCCATGGACACTGTCAAGTCGAAAAAAACCTCATGACTATGGGGATAACACTTGCAGAATATGCAACGAGGACGAAGAATCAGCAGAACACATTTTGTGTCCCTGTAACTGTATAAGAGGATACAACGTACGTTCCAAAATAAAAATATGTAGGTATTTCTAGTGAAACCATCTCATGGCATTATATGCGTCGGTAAGGTAAATCCTTCACTGATGTGTAGGATGGGCCATCTGTTGGTTTCTTTTTGAATCATATGTTATTTTGACACTGACAGCTCTTATGCGCTGAAAATGACGGAATTGATATCTTTGCGGGCAGCAATGGATCGATTACGCTTGAACAACGTTGGAAAATATTCCCAAGTTACCACCAAAGTGGGTGCTGTGTTGCCGAAACAGTGCTAATTTTGAAAACTTTGTGATGAAAGTTCGTGAGACTCGTTTGCAAATTGATAACCGAACTGTGCACTGAATGGAGAATATTGCAACGTTTTGTAGGTTTTTAGAGTGGTGGCAGTATTGGCCAATTTTTTTCCAAGACGACAATGGAAGAAACATTACAGTTAATGGAGAGCGCAACCGAGGCATGATAACCGACTTTTTATGGCCAAAAATAGACGGTTTGGAATTCGGCGAGCTATGGTTTCAGGAAAATGGGGCTACGTGTCACACAAACCGTCCAACAATCGATTTAGTGGATACTAAGTTCAATAATCTTCAAGATCAATGCTATGCAAAAAATTCGGAGACGATTCAGGTACTCGAGAACAATGTTGGTCAAGCTATTCGTGAAATAGGTGCCGAAACCATCGAAAATGTATTGAAAAATTAGGTTGACAGGTTGGCCTACTGCCAAGTCAGCCGAGGCAGTCATTTGAATGACATACTATTTCATAATTAAGCAGAAGGTTTATCCTTTTAAATAAAGGGAGAATCGTTCAAAAATATTGAACAGTGTCTTTGTAGTATTTTTAAACAGATGAATGATGTCAAAATTTCATAACATTTGGACGAATAGAAGCGGAGATATTGCGTCTGAAGGGACTGTATCTTTGCTTCATTTCGGTACAAAAATGAGCATTAAATGCTAATGCCGTTTATGGACAGTTCTATCTTGATGTTTTGAAGTATTTGGCGCATTCTATTTGTTGTACTCGGCCAGAATATCGCGCAGAAGAAAGTTCGCTCATCGATCGACGCTTGTGACCAATTTTTTGACTAAAAATCACATTTTAACTATGAACCACTCCCAGTATTGGCTGGATTTGGAACCGTGCGGCTTTTATCTTTTCGGAAAAGTGCAATTGCCAATAAAAGAAGAGCGTTTTGTGGATGTAGAAGCTATCGAAAAGGCTTGTATCGACATCCTGACCAACGATCTGAAACACTCATTCGACATGCTTATAGTCCGCGCAAATCGCTATATTGAGTCGAAAGCGGAGTATTTTGAATGAAATTAATCGGTTTAGATGTTCATATTTTTAAAAAGTCATGTCTACTTTGGAACTTTGGATTTACTTGGATTTATCACTAATTAGGGTATCATGAGCGAGCTCTAACTGGAGAAAATCACAATAGGCCCATCAGAGATATGGTGACATGTTCCCACCTTTCCCTTATAATCTATTCTAATCTAGGTAGAGTAGGAAGGTTTAGGAGAAGTCAGCTGAACAGATCACCAAGGACAATCTACATACATGTGTGGTACAAGTAGTTGTAGTGATGAGACTCGAGGAATTTATTCCAAGTTAAACTCAAAAAAAACCAGGCTTTAACTTTAAGGTTTGAGGATCTGCGTATGATGTCACACTTAGTGGAGCTACAAGCTACATGTATTAGAGCCATCAAAAGGATCAGCTATTACGTTCGAAAATCGGATTTAAGGAATATTTTGCACCAACCTACATTGTTTTATTGAAAAACAGTGTTGAATTGAGAATCAAAACGATAAACTCTGTCGCTGTCAGTAGGTACTCCTTGACTTCAAAAAATACTGAAAAATTATACCCAAGGGAACATGAATTCATTTCGAACTCTGAGCCACAATGTGTGTATACTTACTTATTATTAGGTCAGGGCTGCCAAGCAAACTCATTCAGATTCAGTTTTTTTTTTTTAAGAATTCCTTGGAAACAATACAACCCCATGCAACAGAAAATAACACAAAAGATGTCCACACAATGTTCACTCGCAGTCACCTCTGAACCTACCGCACCAAAATGAAATTATGTATAACCATATCATTCAAAAATGAAAAAAAGTATTTTTTTTTTTTTTTGAATAATTCACACACTATAATGTGGAATTTCCGTTGTGTGTGTCGTGCATTGATTAAGAGGATAATTTTTCACTTTCCTTACTTTTGGCTACCTATTGTGCTTCTGTTCTCCATTCAACATGCAGTGGAACGCGAACAAAAACGTCATAGTTGCACCCTGGTTCGGGTTTTTATTTCCCCCAGAGAGAGAGAGTGACAAGGAAAAGAAAATCCCATTCAGGTGGGCATAATCACAATGCGCATTCATTGAAAGGATTTTTCGTTTTTTTTTCATCTTTTAGACCTCCTCAGAGTAAGTTCCAGTTACCCACAGGAAGCCTTGGAACTGGCTACCTACATTACGATGGTGGAAGTCCCAAAAAAAAAAAGAGAAAAAGAAGAAGAAACTAAAATTACCATGACACTCAGTTGAAGAGGGATAAAATGAATGTCTGTCCTTTCATTCCATTTATGAATTGCCATTATGTTAGTGTGTCCTTTTTTTTTTTTTTTCTTCTGCTTGCACTCGCCAGGACAATTAAATGCATTAATGTGACTCTTACTTGAATGGCTACTATAATAGATGTCTCTACCCATACTTTATTGCTTTCTTCCTTTCTTTTGCGGATGGTGCATTGTTTTCCTCCTTCGCCTTCCTCGTTTGGCCATTTTTCATTTTTCCAGTCCAATGTGCATCTTTCTAAAATTCAATTGAGCAGAAAATAATTCCATTTCTCCAGAGAAAGGATGTTGCAATTACATGGAGATACTTTGTGTTGCGCCGGCATATTTCCAACTCAAAGGAGGTGTGAATTTAACGCATTGAGTTCCATGAAATTTGTCCTCGCAAAAATGAAATCGCAATTTATCTCGAAACAAAAAGATACACAATCGCTAAACATGACATGCGAAAGTATCTATATGCATTCACAGGTGCAGCAGATAAAAAAAACGAATCTTTTCTTTTCACATCTTCAATATGAAAAATAAATAAATTAATCAGAAAACTGGTTTGTTTCTCCGTTTTTTTTTTTTTTTTCATTTTTCGATCGAAGTTGATCGTTTTCTTTTTTTGGAGAACGTATCCAAGAGATAAATGAATGTATGTTTGGTTGCATTGATGCGTATAAACATCCCAGCATCACTATGTAGATACATCGAATCAATTCGAATATAAAACAACGATCGTTCGGATATTCTCAACATATACAGAAGGGGGAGGGTGTTGGGGGAGGTAGATGAATTGGAATTGGACGTTCTCTCGGTTGTATCTCTAGAGAACAAAAAGAAAGAGGAGGTAATGAAATAATAATAATAAAATAATTTTTATGTGGTAGCCCCCACATCGTTGTTAGCTTGTGTTTTGTTTTTTTCAATTTTCGAATTTTGTTGCTCTTTTTTTGGTTGGGATCTGTGTTGGTTTGTTGTTGTTGGACTTTCGATTGGTGATTTAATTTTATGAGAAGTTTATTTTATCCCCCCAGAGAAAGAGTAAGATGACCAAGCCGCGCAGACGGAGTAAGTGAGGATGAAAAACAGGCAATTCCAATCAATAATAGGACGGGGCAATATATGGGAATTTATTTATGTACGTAATTGACCACTTTAATTGATTGGAATTGACGGAATTAAAGTCTTGCTAACTACATAGTTCTGACTGATTCATTGGTGCATTGGTGGAATATGTATGGAAACGAATGCGAGTTTATTGAAATTTTCAAGTCATTTGCAGGATCTGACACTGTAAATTAAGACAAACAAGCAATGTCAATCAAATTGAATACCAGGAGGAGGTGTAGCCACATAGCTAACGTTTGAAAATTATGATATATGATGTTAAACTACAACTTGAAGACAAATAGATACTTCTGGTCAGTGTGATTCTGATTCTTTTCCGTTTAACACCACATGTAAGACTTTGGTCTAAGCAATTTTCACAGATCTGCTTGACAGTGTACTGAAACGATCAATCAATTGTCCTAACATCTCCAATATATTGAAAGTTGATAGTAGTCTCATGATATATAGGATCATCCAACAAGAGGTGTCATTTTAAATCTCTCGCCATTGTTGAACTGTCAGCAATCAGCTACCATTGCAATGACATTTGATAAGTAAAAGCTAGGCGGTTATTAAGTATGGATCGATACATACTCGCAAAACATGCTGAAATAGTGCAAATTCACTACAAAAACCGTGAAAATATCGCGGAACATTCCACACAGTTGGTGAAACAATGACTCTATTGTGTGACAAATTCGCTGGACGTGTGATTTCTTGAAACGGAGACTTCAATTGGTCGCCGAGGTCGTGCGATTTAACACCATTCTTCTGGGACTATGTTAATGTTAAAGTCTACGCCAATGCTCCATCAACGATTCATGCACTAGAGCTGTGCAAAATACGGCCGCAATTATGGGAAAATGGTGATCGTCATGTTACGGTCAATTGAGTTCGCTATCGTGCTATGTGAATTAGATGAACTTTGACAATAGTGAAATGTAGTTCCAACAAGATGGTGCCACATGCCACACAGCTGGTCAAACAATTGATCTATTGAAGGGCAAGTTCGGTAATCTTGTAATCTTGAGGAATGGCCACCTCGCTTATATGCGATTTAACGCCGTTGGATTTATTTTTATGGAGTTACATTTAGTCATTGGTTTATGCCAACAAGCCCACAATGTTAGAGGGCCACAGGAACACTATCGAAAGCGAAATTGCCGGTATGTGTGGAAGAGTGGTGGAAAATTGGCTCCAAAGAATCGCTCGCTGCAAATATCCTCCCTGTTGTCATGTGAACATGATCGAATTCCATACTTAAATTTAACATATGCACTACATATGACATAAATTTCAGCCCGATATCTCACTTATTCTGTGCTTTATTTAAGTCCAAAAATGCTATGTCCTTAGAAAAACCCTTTAGATACTAAAAATTTATTTGTGAAGAACCAATTGTCAGAAACTTTCTATGTATCTCCAGCTATGCCAATGCAGAATCAACAAGATTGTAAGAGAAGAAAAACATCCAGTACTCCCAGTAAGTAAAAATAAAAAAAACTTGATCCTCCCAATCAGTTTAGATACGAATCAAGGAGGAGCAGATACTACGGCAACATCTAAGTTCCAAACCATAATGTTGAAGTTGATTGCAAGGTTTTGTCTCTTTGAGTAAAGGAATATTTTTGTTTTTTTTTTGTCAATACAACGAGTATCTGAAGTAGATACTTGCACTCAAAAGTATTTCCAAAAATATTGAGGAATTCACTCCAGTCTAATAAGCACTTGTTCTAAAGAAACGACTCTCTATAAGCATGCCAAGTGAAGTGCGATTCAGAACGTCGTGTAGTGTATACCACTACCAATTCCTTAATACTAAGGATCCCTGAACAGCAATCGAACGAAGCACTCCTTTAAAATTAAAGTAATAATCAATATTCTAGTAAATAACCAAAAATAAACTTAACCCAGCCCCGGATTAAGTGGTAGATTTCTGCTTCAAAACTTAATTTTCAATTTTAACCGCCCCCTACATCCAACCACCAGTAACAGCCCTTAATTCAGGGGATTGCTTCACTTGATGTAAACAAATTTAATTCGCCTTCGAGAAGGACGTAAACTAAAGCATTTAAAAAGCCAACAGCTGACACCTTTTGTTAATGCGAGGGTATTTATCTTTGGAATCCTTTTAATAGTGAAAACATTTTTTTCAAGGAAATCCTTTCGATTTATTCACAAGAAGAGACTGGTGCTCGTACTTGTATATCCCTATCCCCTTTGACTATATGTATAGGTATATAACGAAAAATAGAAAACAGTGCCCTTTGAAGTTTAAGTTAATTAAGTTCCCGCTCTGTTTGTTCCGTTTTCTCTAAAAGGATGTGTATGGTTATGTGTTTGTGACCTACAATTTCAGGTAATATCCTTTCTTTTTTTTTTCTGTGTAATTTATAATTTGGTACATGGAAAGAGGTTTTACAGCCAAAGGGAATGTTTTGTTTTCCCAGAAAGGATGTTCTCTAGAAGCTTATTTGCATTTTGTCCAGCCACGATGTACATAACACAAATACAGGTGTAGCAGGAGCTTACAAAGAAAGAAAAAATCGTTAAACCCGTCTGTTCAACCCTGCGGCTGTTGAGAGGATTAAATATGAAAATTTACTGTCAAGCGGGATATCCTTATCAGTAGACAATAGGCAAATCCCCAACCAAATGCGTTACAAATGCGATTTTAATCCCCCATTCGAATCGGTTTTCCAATTGCGTTAAAATGTATGCACGCTGCTAGCTTGCTTGCTTGGATGTGTGTTCCATTAAATCGTTGACATATTGCGAGTCAGACAGTTTTTTTCTGTTTTTGGATTTATATAAGTGTATGGGGAGATTTTTCTTTGTCATCCTGTCAAAAGCTCATCCTCTGTCTGACACCCTTTTGTGTGTTGTTTTTCGATGGAAAAAATTGCGCACATTGCAGGAATTTTACTCACACACTGCGAAAAGTATGTGATAGAGCGGAAAAACATCCGGCAAAGAACTCAACTGAAACACGCAAGGATACGCAATTTTTTCCGCTTGCAAGTACAGATTTACCATGCTTCCGTGACAAAAAAGTGTCACTGGTACGAATGGAAGCTGCTGGAATGAAATTCCACCCCTCCGGATGAATGAATACATAGTCTTCACGCGTTAACTTAAATCGAAGGAGAGTTTTTGAAATTAAAAGAAAATAAATGCGTAAAATAGAAACCGGTTCCATCAGCTGTATAGTGGTGTCCTTCGTTTTAAAGGAAAGGAATTTACATTAATTTCCAACAAATTAAAATTGAATCTCAACTCTAAGCCGATTATAGAGGACATTTGCTATTTATACCATAAAGGATTAAAAAAAAAAAAATGGCGTCCAATACAAGCATGTTTGCAAACAATAACAAAGCCCTAACGAAACACCAAACAACAACGGTCCAATGTAGTCCCCTGTTTTTGATTTTTTATTGAGATATCCAGACTATATCCCTCTGTCGCATGGTCCAACCTCCGATAAACACCCCTAAGAGCGAAGTAAATCCTCCTCATCACACCGACCTCATGCAGAGGTAATTTCAGTTCAATATCAGTCACACAAGTCAACCGTTTGCGAGTCAACGGATATCACCTCTTCGAATTTGGGTTTTTATTTGATTACATATCTAAAGAATGCAGACGTCCGCTTGAATAGAGAATAGAAAACACATTCTAAATAATAATTACTCGATTTTATCGTATATAAACGCGCGCGTTAAAAAGCCATACACGTTCGTGCCATAATCATACTTGTACCACGACTCGAGGATGCGCCATGTGAATGAATCTGAATCTTTTTGAGCATTTATGACCGAATATGAAAAAAGAAAATTATGGAAAAATCCATCGATAAAAAAAGAAAAGAAAGAAAATAACAAGAGAATCGAGAGAAAATATTCAAAAAAAAATCGATTGGCTTCCGTTCGTCGAGACACACGTTTCGAACGACTAATACTACCTACTCGTAGCGTATCTACGTATGTTTTTCCTTTTGGGTGCATGCTCCTTTTTTGGTGGGATGATGATAACGCCAAAAGGTCGACGAGATATACCGGCATAGATACATATGCTTTATGCTACACGGAACGATTTAAAATTCAGTCGGCGCGCAGTCTTTTTCTTTTGTAAGACAGCAATGAACTTTTTTTTTTCTTTTCTGTATCTTAATGAGTAAGGGTCACTGCTTAACGGGTTTTGAAGTGCATTTCGAAGAATTAAATAGGTAAATGTGGTAAGGAAATTGAAACTAATAATTCGGTTGTGACATGATTTTTAAAAAATACTAAGACAATGCGAAGCATTACCCTTTGCTTGTGGCTTTGTAGTTCGGGAAGGGCTTCACGCAAAACATTTGCAGCGACTTTTTGTATTTATTTCATTTATGTGTGTAAACTTCCTTTATTTGATTATAAAATGTTAGATTTTCTAGTTTCCATGGTAAAATATTTACTTCCCCATAGATCATGTCAAGTTGCAGTCGATACGTGTGCTGTAGATGCTGGAGTACCTCAAGGGTCTATTCTTTTTCCAGTTCTTTTTCCACTTGTTTTTAAATGACGTGGTATTGCAATAATTTATCGTTCTATTCAGAGAACTCCCAACATCTGTTTATGGCAAAAAGATACTATAAGATTCTCACTTTCCGTGCGCAAGTTACTTAGAGCTGAGTATCATTTTTGCGTTTGGAATTCGGTCCCAATGCAATGTCTACATCTTCTCAATGCACTAAGGAGTCAAACAGTCCATGGCTAGCGCTAACATTCAATCGCCAACCATTGGATCATCGAAGATTTAAATGAGTTCTACGTCCAACTCAATGTCAATCTGACAGTTACAGAACGACTGAGCCGCCCATTATTAGCTCATCAAAGGTTAAAATGAGTCTTACGTTTAACTCAATGTCAATTGGACAGTCACAGAACGACTAAGCTTTGAAATGCACTTCAGACATATTTCCAGAATCTTTAGCCTATTTAAGATAAGACATGGTTTTAAAGGGAACTCAGCAAAACCAGAACCAAGGTTCTCTGCTGCTGGTCTAGGGAAAGTTGTACAATGAAATATTTATTTAGTATCTAAGAATTAGCTCAGTAAAACCACCACCGCTACGGAGGATGATAAGGTAAAACTTCAACTGGTGTGGAACTGTGATAAGACATGATATAGACGTAAAACGTTACCCTGAATCGCCTTATATCGCCAGAGACAAACTTGTGAATACAACACAAGTTTGTTTACTCTCCACAGTTTCACTTCCAATTTACTCGCAAAATATCTCTACCTCCCACGTGCACAATACAAAGTAAATATGGGTACACGAGAGTTAAATATTGTTCTTCTATTTTTATTTTCAATATTTTTGTATCTTTTCCAAGTCTATTTTTGAAAAAAACGTTTTTAAAATTAAATCTCTATTCTTCGGTAAATATCATAAAAAATATTTTTCTTTTCCGTTTTCTGTAGCAATTGCTTCACGATAAACATTCGGTAATTGACACCTCACACGTAGGCGGCGCTACATTTTAATGATGGACATATCTGTCACTGAAAATCGATGCCAAGATTGTTTTTGAAACAGTGATGCCACTAAAAGTTTTTTTTATAAGCTGCTGTCATATATTTATTTAAAGAATACAAATAGATACTATTAGTGTACCTACTTATGGTGATGATAGTTGGGTTTACGATGCGTGACAGTTTTTAGTTTGGTTATCTTTAACACTAGCCCCTACGCATAGATTTTTAAGAACTGTCTAAGGACTGCTGTAAAGATAGATACCAGCTAAAATGTGAGGAAATATTTAAAAAAAAGTCGTAGAAATGACTTTAGAAAATGGAAAGGATGATGACAACCTCTGAAGTAAGGCTGTCAATTTCATATACGTAATCTTTGGTACTATATTCGATTTATTTATGAATCTAAATCTTAGAGTTAAGTGTAATAGATACACAAAAACTTTAGAAATACAAAGATTTCAAAGTGACCATAAAACCCGGGTCATTAAAAAATGGACCATCAAGATTTCGTTTGACAAATAACACGACACGAAAAAGAAATTCAATTTCCGTTCTTTTCCACATCTAACTGTATCCACCAGGCAAGCCATTTACGTATGTATATGTAAAATGCAAATTCATTTACCAGTGGAAACTTTGCAAAAACAATTATGACGGACACTTCCGTCGCATTTTGTGACAGGAATACATAAAGATACTTTCTTAATGCCAAACGAGACCAAGAACAACGACACGAACAACAAGAAGCAGTATCTCTGCCTACATTTGAGCTCGATAATAAATGCTCGATTAAACGCTGTCAATTGGTCAGTGGAAGAGTTGACGGCGTATGTAAATTGAATACTTAATGTGTTGGCACGTGCAACCGAAAAGATTTCAGCAAAAGGTATTTGTGCGCACGTTTGTACGATTATTTACTCCCTCTGTACTTCGTTTGGTATCTGAACGGAGTGTACTCTCAACTGAATATCAATGCCCAGCAGGCATTCGGCAACTAGTTGTCAAGAATTTGATTAGATTCTGTCCATGTCAACATATCATATTCACACTTTATGAGATGATGGTACCCCCAAGGAGCCTTACATATATCTCTCATGTTATGTGTCCTTGATGTGTTGGCTGTTTGCCTAGGCACGCTAAATTGCCTTTCCGTTAATTGATTTGTCAGTTCAGTTCAGGCTATGCATAATTTCCTCCGGTCACATGGCAAAATGCACGCACTTTTTTGTTCGTTCCATTTTGCCGCGCGATACAGCGAAGAAGATGAGCTATAATGCGAGGCAGATATGCAGATCGCAATTAAAACCATGTGGCCATGACTTGAGAACGATCGTATCGGTGTCTGTGTGCATGTGTGTGTTCCATCATCGAGATAATTACATGCCTTTCGAATTATACATTTTTCTTAGCGTTGCGTTGTGTGTTGCTGATCTGTTTCGGAGATTCTACAAGTTTATAGATACATCACGCTACAACGCACTGTAGCAGATACTCGTACATAGTATGAAGAGATGTCTCATTTGGATGTTGCTTCGTTTTTTTTTTTTTTAACACAAAACTCTGATGTATTTTTTATTTATCATTTTGTTGATCGCATTTTAATTGGACGATGATTTGTGGTCGAGCTAAAATATTTTTGAATGATGATATTTTTGCGTTTTTTTTTTTTTTGTTTTTGAATTACTTTAATGGGGCCTAAGCCATTTAAATATAATGCGCGGAAAATTGTTCTGTGTTCTGCGGGGGTGTTCTTCGCTTTGGGGCCAGAGGAGGGGGATTTTGTAATTTACTTTTGAAAATTGAGTTGAAATCACAAGCCAGCGGAAATGGTGAGAGGGAAGAATATACTTTGTTTTCTGTTTTTTTTTTTTGTTTTTTACGATTTAAGTGTGCCCCGGAGCACTTTTGCTTTGTTTTGTTAGAGTTCTCTTTTTTTTCCGGACAGTGATTGGGAGGCGTTTTTGGACTGGGAGTGTGGGAAAGCAAATAGCTTAATTGTTATTTGAAAGTTTTGTGGATTTAAGAGTTGGTTGACTTAGTTTTTTTACTTTTTTGGAGACAGCTACGAGATGAGAAATGATTATTTTGTGGTAATTTTAAGACATAATTATGCTAAAAATGGACTGTGGCCGAGGGAGAGAGATTTTGGTGGTTTGTTTTTAGAGCAAATGAAACTGTTCAGTCGTGTAATGGTGCAGAATTTTTGGTCATAACGCTAATTTTGTATGAGGTTTTGAATTGACATCAGAAGTGAGACTCGATTATGAACTCCCAATTGCCATAGCAGATAGCAAACTGAATGTTAAAGGTACGATTACCTACCCTTACATGTACATAGAACACGTCATGGCTCATGACAAATCCATTTATACTCTATGAACATTATGGAAAGTCAACCACTACCTGTCGTATCTTGGGATACTAGATACAAGGCTTACAGCTAAAAACAAAAATAAATCCAGTTACATATACTCTCGGATGTTCGTCAGACGCTCTCGAGAGGTGAAACCATGAACAAATGTTTGTTAATCGAACCTCAAACTCAGCTAAGGCTTAGAACTCTATGCTTATCATCATGGAGCGCTGACTGCATTTGTAGCGTACTTTCAACTGAACACTTAAACTATCGGATTGGACACATAGCTATGTACATACGTTGTATCCTCGGGTGATCCATGATTTGAGCCAATATTTCCGTCGGCTTTTTCCAAAGGAACAGTTTAGACCGAGTATTCATGAATGACATCCATTACAGCACCATTTTAACTGAGTCCCAATGGCCCCAACTCAACTGATCGATATAAGATTCATCACACGTAGCTCTAACGGCGAGAAATAAGTTCTTCTTTGCTATAACTATTTCTAGGCATAAAGAGCTAATAAAACATGACCAGCAAGCAGCAAGCATTTTCTGAAATTTCAGATTTGTACCAGCAAACCACAAACAATTCCCGAAAACAAAGCTACGATTCAACGTACAATTAGTGAAATTAGTCTCCAGCTACTGTACTTTGCAATTAAATGAAAATATTTTCTGTGATCTCTTTCATCCTGGAAACATATTAAAATGTTTGAAGTCATTTCAACAAATCCTTTTCCGATTCTGTAAAGGCTTGACGATAGTTTGACTATCGGAACAGAAGTCTAAGACGTATTTCAGAAGCTTAAGACATAATTTTCCGAAAACTCACACTTCCGTATTCGCTCCCGTCATTGCAAACATAAATCTCAACTTAAGACAAGCTAGGATCCCACAAATGCTAAAGACATCTGTGATACGTTTCATTTATAAAGGCGGACCAAAAGGGCCATAAGAAATAGTGATGAGGAGGCTGCTCAACTTCATTGATAAGAACAAAATTATTCATCCAAAGCAGTATGGGTTTCAAAAGAACAAGATACTAATGCTTTTAATGAAAGTCTAAATAGAAATATTTTCGTGCGAAGAGGCATATAGTAATGACACACCAATTAAGTACGGAGTTCCACAAGGTTCAAAGCTTGGCTCTATCCTCTTTATATTGTACACAAACGAGCTGATTCCTTCGCTAACGACAGGGCGATTTACGTACAGTGTAGATACTTCGATTCACCGATGACCGTAATGGAAACAGAATTCAACAAGGCGGTCAATTGGTGCCACGACAATGATCAAATAATCAATGCTTCAAAACAATGATGATGCACATTCGAGGGTCACACCACAAATCAATGCAACAAAGGATACAACTTCCTGAACAGATCGAAAAACATACAAATACTTAGGCATTACACTCGACAGCCTCTTTATCTGGGAGCAACATATTGATAAACTCCGGTCTGATCTCAAAGAAAGCGCTTTTTGGAGTGGTATACCTCAAAAATTACACAACATCGCAGAACTTAAAACAGATACTCTACGCATTGGTTGAATCCAAGTTGAGATATGATACACTTGCTTGGGATAATGCATCTAAAACCCATCTGGATAAGTTGCAAAAGCTTCAAAACTCTAAAAATGAGCCTAGTCGCTGAACACAATTTTTCGATAAAATAGCGTATCCAATGCCAGTTGATTTTGGGCCCATTCACCGAAATTTCGACGCAAACGATGGCCATCTGGCCTTAGTTCTTGCACGAGCTGGATCTTGTAAGCCTTCTAACCAAGGTTTATGGCGTAAAATGTTACATAAAGTAGTCAGTGAAAGACGAATCAATAAATTTGGATCTTCTTCAAAACCCTCCTGAACGAATGCAATATTGTCCTCACAACGTACTCTTCTTATATGTACGTCTTGGTGCCACTATATCTTGAAAAGAAAATGTTGTGCGAACACGGTTAACAACGCGGCGGTCAACAACGCCGACCCATAATTTTGTAACCAAATTTTTACTGAATAAAAATAACTCTGACAGTTTGCAATCTGACAATTGGTTTGATAGATATAACCGTATGAAGTTAGTACTGGGTTAAAAAACAGATTTTATTTATTGGTGTACCGCAGAATAGTTTTGATTATTTAGTTGATCTGCCTTTATGACTACTGGGTTCTGACACTCTAGAACCAACTAGATACTGATTAGGCTGATGGTCAGTTGTAGGTAATCCCAAACTATTTTTTATGACATCTCATAGGTTTTCATTTCATACAGTGCTACCCTACATACTTTTGTTTTGGACAACCAGCGACAATTTGAAAAATCAGACATCTGCACTGTGATAGAGTACACCTAAAAAGTCATCGATCGAATAACATTGGCATAGGAACGCATTTCTGAATACGTGGCAATGTTACTAACTTTTGAAAACAGATAGTGTACGTATATGGAAATTATTCAAGCCAGTGTTCGAAACTGCTACCACGGTTTCGTGTCAGAATACTCTAAAACGGAACAGAAATATAAGACCAAATGATGACAGAAGTACTTCACTAAGAATGAAAGTTACAATGTTATTGGAATTATCGAAATTCAATGATGAAAAAATGTGTTCTCAACACTCTCAACAAAAGTGCGTTTGGCCGGAGCTCGTCAGTAGACGACCAGCAATATCTTGTCTAGACGCATTGTTTTAGTCTATGGTAACCGAAGCCTGCAAGAAGCAGATGTGAAACATACCCTAAATGTCTAGGAATTAAATTAGTGTACGAAACTGCAATAAAAACATTTCAACAGTGAGACAAATGTATAATTTCAAAGCTCGGAATAAATAAAGGAAGAGTATCTACTCAAACCAGTACTAAGATACCTTTTACTTCTCTTCATCCAAGCTCTATGCAATTTGCAAAAAAAAAACAAATATTTCGAATTAATAAGAAATAGTCCTCAATTCACTTCCTACTTCTCGGAATGAAATAAATTACGGTTTGCCTTTCAAACAAAAATTGTAAAGGACATCTTAACCTTAATGAAACATTTTAATATTTACTTGAAGAACTACTTCAGGTTTATAATGTTAAATTTTAAGAACAAATCCCGCGACATCTTTCATATATAGTATCTATACATACCCGGCTTACGCTTAAGTTTGTTTATTTTTAATATTCACAAGTTTTAAATCTCAATCTTGAAAGTCTGAAGTTTTTAAATCAAAAACTACTCTATACACATGAGTAACGATTTTTCAATAGACAAACAAATATAACTAATTAAGTGTTTTTTTTTTTTTGTTTCTCTTTTTTCTGTTAATTTATGCAGATTAGATGTTCAAGTCAATTGGCAACAGAAAAAGATTATAATGGAAGATTAGCGGGTTAAACAAACAAGATGAATCAGTAGAGGTTATACGGATAAATGGATACATAAACGTATAAACAGACATTAATTCTTTATATCACAGATATTTGTATCCATTTTAACATACATAATGTACATGCTTACATAGGGATGTAAATAGTGACTTATAACATTATAATCTCAAGAATGATAAAATAACATCAAAGACTATGTATCTATGAATTTAAATTATTTAGATACAATCTGTATGATGTCAGTTATGGGATAAGTTAATAGTTTTTTAAACTTAGGTCAATTGGATGGCTCCAAATTGTGTTTCAAAAGTGTTCCAAATTAACGATATGTATAAATGTGATATACATATGTATGCACATCCTATTTTCAGAAAAGTGTCGTCATTAGAGATTGTTTTCTTTACGAAAACCTCTCCTTGAATATGGAAGTTCTGTGCTTACTACTGAAAAAATTCTATAAAACTTTAAAGCGATCCTTGAAGACAAATTAGCAAGTATTTTTTGATGGAAAAGAAAGTTCAAGTAGCTATTGACTGTCATAATATTCTTACTTCAGAAACTATGGAAAAAATAGACGAGACATATCAAAAGATATGTCGACTTCAAGAAGATCCCCGAAGTGTACCACCACATGAGAACTAAATATTGAAAAATTATTCCCTCTGCCGAAAGTCGACTATAAAACTTCATTCTGTACTATGACTTGCAAACCATAGTCATAAATGATCAAGTTTTTATAACGAGTGTCCTGAGTAATACCTGCACCCACTCTGCAAGCCCCTGTTTGATGTCAATAAAACCAAACTACATTGCGGAGGAATTCACTTTGTAACAATTAGTATTCTATAATAGGATTGTTATTCTCTTCAATCCTCTTATTCTCTGTTGCCACTCTCAGAATATTTTACACAGAACTACCATCAACAGCAAACAATAATTTTTTCTTTCCTTTTTGTATAGTGACTACATTTTCAAGTGCATTCTGTGTAAAACTGGGTCAAAGTTTGAGAATCTGCAACTGCAATTCATGTCAGGGACAATATGCCATTTCCCATAACAGAATCAAGTCCAACGGAATACAATTTGAAACAACAAAGGATACACTCATAAATCAACTGCTTCTATTCCACCCAAAAAAAAAAAGAAATTGCATTCTACCTGCAATGCAAAACAATGTAACCTATTTCTGTTTCTGTTATTTTTTCTACTTTTTTTTTTTTAGTCAACAATCTCCTTGTCATTGCTCTGAATTCTCCTACACAACCGTACCTGAACCAAAACAAAAAACCTAGAATTTTTGTATCTTTTTTTGTCGTAAGAATAATTTTTGCACAAATCCGGTTCTTGTTTCTTTTTTATTTTGATTTCTTTTCCACTCTTCTCTCATTCGAGAGTGCACAAGTATAGAGATAAAAATTAAACATTTTTTGACAACAATGCAAACACTCCAACAGCAAAATTCTTCTTCATCTTATTCTACTAGATACGTAGTATGTAGGTACTTGGTTGAAGATGACAAACGAGTGTTCTTAGAGATGGATATCAGAGAGATAGAAAAATTCAACAAAAAAATAAAAAAATAGAAAAAAAAAATGTTGGAAACATGTCAGCAAATAAAATGCTACATTGAAGTATTGAAGTGTATCTATCATGGCTATTCGGTCAATAAAAAAGGAAAAAATAAAAAAAAAAAAAAAAACACGCGCGTGAGTAAACAGAACGCCTGTCAAAAAAGGTGATTCCTCCTCCAAAATCGGACTGAGTATCGACAATGATGTGTAAAAAGCGCCCCAAAGTAAACATTTTTTTTTTTTTTGTTATGTTCCCCGGTTCTCTCCTCCCCCGATCGTGATCGGTAAGAGGTGCACGATTGATAACAAAGTGGGTTGCTTGATACCCGGCATACTATCAAAAAAAAAAGAAACGAATGTATACTCAGTCTCTCTGCTGGTACATTTAGTAATCTAATTTACGACAAGCAATAAACTTTTATTGGTTATTTCGTAAAATGCGCGCAACCTATTTGCCCCCGACATAGAACCGGTGGTGATGGTAGTACTATACAGTTGCAACCCAAAAGAAAATCATATTTCAACGTATCGACAAATGAGTTGGGGACACCATCATGCTAAATGGGAAAATATTAAAAAAAAATATATACTTATGTATATATTTCCTTTGTTATCAGTTAATTGACTCAAAGTTCATTGAGGAAAGTGCAGTACTACAGTCGCATGTAGACAAATGGAGTTCGTACTTAGTGAGATGTTGAAATACGATTTGTAATAAATGTCAAAGCGTCCCTTTTATTACATACCGTACCCTGAATGTGTACACAAAGACATTAATTGATGATATGCGATACTATTTTATGGGGTTCTATAAGAAATTTGATGATTAGATACATACATACATACAGTACAGCCGGGGGTACAACACTCGAAACTTGTGCTATTTTATTGTAAGCATAAAACTCAGTGTAAGTGTCGAAATGCAAATGATGTCTAAAGTGTTGGGTGTTGTGTTAATTAGGTGGGAAATATCAAGTGGCTATCTGTCCGTTGGAGTGTTGGAACTGTGACAGATTCATTATAGATACGCGAGTATCTTGCGGCATGCATAAGTAACTGATGGTGTCATCTAACATATATGATGTATCGTGAAACGAGAAATGAATGTGGTGGAATCGAGTAAAGATATATTTGCATCATTTGCATATAAAATGATGTCAGAGATAGCTCAGATACACAAAAATTCCAAGTCGTACATCGGACGTATCTATAAACGCATGCGACTGTCAATGTCAGTGTGCAGAACAAATGGTCATGGGGTATTTGTTCTCAATTCTCTAACTGCCTCAGAAAGCAGTACAGAGCCTTGTGATCGATTTGGATATTAAGGATAATTGTCATACATCAGCTTCTAATTTATCGGTTAAGCCGATTTATAAACTAGATTCTTGTGTCACTAATGCATTCTGATATGATTTTCTGCATAGTCAATGGTTTGACGTTGTAGATACATGAGTATCTCTAATCGATAATTTCATAAAGAGGACATTTTATCATATGACACGTATGAAAACGAAAACGAAATACATGTATAGGTAGCTATAAGTCTTGACAGTTGAAATCGAATCGAAAGAAATGATATAGCCTATACGCCTGAGTAGGTATATGTATGATTTGAGACAAGTGTATCTTATTTCAATTTCTAATTTGCGATTTAGTGGAAATATGCTTTGAATCTCAGAAAATCATCGAGGAAAAGAAAATTGATGAAAAAAATAATCATATTCCTTCAATCGATATCCACAGATACATACATTTGCTGAGGTGTTAGCTTATGAATCAAAATTTCATGTAAATAATTTCGTGCACCTACCTATTCCTCGAACCATTTCATTTCAACACTCAAAACTAATAATTAAATCATAGATACATGCAAATTCATCGAAATGAATTGCAAATGAAGAAATTCTCATGAGAAACCAAAATATCTATGAAATGCCGGTTGATTGCATTTGCATTTCCAACTCTTTGTTGGTACATGCCTGTCTAGAACATTTTCGAATATTTACTTGCCATCAATGTGGTCTTGGATACTTGGAAACTTTTAAGTAAATTCAATTCAATATCGACCTATCGACATGTAAGGATGAATCCCTTTGCTTAGGAGGACTGCTACTCCATATCGACAAAATTCCGTATCTATGATTGGAAAATTTGATTTTACTGTATGCAGTGAGAAATGAGTTTTGGAATTTCATTTGTATTTAATCCTAAATTGTGTGACTCTTTTGAAAGTCATTTCAAAAATTCTTCAAGTACGCGCAACAAGTATTTTTTTTGTATTTAAAACCTTGACTTACCTTTTGATAGCAGTTCTGTCGACACCGGAATAAATCCTTCGACCCGACTCCTTGGGCGTTTGTAAATCCTAAAATTGTGGCGGTAAACACTAGCAGTAGTGTCGAGATCTGTGAGTTCAGCATGGTTGGTGTATTCGATTTTATATTTTTTTTAGAATGGAAATCCGGTAAAATTTTGCACAAAATCACTTTTGAAAACACACACTTTTATTCTCCTACACTTCTGACACCTTTTCGATTCACTTTTAGACGAAAATTTGTAAATTCCCTTAACACTTGGAATTTTTTTTTTGGTATCCCACCGATTCGTAAGAAATCCTAGAAAATATTTCGATACTCGGCGTTCACTACGTATTTCTAAGACGAAACGATTATTTTCTGATTCCGAATTAAATATCAACGACCAATTCACTCGAAGGTAAATTCTAAACTGAAGCAACTGGCTGTATCGAGATACTTTTAAAAACTCTTCTTCAGCCGACAACAAGCAAACATCGACGACATACCAAACGCACGACAGCAGAGACACACTGTATTTCTTTTTTTTTTTTGTTTGAATCGCCTTGTTGCTATTGCATGTTGCTGGGCTGCAGCAGTAGCTTCTGCAAAGTATCTACAAAAGAGTTTTCCCAGTGGTACTGTGTGTCTGTAGATACTTCGAACATGGTATGGGAGCAGAGAGTTTTGTTCGAACCGTTTTGTTGTGACCGTTGAGCAAGCACGTGTTTCGTGGGAAATCACCATTCGCCAGACAGAGAGGGGACAATTTTGTAGATACTTTGTGCAGACATGAATTTCGAAATGGGAAACCAGTTTCGGCTGAAAGGGGAATTTTGGTGGATTTACTCTTAAATCTTTGAGATACTATGTGCAGCCAGAAGAACAGAAAAATGTCCACAGGGAATTTCTGGCATTGATTTTGTCTGTCTGTCGTTGCTGAAGTTGGTTTTGTGGAATAAATTTTCTTGGGGAAGTAATAACAATAAAATGTATCTATGAGAAAGAAACATATACACAGGCACAGTACAAGCATGATAGCGAGGAAAAGAGTGTATCTGCAATTCAAGTGGATGACGATGATGATGATGATGCTGATGATGCTGTGCTGTTGTGTATCTTCTGTGCCTTGCTGAAGGTCATTCAGGCATCATCGTTGATGTTTTTGCAACATAAATGAGTTTCCTGCGAGTTGTTTCCTCTGTTAAGATGTGAGATGCGTTTTTTTTTCTTTCTTCTATTTTGTTATGTCGTCGGTCTGCACTTTGTGTGCAATATAGATATACTAGATTCCAAGAAACAGCCACCACTTTTACCTGCTACTTTAGGAGGGAAACCTCATAAAAACAAAAGAGTTTCTAGGAATATTTTTTTTTCTTTTGCTATTTAGATGAGTTGGAATTTGCAACGTTTTAGCGAGTGAGAACTGGGGAAATGAGAGTGTTTTTTCAGGTTTATGCGATTTGTGAACGAATGTGATCTGACTGACTGGGTGACGGATAGAGTTTTGGTAATGGATATGGACGTACATATAGGTATGTACATAAATCGTTTTAGGCTTAAGTGAAGAGTTTTTGGTTGATGTTCCTTTTTATGGTGGTGATGTCATATTTTCTGGAAATTAACGGAATTGCGGATATTCCTTAGGTCATACCGATTTTGCTTAAGACAAGCGATTCAGTCTATTGTTGCGAAATGTGAAATACACATTTTTTATAGTGCTTCTCTGGAATTTGGACACTAAAAGTTGGGTACCTACCTGAGAGTATTCCTTCTGTTTGTGTATCTACCTACATACTTCTTGTAGTTTAATAGATCCTTTGGTTTGGAGTGTTTGGAAGGAAAAGAAATAATTGCTAGAGTCGGTAGTATTTCCAGTGTGACGTTTTTAAGAAGTGGATTCAATAGTCAACAAATGAGTTCCGGGACGGTTCCAACCTTTGAGATTTAAAGAGAAAAAAGTTTTGCAATGTGGACAGATATAGAGATGAAACTAGATTCGATGTCTTGCGATGTATCTATGATCATGTTGCTGTGTCACTGTAAGGAGTTGCCTATAACATTGAGAGTGAACCAGAACCATCACTTAAATTCTCAAGTCTCCACCAAGATACTTTTCATTCGTTGAACATGTTCATATGATATGAGCTATCACATACTGAGCTGATGGCCATGTTTGGAGCATCACGTATCAGCATCACTCATGATACGCTTATTTTCTTTTTAAACATTTCAGTTGAAGCTATGGCGGCAACATCGATTAAGTTCTATCGCTGGCAACACTGTCTAAAGTGACATTCACCTGACGTCTATCGCTGTCATTATTTGAAATAAAACGCAGTTGGTTTTGTTCATTCATCGGCTTCGGCTATGACTAAAGTTATTTTATTTGTAGGTATTTCGATTTTGTTGATAATAAACAGGAAAAACTTAAATAAATCGTAGTAGGTACTTCATTGCGACAATGCTTTGAAAGTAGCTCAAGAAACACTACGACCTCATAAAGATCTTTTGTGTCATTCCCTTTGGTGGAGACATCAGAAGGTGAAGTGAAGCCTTTATAGAAGTTTGAACGTACTCCAAGCAATAGTGGGACATTTGCATAAAATATTTTTGGAAGTTTCAGTGTCATCAAGGCATAGTCGGTACATGTCCGATTGGCTAATACATACCAATTTTCTTGAGGTCGTATTTGAAAGAGTAATGGACATTTAGGAAGTTTGTCAGGTTCTTAGCGTTGTACCTATTTGGTCATTGCCTGAATCTCTTTCTTTCTTCTGGTGACACGTTATTAGTTGAATGTTGTAAGGTATGTAATTGACTTTGAGACGAAGGCGCATTTATTTTCACATCAAATTGGGGGAGTGGTGCACCTAGACCTACTGTTACCGGAATGAATCTGGAGATTTATAAGATGGAGCTGATGATAAAGAGGCGGTTAACACCGATTTCCTCAAGAGTCTTAGCGAAAAGTAAAACAAATTTGACAAGTAGTCCGGTAGATGTACATATACACAATTTATGGATTTAAGTTGTCGATAAAGTCAATGCTTTAGCGCCATAGAAGAGGACAGGGATGATCAAGGATAGAGTCTCCTTATTTGTTCGGGATACGGCCTTACTACTCAATTGCCTTCTCAGCCCAAAGAAACAGCGATTGTCAAGAGTTATTCTTCGTTTTATTTTTGCTGAGGTGTTGCTTTCATAATTGAGAGCAGACCCAAGGCAGACAAAGTCCTTTACTACCTCAAAGTAGTTACATTCTGTCTAATTCGTCGATGTTGTGTGTCGCTTCACATGATAGCGCGTGACCTTGCCTAAATTCTTATTTGACAACAAAAGTCTCGGTAAGATCGTTACCGACCTTGATGGAGCAGCGAGAATTCTCCATCGTCATTCTGCACAATCTGACGAGTTTGACAGGGGTGCCAAAACTATACATGGCTTTGTATAGTTCGTCTCTATAGATACTGTCACATGCGACCTTCAAATCGATGGTGGGTATCGAGTTGGACTTCTTGAGTTTTCTCTAGGATCTGTCAAAGGGTGAAGATTTATTGAATGTGGACTTTCCTGGTCTGAAACCACACTGATAGGGGCCAATCAGGTTGTTGACGAAGGGTTTCAGACGTTCACATAGGATGGCAGATAAAATCTTGTACTTAGATCTTTATTAAGAAAGCGGCGGCTCGACGGCACTTCGTATGCACCGGGATGCCAACTGGCAATGGCGCGGTACTATCTTTGGTCATAGGAAAATCCTGGATCTCTAAAAACGAGATTAGGGAGTTCAATATACCCATGGATGGAATAAAGAGAATGCGTGTTACAGACAGGTATTACAAAACTCTTATCGAGGTTGGAACACTTCCGGAAAAGAAGATTGGTGATATAGTCATCTTTACGGATGGCTCCATAATGGATGGCAGAGCAAGGGCAGGTATCTTCTCGTAAGAACTGGAACTAGCCTGTCATATTAGTCTGGGGAAGTATACCTCAGTCTATCAAGCCGAGATGATTGCTCTGTTGCATGCGTTGGATCACCAGAAAGAGGGTCAGGTTGAGGGTAGAAACGTTACCATAGCACTGGACAATCGATCAGTGATAAGACGCATGGAGCAAACAGATATCAATACATCACTGGCATTCGAATGTGCTCATAAGTTCAATGAGGGCACTTCGAAGAAGTCTTCTAAAAACGTAGAATTCAGTGATCCGAATCCAAATAAAACCAAGAGTCATAGTCATCTGAGAATGAATCACACAACAAACAAACGATTCAATTCCGCATCTTCAGGAAGAACTTAATATAATATGAAGTGCTGCCTGTAGAATGTCCAAGTTGAATGGTCTCCTTAGAAAGCAAACAACACAATAATTCAATTCAGTGCAACAAGTGCACATTGTTGTTCTCAGACATACCAACCGGCTATTAGTCGTCCAAACTCCTGCTCTTTTGCTCATAAAAGCATCATCCACCAGCACCAGCAACAGCACTCTCCAATCATTATAATTAAATGGTCATCTCTCAAAGTGAAAGGCAAAACAAACATAACAAACTTCCCCGGTCGACGGCAATAAAAGCCCGAAACATTAGCCAACTTCAAGGAAGTGGAAAAAACCGAACGATCATCACCGACATTGCCGATGATTATCAAATGCAATCAACTCATGCAGCACCATTAAATCATTCGTCGGGCATGTGAAAGGTGTTAATGTGCGCGAATCAGCCTATTCTCCCAGGCCGGCGATGTCATCGCATGGATCTTGATCTTGATCGCCATCAGAGGTAGAGTCAGAGACTCACCCACCAAAACCATCCGCCTAATGCGATTATAATTGTTGCAAGCATGTGAACCAATTTCCGTACCTCATTCCTGAGGAGTGCGGCAATTACTTATTACCCCGATGTGTGTGTACCCCGCTACTACTTGGCCGAGACAATGGAATACCAACAAAAAATGTTAAGTAGAACCACTTTTTGGCTACGTCATTTCCGGGCCTAGACACGGCAACTCCCGATGTGGAACGACCTCAAAGTGGTTGTGCGGGCAATTAACGCGCCTTCAGTTTGTTCTCCTAATACCGATCGAGCGCGACATTAAATTTCTTTCACCCTGACAGTCTGTCAGCCAGGATGCACTCGCACTCAGCTTTAACTCCGTCTGAGGTCACATATGGTGAATCTTCCCATACAGGAGCTGACTGCTCTTTGATGATCCTTTCCTGAGTTTATCACAACAAACACTTTAAGTGGCGTCAGTTGGTAGTTTTGAGAGGCAGTCGAGTGTAGTCGTATATCGTCGGCGACGTCGGCTATCAAGTGGAATTATATCCCCTTTCTTTCGGGTTCCCTGTGATGTAAAGATCGCCTCGTAGATACACACATAGAAGACACAGAAGCTGGGCGGATCATTCCCTACCTGACATCATTAAGATCGAAATAGAAGATTCGGCACAACAGTGAATCCCGTCCAACTACAATGATTTATTGTGTTGTATGTGCGCTCGAGTAGGGTTCTGGGATTCCTCGGCTTTGTTTCTGCTCCTGGAAGGCAATTTTTCGCATTCGATTCGGTCAGTTGGACAAACAGCGGATGGATGTGGACATGTGTTGTACGTTAATGAAAAATGACTAGACGATGCTAGTTCGTTGGGGGCTGTTAATCTAGATAATCGCAAATCAAGTTGACACCGAACACAGAAATGATTTCGCCCGAGGAATTCTCAAATCTAAACAATCTAATTCTGGAGACCTTTTCTCTGCGGTCTAGGGTTGTTTGAGATGTGACAATGTATGGAATGGGACAGCTATACAGTCCGGGTAATAGTTTATCAAGTCATGTGGACAGGAAATAATTTTTTTTTTTTTCAGTTTCAAGTGAAGAAGTTATGACGATACTGGCATTTGCGAGGTCAGCACTAGTAGCTGTGTAGAGAGTAGGTGGGTACAGACCGATTCTTGCTCCATGACTCTTTTTCGAAAATTTTTTATTTCTTATACTCCACCTTATAGTATGAGTATTAGAAGTGATCATATGGATTCCTAGAATGATTGTTCGATCGTGTATTCAGGCTTTAAAGTTGCCAATCTGATCGATCATCGAATGATCATCGAATGATCGATCATCGATTCTTAGTCTATTTTCATTTTCTCAGTGACAAATTATCTGTTGGAACTTTGGACTACCTCATTACTCTCAATGATGTCATAAATTCCAACTAAGGCCATCTTGACATCTTTTCTCACATTTAATTACGATCATGAGCTCATTTCGTTGCAGGAAAATAATTTACAGAAACCGACATTTTAACATTTTCAACTGCTGCCCCTTCCAATCTCTGAAGATGACGATGTCGACGTTGTTACCCATTACTGAGGACATTTGTGGTAAGAAAACTGACCATATTCAGCATCCGATAGATGTATATGCATGTCTCAAACATTTGTTGTCATATCTTTCCATAGCAGATTTATTGTCATCGTCAACTGGATAGCTACAGTCTAAGGCTGCACCAGAAGTAGAAATAGCTGTGACTGGACCATGACATTCTTCTTGTCGAGCTTTTTGAATTTAAATTTTAGAATAGTGCAAAATAAACGGTTTCCTCGTGAACATGTTTCGCAACGGTCAGAACTACGATGTCCATGACTTTAGTTAATGACGGCATTAAGAGCCGAGCACATCGTTATATTTACATTATGTTCTATAGAAGGGGACCTAGCATTGATCCTTGTGGATCGCCAGCCGATTCATTGTAGTATTTGATATCGTCATCGCTTTCATCTATAACTTCCTATGCTTAAAGCACCTCGATTCGTCCATAACAATATAGCTTGGTGTATTCTTTGTTGTAAGAGAGTCCATTGTACAAGACCAACTTGTTCAATTGAAAGCGTTCTTGGCGTTTAGTGTAAGTACGACGCAGTACTCCTTTTTACCCCACCAACGTCTACTTCCTTCAATGGCTTCAGCATCGATATCTACCACCATTTTTATAAAGTCTACTCTGGATCGGGCTCTGATGTTACCGATGGGAGCTTTTTGTTAAACATTCCAATGTCCAATAGTTTGGAAGTCTGCACTCACATTAGTTCTAATCTGAATCGAAAAGTGCTAACAATGATCAACTATGAATCAATCCAAACTCCACCTGAGGTGCCGCACCAAGCTGCTAGCCAGATGTAAGTGTAGATACACAATTTTGCCTAAAGTTGATCAAGTCATACCCAGCTCTTGCGAACCATATCAGCTAGACATGACAGGCATTTAGCAATATTTTGCAGTAGCTCGGTATTTGACAGCACAAACTCTCTGACCTTGGAGGGGCTTTAGGTGATTCACCAGAGAACCAATTTCATTGACTATCCCTAAGAAACTCTAAGTTGTGCTTACTGCGGGGCCATGAGTATCTGACTTTTAAGTGACACTTCTATAAATTTGTAGAAACAAATTGAAGACTTTCTGTAAGCATTTCTATTCGCGATTTTAGGAAATTTTGGAAAAAATTAAGTCAAATATAAACGGACAATTAATAAAATGTTATTTCATACACTTTCAAGCATTTAGCCCGACGGCACCATTGTAAAGATATGTCATGGGTCTTAGTACAAAGTATGTAGATGTTGAGATCTATTTTTAATAAATGTCATCAACCGACTTTTAAAACCACTTTTTAGGGACCAATTCGTTTTTGACTTAAAAACGCGTGTTTAAATCTTGTACTCCTCCATAAAAAATGTGCAATGCCTTTAGTTGACATCTGTCAAATAAACAGTGACAGGAACTATATAAACGGTCAGCTTTGAATGCTCCCATTTAAATGCCGTGTGGATACCCTGCAATGTGGAATCTGTGGAATTTTGTGAGAGAATAGAATAGGTTTTGAAATTACAACTCATCGAGCACTATCCTTCAAATAGTTTGCTATTCAATGCAGACACTCCCTTAAAGCAATTTCGCCATAGTTTACTCTGTCGAGTTCCCCTTTCCTATTTTGCATTGGAGATCAATGAATCTCCAATTTCACAAGATTAAGAATCATAACCCGGAAGATAACGATTCATAAATTTCACCAATTTATGACCGCAAAATGAGGCCCCTTATGTATGTAGTACATATATGTAGACTCATTTAAAGTTCAGAACAGAGCGGATTGATGACCATTGTCCGAACGCTCCCAGCGCACATGTAATTCGATATTTTTTGCACTTCAACCAAAGTGTGGCATTATTTGCAAAGACCAAGGGGCGTAACTTTTCCGCTTTATTTGGTCCGACTATAGAGCGGCGTTTTGGTTGCACTTTTACACTTCCCCGTGGCCGGTGCAGCTTGACATCGCATGATGGCTGCTTTTACCGCTACTTTACTGCTACTTAATGAAGCCATTTCAGTTTTTCATTCGATTTCGAAGGAGTCAATAAAATTTCCCCATTCGTGTGTGTATTCGTAAAATTTCCCCGGCCGTCACGTCATCGGTCGGTCGGTTGTAATGTATGTAAGTAAGATGTGCCATGTGAACGTAGGTCGGGTTGGGACATTAAAATTGATGTGCTGCCAGTAAATTGGTTCGCACCCCTTTGGGGCATTAATTTCTTCCTCCACTAGCTGAAAGTCTTTTCCCTTCTCGTTTCCATTAGTCGTTGGATAGTATGTCAGTTTTTTTTTTTTTTATATGCCGCTAAATGTATCTGCATTTTTTCTGTTAACTTTTTTACTTAATAGTCTGACGTTTACGATTCAATTTAAGACGTTTACTACTGCGCAGTGCACTGGAGTGTGCATCTTCCGACAGAAACTCAACTCCTAACCCCATCCGTCAATTTTATTGACTCTTTATCGCTGTCGGGATGGATGTCAGATTTGATTGAGTATCAAGTGTTTTCCGAGAAAAATCGAAGCTTAAACAGAGTAATACAAGGATTGGGATTCTAGGGAAACAATTTCATAGACTAGGGTTTGATTGCCTGGCGGCTGATGACTTTTGAGATACTCAAGGTAACTAATTATTTTGCCTCAATTCGGAGGACGAAAAGTTTGTGGTGCTCGTTTGTGGATCGTAAAACCAACTTGCCTGGGCCCACATATTCAATTGAAGTAGAACGATAAAACGTCCTCGATAGCACAGTGATCTGAGAGATGAGAAAAGGACTATTGGCACACATGATGGTGATACAAAATAAGTGGTGTAGCTAACACAAGTGTGTAATTAAGAATCTATTTCGTTACAGATGAATGATGCTGGAGAGAAGGTCAGATAATACCTGCCTATAAGG
The DNA here is from genome assembly GCA_905220385.1 of Xylota sylvarum. Taxonomy (NCBI): domain Eukaryota; kingdom Metazoa; phylum Arthropoda; class Insecta; order Diptera; family Syrphidae; genus Xylota; species Xylota sylvarum. The sequence continues at coordinate 149,393,428 of LR999957.1, read as the reverse complement.
GTTTTGATATTCTAACCATTAATGTGGAATTGCAATTTTAATAAGAGGGTATCTCTGCAGAGATGTACCTGTTCATCAATTCGATGAATTTAATGTATTTCATTGGAGTTCTCAGATTTTCGAACTGATTACTGTTTTGGTGCTGCCGAGGCGTTGCAATGAGGCAGTGAATGCGAATTGTGTGATGAGCTATCTAAGAGATTTGATTTATCTACCTAACAGACTCTTACAGGAAATACTAAGGTAAACTATGTATCCCCTAAGTGGCTCATGGATTTGGAAAGGAATATCAAGAATATCAAGGAGCAGCCTATTTCGTTTTTTAAATAAAATAGCTTGTGTTTGATACATAATGTGCATATGTCGCCGTCTTGTTGAAACCACATTTACTTCAAGTCTACTCCTCTTTCATTTTATTGCAGAAGTAGTCACAGTAACTGTCACACCTTATTGCCACCTTCATTGAAGAAGAAGTGTGGAACCCCTCCACCATCAAACCCTCACCAAAAATACAAATTTTGGGGTTATAATAGCATTTGGTGAATGGCTTTGCCCTACTGTCTTGCCAAAATGTGACAATTTTTTCTTATAGACGAAGCCGTTGTCCTGGAAATGGGCTTTATCGTTAAAAATGATTACGTAAAGTTGCTACAAGCGAGCAAGAAAATATTTGAATAATTCGCAAACGTTGTTGAAGCGTGTTGAACAAGTTGAAACGTTTAAAACAACCGCAGCTAACTACACAGTCAAAATTGAATATAGCAAGTATTGGCAGTACTTTCAAGGAGCAAAGCCCATGTACCGACAGAGATTCGGGTTAACCGGCTTTATTATAAACCAAAGCCTCATGGTATCTACCAGATTTGTAAAAGAATGCATTCTTCTGCGATTTAAAAAACTTTAATTCACCATTCTTTTGAAGTAAGTGATTAATGCATTCAATTTTAGCAATCGCTGTACTGAATTCATTATGGAACTCAATTGAATTCACTTGATGTAAGTTGAAGTCAGTAGTAAATTCACATATTTCTTTGAAGTCAGTAGTGAATTCACTTGAAATCAGTTGAAGTCAGTGAATTCACTGAAAATTAAATTATTTGAATTTATTTGTATGTACGAACGTATCTATTATCTATCTATTTCAAAACCTTGAAAAATTTTTCACGAAAATAAAGTTTTCGTTATTTAAATCATAAGACGATGTTGAGTATTGAGTCTAGTCGGCTTGGTTGATCAATTTTACCTTCTTCTGTTTTGTTAAGGCATCAGAATCGTTTTCAAATGAGCAATATTCATGTTTCAAACACCACGGTATCTGTACTACCTGAAAATTTGCATCTTGTCACCAATGTCTTATAATTCGACATCGACATCAACATGTTCCACTATCTGTAATCAAGAGAATTAAAATTATTGCACTTGAATTCACTGACTTCAACTGATTTCAAGTGAATTCACTATTGACTTCAACTGCTTTCAAGTGAATTCACTACCGACTTCAACGAAATATGTGAATTTACTACTGACTTCAACTTACATCAAGTGAATTTAATTCAGCTCCCCAGCTCGTACAGCTCGTACAATTATCATATTGCAGGTTAGGTTTGAATTATACATCAGGCTTATTTAGTTGCTTGCAGTGCCCAGCGAGCTCGGGAGTAATGGCTCCAACATCCCATCAAAAGTCGTCAGTTAATCAAAAACATAGTCCTAGATCGACCTCGAGAGAACCAATACCTTGTTGTTGGTCTGTCAACAAGTACAAAACTTATGGTCAATCTATCTTTGAATGGTTTCCCTGTTTTTTAACTGGATTTCCTATCGAATTATCCAAATTGTTCTGTACTTTTTGACATGATAACGTCTAAGAGTTCGGTACAAAAGGTGATGTAACGAAATTCGGCGACAGTTTAAACCTTCGTATGATAAGGATTTATGTATGGATTTCGTCCATTTAAGTATCAACATTTGGGGCATAACTCCCTCTATCTGACTATGTATATCCAATAGGATTTGGATGCAACAAACGGCATTCATTTGCTAAATAAACTCATTTCTCGAACAAATAGTGACATTTAATAAGAAAATTCGACGTGAGTCTTGTAACTCAAGTCAAAATTGAAGAAATAAGTCAATACCGATAGAATTGTACAATGAATGGACCTAAGTGCACTACTAAGGAGACAATTTAGCTGTCTACGAACACTGCTTGCCGTTCTACTGCTTACATGTCCAAAGATTATCTATCCAAACGGCGCGAGGACCAGGGAAGATCTCTCGGGTAATCGTTACAGGTTTTGCTCGCTAAAACTGGGAATGCAGTGGTGGTACAACTAACTATATGTATTAAGGTCCATTGACTCGTATGGACTGTGGATGAGCAACTTTTGGCGCTCGTAACAGGGGACAGGCTCGTACTTTGAGTCATATATTCAATTGCCTAGTTTGTGGAACTTGATGCATTTACCTAAATTAAATGGCCTATCATAAGAAAATTTACTTCGCTAAAGATTATATAATTGCAGAACCATAACCCTCATCTTTCTCATCAAATCGTTGTTTGGCATCAAAGCAAAACTGCATGTAAACTACACTTACTTCATGCGTCACCCAATAACACACATCTCCCCGTTGTTATTCATTGTTTTCCCGGTATACCTACAAACAAAACCAACCAAGCTAACCCAGTGATTATTGCCGTCAAAGGATTTTCCTCTACCACTCCCACTTTGCCTTCTCTTCATAACACTAACAATTTAATCAATACCCTTCGCTTCCAGCCAACATGTGTGGCACATACTAATCACCCGTATTGACATCATGTTAAGGGTTAATATCACGTCGTCGTTGTAAAGTTTCACCGTGGAACTCTCCGATTTAATCCCCTACCAACACACACACAATTCTTGTCTAATCCCACATTAGACGTGGTTGTCCTCCTTTTCTTCTCATCTTTCCCTGTACTCGGTACATACCTGGGGGCATGGCCGCCGACTTAACCATGAAATTGGATTTTATTTCCAACTCTTTGCAGTGTTTTCTGCGAATTGATGTAATTCCCGAAACGTCTGCTGTCAGAAGACATCAGGAACCAGGCATGTCAGACAGGTAGGTAGACTAAGCGACCTTTACCTTGATCTGTCTAAATTGGCAAACGGTGCAGGATGCACGGATTAGAATAGGGATTCTACCTGAGCAAATTCCTAGTCAGCACTCTCGACTACAATGACAAATCGAGGGGCTGGCGAATTTTGGCAGTGCCATCAACGTTCAACGATAATCATCGCCATCATCGGTTGTGCATATGTATGTTGCCGCGTGTCCTGTCAACCGAATCGACCCAATAAATTTGTATTTCCTTTGCTAATGCTGTTTGTGTGCATGTGACAGGACTTTGTGTGTTTATTTATGTTGTTCCAGGGCAAAACATTGTCCTGTCTTTGGTAGCCGATTGCGCGCTGTTGATAAAGTTGATTTGTTAGGGCGCAGTGCTAAACTGTCTGTTTTGGGGAATTCATCCATCCTTCTTGCCTGCTTAGAGAGCCGCAAGCTTTCAAATAAGACCAGGAGCTTTGTCCGCGTGAAAATCATTAGCACGGCACCAGTAATTCCTCGTAGCAACAATCATCGTTACTCCCTTGAGTGCGCACGTTAATTTTTGGAAACTTCTTGAGAATTCGGCTTCCAGACGTTTTGGAAATGGAAATTACCTCATGCGTCATGGACAATTAACGTCGGAGCACTCCCACTCGTTTTCTCAAAAATGCGTGTGTGTGTGACAGAAGTCGCTTGCAATTAATTAGGTTGTTATATTGCCGAGGGTATGTCAAAGTTTTACGACACAATTCATTGAGTTTATTGAGCGTGATCTATCGCGTGGTTTCGGTGACCACCTGCTGCAGCAGACCACAACAGCAACCAAGTACCTATACTCGTACCTGGTGCATTTCCGGTTGTTCTATGGCATCTTAATCGACTTCCTTCCTTACTCACGGCGGATTCTTACCACATCAATCCATTGTAATCCGCATCATTACAGCACAAAGGTATCCTAGAGTCTATTGTGTGTATTTTCTGCTATCAGTGTGAAGGACAATCAAGTTGCTACAAACTGAAGGTTTACCTTCACTCCCACACTTCTACGGAGTCATATCTTAGGATCAATCTGTCTGCAATGTTGCACTTAGGAAGATGAATTTGGCAGCGCAGCGATTTTTCTCTTTCTCTCTCTCACTTCAGCTCGCCTGTAATCCGTTCAAGGACTCTTACATAAACTGTTACATGAGATGAGATGAGAGTGCATTTTTTTTATTTTTCCTGACAAGATAATAGATAAGGAGATGCGATGTTGGAATCCTAAAGCCACCTGTGTGAGTTGTGTGTAGGGCGAGATTGAAATTTCGAAAATTGAAGGAATCAGATGTTTGACGAGTTGTTCGAGTTGGCATTAAGTAAAGTAAACACAATTGAATGTGAAGATGTCTCGCAGGATAATGGAAATTAGAGGAAATTATTGCTTTCCTTTTTTTTTTTTTTGATTCGTCAAACAGCTGTTGGGACAGAAATGATCTTATAGTCGAAAATGGATTTTGCTAGATGTTAGGTATTGGTATACGTATACCAAAACCTTGAAACTTTTGGATGTAGAAAATGGCACTGTCAATACAAGAACAACAAAGGACATCTTTTACGTTTTTTAAAGATGCAGCAACCCCTTCGGATAGGGGCTGGATATGTATATCCAAGGTAGGCATGCCTCTCGCAAGAGGCGACTAAAATCCACTTGTCTTGACTTTGGTGTTAAAATGGTTACTGAACAGCATTCTGATTAAATGGAGCCATCACCATAGACAGTCACCTATTCGAAGTGCGTTTGTTGACGGTTTACCTCGAGAGATCATTGCAGCTGAACGAGTTTCAGTAGCGCTTTTCAGTCGGCTTCTGACTAAGAGCCATTGGAAGAGGAAAAGAAGGAAAACGAGGATCGTGCGGTGCGATGATACTGTAACACCAGATGAAGGTGTAAGAGTTAGTAGGACCACTAGGTAGAAGGTACTTAAACCGAATCTGAAAAAAACCTTTTGGATCGAACACTGCCTCCTTTTCTATCAGCTCGAACAGGCTAAGACTAAAGAAACAAGATTCGAATTCTTGACGGAAGAATATGCGCTTTTGACGCTCGTCCTTCTCCTGAAAACGCCCCTACAGGTGGCGTTAGCAGCGATTCAAATCTGGTTGTAACCATAAATGATTCCAGAGACAGTGAACACAAATTATTTGACGCAGGAAACCGCCTTTCCGACTCTTGTCTGAGCATACTCAGATTAATCTCTACCACTATAAGGCAGCTACTGCTCTTCTTCCTTGACATTTGATTACTGACTGAAGAGTTGTATCGGATCATAGATATATCGCCTTGCAAATCAAATGCAAAGCTATTACCTCACAGGAGAGGAAGAATCCGCGGAAAACTAACTGGGTGCATGTCTGTCAAAACCCCTCTTAAGCCTGGAACGAGGCGGTGAAGCCAGTGAAACCCAATTGCCCAGGCTTAACAACTTCCTCAATCCTGTAACTCATTCCAAAAGAGTTCGAGAACGCAAGAACTATTTGATTCTTGTTTGTCTCCCAGGTCACACAATGAATGCATGAAATGAGATTTCCGGAGAGATTGAAAAACAAGGCTCGGAGGATCATTACTCAGGGCCTAGACCTGGGTCTTTCTGCGTCCTCGGTAAGAACATCATTTGATACTTTGGTTTCTAACAAACACAATTGTGTGTGGCACGGTTCTCCAGGATGCAGTCAGACTGAACGAATGCTCCTGAACGTTTGTAAGAAAAGACTGTATACAACATATTGACATATTTTTGCTAAGCATCGTAATATGCAACGCTTATACGCTTATGAAGAGGGCGATGACACTTCGGATCATTTCCTTTGTGAGTTGTGAGTGGTGATATTGTAAGCCGATCATCACAGAACTGCCTTCTTGGCTTTCTCTGAAAACTAAAATTCCAGAAACTCCAGTAATGGATAATACTGGGTCTTGCTGGTAGCACAATAGAGCAGATTCGTCCGAGCGCTCCAGTGAAGTCTTTCCTAACCCGACACAAAAAAATAACTTTGTACGGATATTTTCTAACGGAAGGACATTTTACTTAAAGCACAATATTTTCTAGACTCCAAATGATGATGTAGATGATTTCTTTGGCTCTAGTAATGGTATTTTCTCTTTCGTGGGTCATTGCCTTACAGAATGTCAGCACATGTTCTGCGTTTTCACAGAATCTGCGAGACCTTCTTCTTAGGTCAACAATACCCTGTTAAGGTACGTATGTAGCCTATTCTTGCTTGCTTCGAATCTTTTCCAGCTATGTTCCGCTAAAAGTTTATTGGCTTACGTCATGTCCTGAGTGTTGTTTCAGGTTCCAGCCCTGTTTTCCCTCTCTAGTTTCCTGAATTCTTTTTTGGTTCATGATTAAAGAAGGTTACTGATGCTCCTTTTCTTGCTATTCCCACATGATCATTTATCCAACAGAGGACTAACTTGTATCTTCTACCCAGTTTATTAAGTTTGTGCATACATGTCCACAAAAGATTGGACTTAATGATGTAGGAAATCTCTGTTGAGATTGATTTGGACGCATGTATCTATGGCATGAATTTCAGTCTCAAAGATGCTAGTACATACTTTTTCCCATAGATTCAGAGTTCTTAGTTCTAGCTTTAGTTCCATAATCAGTTCTTGACCCATCTGTGTACAACTTTATTCTGTGGTTTCTCATTTACAACCTTTTTTTGTTGCTGAGCTTCGTAACAAAGTTCTTTTGAAAGTTGAACCATCTTATAATATCGCTTCTAGGAATAGCAGGTAGTAATTCTCTCGTGGTGGGCAGATTGGTTCCTTTTGCCCATGCAATTGGTCCATATGTGATCATTGGTCTCGCGATAGTAATATACTCGTACATCCATCTTAGAATGGTAGGGCTACATCCACAGCATTTGGCCTCTAGACTCCTGGTTATCTCTTCAGTGTGTTTGTTCTAGATGAGTCCAGTTGAAGAAATTAAATATCTGGAAGTAAACATAGACAGTCAGTACCCGACACTCTCATCGTTAAATTTTTGTTTTTCTCGTAAAGTGCGTCGTTTTCGTTTTGTCAGATTTAGGATTAGTAGCACCATTTTTGAATAATCTCAAGTCCCGTTTGTATAAGATCAGATAGCGTATCCTCAAAGTCACCTCTGGCAATAATGACTGCATATGTCATCCGCATATGCCTGACAGTTGATGCCATGGTTTGCTAATTTCTCAGCTCATCCACTACAAGCCTCCAAATTAAGGGATATAGAACTCTTCCTTGTGGGTATCCTTTTGCTGTGTTGATCTTGATAAAACCTTCTGCTTTTTGAGTCTCTGCTGATCTTTTGCTCTGAAGTTCAAGCATCCACTTTGATACTGTGTTATTTTCTCCTTTTCTTCTTAGAACTCGTATAATTGCTTCATGCGATGTTTTATTGAAAGCACCTTCGATGTCCAAGAAGGTACATAGTACTATCTTTTTGGCTTCAAGAGATTGAATAATCTCAGTCATTTGGTACAGAACAGTCTCTGTGGCATGCTGATGGTAGATGTACTTAGTAAATCTTTTCATGGATGGTTGTCCACAGCTTTTTCCTTTGTTTTGAGAAAGAACGATGTTAGCCTGATCTCTCTATAGGACTTCGATAGATTTGGGTCCCTCTTGCCCATTTTCGGGATGAACACTACTTTCGCCCGTTTCCACTGGTTTCGCATGGCCACCACCGTCCAAATATCATTATCATTGTCAACCGCACCACTTTTCATTTCGAATGAGTCAATCTTTTTAGCGAAGACTTACATTAAGTAGTGACAGTGACTAACTACCCATCATACTTACAAAACACAAACCAAATGTAGAAAACTAAAAGTTTAAGGTCACACCTTTCCTAAACACAGTCCAAAACTTCAGGGAGCCTTCTAACATCCTCCGGACATCAATCATAACTCAAATTCTAATATTCTTCGGCCACAACATACACACATGTACATATGTTTAACCATAAATGTCAACAACCTCCATATATGTATGGACGAGTATGTATGGGGCTGTTATATCAAAAAGTCAAAGGGTCATGGCAAATCACTACACAAAGCGCCACAATTACAGCCAAACACTACTGCTACTGAATATTACATGAACCATATCCTCGGATGGGAATCTTCTTGGAATGTTGTGTTATTTTGGGGTGGGTGTACAGTCCCAGAAACACGCAAGGACCACCCGGCAATGAGACATAAAATATTAACTCAAAACAGAAAACAAACAAACAAACCGAATGAGACGAACACAACGAAGACAAGCATGAGGATGGAAACCTGAAGGAAAAATTAATTTCATGCACAACAGGATCTTGAGTAATTGCCTGCTTTTCATTTGCTCTCGTGAAATATTTACAAAGTAGCGCAAGGACAATTGCTCTCGGTTTTTGTGTGTCTTTGTGTGTACAGCAGGCAAAGGTTCCTGCATAGAATAATGTGGATGACATTTGAGTGGTGTCAGATTGACTGTTGTAAATCTCTCATTACTCACTAAAAAAAAAACAAAAAAAAAATGTAAAAGGAAGCGACCCTCACCCACATCCCTTTTGTTCTCATATATCGTCTACCTACCGCAAAGTGACAGTTGATTTTAAGGACTGTTCCAACAACTGTTCACAAAAAAAATGAACTCTTTCCTGAGTAAATGTGCAAATTGGATTTTGAGTAATATGTACATTCGAAAGGACATGCGTTGGTGCAATGACATGAAACTAGTTGATTAGGAAAACAATTGACCCTTATGCCTTGCTGAAGTTCAATGCAACTAACTCTGTGTTCGTTCAATCGATTTTCGGGGTGAAAATTTAAATTCAATTATTCTGATTAGTGGTTTCGAATGGACCCGCATCCTGCGGCTGACCGATCACGTGTGATACATGTCGTCGACATTAGTCAGACACACATTCAAATTCTACTGTGCGGTGGGGTTCTCTGCATTTTGTCACATTCCAGCCATTTCTCATACCAACGAGAACTAGGGGTGCACAGCATTTGGGGAATTAATGAGTTGCAATTTAGTGCGGTTTAGGTTTTCAGGATAAAAATACTGAATAAGTTGCATTTTGTCACACCCACATGTGGCATCCATTAAAGTTGGTCCCTTCGTTAAATTTCATGCAATAGTATGATACATTCATAAATATGGTGACAGTGTAGCCTTCATGCGGAATATTAATAATGAGGAAGAACAATTGATTGTTTGTAGTATTGTTTGTTTGTTGATCAAGAGTATTCGTGACGAAGTAATGGGTTCGGACTACGTTGAACTCTAAGGAATTTTTTAAAGCACCAGATCGAAAGACTATCGGGGTCTTGTTGAACGAGACTAGAGTCCAGTGTGAAGAAAACGGGTTTGAAAAAAATGGTTTCGTACAAAGGCAAACAGAGAAGTACTTAATGGTTCTGTCAAGATTGTTTGTAATTAAAATAAAAAGAAGAGAGCCTAGATGGCTGCCTTTAGGAACCCCAGAGATGGCCAAGAAAGAAGCCAAGAGGACTGAACGAACACGAGGGGATCTGAACCGACTTCGAGTGCGCAACTGTAGGAAGTTAGCTAAGGGCCAGGCTAACTGGAGGGGCTTGTTGATTAAGGCCCAAGTTCAAACCGAACTGTAGCGCCACCTAAGTAGGTACGTGCATACGGTGCTGATATCCTTGTTATTCTTCAGTTTTTTGATAGCTACACCAACCTCTTTTATACTGAGAGGAGGACTACATCTTCGTTGACCAGAGGTAGGCACTGTTCTTGCCCTCTTACTTTCTTAACATTATCCCCATTCAGCAAGTGCTGGAAGCGCTGCTTCAACACATTTCCTTCGGATCGGTGACTAGGTTCTATTTGAATGAGCCTGCGTTCGGCCTTGTAGTCAGCTGATAGTTCCTTGACTTTCTTATAGAATTGGTGAATGTCCTTGAGCTGGGAGACTCGGTATGCCATCTTCTTTCCACGCAGGCCACTTTCTCATGCCACTCTTGTTTTGTCAACTTGTTTTTCTCATATCTATCTGGTGATCATCACACGGGCATCTGTTTTAATGGCGACGATTCGGCGACGTCTTTGATGAGCTGTGATACTTCGTCTCTGGCTACTCCAATCATGGTAAGGCCTCGCATGTTAAGTCTCTTTTTGGCTTTATTCGCAGATTCCTCTCATTGAAGAAACGGGCTCTGAATTTGGTTGGGACGAGGAAGTGGGGAGAGTTAACGTTTACTGCTCTGATGATCCGTGCCAGCAAAGATATTTTCCTTGCTGGCTTTGGCATCCATCAAACCCCGAAGGTCATAGAATTCCTCCTTGATAGGGTCTTCAGCCACATTAGTAGAGCCGTGTGCACATACATATAAGGCTGGCTTTGTAGAACAGGGCTCTGATGTGGATTGTAGCTATTCGATTTCTTATCGCCTTAAAGTGAATAATTTTGACTTAAGATTACCCTTAGGTATCGGGGCTAGATGTTTTGGTGCTAGTAGTCTCCTGCCTGCCATATAATTTAGGAGTATTTGCTGCCAGCATTGAGTGACATCTTTTTGGATTCGTCGAGAGATCTTCTCTGTATATCATGCCTGACTTTTTGGCATCTACGCAGGTATGCTCAAGTCCGACTAATAATAACTTGGTCATTGTAACTACTCTTATAAATAGTGACTAATACTAGTCATGCTTCCTACGAACGATACATATATTTGAACACATCCCCTCGGGATTGAAACATTCCATCTGGCATGTCTTCATTAATTCGCTTAAGTCCTGGAATATACCTCCGATTACTCACCCATTTGTCAGGACTTACAAATTGGTTCGATGAAAAATGATTTCTTTGCAACGAAAGAACCCTAGTTGGACCCATCCATCGTAAATTAATAATTTAAAAACAAGGAAAAAAAAAAAGATATTATTAAGAAAAATCCTCAACTCCGGAGGTAGGAACGAATTTATCAGCTCACCCCTAGCATCAACCATACGGCAGCGGGCGGCGGCATATTCTCCACGCTTCACACAGATTTATTGGGACTCCGAGATGGAATGGGATTTGTGTGTGCATTCATGTTTATTGATAAATTAACTGTGCAGCAATATTCTAACCTAATGTGTTTAATAATTTCCCTCATTGCTTATTGGGATTCTGATTTTGTTAATCAGATGTATACGTGTGTGTGGATGGCAGCAGCCCAGTCCCGGAGCCGCGAATTAGTTACGCAAATGGATTTTCTGGAATGGAAATACTTATGTAGACGGATTTACTAGGGAGATACCCGAATGAATTTTTTTTCATTTCGGAACCCCACGCATTGCATTCCGAATGATTGTAATCATGCGTGAAAAAAAGTGTGGCATCTCTAATGGGATTAGTCACAAGAGTGCAGAGCCGGGACCGGGATAGACTTAAATCGCCTCTTTAGCCCGTAGGTGTTGACTACTGACGAGAATGTCATGGTGGGTAATTATGCCCAGCATGGTCTTAAGATGTGACAGGCCATGGATAACAAAATTTGGAATTAAGATTCTTCAAAGAATGACTTGGCTGAACTTTGATTAGAATTCAAACTAATTCCGGTAAGATCGATGCAAGAAAATGTAGGCAAGCTTTTTTTTTTGTATTTGACTTTGTGTATGGCACACGACTTTTGAATGGAAAATATACTTAACTTAAGACCTAAGCACTTTGTGGTTTCTTATCCTCCTTCCCCTTTATATTGTTATGACCTAGCCCTTAGAGAAGATTGACCTTGAACTGACAAGAAATCCGCATGACCACAACTGAAGATGACTATGTCTCCTATGTCTGCAGGGCTATAGGTAACATCTAATTGGGAAACCGAGGCTTGGCCTATCAATATGATTGTAGATTTTTGCAATGTCAATCGCCTTATCATAGGTGGCATCATGTTTGAGCATAGGACCTGCCACAAAGTCAGTTGAATGTCAACGTCCAACCAAATTAATCATTTGGCGTGCAGTGGACGTTTTAAAAGATGTCTCTTGGAAGTTCAAAACGGATGGGGTGCCGATAATAGGATGACACGGGCGCACAATCTTATGGTAGCTTGAATCAAACTACACACTACATCTTTTCACAGACTACGCTCGAAGATCAGAATACCCAGATTCACCACCGATAGGCTAAAGGATCTCTAGTGGGTCAACAGTTAGAGGACCACCTTACGCAAGGGGTGGATAGAATCACCAGTTCTTTACCCGCGAACAGTCAAGACAATTGGTGTGCTGTGAAAAATGTTTTTACTTCAGGAAGAGGAAGTATTTTCACCGGCAGGTGATAAGGGCGAACTAGAATCCAAATATCATATGCAGATGAGAGAAATACATCGTAGTGTTGGGACATGACAAGTGGAACTATATCAAAGCGCTGGCCAAAGAAGCGGAATGAGCAGCAAGGTCCCTACTTATTTCGAGTGAGGACCAGGTCAAACTATGGAAGGAACATTTCACTACTCTTTTGAGTCGTGTACAATGCTTCTACAGGCTCTGCATACACCATCGACTGACCTATTGCACCCACTCGTGGAGAGACCTTGGGAGGTTGAAAGCTTTAAGGAAGATTGAAAGGCATTAATCATCAGGCTTCCTAAGAAAGTAAGTGAAAGGACTGGAGACTGAAGAGGTATTTGAATGTCTTTTGTGGTTGCTAAGATAAATAGCTGAAATAGAACTAAAACGAATGAACTTCTTGAAGGCACACCCGATAATGAACATGTAAGTAGGTTTTCGGAATAAATTTTCTGGTGTCGACACATATCAATACCCTGGGTATCATAATTGAACAATGCTTTGAATATTCGTTTTCACTTCACCTGCCATTCATGGCTGTCAAAAAATTTTAATTTCAGAGTGGAGTGCGGCAAGGTTGCATCATATACCCAGTACTGTTTTTAATGATGATTGGTGACATACTTTGTTCCTTGCTCCTTTATCGGAAAATGCTAGAATTCGATGGACGCTTTTATCTCACTTAAAATACCTTGACTGTGCTAACAACGTGTGCCTATTGCCTCACAGGATTATTGACCTCTACAAAATTACAATAAAGATGGAAAGGATTCTAACATGGTATGGATAAAATTAACACGTCAAAAACGAAGATACATCTAGACAACCGGTTATAAAGTTGATAGTTTCCCATACCTTGGAAGTATGATACCATCCAATAAATCACCATTTCATCACTGAATCACCATTATCGATATATTCTAAGGATTTTAAAGGACCGAACCATGTCGAACCATCGTTGAACAACGAAAGTTGCAGTGGATCGGTAATATACTTCGAAAAGGTGTCAGTTCCATAGCAAGACACGACATGAAATGGTATCCACTAACCCAAGACAGCAGAGTAACAGGAGTACATGGCGCAGAACAGGATTATCGGCCGTTAGGAAAAGTTAGGGCGTAGTATAGGCCCTAAGACCACAAGTAATGATTCTCTCTAGAAGTTATCTGTGAAAGAACTAGATCTAGATGTTACAGTGTTTCTGAAAATAAAAACAATCCCAGGATATAAGTGAATAAGTGGTGCAATTCACTTATATTCTGGGATAAAAAACTTACGGTGAAAACTCTTCTAAAACTCAGTTAAGATGCGGTGTATGAACGATAGTCGTTTCCAGTTCTCTTGGTAACAAGTAAACGATGTTAGGTTAGGTTAGGTAGATGGGTGCCTTGTGACGGTGTCACTGCTCACGTAGACCACAGTTCGGGTCCATTGTGCCCAATCATTTAACCCCGGAAACCTATAAAGTCCGCTATTGGAACCACCCAGATAATGATATGAATCTCAGGAGGTCCGTCAGCTCTACGTTACCCAAGTCCTCCAAATCCGAGAAGAAGTAACTACCAAGAGTCCTCATTCTTCTGACGGATAGGGCAGGACAGTCACACAGCAGGTGACGAACTGATTCAACTTCTTCTTCGTCCCTGCAACTTCTACAGAAGTCATTATGTAGTACACCGAGTCGCTCCGCGTGGACACCAATGGCACAATGACCAGTAATTATCCCTGAAACGACCCGTGTTTTATAACGACTCAGTTTCACCAGAGAAGTTGATCTCTTCTTGCTGATACCCGGCCATAGGGCCCTGGCTGTTGCGCATGTTTCCAGATGAACCCAGCGACTATTTGCTCGTCCGATGGCTTCATCCTCTATTTTCTTCTGTGAGGAACTGATTGGGGTTACTGCAAAAGGGAGAGCCCGCGATAAGTGCAGCGCCGACCCTTTCCTAGCAAGTTCGTCAGCCCTTTCGTTTCCTACTATATCCGTATGCCCTGGCACCCAGCAGATGGTCACCGCATTAGCTTTAGATATCTCAGTAAACGATGTTGCTATGGCTATTAGCCTAGTAGACCAAAGCTACTACTGCCGAAGGACATCCTAGGAAACAAATTAAACACAGTCATGACCTCGGACAGACTCAAATCATGGTGTGAGCTATCACAAAGGGCGTATTGCTGATTCTGACTTGAGTGCAGAGGGATGGACAATCTAGCCGGCCTCTAATATAAATGTCAATGAGTCTCTCCATGGTTTTGAGAACAAATAATGTTAGACTTATCTGTAAGACTTAGGCAGCTCACTAGATCCATTGCCTGGTTTGGGGATAAAGATTACATTTACTTGTCTTCAGGTAGTCGGAATGTAACCCTCAATAAAGCAATCATACCCTTCAGGATGAGATCAATTACGTTCTGTTAAAGCGCCGCAAATATACCATCAACTTCGGGGGCTTTGAATGGATTGAAGGATCCAACAGCCCAGTTATCCTTATCCGGATTGAAAATGTTACCGGATAAACTATTTACTCTACCAGTAATGCAAAGCCTATGTTCAGATGCGTTCGGGTATGTAACCTGAAAGGAACCTAAAGTAAGGTTCTAAGAGTTCTCATACGATCCAACATGTAGGTGCCATCGGTCCTTTTTAGTAAACTTACAAGATTTACATGATCTTTAACAAGTGTCTTATGGATTCGTGCTGCTGCTGGCAAGTTCGAAGCATTTCCTCCATGTAGCACGTTTAGATCGTCTCAATTCTAAATTCTATTCTGTAAGAGAGAACCTATGTATATTCGTCCCAACTCTCCATGCGTTTATCAGAGTTGAAGAGTTTTCTAACTTTCTTACTAAGTTTGGCAATCTGGTCATTCCGCCAGACACAGGCTGGTTTTATCGACACAACTGTCTTGATAAGAAGTAAGCAAACCATAATTCAATTGGTATGCTGCTTCATCTAGGTCCTCTGTGAACTCGATAGATGGAACAAGCATATCTAATTTAGAGAGGACAAGTCCCCGATACAGATTCCAGTCAATGGACTATATATATGGATTATATCTAACAGAAGCATGTGACAATTTGTCGGGAATGTCGAACCTGATGTGTTAATGGTCAGACCTTGGTCAGACACATGCCAATTTTCAACAAAATGGACTGGCGAGTGTGAGGTCAAGTACCACTTCGCGAATAGCATTTATGAAGATAGGTCTACAACCTTTCTATGTATTGATGCCACTTTTGCCCCAGACCTCATGATGAGCATTGGTATTACAACCTATGATGTAGTGGAGGTTGCTGTCTTGGCAGTGTCAAATAAGTTCGTGGACTTCTATGGGCGAAATATGCCGAGGCACACGATGTGTTCCCCTTTCGGTCGAACCTCTACCAATAGGGTCACCAGGTCTTTCGTCATGAATTCTGGAATTGGAAGAAAGTAAATATTTGTGCTGACGAAGCAGGCCGCTCTTCGCACTGGCTCCACTCATTTAAAAATTAATTTACTTGTCTCTTTCGTAGACCTGTAGTTTGTCCGCAGATAACCCAAGGTTCTTGGATGAGGCCAAGGGTTATGTTATTATCGGCGACGTGCTTGCTAACAGTAGCGGACGCATCATTATCGTGATGCAGGTTCGCCTGTAACATCCAAATAGTGCTCACTAATCCTCTTTTGAGGATCTAGCTTGCCGAAATGATTAAGCGTCTTAGGGCCCTTTCCCTAAGCGTGCAGTCAGGCTAGGACGACCCAATGGTCTGTTCTTCACCGACTCATCTTTCTTCCGATAAGCGTGCCCAGTAACGCCGCTTGCTGGATGGAATGAACCGACCATATTACAGGACGAACGAGGTTTAAAGTTTGTACCACCTTTACGATAGTGATCCATGAATCCATGTTGCTAGAACCGCTGGGACCATATGCCCAGTGGCGCTACTGATCGAAGAAGTTAGTCGTGGGACCTGTTTCTGTAATCTACATGTCCAGAGGCGCTGGTGGTCAAAGAGGCTGTTCGTGTAGTATTAACATGTCCAGTGGCACTATTAGTCGAAGAAGCGTTTCGTGGACCTTGCAAAATGGACATATTTCCGACATCAGGTGGAGGTCCGACTTTCTCTTTGTCAGAGGATCAGCTTAACCTGGCCAAAGCGGTAGCTAATTTTACCATTACAGGTGTTGAGCCATTTCATCTGAGGAGAACTCCAGACTTTGTGGAAAGAACTCACGGACGGTATGTGGCTTAGGGAAAGATTCCTCTTCCACCAGCGTTATACTAAGTCCACTCTTAGCTCTAATCCTCTCGAAGTTCGAGCGCATCCACCCAGCAGTAGAACTGTCTGAGCAGACGACGAAGACTCGCCATCCCGATTTGAAATGCGAGCCGGAATATTGCGACCACACGCCACTTATCTCAATCGAGATGTCTATAACTGCCTTTTGTAAAAGTGCCATTTGCTCAGTTTTGAGGGGTTGAGTCGACAATTGGATCGGTACAACACCTAACCTGACAGCGCCAGCCACTTGGCTAAAAGTGGGGACATCAAGTGTAGGTCCTGCCTTCACCTTCTTGGCATCTGATGCTGGTGGCGTTTGATTGTCAGATCTAATATACTTGGATTCGTGCTGAATAGGAGGAACGGAAGAGGTGGCTTTATCAAAAGCGAGAGCTTTGCCTTTGCTTAATGAATTCAGCTTGCTGTTGCTGCATCTGCAGTCCATATAGCATCTTAGGATGAAACAGCATCCAGATTACGTCGAAATAACACTACCGGCATCAACAAGCGTGGAAATGCCAGAATCAGAAGTGACTGACTCCACATCGTGGACTCTGACACCATTGGAAGATTCAGATGGGGCCCGTATGGCAACGCTTACTGAAGTCTTAGAAATGGTTAATACATTAAGGCAGTAGCTATTAAGAAGGCTATCTAACAACATAGACTCCTTAAAAAAGTCAAGGTGCAGCTGTGTCTTGGTAAGCAGTTTGATGAAGTGTAATTGTAAAATACCTAGAACCCCTATCTTTTCTGTACTTTCTGTACCATACTTCTTCGTCAATGATGCCAAAATGCTAACAACACAGTCACAGTCACAGTCAATGGAGATCGCTACCGGACCATGTTGACTGGCAAGTTTTTAAAGAAATTGGAAGAGTATCTATGACTTGGAGCAGGACATTACGAAATACCCAACAGCTGGCCAAACAATAGAACATTCGTAGTTGACGGAAGTCTTATAATAGGCTTCATTTGGTACAACTTACAAGTGAAGACTTTAACTTGAGGATAATATCAGCAAGTATCTCGTAGGAATTTCCTCAGTGGAAAATCCCTCATAGATACACAACCCATCTTAGGAATATTACATTAGACCATGGAAAAAAAATTATTTAATTTTACCTGTTCCTTGTAACCAATTTGTCACGAACAACCGTCATCCTTTCAAAAAAGACGACAACTAACTTGTAAATATAATTTTCTGCGATTCCATTGACATCTGGCACATTCAACAGCACACTTCGTATCGTCGCGTCGTCCTCTTTCATGTTGGTCTGTTTGCCGGCCTTTCTAATTTTACGCTTCGTTATGGCTTCTCCCTCAATTGTCCTGCTTTGTCCTTCTTCCCAGTTTACAGTAAGAAAAAAAAACTCCACTTATTGCATAAGTACGTCGGTCGCCAAGACTGTCTGTGCCAAACACAATATCATCAATAGAGGCCGCCAAGCCGAAGCCTAGCAAAATTATAGACACTCTCGTCCGAAGCACTTGCCGCCTTCTGCCAAAAATCAACATCAACATCAACATCAACTAAATGCCGCAGAGTGTCGGATTACAACGGGGATGTGTTCCCTTCCAGTGACATTGTTGGCGTGGTGTCCTCCACCAAAGGAGTCTAATTTCAGAAATTTATTTGTGTTGCGACAAATTGCTGCATTGGGCCGTTCCCGATGCGATGCGATGACGCGACGACCGGAAGAGAGGATGTGGCATGAATCACTTAAAGGAGTTTGGTCACGGATTTGCATTTTTCTACCGAAAAACCGCATCTCGTCCAATGATGAGTTAATGGATCAGTGTTATCTGCAGCAGCAGCAACAACAAAGAATTTCTGCATACATAAGTGGCGATGTCCTGTCCATGTCCACCGTTGAAAGTAGTTACTCCAGCCGCACCGATAAGGACTTAATTGACTCGGTTCGGTGGGGAGGCTTATCTCGCGTATTCGCGCTAATTAACACCCGACAACGTGGTGCTGCGCATAATTTAAGTGGTCCGTCGTCGACAGATACGGTAAGAGACGCTAAAGCGATGTTGGAGCGCTAATGTGACATGCCTATTAAAATTGGATTTTGACAGGCGATTTGAGTTCCTGAGATGTGTGAAGTGAGTGTGGTGGTGGTGTGCTGGCTAATGGACTTGGTATATAAATTTTAAATTTCGACACTTGGTCGGTTTGAAAGTCTTCTTGCAAGAGGTGGGCACAAAGATAGGAATACACACAGAGGAAAGCATCCAGTCGTATAGAGGTTGTCGTGAACGGAAAGCGGTAACTAAATATTTACAGAAGCAATAAGCACGGATTACCGGATAAATTGCCACTCGATTTGTTCCAATTCCAGATCAGATCGTCGCTTGACCGTTGTTCGCTGTTTGGTACTGTTGCAACGACGACGACGACGACGACGATGATGATGATGATGATGATGACGGTCATGATGATAAAGAATGTCTCGGTGATTCGTCATCTAGTGCAGGTGAGAGGTGATGGACCTCCAGAACCAGTACACTGAGTGTTTATTTGGCTTCCAATCAACGAAGAATCAGTTCGTTTATTTCTCGTTCGTAGAGCGATACGGTGGGACGACGACCAACCGACGACCGATGGAATGGTGATGATTGAATTAACAAAAGGTGGTAGAATGTTGCAAGGCGTTGAGTTGGTATAGGATAGATGGCCGTAGTTGTTGGCCTGCAGATATCGAGATCTCTGTTAATTGAATAAGAGGCAAGGGAAGCATTCGAAAAATGTAGCACGTCTTAATGCGGGATGTCACGTCGTCGTTTGTAGTTTGTAGTGCCATAGAGCAGTTTGTTTTCTGTCAATACATTGTTGTAGGTAGTGCGTGGACAGTTCCACGGCGGCGGATGTGAACTTGTGGGAAATGCCAACTAGTTAAATATATAACGTGGGTTGTAGGTTGTAGGCTTTAGTGATAGACTAAGCTCTGTTTACTTAAATCTAACTGATGGTGTCCGAAGAAAGAAGTTGGCTACCACTGACGGTACAAAATGAATCAATTCGAGATTTGATTGCAAACTTCAGGAACAAGACCCTGTCAGCCGACTTTTAGGCCTAAAATAAGGAATTTTTTTTACATATGGTAAGGGATTTCTACTAATTTTTGTAGCAACTATAGCAACTTCCCGAATTATGGTACGCAGTTGGTACGATCATCAACGATAGGCGCAGATCTGAATTCATCATCTCGAAATTGATGGCAATTGTGTACGATCAAAGTCCTGCCTTAATTCTTAAATAAGAGAAGCACGTTCTATTCAACTATCCGAGTATGATTATGAGCTATGTCCTTCATGTAACGTACTACGAGTACATCTAAATGAATCTTGCGGCCGGTAACCTTAAAGGGTATCTGGGAGTCTAAGAACGCTTTCAAAGCGAACTGATTTTTGGACACTAGATATATACCATGCTCAGTAGATTCCAGTTCTTCAAAATGTTTGAGTTACTCTAAATGATCGCTATTCCTGGAAAATTTGGTATTTAGATGGTTCTGCATCGACAGTCATAGCCCTATTGGACAACGACAACACTCGATCCAGATTCTAGCAACCAGGACTGTAAAAGAATGCAATCATTGCGGAATGAATTCATTGAAGTCATACTAAGAATTCACGTGGATTTGTTTCAATTCAATAACTTCAATAATGACTTCAAGTTAAAAAAATAAATCATTCATTCTGAAGTTATGATTTAGTAATCATTTTCTTCAATCATAATTTTGAAGTCAAAATGAACGCACAATCATTTTGAATGCCCCGCATTCATTAAAGACACCTTAAAGTCATTAGCATTCATTGCATTCACTTGAAGTCATTGAAGTCTTTGACTTCAATCCACATGAAGTTAAATGAGTTAAATGACAAAATTATTGCATTCTTTTACAGCTCTGCTAGCAACTTACAGTATTTGTAAAGTCGTCAATAGTCTTCAAGGCGGAGGTTTATATAATAGAAATCCCTACGCAGAAGATTAAGAGAACCTGCCGTCTATATCTTTTTAAACCTCTAGTCTGTGCTGTAGGTTACTAATTTGTCTGCGGTAAGGTATGCATAAACGTATCAATATACACGTTAGTATTTGAAGATACAGGATGTATGGCGAAAGAAGGTGGATCTTATCACCATGGTCGACTTAAGGTCGACTGCTAAAGAGTTTTTTCTTGAGCCCAAAGGATACAGACTCCATAGTAAGTAAACAATACCTTGGTATGTCGTATATATTCTGAATACGTTTCATCAAATTTAGTATGTAGGCCTACGGACCTGGATCGTGATCGATTAGAAAAGTACATATTGCGAACAAAACTAGACTAGAGCAGTTGAACAACAACCAAGTTCCTGATCATATGTACATAGATACATGTATATACTGTATATAAGGCAACGATTGCCAAAAGATTTAGCTCTAAACTCAGTTGTACCTTGGATTAGTAGTCTCCGTTACCGAAATCATGTATCTTTCGAAACGGACACTTAGACTTAGTGGCAAGATTTTAAACGGGTTTCTACTTATTTTAAATTAGGATCACCTAAAGATGTGCAGATAGCATTTTTAAACTGTAAATTGGACTAAACTGTCTAATCTACCGACTTTTTCCAAACCACGCTCAACCACCAATAACGCGGGCTTCTGCATTAACTTTTACATACAACTTGGAAGGCCAAGATCAGTGAAAGAAGGATCTAGCATTCTGCAATAGTGTCAACAAAAAGCAGGAAAGGTATTCCATTTGTAGAAAGAAGGTCAGGCTCCAGAGTGAAGCTAGACAATGATGTGCTCTTAGTCAATTGGACAATTGCATATTTTATGTGTCTGCCGATTACTTAGGCTATATTCACTTCCAACGTCATCTCAATTCAAACAATCCAAACCTTTATCCATGAACTTCATTTCAGCAACTAGGCAAGATCACACTTACAACGTTTTTAAGGGAATAGCACAAACTATCTCTATAAGGTCGTCCCGCCTCTTAAGCCAAATTCAGTGTCCATCACCGCAATTATTTAAAAAAAAGTGACGTTCTTTACGAGCTGATATGACAGAATCTAGGCGATGCATGGTGGGACTTCTTATATAAAATATCTGTACGATGTATACATATTATCTTAGAATCATGGGTCACAACCAAATGGTTGTACGAAAATACGGATCCGTTGTAAAGTATCTATTATAAGATGCAATAGAAACCATTAGCTTAAGATGTCAGAACAGCAGGTTAAACAATAGACATATTATTCAGAACAGTGGAGAAATAATCAGGGCCTCCTCAAAGGGTTAAAGGATGAATTTTACTCATGGAGCATGTATAAAGAAGTGCTGCCTGCGAGCTCTAGGAGGATAAGAAATGAAAGTTTTACCAATAGGTAAAAAGGACATCTCAAGGGAACAAGACCTGAAGAGATGCGAGAAGGAACAGTGGAAACCTAATAGTAGAGTCACCATCGCTGTTGAGGATTTATAAAAATTTCTTATGCGGCATAACGGCGGTGTAAGGCAAAATTATAGTCCAAACTTCTGTCCACCTTACCAAAATGAAGTGAGGATAGCAATATCCAACCTTAAATCCAACAATGTTCCTAGACCTGACGCCTTATCAGCCAAGGTGACTAAAATAGCTGATAATGACTTGACAGAGAGCATACATCAACACATTTCTAGAATTTGGTCACCAAATCACCATCGTTTGGCCGATCCACAAGTCTCCTCAACATCGCATACATATTGTGCAAACGTCTGAAATCCTTCGTCAACAACGTGTTTGAACCCAATCGGGCCAGTAATATTCACAATCCATCAAATTTTCATACCTCGGCAGATTCTGGAGAAAACTGAGGAAGTCCCAAATCCTTTCATTGATTTAAGGCCGCATATGGCAGCATTTATAGAAACGAGCTACATATGTAGAGCCATGGCTAATTTTGGCATCCTTGCCCAATCTCATCCATTTGTAACTGCCATGTAAAACACTCACTCCTAGAACGCTCACTCTAATCTAAAGTAGAAACTCTGAGGTTGGTTTGGTTTGGTTTGGTTGAAGTGACTACAAATACAAATTTTTGGTGACAGGTCCATGGGACCCAGGGCCTAGCTTCTCGCAACCATTCATGTTGTGCGTGTTATATTCTTTATACGAATAGAAGAGGCCTACTGTTTAATTCCGAAAGGCAATTTTTGTTTTGAGAAGTTAAAGTGACTGCCAGCTCAGAAGCGCCAACACACTTAGACCCGCAATAGGTCCATTGTGATACCACATGGATCATAGGAAAAAGTTTCTCTTTTTCATTTTGAACTTCTGATGAAGCGTAAGAGGCTGTTGATGTCTATGTTTATCAGATCACCTAAATCATTATAACAGAAGGCTCCTAAGTGAAGCGAAGAGAGCTGGGCAAAAACAAAGAATGTGAGGAATGGTTTCATCCTCTTCTTCATCCATCCACCTTTTACAAAAGTCGTTCGCAAAAAGGCTGAGCTTCGTAGCATGATTGCCTATTACATAGACAGCGTCCAGTAGTGACACCTATTGTAGTGCAAACTATTGAGATAAATCAAATTCTTAGACCGTTTTAAATCCAGCTTTGGTCAAATTTGTTCTATCACTAGGCATGTTGGTCCATTTGTCCATCTAAGTTTTGTACTGTCGATGGCATCCAGCTTGAATTTTAGTTTGCAAGTAGCGATTGTTATACCTAAGGTATCTTGTCTAGCAAAATGGGTAAAGTAGTTCCTATTCTGGCGAGTCCATCGAGCTTACAGTTCCTTGGAATATCACTATGCCCCGGCACCCAACAAAGGTGAATATTGAACTATTCAGCCATCTCCCTGAGAGACAATCGGTAGTCTAGAGCTACTAAAGAATTTATAGAGGTCGGCTCCGAGGGGGGTTTAATAGCTGCTTGGCTGTCCGAAAATATGCGGATATCCCTAGCAGATATCACATTTTTCTTAAGCCAAGATGAAACTTATTTAAAGACAGAATTTCCGCCTGGAACACTACAATGATTGGGAAGAAGAAGGAGAGCTTAAGATTGAGACTCTCGGAGAAAGAACCTCCACCAACTCCCTCTTTGGTTTTTGAGCCATCAGTGTAGAAAGGATGATTGTAAAGGCTCAGGTTCACCCCGAACTGTAGCACCACCTAAGAAAACAAGTACGTGTAGTAATGAATCAACTCATCTTCTAAAAGTGCGTCTTCATTCCAGAGTGATCTGGAAGGGATGGTGACGACGAAGTTCTTATTAAAATTTAGACGTGGGGTGGTGTAGTCCGTATTTTCAGGAAAAATTTTTGAAATCATTCAGAATGGAGGCTGGATAAAGTCTTTTCTTAACCACTGTAGGGTAGCTTCGAGGCGAACGGCCGCACTTGCTGCCATTTGTTTGCTAGATATATCCAGGGGTATCAGATGAATCATAATTTCCTTTGCCGTAGCTTATGCAGAGACAAGCTGTATACTGGACCCTACTTAGATAATCGCCGTTTATAGCCTTTTTCAAGGTTGTCCACTAAACAATCACTCCGTATGTGAGTATCAGTCTAATGACCGAGATGTAGAGTGAGTTATTCGAGCTCGTAGACCCCGTTTATGTCCAATAGATGTCTTGCAAGAGAAAACTGCTACTATGGCTTTCTTGACCCTTTTTTGAATGTTAGGTTTCCTGCCTAGCTTCCTATCCATCGTAAGATACAAATATTTTGCTTTGTCAGAGAAAATTAAGCTGATACCATTAAGAGAGTTCGATTAACGAAATTTTATATTTTCTGGAGAAGAGTACTAGTTTAGTCCTGGCTTACACCCACATCGAACCGCCCAACTGGTTAGCTTACTTAAGGTGTTTTGTAGAAGTTCTTTTAGGTTATTTAGGTGCTTTCCTGAGACAGTTAAAGCAATATCGCTTGTATAAGTGATCGCTGTACATCCCTCGTCTTTCAGGATTATCAATAGTTCAGAACAGTTCAGAAGAGGGGATAGAACGGATCTTCTGACAGATCTTCTAGTATACGTCCCATCTAGCTTGGAATTGATAATCCGACCATTTAGCAGTAGATTAATCAATTTGCAAAGTGAGCTGTCGACCTTTAGATCTAATAGAGCATCTGCTATCGCTGATGTATTGAGATTGTTAAAGTGGCTTTTTATGTGTAGGAAGACAACCATCATGTACTTAAACTTCTTTCAATAGCTTTGAGATATACACCAGATTTAGACAAATTTTTAAAATTGTCTCGAGCATCGGCACGATTATGTCCGATGCCATCTACAAGCCGTCAGGTCCCGCTGATTTGTATAGTTTAAAACTATGAATAGTCCAGTTTGCTCTATGTCATCCGCTTCGAGGGTATGATTATACATGCAGATGGACTAGTAAAAATCATATTGTTAACCACTTGGAAACTATCTGGGAGTGTCAAGCAGTAAATTTCGCGAGTCATCGCTGGAAGTTGTCTTAGACCCATCAGCTTTCTTGAGGAGTCTGGATGTAATTGGATTTAAAGAGAGAATTTTCATTAGCCTAGATGCTTCAGAGGCTTCTTCTTTTTTCTCACAGAAGAGTCTCCAAAAATTACGTTTGAGTTTCCTTAATTCTTTTTTTTGTATATGTACGTTTAAGGATGCCTTGTACAAGTCCCAGTCTATCGCGTCTCTTGTACTTTTGGCATTATGGGATAATTTCCTACAAAATCTCCAGACCACCAATGTAACGTTTTCTTGCCTCGGGTTTGAATCAAACGAAAGGAGGAAGCCAGCATCAATCATTGGTGGAGCATTGGCTCGGTAACCATTTCCAGATATCACACGTCCACGCAATAGGACCATTGTTTCATTAGCTGTTTGGGACCGTCCTACTGACGTATTTGTGATGAATTTTCACTATAGTAGCACATTGAAGCTGCACAAACAATCATCACAAAACCCATACATAGTCTAAGGAAGACAATTTCTTTGAAATCCTATGTCACATATAGTCGCGTCACAAAGTACACCTCCCATGTGTAACTCTTCCAAATTAAATGATGATACACTGTTCGTGCACAAACGCAAAGGCATCGTAATTACAAAAAGTGTTTACCCACCGCTGTTTGTTCACCTGATAATTGTAAATGATCCGTCCCGTACCGGACAGTGTAAGAAGTCCACTGGCACCCAACACCAGCACCAGCACCAGCACCAGTGCCAGCACCAGCTAAACAAATCCGTTACTGCCGTCCCAGAAGTTTGTCCACCGAATTAGTCAGAGCATTTGTTGTGTCCATCGTTGATTCCGTAACAAAACACAATCCGGCGCACAGACATACCACCGCGTACAGTAGCGCTCTGCCGTCTGTCCAGTTCCAGTGTTAATTTCTTAAAGTCATGCTACCACCATGCGCGTAACGAAAATCTAATTTTGTTCGGTTGCCATTGTTGTTGTTGCAGTCATTGTTCGTCGAGTAACTATGATGACGATGGAGCCAGATCCATCCAATCACACAAAGAAAACTCTTTCACGCTGCCTGACTCAAGCAATTATGGAAGCATTACATTTTTTTTTCTTCTCCCTACCTGCCTGCGTGGTCAAACAAAGCCAGAGACGGTTCTGGGGGAACCAAGGGAGAGGAGGACTTAACCAAAATTACAGTTGAAGGCGATTTTCGAGATGTAATTGCGCGCGGTCTACACGCGTAATCGACACACGGTGACTTAATTTGGCCACAGAGCTCTGATGGGCCCAAGTGAATGAGTTCGCGTCTTTGGGGGCATGTGGCGCAGCCATTCGAATCCGAATTCAAGAGATAATTGGAGGAAGTGGAATTTGACGTCGTTCTCCCGCATCCGCAATTTCTTTGGAGATGATGGGTCATTTGGCGAATTGACGGGTGGCCACACTACACTCACCACTCTCCACTCAACTGGACCGTAATTGGAACAATTCATTTGGATGCATTTTGTTGATCGAAAATTATATGAATCCTGATTTTGGGGCTGTCAGCGCCTGTCACTCCAAGGGAAATGAAGCAATTAGGTACCAATTGGAAATTCACATGTAAGCGCATCGTTAGAGATCGTAACTTAGAGGGAGTAGAGTGGGTTCTGCTAAACGTCCACCGATTTCTACGCTGATCATCATAATTTACGCCGAGTCATAATTTAGCTTGACGATGTGATTGTGATGGCATCCATCTTTTCTGGGGATAAGCCCAGGGAACCATCTGTCCTGGATTTGTTCGGTGATGGTTGGCCATATGCAGCAAGGACAGTGACGGTGATAATGACGTTATTAGACAGTCTGGGACAGCAGATGATCATTTTGTAGTTAAGTGACTGGATAATTTGGGTCTTTAAAGCGCATTTAAATTTGATGCACGCTACAGGGATAGTTTGAGTGACTAATCCTTTTTTACTTTACGTAGACAATGGTTTAACTTCTGCTAACAGGAGTGAGGGCAGTTGTTCCGACTTAAATCGAATTATTTTCATCGGTTCGTTACTAAATCGAAAGGACCCTCCTTAAAAAATGCTTCAAATGTTTAGAGTGTAATCACCTAACCTGCAGTCACCTAGGACTACTATATAGCTCCAAGCTATATAGCAGATGCAAAGTAGAAGCCCACATATCGAAGAACTGCAATACAGAACCATCCTGCATGTTCTGCAAGAATGACCGTCCAAACGACACGCAGCATGTAGCTGGGAACAGGAAATGTCCCATCTTTCGAGCAAAGGACTGTGAAGACAGATAAATCTCAATCGTTATAAAATAGCTCCGGACACCCTAGCACAAACGGCCAAGGACGAAAAGGCGGACGTTATCATGATCGGTGAACCCTATAAATGTCCCGACGAGAAGAATAATTGGATCTGTGACAAGGCAAAACAAGCGGCAATATGGATATGTGGATGCTATGCCCTCCAATAAACCAATGACCAGTTTTGGCCCAGATCCGATACGGCGCCAAATTTTTTTTTTTGTGGACAGGAGATCGAGAGAGTTAGGAAAGTTTACTTAGAAAGTAAAACGTGAAGGGGTAAATGTTGAGTCAATACTGATATTTGGAAGTAGGACGTAGACCTTCACCTCCAGCAGTCTTTCATGAATAGCTTCAGACTTTGGAATTTTTGGCCAAATTGCATCTCAAACCAATCGCTTATGTAATACGTAACGGGCTAACTGACAACACTATACGACGAAGGAAATACCAGTGGAAATCCAATGCAATAAAGAACATCCCCCGAATTGCGCCAATTACAGAGGTATCAGTCTCCTCTACATCGCGTACAAGATTCTATCTCCCATATTGTGTGAACCTGATTGGCCAATATCAGTGCGGTTTCAGACCAGGAAAGGCCACAGTCAATCAAATCTTCACACCTCGGCAGATCCTGGCAAAAACCCAAGATGTCCAAATCGATACCCGACATATTTTTATCGATTTCAAGGCCGCATATGATAGCATCTATCTATCTCTGCCAAACTCGTTCACTCTGCAGGATGATGATGGAGAACGCTCGCTATTCCATCAAGGTCGGTAATGACCTCACCGAGACCTTGGATGTCAAAAAAGGATTTAGACAAGAACACGCGCTGTCATGTAAAGTATATGGTGTCAACAAGAAAGGACACATAACATCGATGAATTGAACAGAACGTCACAATCGATAGCTATAACTTTGAGGTAGTAAGAGACTTTGTCTACCTTGTCTCTTCTCTCTACTCTGACAACACCTCAGCAGAAATTAAACGAAGAATAGCTTGTGCTATTTCTTTGGCCTGAAAAGGGAATTGAGTAGTAAGGCCTTATTTCTAACGACTAAGGAGACTCTGTATAAGACTTTGCTCACCCGAGTCCAGTTTTATGGCGCTAGAGCTTGGATTCTATCTAAAGCAGATTCTACCTCGCTCGCTTTGACATTCTTCATAAAAATTTTTCCCGTTTGCGTTAACGCGCTTTGGAGGATATTCTACGACGAACTATACAAGCTACACAGCGACATTGACTTAGTCAAAAAAAAAACTGTGCATCAGTCGTTTGAGATGGCTAGGACAAGTAGAGCGAATAGAACACCAGTGCTGTGGTATGCGAGGAAGAATGGACAATAATGCTCCAGTAAAGACGATCTTGGAATCAGAGCCCCCTGGTTCGAGATGACAAGGAAGACCGAACCTTCTTTTTAAGGATCAATCTATCGCGGATGCCAGAGCGCTTGGTCTAGACAATTGGAAGCAGCGTGCCCGGGATCGAAAAGAGTGACCCTTTATGGGTCGGGTGCCCTTTAAGTAACTAAGTAAGTTACAGCCTGTGGTGCCTGTGAAGAAGGCGAATATACTTCGGAGCATTTTATTTGTGATTGTCTTGACTTTTACACGGATCAAGTGACAGATATTTGGTGCTGAAGTGGTGAATGTTCATACTCTAAACTCCTCATCACTGAATTGCATTCTCGGCTTTCTTTGAAAGTAGTTTTACAATGGACCTGTTGTATCTGAGTACTTTTCTGATGGGTCTACTAACCCGACAGACTAAATAAATTCATAATCGCCTTGGGATGGCTTGAAGATCCATAGGTTCTATAGTATAACCCCCAAAGGGCATCACAACGGATCTACATTGATCTAAGTGTGACGGGTGAAAGTTTCCCTTCTCCCGTCAACCCATTAACCTAATCTAACCTAACCCGACAGACTTAGTTAGTACAAGGAAAGCCCTTTATGTCACCTAATGACTCAATATAGTCTATGGTCAGTATCCTTATGTTTAAAAGTGTGTCCTGTACTACTTTCTTTTTCGTCTATCACATTTTCTTTAAGCCTCTTGAAATTAAGCCAATATCTTCCCAGAGACTTGTGATAGATTAAGGATCATAAAATGCCCTTTGACCTTCGCATAATCTTTTCAGGAACATTGTTCAAATAATGAAATAACAGCAGGTTAAGCCCCAAGTCCACCTTGGACTGTAGCGCCACTTAAGTACCCTTATAAGTAGCTTTAATGTAACAGTTTGCGTTCCTGTCCTTCAAAAATACAATCATTTCCATGACTGATTTGTTTTTATCATCCGTTCATGCATTTTGAGATTTACCATGCCTAACCTGTCTCTTCTTTACGAGCTTAATCGCAAATTAGGCCAATATTAAATGCTTCACCTATAAAGACCTTGATCGTAAATTTAGAAAGAAGCTAAAGGAACAACAGCGAGCTGCAGATGTATTGTACTTCATTACCTTCATCAGCGATAGTCCCTGACTTTTCCAGTGTTCCAGCGCAGTAGGACGTTAATGTTTTCTATCACCTTCGGAGACGATACCTCCTCTAGGTCTACCATCCATCAGTGAAGATGCATCACAACATGAGGCCTATTCCTTGCAACCAAATGAATATTTAGATACTAGATCAAGGCTGTAGATTTAAGCACGTTCAGAGTCGGGGGCTGACCTATCTGATGCATCGGTCTTTCACACATCTTAGGTCCTTAGAGATACAAAACGTATTTGTATGTAAAAAGCTGCTTTAAAGCGGCTTCTGGTTATACAGCTCTGTCATACATAACGTAGGTACCACCTTTGTGAGAAGTTCCCTGCTTTTGCAAATTTCAAACCCTTATTGACCCAATTTACCCCAAATACCGTTCTATTCCTGCCGTTAGACGAATTCCTATTTACAGCCAAAAAAGTTGTCACAACACAAAAAATCATTAAATCCTTTTTACGGTTTCGTATTTCCACTGATCCCTGTTAATGGGTCTAATTAGTCAAACTTTACCTAAATTAACCCGGCCAACTTTGATCACAAGGAACTTGCTTAAAACAAATACATACATAGCGACACACACACAGTCGCAGCATAGACCCGCACAAAAACCAAACTAAACCAAACCACTTGGCCACAAAAGTTGCTCCATAAGTTCAACTTAATTACTAGAAGGCACCATTTCTCTAGACCGAACCAACCCTGCGCCCCATTAACAAACAACTTAGTTGCAACAAAAGGATTCTGTTTCATTGCTAATTGGAGGGGGAACAGGACATCTACCTTACCACAAACCGAAACCGCATTAGTGCAAACCTCAGGTATTTACCCCCGGCAGTCGGCACATTCATCATCTTCGTTGTAGTCGTCATCTTCTTGGTGGCATTATGGGACTAGGACAACTGAAGCCAAGACAAAGGGATGCAAATTTTGTAAGAAGATTTAATGTTTCTCTGCTACAATGTCATTAGTGTCCTTATTTCGCTTTCTGCAAGTTGTTTGTGTGTTTTTCTCGCGAATTGAGTTATGTCTCCAGTAGTGGTTGGGTTGTGGTACTTGTGGGGTGGTGGTTCAACAATAGATCAAGAAGTTCCTTCCATTGCCATTAATGCAATTGTTTCTAAGTAGGAAAGCCAATTGGCTTGAAGATGTGTTCTCAAATGTCAAGACATACCGCTAATAGAGTTGAAAGAAAGTCCTACATCTTCAGCTGGCTGGAGTACCGCATCCAATTAGTGTTTGGGAAGAGAAAACTTTTTCCAACGAAGTTGTGGCGAAGAGTTTTGTCCCTCGGAAAGCGGATTAATGTCTCAATATTGATGGAGAACGGGCGGTTCGGATGGCAGCTATAGATAATTCCTAAACTGACAGTATGCGGATTAAACGTTGACACACACACATGCACAGTCCCATTGGCAAGAACTAGGAAACAATAAAGTTTAACACAACACAATTCTGGGACAAATGCATTAGCACCGGTTACAATGGTCCCGGCTTAGAACTAGATCGCCTATAACATGTGTGTTGACGCCAGATATCTGCCACTGCACCAAACCACTGATGGATCTACCACCTCTACTGGCGCGCCACCCTGCTGCATAAAGCTACTACTTTTTTTTTTTTCCTGGAGGGGATTAGAGCTTTGGTCAGTGGAATGGAAATGTATCTTTTTTTTTTGTTTTGTACATGTACTAGGTCGGTCGGTGTGGGCTAGGAAGAGAATGTTTGTTACTTTTGGACAGTAGCGCGGGCAGGCAATGTGAAATGGACTTATTCCCCGATAATGAGATTATGTGCAACGAATTGCGTCAGGAACTGGGGCGTGCAATGAACGAAGGGCACACACAGCCAGAGGAGTGTTTGTTTGGTTTTATATTTGTTTGGGGGCTTAAGTGCAGCAGTAGCATTGTTGTGGGTGGGTTTAGATGTATAATGCCATTGATGATGGCATGTTGACTACTTGATGTGGGAAATTGTTTGAATGCTAACGGAATTGGATCCGGTGAGATTGATTTAAGCTTTTGTAAGACCATTGCAATTGTACTTCAGCCTGGTGTCGTCGATACGGAATTTGATGGCAGATTATAGGTGATGGTGGTAACTGGCAGTGTACTTCAATTTATTGATGGCCAAGACAATAAGGACATTCCATGGCTTGGTAAACATTGGGCTTATACACCGATTAGAGGTGACAGATGTGGACTATGGTTGGAGTCTTTCAGATTACTAGCTAAGATAGCATAACTTATTGTAATTGGGGTAAAGTTAGACGCTCCTTAGTTGCTGTCTTTGTACTTCTTTAAGAAATTGGTGATTCAGATTCCACCTTTAGAAATAGGCAGGAGGTTATATCTCAAGATAACTGGGAGGTGTCCTAAGATACATATATCACCGCAGAATTCAGATTTTGGAATACCTCTACAGAGCAATCCAGTTCACCTATACTTATTGAAGCTTAGAATTCAGCTATGTCCAAGACATGTACTGTCAGTAGGCACAAAAGCAGCAGAAAGTAGCTCGGTGGAATACTGATATAAAAGACCTTTAGCGAATAGTTATGAAGCTTCTCTACAGAGCAAAATTCACTCGAGTCTCAGAAGACAGAAGACTATCTCTCGATAGGAGATACAAAAACCGAAGATCCCATGTATTATGATTGCTTTCCGTGTCCACCTTTTTTTTAGAAACCAGACACAAACTAAAACACATCCTTTGAAGGAAAACTAGGTCTCTAGACGATCTTCCTTGTAATAAAAATAATTATTTAGTTAATTGATCCCTTTGTGCAACAGTATCCTAATAACGCCTAATAACCAACCGCAAGACTATGTTATCGGAAGCCTAATATTCTGGTCTAATGGTCGACAACATGTTGAATATCAAAAGAAACTTCGAGTATTCCAGAAAAAAAGCATCACAAACGTAGACATCGCATTTCCAAAAGCTGCCAAACACCGGTGAGCCTGGATACGCCAGGTGGATCCTATCCTATTACGCCAGGTAAGTTCAATCCTTCTATATTTGCTGCCTCGGTCTGGACGGAGGCACCCACAATGGAGGTCACAGTAAGGAATCTCATTTCATGTCAGAACTTTAAGTGGTTTTCGAAAATTTTCGGACTAAGCAGCCTGTGTTACAGCTGGTATGGTCCACATCGACGTTCTTGACAAGTATTAACTATTAAGATCTTATATTAGATTATTTAGAGTAA
The DNA here is from genome assembly GCA_905220385.1 of Xylota sylvarum. NCBI lineage: Eukaryota > Metazoa > Arthropoda > Insecta > Diptera > Syrphidae > Xylota > Xylota sylvarum. The sequence continues at coordinate 149,360,287 of LR999957.1, read as the reverse complement.
AACAGGACGACAGTACTTAGTACTTAAAAAAATAAAGGCTGGTGTACCACAAGGAAGTATATTAGGCCCTATCTTATTTCTTCTATACACAAATGACTTACCAGAAATACAAGAAACAACAGTGGCTATTTTTGCAGATGGTACAGCTCTATTTTCCGTGAGAGAAACCAGAATAATGGACAGGAAAACTTCAAAGGACTACAAAGGAATTCTTGCTGATGAGAGGCAATTAGTTTACTTTTGGGGAACATTGAAGCGGCAAGAGATCAGCGTTACGAGGAGCATAGAAAAAAAGGGCAATATGCCACTGTGGCAACACAGGTCGGATAACACAAAAGGCAGATTAACCCACAAGTTGATCCCGACCATCGAGGTCCGGACAAAGCGACCACATGGAGATTGCAACTAGCACAATTCCTATTCGAACATGGCGGCTATTGAAAATATTTCTACAGATTTGGAAAAGGTAGCTCGCCCTTCGACCCAAAATGTCATAATGAAGAGGAAGATGCACCTGCAAGTCCCACAGCTTCAAATAAGCCATATGACGAAAGTGCAATATCAAAATTTCAGTGGTTGAGCAACATCTGTGCTTTGAGATCTACTTACTCTTATTGCAGCACAATACATGTTGCCCATCCCGGTTCTTACTTACTTCCTTGCTTACTTATGTAGGTGGTGCTACACTTTGGGGTGAACCTGGGCCTCAAGCAACAAGTTTCCCCAGTTAGGCCGGTCCTTAGCTAACCGCCTCCTTGCGCACTCCGAATCAGTTGAGGTCACCTGCTAATTGTGTGCGCCACATAAGGCGAGGTTTTCCTCTAATGCGTTGTACCTCCGGAGCACTAGGGCCTATTTCACTAATAACTATTTTTTGAAATCACTTGTAACTTGTAAATTATGTTCAAATTTTTGTTTCATAAAGAATGCCAATTCACTAATAACTACAAGTATGCCAGGCCTGTCACTACAAGTGAATTTACAACTGCGGCGAGCTTTTTTGTTTCATAAAAGTATTTGCGCAAAAAATTATTAGTGACGGACTTGTAACTACAAGTGAATTTCATATAAGAGTAAAGAGACTAATAAAATCACAATGTCACAAAGAAAGAAAGAAAGAAGAACGGGAAATGCTTAGATCGCTTAACTGTGAAGTATTGCCTCAGACTCGTAGTTCTTCGCAAATAATTTTTAACTTGTAGTTACAAACTTGTAGACTTGTAGCATTTTGATCGCTACACTTATAATTTGAATTTGTTTATGGAACACAAAATTACAACTCCATACTTTATTTGTGCTTGTAGTTACAAGTTTACAAGTACAACACTTGTAGTTTTATGAAATAGGCCCCTGGTGTCCAGTCGCTCTACATGTCCTAGCCATCTCAAACGACTGATGCGTAGTTTTTTGACTAGATCGATGTCACTGTACAACTCGTATAGTTCGTCGTTGAATCTTTTCCTTCAAAGCTCGTCAACGCAAACAAGACCGACTTCCTTACACAGGATCACTCCAAAATATTTCGCTTCATCAGTGATCTGGATAGTGACGCCTTTTATCACTGGGTGAGTGACTAAGTTCTAGTGAAAAGCGCCTACACTTTCGAATACGATCCACCCATGAACTCTGACCAGAACAATACTCGAAACAGTAATGAAACGCTTTACTCCCGAACCATTCCCAGCTTCGCCTATACCTACTCCTGATTACACAATTACGCCACCACCCATCCACCCACACTTGAATCCGCAAATAAATCTGTGAACAAACCCCAACCACATCTAACATGCATTTGTCGGCTCTCCACGCTGTCAATCAAGCCCAGCAAGACAGCGTTTTTTTTTCTCCATCCTACGAGCAAACGGACGAACTGTTGTGCTATCGGTTGATGGTAATGTGCCGCCTAATGAGGTCCACATTTCCAATTCATCCGTCCATTGCTGCAATATGCGCTGATCTCAATCGCACATGTGGCGTCGTCGTCGCCGTCGTCGTTTCAGTGGTCTGCAACGAGACTGCGCAAACATTTGCATAAGCGAAGGACGCACAACCGCAAGCGTTTCGATTTCACTTCGGATTCGGAACCGTAAGGTATGACTCGGATTTACATAACCACCGCCAAGAGAACACAGATATATCCCGGCCCGCCAAACAAAGTACTCAAAAGGCAACTCATTGCCCGGCATGAATGCAACGTTTTTTTTTTACAAAGAAACTCCCTTCCTCGCGCGGCGTCACCAGGTCAAAGGTGTCATCTATTGCGAAAGATCTGTAAATCACCGCTGTGCGATCAACCCACGCACCGCAGGGGGCACCTTCGCACCATGTTCAGCCGCGCATTAGATGTGCCTGCCCCGACGAAATGTCTATTTTCCATTCAAATTCACATTCACAGGCACGACTTACAAGATCACTGAGTAGTCTTCACAATTTGGGATGAGAAATCCCAAATGTAGCCAAAGGGCAGCAGCGCTCGCAATTCGCCCAGAAGGGCTGTCGTGGTGGTAATTCGCAGCCTCTTTTGTACAAATACTTTTGTGTCTACTTAGCGGCTATTTAGCCGCGCGGTTCCCTCTCCTTCGGTCTTGACAGCTCAGCCATTCAAGCATCAAATTGGCCAATCAATCGGTTGATCTGATAAGTCTAGCCACGAGATGGTGCGCACGGTCGGCGGTGGTGGTGGTGGAGCTTGCGCGAATTCATCCAAACGATCGAGGTTGGTATGGTATCCGTGGACGGACGGTTGTTTACGAAAATCGTGAGTCAGGTGCGGGTGCGGTTTGGGAGAAATCATTTAAAGACCTCAATACCAAGCCATGTAATCACCTGTCAAAGTGTTTTGATAAATGATTGCGCGACTTGTAATAATGTGGGATGTGGCTGTAGCTGGAGCTGGAGCTGGAGCTGTAGCAACACGAACGTAATCATGCCATGTGGGGTGGGTAGCACAAATTTAATTAAGTTCACTTAAAAGAAGATTGGGCTTGGAGTTTGTTTATTTTATGGGTTCGGCATAAAATTGGTAAAAAAAAAACTAGATTTTGTATCTTGTTCCAGCAAGATCAACGATCGTGCGAACAAATAATTTAATGACTTCAGTAGTAGAAGTTATTTGGATAGGCGGCAAAGAAAAACCTTTGGAAGGCCTCATGTTGTCCTTAGTGTTGATTTATGGAAAGGCATCACCTCAGTAAAACTGACATAATTAGTCACGGGATTGTTTCCATTGATTGATTGGGAGAACTGCATTAAGTTGTGTCAGATTGACTAGGCAGGCAACAGCTTAAGCAATCGAAACGATGTTTAAAGTAATAAATTATTCATGACTAGGCTTCAGAAGGAAACTAATTGATTGCCTGATTGGTTTCGGGATATAATAGTCACACAAAACTGTAAGAAAATTGCCATAGATACGTAGATACTCTACAGGTACATCCATAAACAAGTAAATCATTCAAAGTGCTTAGTAAGTTTCTTTCTTTCTGCTTTCTTCTAATTCTTTTTATTAAATCATCGTTGCTATTAACTAACAAAATAGGAAGTGTAAGTCATCTCCACCAAGATGACTTTGAAAATACTCAAGTTCCTTACCTTAGCTGTCATGTTTCAGGCAAGACCAAGAAGAACAGCATTGTCCGCTTGAAACTACTCTTTTGACTGTTACCAGTGACCCTCAAATTTTTTTTAACGAAATGGTGAAAGCATTTTGCAGTGTTTTGCAAGGATACAATCCGAAAAGATAGAAACACTGTGTAGTTTATTATATTCTAAGAGCACCAACGTCAAGAACGAAGGAAAGTAGATGATCAATAGAAAATCGGTGCTACCCCATAAGGTATGATAGACATTAGCATCACATCCTAGCACATAATTTTTTTTACCTTGTTGAGACGTTGAAATAAGCAACTTCAAACCTTCCAAGGGGACGTTGGTCATCGTAGGGTACATACGCAGATCCCACTGTATATGTCCCATTACCCCGTCACTGTCAAGTCGCCTGAGCTGAAATGAGAATGCATTAGTACATGATGACTCTTTTAAGCTACGATGCAAGCCCTAATCTTGCCAGCGTCGCTCCTATATAATACATTATAGTCTCTTGACCCCAATCCCATCACACTATTCTCAAGAATCAACGGTTCCTGGAGTAGGACCAAGTCGCAGTACAGCTCCCTCCTAAAGTTTAAAACCACGAACTACGGCCTTTGCAAATTACAATGATAACTGATCTTTGCAGTTTATTGTTATGAATCCACGCTGCCACTTTGCTCTACTTAACGTGGGCGTGGTTGAGCGAGCATTCTTCCCAACGTGGTCAAAGACTGCTCTGACTAAAGCCTTCTCAATCATTTGGCTCCGTTCTGGAGAATACTGAATCCACCACACCAAGTTAATCGTCCCGCTGAAAAGTATCGCTGCATCAACCTTCACCTTCTGGGGGGGGGGGGTTCTTAGAGTCCTCCCAAGATCTAAGACTCTTCAACCCGATATCCTCCCTCTTGGTCTCCGCCATCTTCCGACGATGTTCCGCGGCCCTTGACGTTTTTAGCTGCTCGCTCACAGGAATTGTGTACTTTGTCGGGTACATTTTCCCCTTCATTTCCAGTTTGGTCTGTCTTAGGGAAAACGCCTGCACGGGTGGCTTTTTTCGTAAGAGCATTCTGTTTAGGTATAGACCTCGTCAGAGTGTCCTTTGCTATCGTTTCGAGAGCCCATGCCAGGGAGTTCTTATAAGTGTACTTTTGGCAAGACATGAGATTTAATCACCGAAAAAGGTTCGCTTGAACTATGCGACTATGAATGGATTGTTTCTGGCTAACGCTTCAGTTGATTGGTGAAAAGGTTTCGAGAAAACTAAAAGAATGGCCGTTTCGGATGCACGGGAGCTTTTCTGAGTACGTCTGCCTCGGCTCGAGGTGATTTGCTTGATCTACCACTCATATAAAAGCTGTACTATCAAAGCAGTCTACCGCCTTAGACCAGGTGATTTTGGTACCATCCGCACTGGGGCTTTGAAGACCATCGGCGAAAATTATCCTACGACCCTGGTTCTAGAATATACTACTGTTCTTGCGCTCAGAGCTGGCTTCGGCCAGAGTCTCATCCTAGAATGGGTTATAGTAAAATTTTCATGGATGGCTTCAAAACTTGTTAAGATTCTGGTCTTTACGGAAAATGAGAAAATTGGACTTTACCACTCGTTAGGGAAGCATGACTCTCTTTCTCAAGCAGAGACCTACATATTCTATCCTAGTGGCTACCAACTACACACTTTATAAAGAATCGGTGAAGGAGTCGGAGAATCTTGTTGGAGTGTCAAGCGATACTCAGATTGCGCTTAGGGCCTTCTTCAACCCTGTAGCCCGTTCCAAAATAGTTCGAGAATGCTGAAACTCTTTGAATTGGTCGCAAAACTGAACTATTTGACTCTTTCATGGGTCCTAGGTTACCCTACGATTACGTGGAATGAGATTGCCGCTGAGATTGCTAAACAAGGCTCAGAGAATGATTTCTCAGGACCTGAATCTGCAATAGGTCTTCCTGCTTCCTTGGTCACGGCCTCTATTAACGATTAGGTTTCTTACGAACACGACTATGTGTGGGACGACTCTTTAGGTTGCAGGCAGACTAGAAGTATGATCTCTTAAATGTCTGTAAGAAATCAGCGGCATTCTTACTGTCTTTCAGTAAAAAAGTCTGTACATAACTTATTGGCGTTTTTATGGGACACTTTCCATTAAGCTAACTAGGCTTAAGATACACCACTGTCTGCGACGCTTCTGGAGGAGCGACGATACTTCAGATCATTTCCTTTGTTATTGTTCTGTCTCTGTTTGGATCAGGTGGCATAAGTTGAAGAAATTCAAGTAAAATCCAACCCCCAAGTGCTTTTGGAGTGTCAATCCTCTTCTAGTAAGAACTGATGAAACATGCCGATTTATACAGTAGACTAATTCACAGAACCTTACTCCAAATCCTAGGTATTGGATGTCATATAGCGCACCAAAGTCAGCTACTTTAGCTCAACTGTTACATGAAGCCATTTAGTAAGCAATGGTTAGTCAACAAAAACCAATTTGTTCTTACATCCATTTATTAGGCTTTCTACGTAGTTGACCATCCAATTCCTCCTTCGAATAACATTCCACAGTCATACCAGCGACGCCTCACCACTTATATTACAAAGCACTCTCTAACACAACACTACACACTTTCATCGTGTTGCATCAACCCAAGTCTATAGGTTGCCCTCCCAAACATTCCACACACGATTGTATCTAATTTGAATATACATCCAGTCTTGCACAATAAGCTGTTACCACGTGAACACCGAAAAAAAACTGTGTTCCCGAACCCACTCTCTAAAGCGAGGCACCACCTATTTCCATGTGAAACACCGCCGCCACGCAACAAGTGAGAACACGAAATAAAAATCTCAAGTCATGCCGACAACGCATTGCATCGATGACGCCCTCAGGGCCAAAGAGGATCCTCTCCATGTGTAAACATCGAACATGAATTATCTCAATTAATCATAGGGCTCCGGATGAAAGCGAGAGCTATCGCTCTGGCATTGGGTCACCCGCTGACATAACACAGACGTGCATCTACAACTGAACACATAAGTATGTATGTATTTCCAGAACATTATCATCATGCATGTAGACTTGGTTCGGCTAATAACTGTGATTAGGCGGTACCTACTCTTGCCTATCAAACTGTCAGGAGTTTAACTCGACGTAGGATTATTAGTGTGATTCCTTGAAAACAGAAATGCAAACCAGTTCCACAAGTTGTAGTGTGTGTTGCGGTCGTCGCCACCTCCACATGAGGCCACTTGAGATTTTCGGGGATCCGCCGATAAGGGAAGGAAGGACCTGTGTCTACTAATAAAAGTGTCAACTGTTCCATGAACACCACGAGTGCACACAAGTGGGGGTAATAAAATTTAGAGAACTCGGTCAGCGTGATCCTTTTGTAAACAAAAATTAATTTCCCTCATTGTGTGAAGGACATTTATTGTTCCTAGAACAAATAAAGTGACTGACGGTGATCAAGATATAAAATTCGTGTGAATAGGTGTGAGTACCTTCAACACAAACAAAGGTATCACTGCCTACTGTCCACCCAAATTGAAACATAGATCTCCTTTGACATTGACTCTGAAAATAGATCCACAAAACAACAAAATAAAAGGAATCTCCGTAAAAGCCAACCCTCGTCCTTATGCAAATACATATCTTCTCCATCAAAATAACCGAAACGGAAATTGGATCATTTTTATATGGCAAACAAACAAGGTCGCTTTTTTATTTCGGTCGCCGCACTCGTGTCACCTGGGAATTGAAGGAGGACGCGATGGAGGTGGGAAACAGGGAAGCAGAGCCCTGTCTCTCGGTGTATGTGTGATTAAATTCTTACAGCTCAACGAAGAATGAAATGAACTGTCAAATCTTGAAAGAGATTGGAATCTTCTACCAGTTGGCTGTCTCTCTGTGGCGTTGCTTCTAGGAATATACCACACACACCGACACACACCGGTGCAAACAAATAAAATACAAAGTGGAAATGAAAGAGGAATCCCTAACAAGATATCCTGTAACTCGGGAGCAACGAAATCACAGGACCCATTCGCAGGAGCAGGGAAAATAGACAAATATGCTAGAAAATAAAAAGGTGGGTATATACATCAAATCGCCCGGAAGCGGTAATCACCACCACCACCAGTACCACCACCACCAGCAGCACTACCTCGAGTTGACGAGGATAAAAAGGACGTTTTGAATTTCACAGTTTTTCCGTGTGCTTTTCAGTGTTTTTTTTTTTTTTGTCTTGTCATTGCTGTTGGTTTGTTTGTTGGTTGGTTTTGTGTTGTGTCCTTGCGCACAATTACATCCTTCAGTCATATCTACTCTGTGGTGTGAGCTGTAAGGAAGAACATATAATCCCTATGTTATCCGCTTTACATCTTCCGATAAATTGCATTCTCAGTTAGGTTTCCATGTGGACAGAGGAATACAATGTGACTGACGAACAAATCCTTAAAGATACAAATTTGGATTTGAATTTCTTTTAATACGACAGCCAGGTACCTACAATCTTGTTTTTTTTTTTTTTTTGTTTTTTTCTGTTTCTTGCAGAAGGAACAACGAAAAATCGCACAAAGGACATCCTTCCTTGCTGGAGGTGAAAATGTTTTTCTAGGTGTCGCCCCAAGACAATGCGCAACCAAACAATCATTTGACACCTCCATGCTCAGAGGATGATGATTGGATATCCTTTCGATTTGTTTGTTGCATAGTAGAACGAACAGCAGCATCAGAATCAGCAGGATGAAAGGTGGTGTGATGTGATGCAAGGGACGCACTCTAACAATGCCCGGATTAGGATTATGCCAACGCCCTGTAGAATATTGTATATAAGGGACGCGTCTGGCGTTCCTTCGACGTGCTGTGATCAGGACGCGGATTTTCGCAATTTTTAAGGATTTGCGACTTTCTCACGTTTGTGAGCTGTGAAAATTGCTAGATTAACTTTGGACTTGACTGAGAACGTTCAGTGTTCTGAGGATGATTGAGGAAAAATTGCACTAAATGAGTGGTTACATGAAATTTTTAAAGGGCGGGGTCAGTTGAAATATGATATTGAAAGGAAAGATATTAATGCTTGGAAAGGCTGTCATTAAAGAAGGATTGGTTGAGTGTATTGCATTTAACGACCACTAAAGTCATTAAGGGACTATTTGCTTTCGAGCAATTGAACCCAGAGAAGACCATGAAACTTACGGTCTTCTCCATGTTTATGGCAGATTTGCCATAAAACTGAGTAATCCTTGGAATTCGGTTTATTGAAACGACATAGATGGATATTCAATCCACAAGCTATCCACAAGTTCATGGAAAATTTGGCATATATCCAAAATGGATTCTGGATAACCTGCTCAGCATTTTGTCCTTCACGATAATCCACACAAGTCTTGTGAAGGTATTTCCTTAATTTCTAAGACAATGCATCAGTTCTAGACTTGCATTCAAGGAACATTATTTGCCTTCGAAGCCAATCCTGAACACAAGGAGAGTCGGCTTTAAATTTACGAATTTCGAAATTTCTTATCCAAAATTACTGTCAGATATTTGGCTTCATCGGAGATCTGGGTAGTACATCATTCTTCAACCATATCTTAGGTTATCTGAACGCCGCCTTGCGTAGGAGGGAAACTTGTAAGGGTAGAGAAGTGTTTTAAGAAATTATCCATCAAGGATAGTATGCAGGAATCAATGCAACAGGTTCTGCCAGCCAGAGACGTGTACCCCAACGCGGCAATGAAGAGAATTTTTGTTACGGACCTCGACGTAGGAAACGACGGAGAGGCAAATAAGCAAAGCTTCAAGAACTGGTCGATATCCACCGAGAATGTTTCACGGTAGATACCAGGGAGTTGGGCGAGTCGAAGTTGTGTGAGTGTGCAATTCAGCTCACCTGCATGAATTCGATGTAGTCACTATTGCAGAAGTGCGACGCAGCGGTGTATCTGGACAACACCATCATTGCTTGCAAGATATGGGACGAAGGCTTAGAGAAGTTGCGAAGGTTCTGGAGGCATTGCAGAAGTGCGGTTTGACAGTCAACGTAAGTTAATGCATGTTTTTTAAAGCTAACATAGAGATTCTTGGATACGCGGTTGACAAGGAGGTTCTGAAGCCAAGGCGACGAAAGACGGTAGCGATCACGGAGTTCCCGGTGCCACGAAACATCCATGATGTTCGTTTGACGACTTTAAAGTCGTCACTCACTGTGAAGCCATTGTGGCCACAAAAAAACAAGATTATGACACGGTTCGGCAGGTGGTGGCTCAAAGTGCAGCAGTTCTCTTTCGAGGTAGTACATTTACCGGGAAAGAAGGCAGCCTATGTGTATGCGCTGAGTCGACAGGCGGAGGAGGATGAAAATGTGGTGGAAAAGTCGTCCTTGCATGTTCTCAACCTGCACATCACGAACAATGATTGACTGGCCACCATACAGTGGTAGGATAACAAGTTACGCATAATCATCAGGGAACTGAAATCGACGAAATCAACGAGTTCCAAGCAACAACTGCAAAAGGACTTGAAACTCCGAGGGATGCACATGTTCCGATTGATAGGAAGTACAATGGCGTATCCTTAAACTCTGCCATGACGATGTGGGCCATTAAGAGGACGAGAAAACGTTGAGACGAGTCCAAGAAACGTATTGGTTCGCAAGGATGCGCGGCTTCACTCGGGAATATATCAAGGCATGCAAAAATTGAGCCTACTCGAAGAAGAAGGGAGGAAGGTTAGAAGTAGAGCTGCATAGTGTGGATCGAGTACCATTGCCCTCTGACACGGTTCATCTGGATCATCTCGGACTCTTCATTCGAGGAAAGGGAGTGACCAGGTACTGGCTATCGTCGATAACTTCCCAAAGTACATCGTCTCACGAGCAGTAAAAACAGTGAACCCGACGGGGATTTTCAGCGTTCTAACATACATTTCCCGGTATTTTGGCATGGCAAGACGGGTGATAATTGATCGTGGAACAGCATTTACTGCAAAGGCGTTCAAGCAATACTGCGATAACCATAGACAGCACATCAAAACTGCTGTAAGGACACCGAGAGCTAATGGACAGGTCGTACGATGCAACCGAACGATCATAGCAGCATTGAAGTGCCCACTCGGCGGGAGAGTATTTGGCCGGTTACTTGAGGACTATCCAATGGGGACTTAATACAGCAATGAGTTTAACGACCAAACCTGCGCCACATGAGCTTATGTTCATGTATACGTCGAGGGACATCATGGAGAACAAGTTGCTATTGGAACTAGGGAAGAATCGGTCAACCTAGACGAAATGGGTCCGAGGAGAGACTGCAAAACATTGAGTTATGTCAGCCATGCGAGAAAGAGCGATACAACTTGAGACATCGCAAGCCATCGCGGTACGAGGTGGACGAATTGCTCTTGGTCGAACATGAAGCGGCAGCGATTGGTGAATCCCGCAAGCTGGAGCCACATTAGCATGAGATTAGCAAACTAATTGATGACACAAGTTATCCCCGTGTTCGTAGTCGTAAAGAAGCTATTGTATCCCTAGCTTGTGACTGTTAGGTGTGGCTTAGTCTCTGTAGATCTGTATGATCGCTCTATATCCTAGTACCATTACTTACGACTTTTGGAGAAAAATTGAATCGAACTACCATCACACTAACGTTGAATCCCATACACTGTCGTTTATCATTGCGTCAAGTGGTGCCAAATTTTCAGTGTACCCTCTTCAAAGAAATACTTTCCTACTCATCCACTCCCATAGCCATCTATGGGTGACACTTCAATGGGTCGATGGTTATGACTTGCAAGCACTCCCTAAACCTAAATGCCAGCCAATGTGCCGTGACCCTTGTGCACCCATAAAAAAATTAAAAACCATAAATTTATTAACATCGCGACATCAACCACCCCACCACCACTATGGTACTACTGCGGCTAGCACACAGTCAGTATGCTTTTGACGCAATACGCGATTTGTCATCTGACAGCGGTAAACAGCTGTCCACGACACGAAGCTCTGCACACATGACTCGCAACCGCAAAGTATCTTTGATTGCACTGCCCGATTGGAGGTTATGCAATGGCTTGCGGACTCACGATTTCGCACGACAACACCGCTGCGCGCATGCGGCTTATGTATTGAGAATTCAAATTTCCGAACATTTCCTAATGAATTGTCATTGTGCGAGCTTTAGCAGTCGATTGATCTGAGATTACTACCTCTAGCACAGGCAATTATATTTCCACCAGACAGACAGACAGACGAAGGCTCCGCGTCTTATCTGATGGTGGGTGTTTGCTGCTGCGATTTGAAAGGTACCATCTCGGTATCGGTAATTAACTGTGTGCCTCCTGCTGCGGCAGACGTGTCACACATGCGAACATGGCTCCAGAGTTTCACTGCACCTGTTTGTGATAGAAACAAGGACACTTTTTGGCATATAATGTACCTGCACCAGTTGCAAGGACTCCATATAGTGCAACCTCTGATAAGATAACGACACTTACTGGCAATTTTATGACCCCGGTATCATGTTGTTCACTTTTAAATTATTTAACTGCACCATTGTGGTGTATCCTTTGTATCCTGCTCTGACCCGCATAAGATTGCCATTCTGACTGCTGCTTATGTGCTGCCCTGATATCCTAAGGATTTCACGTTTCTTTCACATAAATTATTTTTTATGATTTTCGCTTCGTGTCAAGTGGCGGGGATATGTAATGGCGTGCGATTGCGGACACGCGCGAGTTGATCCTTTCTCCTCAGCAGCCAGGCAGCAGCGCTTAACTGATATTTATTGTGTAATTATGCTCCTTTTTGTTATTACTGCGCAAAATTTTTTATTTTTTATTTATTTGTTATACTCTGTTGTATTTTTAAATTTTTGTGTTTGTCATAATTTTACCCAGAGACGACGTGACTTTTTCGTCGAGATGGAGAGGAAACGTTCGCGAGCGGGGTCCTTTGAGTGGGTCCTAAGAAAACATATACATATACTCGAGGTTAATTGAAGGTGAAGAGATCGAAACATGTCTGCGACGCGCGGTGTGATGCAATGGACACAGGTACTTTGGGTTTAATTACGAAGGAACATACTACCTACAGATGGGAAGACGTTACGGACATCATCGGTTCGTTTGAGACGTCTGATGAGTAGGGTAGGTGTTTGGTTGTTTGCTGTTGGTAATTAAATGTAAATAAACGCGAAGAGTTTCGGAATCGAAAATGTGTTAAGTTTGACACTTCCGTACGTGGATTCCGTTGGAATTTAATGGTAAATGTGCGGAGTAGATGCTTGTCCAAGAGGAATCCTTTATTGCCGTATTTGTTGTAAGGAAATATTTTCGTAAGACAGAGAGGTTTACTTAGAAGTTGATCCTTGATAGGAGCAGTCGTTTTTGTTATGTTTTCATGATTGGGAAGGTCATGATATTGGTCAATATTTCTGTATTTTCTACGGATCTAGTCTTTGTTTGTACGAATTCTTAGGATGTGTGATGAAATATAAACCAACTAACCAACCAACTGAGTGGATCCACATATGTTTCTGGAATTCTCGAAAAGTCCATCGCACTATAGAGGGAATCGTCGTCAACACCATGGCAACAAACTACATATATCCCGCCAATATGTCGAGAAGTAGGTCGAAGTAGTAGGAGAGGGATAAGTTCCAAGTACAACGGTAGCCAGCCATATATCAGTCAAATACTGAAGAAGCTTCCGGCCAATTGAAGTCTCCATTTCAAGAAACCACGCGTTTAGAAAATTTGTCACGCAATTCTTATGCCATCTGATCCTTATAACCATGTAGGCCAAGATCTTTATCCAAAATGCGGTCCAAAGTGGTTGCTGATAAGCCCAATTCCTTTGATCGTCTCGAAATGGATATACCTACGGGTTTTCTGTCAGACTCTTAGCTATAGTGGCGACATTTTCAGTCTTGGAGTCTTCACATCACTAACCCGTCCAAGACGTTTAAATTTACCAATTAGGGTAGGTAGATAACTAGGACTTGAGTGACCGCATTCAAGTCAATATACACCCATTGTGTTGCCCATAGGGGGAAAAGGTGTATCCCTTAGCGCGTGGAGCATTACCTAACAAATAATAGCTTAAGATGGAATGTATGCTACTTACTGCGTCTGGTATACAAACCATCTATTTAATATAGCAGCAGATATCATTCATCGGTTTGTCGGACAGTTCTTCAATGTCCTGGAAGAAGTGTCCTCCTAGGAATATCTTTCTTAGGTGGCAGAAGCTTGGGCAATGACTCAGGAAATGGGTTGTATCTTCTTAGACATCCTCATCACCACATCCTCTACAAAGATCTTCATTGGTCAATCGCAGTTTCTTCATGTGGTACCGCAGAGTGTTGAGCCCCATGATCACTCCTATGATTTCTACTGAGAGACCTCCATCTGTTGTCTGTCCTTGGACCTCTCTTGGGTTTAATGCTCTAAACTAATGCTTTAAAACTGCAGAAATAAGGCGTCAAAGATGCAAGCAGCTCTTTCCGGGATGCTACCAAGCATCGGTGAACCTGGATACGCGAGGAGGATTCTGCTTTTCAGAGTGGTAGGCTCAATATTTCTATACCTCTGCGCAATAAGAACAATATGCGGTTTCGGGACAATTTCGGACGAAGCAGTCTGTGTTATAGCGGGTATGGTTCCTATCGACATTATCGCCAACGAGATGCAAATGGTTTCCCTTAGGCGAACCACAAATCGGCAAGAGACCAGCGTTATCAGGAGGATAAAAGCAGAATAAAGGACAACATCTGTTGCAAGCCGGGTGGAATAACACGAAAATAGGCAGATGAACCCACAAGCTGATTCCCACAATCGAGGTCTGACCAGAGAGCACACGGGGACTGTAACTACCACCTTATGCTGTCCGGTCTTCGGAAATATCTTCATAGATTTGGAGACGATAGCTCGCCCTTCTGCCCAGAATGTCCAGAGGAAGAGGAAAACGCGGAGTACGCAATGCTCCACTACAGACGCTTCACTGAGCGAGGCATGGACCTACTGATCCCGGAGCTTCTAGTAAGTGATACGATAAGCTTAGAGGACTACTGGGCCGAGATCTGTTCTAATGAGCTAAGAAGACTCGAGTGAATAAGAAGAGCTGAAATGGTTTACCGTGCGGTCGGCTTGCTCCAGGTCCAGCACCAAGAATTTCCAAGCCCGTTTATCAGCTCTTCCACTCCCTGGTATACCATCCAGTAGAGTCTTACCTCATGCTGTGTTCCAAGAACCTTAAACTCTTCTCGACAGCACTTCACAGCTTCGTTTTTATTTCTATAGTAGATGTATCGATGCCTGGCTGTCGATGAAAAAGGTGATATCCTCACGTGGTATTGCCTTGATCGTAGTCTCACGAACAGCTAATATCACTGTTAGGACTTCCGCTTAGAAAACGCAGAGTCAGACTGATTTAGATACACCTAGCGCATCAAAAAATATACCTGCTCCTACACCAACCCATCAGTATAAACTTCTATATCTTCTGGGTTTGGTATTTCTTCTCTACTTGGATGGAAGGTTGTAAAAGGTCTTATAAAGTCAAGATAAGTGGTCATGTAGCCTGTTGTTGTTATATTCCCTACATACTACTGAAGGATCTTAGCGTGGTCTGAAGCGTTCGGCTTCCAACTGTCCGATTGTCTTATCCTTAGGTAGTGTGTTGTCACTCAGTTTATTCACCAACAGGTGCCGTTCTTCATGATATCGTGGACAACAATCTTTGCGTGCACCTGCCTTTATCAGAGTGATACCATATCTCCTGCCATTCTTCCAGAATTGTCCTTGGTGGTACCTTAGTATCACTTCGAGCCGCCTCTGAAGCCGTTGTCATGCTGGCACAGTATTTCCGTTGAGCTTCTTTAGCAAGAAGGTCTATTGGTACCATGCCAGCCACTATACATGCTGCGCCGTAGTACGTTGTAAGAAAGTTCTAGAGAGGATAAGTTGAGGATGACCTCGAGTCCTGCCATTAGCTGCAATTGTACTTCCGATTCACGTTAGCCTCTGTGCTTTCATGATGGTCTTTAGATTGGTGGCCATTCTGGCGGTTTGCCACCATACAAGGTTCCATAGATAAGTATAGGCATTGCAATAGCCTATAAACATCCACATAATAATTTTGAGACTTGACATTCGCGTTTTTCCGAAAATTCTACTACACGAGTAGAAGGCTATTGTGGCTTCCTTTATTCGTTCCTCCGATATTCAAGTTCCAATTTAGTTCTTTGTCGAGAACTAGCCCCAGGTATTTAGGGTTGTCAGTGATTCTAAGGGGAGTTCTTCCAACAAAAAGGAGTTGTAAACTGCGGTATTTTCCTGTTGGTTGTGAATAGTGGAGGCCCAGGTTGAACCCGAACTTTAGCGCCACCTAAGTAAGTAAGTTGTGTATAGTACCAATTTCGGTTTTTGTGGATGTACCGCCAATCTACATTTCTTGGTCCAGGTGTCCAGGATCTTTAGAGCTCCTTAAATTTGCTCACTAAGAGTTGGAAGAAATTTTCCTGTTGCTAGCAGTATCATCATCCGCGTAGGCTGTTCCCTTGTTTCTAAGTCTTAGGACTGTTTCGTCGAGAACGAGAGCCGTTAGTAAAAGGAAGATGACTACACCTTGAGACGTGCATCAGGAGGCACATACTTCTCACTAAGTTCCTCATAGTTCAGTTTTAATATGCCTTTGCTCTAGCATACTCACTATCCAGTTGATTAGGATATGGTCTACGTTGAGATTTGTCAAGGTCCTACACTCCGCATCTGTACTGATATTATTGGAGCCTCCTTCAATGTCCAGAAAGGCGGCAAGTGTGTATTCTTTGCTTTTTAGCGTTTTCGCAATTGAGCCAATGACACAATGCAGCGCAGTCTCCACGCTTTTAGTCTTCATATAAGAATGTTGTGCTGGAGATAGGTCCACAGGACGGAGCTTACTACGAATATAGATGTTTACTATCCATTCGAAGGTTTTTAGGACGAAAGAGGTGAAACTTGTTGGTCGAGAGTCTTTGGCGGTTGTATGACTTGCTTTACCAGTGTTTGGTAGGAAGATAACCTTAACCTCTCTCCATGTTCCTGGTATATATCCCCAACAAAGACTACTGGGGAACAGTTCTCGAAGTGTTGGAAATGGGTAAAATACTTTATGGATACTCAGTAGCACGTGCTAAAAGTTATACCTGACTCCATGATCCTGCATATTTAAGTGACTAAAATGACCTCATCTAACCCTGTCCTGATTCCCCCTACAGCACCGTCGGTCAAGGCATTCCATCGTAGTAGCAGGTTTTGACATCATGTCTTCTCCTGCTTATGATCCAGGATTTGATTCTTTGACCTCCAACTCGGTAGGTATTAGCACAGCTATCACACTTATTGCATCCCCCAATACCGTTCTATATGCGCAGCATACTCTGAGCGATGCTGTTCTATGCACAGAGATTATAAAAGGTGTTTTTTTTTATAGAGGTAAAGAACTTTAAATTGAAATAAAATACAGAAAAATGTGTTTAATGTCCATTAGATTAGACTTATTTGACAGAGAATTTTATGGCATTAATGCTTAAAGAAAATATTGGGCATGTAACCATCGCAGCTGGTACATACATGGCGTAATCTGGAGGTCAATTTTTCACACACTCTTCGCAGTAAATCAGGCTGTATTTCGGCAATAACACGTCGAATGTTGGCTTCCAAGTGTTCAATTGTTTCTCATTTATCGGCGTAGATATGCCATTTTACATATCTACAGAGAAAATAATCTAATGGCGTCAAATCGCACGAACGAGGTGGCCAGTTGACAGTTCCATTTCGTGAAATTAATCGTTCATCAAATGTGCTGTGTGGCATGTGGCGCCATTTTGCCGAAACCACATGTCTACAACATTAATGCCTTCCAATAGAGGCACGAAAAAGTTAGTAATCATATCTCTTTCATAGTTTTTCGTGCCTCAGTTGGAAGGCATTAATGTTGTAGACATGTGATGGCGCCACATGCCACACAGCTTCCGATAGATACCGCTCACCGTTTACTGTAACGTTCTGACCATAATCATTTTTGAAGACATAATGGACCAATGGTTCCTCCGGACCCATATAGCCTACCCAACAATGAGTTTTTCTGGATGTAATGCTGTTTCGACAATGGCTTGTAGATTATCATCGGTCCAAATGCGGCAATTCTGTTTATTGGGTCGCGTACATGAGGACTGACCTGCTCACTGTCGCTAGCAGATTCCTTATTGCCTGCATAGGTCCTCCAATATTTAACATTAGCCTGGCGACAACAGCTAGGTTTGCTTTCACGCTTGTCTGTTATGTGCTGATGGTCAACTAGTACCTTTGATACTTTATGTAGGGCCTTGACTCGATAGAGTGCTCTCCTACCTATATTACCAAGCACTCAACTTTCTTGTGATTGCTTATGAGTACAGCTTCAGTTTTGTGGTCCTCTAATTCCAAACCTCTTGAGCGAAGCCATATTTTCACGTTTTTCATGGTGCTGTCGCCATTTCACAGTTTTGGGTCACCTCCTCTAGGGTTTAAGCTTCTACTGCCATTGCGATATCATCGGTGCATCCGACTATGCCCACTTCTCTGCATATGTGATACTCCATCATACATAATGTTTACCAGGGCCTAGAACTGATCATATTGTCTACACTGAATCTGTACATGTCCTTCCACTTACCAAACTCCACCAGTATCTTCCAGGAGGAACTTTCCGCCCTTCGAATGGACAACATTCCTTGTGACTGAACTCACATCCACTCAAGACAAAATTAAACTTAAATTAAAGTTCCTTTCTAAAAACCCATAGTCGTTGCCAATTCGAATGGAATGCCAAAGAAACCACCCTGATGCTGCCGCCACAAATGACATCAAGTGCCACCTCTACTACCACTGAGAGAGCGTGCTAAATTGACGCGTTCCAGAGCTCAGGTTTCCCACCTTCCCCACAGTTATTCCTCTTTGGGTATCTCCAGCGCACAGATTTAAGACTTTGGCGCTATAGGACATTATTTACTTTTTAGGGTACTGCGCTCTCCACATGCGAAAGTCACGTTGCGCAGACAATAAACTTTCCGGAGCGCGCACGTTATTCCACATTTCTGACCAATTCGCGCTCGCTCGCCCCATACACCGGCTGCAAGGCGTATTGTGACGCCCACGCCAGCACCCAATGGTCACATTAAAACTCATTCATTTGGTCTTTTCGTTTTTTTTTTTTTTGTCCAGTTCCCTGATTTGAATTCTGAAGAGCTGTGGTGCACTATCGTCATCGTGGTCGTTGTCGTTGTCGTGGTTTCTGCATAATCCAACATGGCAGTGGGAGGGCATTAATGTTGCCTTGCATGATGTCGTGTGTGGGATGTGCTCTGCGGCCGCGGTGATAAGTGATGGTGTCAATTTTCGTCTGAGGGTGCGAATACCAGGACAGCGACTCCAAATTTGGTTGTCAGTTTATGCGGTGATAGATGAGTGCGTTTACTAAGTCTCATACCAACTAAGTTGCCATTGTTCTTTGGCAAATTTCTCAGAAATCTGTTCCAAAACAGAAAAGGTCCAAGAACAGAACCACAAAACCCCGAAACCAAACTTAAAGTGCACTGCCCATGAAGCATGGCCAACATTAGCCGTCCCACAAGACAATCGTCGTTCGGGCGGCGCGGCGGCGAAATTATGATCCCCATTGAGTGTGTCTGTTTCCACCGTCGCCGCCGCAGCCGATCCGATGCGATGACACTTAAGCGCGGTCAAAAGGTGTTCCTGGGAGAGCTCGCCCCAGTGATTTGCATACGACGGTGGACCGCTTGCAGACTTTCGGTGTCTGCGGTGAGTTATTGTCACCGTTTAAGGTGTACAAGATGCCGTTTCTTTTATTTATTTTGTTCTTTATCTCGGCTCTCAAATGGCTTCGTTTTGTGGTAACTCCAACTCCACCACTCCGGCAAAAGAGGTCTCAACCATGACACACACGAGCGTCTTTCCAGCTTCGAGAAATTATTGCGTTATTTCTGCAAAAATATAGCGACTCGTCGTCGTTTTGAGTTTTCGCGAATAAATTTCGATGTCTTCATTCGACGGACGGATGCGGTGTAGATTCCACGAAACAAAACCAACAAGCCCAATAAAGTTCCATTGACTGACAGTTGTGAGCATCGTCGTCGTCGTTGTCGTTGTTGTCGTTGCGAATGGTTGACAAACGTCACGGAGTAGATAATTTGCATTTCGAGAAGAGTTAGTGAGTTTGTTCGCGGTATCCACTGCCAGCAGGTGCCACATTAGTCATTTGGATACTCGACCAGAGTGATAGAACGAATGTTCGCAATGAGCCGTGAACTTTGTGATTTGAGGTGCATAATCTGATTAGGTCGGAGTTGAGCAGCCAAGCAGGTGTTGTGCCAGCGACGACGTAATGAGTTTTATCGTAAATCAATTGCATGCAACTAATACGTCTCGCTGGTGAAGCTAAAGCGACGTGCTAAAGCCTCGGGGTGACTTGTTAAATTAACATACCCAACAGGCAACGGATATGACTGTTCAACAGTCAACACCATTGAGCAATCATTGCCAGAATACAGTATGACAAATGCAATGACGGTTCGTAGATGCATCTTCAAGAAATTTAGTTACACATTGTTTTAAGTGATCTTAAGGAACACTTTGACAATCCATTTGACTTACTTTCTTTAAAAGGCTAACACAAACCGTGGTCCGTGGATAATTTTTTCAAGGAAATCGACAAACTTTCTACACATAACCTCGTTATTGGCTTGACCAACATACAAATTTTTTTACAGTTTGGGTTACAAGTCGTAGTGTCACTTTTATAGACAGTCATACTTTATAGTATAATGTCGAGAGGAGGCAATCAAAAGTATACCGCAGGCTCTCCTGAGTTTGTTCAATAAGGGTCCTGCAGCAAGGAAAGCCTTCGGGCTAAAATAAATCGCTTTATGTTGGTAGACCACGTATGCAGTACATACCAATGGAAGGAAGCAACTTCCGTAGATATTTATAGTATCTATTACAATTAAAACGAAAACTGTATTGATTTGGACCAGAAGTACCAAAACTAAACATCGCTCTGTATAGCTCGTCTCTATAGATGCGATCATATGCGGCCCAAAAATCGATGAAAAGTTGGTGGGTATCGATTTGAACTTTTTGGGTATTTTTCCCAGGATCTGCCGAAGTGTGAAGATTTGATCGACTGTGGGCTTTTCCGGTCTAAAACCACACTGATAGGTGCCAATCAAGTTGTTGACCAAAGGTTTCAGATGTTCACACAATATGGCAGATAGTATCATGAATGCCGATGTTGAAGAGATTGATGCCTCTGTAGGTCTTAACACTGTTTTAACCTCCGCCATAAAATTAGCATTCAATGAATGTTGTCCCATCACAACAAGAAAGACAGGCAATCATCCGCCATGGTGGTGGAATTTGCCACGGACTGGGAAATCTACAAAGCAAGCCTGAAAAGCTTCAAAGCAAAATTTAGAAAGATCAAACGTATAGATCCTGGCGCAGTTTTTGTCAAACTATTGACAATATTGTTGCACTAGGGAACAGTCTCCACGGTGAAGTGTTAACTTAAACCTACATATGTTCGACGAAAGTGTAGACTGCTTTTTTTGTTTTTGATAGATGTCAAGTTTTTTCTTCGAAACAAAAGACATACTTACTGAATTATACTGAAAGTAATAAAGTTAAAATAAGATAGGTATTGAACCAATTTTGTTTCAACTGGTGTCAGAAGTGGAATACATCGAGAGATGTACGAAGAATTCGAAGCAAAATTGGACAGTATCGTCCTACAGCTGTCGATAGTAGAGCAGACACTTATTCAGCAAAGTCAGGAAATTAATCAGCTTAGGACTGAGCAACAGCGTCAATCTGAAGAATTTAAGACCATGGGGGTGACTACATTTACGGATAAGGTTGTCCAATGCCCCATTTCAGAAGGAGGAAAGAAAGCCGACGGAGGTCCCGAGTCAGACCCCAAAAGCAAATGCATCCGTAGGCACTTCGTCATCCTCCCAGAAGGATGTTGCATGTAGTGAGTCTTACAACTTGGTACCCCAGCCATTTGACTGTGACACTGCGCACTGGTGTGACTGTCTTGTGCAGTTTGAAATCGTGGCCGAAGGAAATGGTTGGGATGATCTTCAAAAGGCTCGAGTACTTGCTTCATTGTTGTGTGGAGAAGCAGTCACCATTTCGACGACCATTGCAGAGAGTGATAGAACCGACTATCATAAATTAATCGCGGTATTAGGACTGAGATTCTTGGGTCAGTAAATAAATGTTTCACACGCTATTCTGAGGACTAGGCGACAAATTCCAAAAGAAGACTTTGGTGCATCCGATACTGATCTTTTGCGTCTCACCCGAACTGTGTTCAGTGATTGCCCTCCAGCAGCTCAAGAACGTATTGCTGTGATACAATTTATAGATGGAATTTATGATCGGAGGATTTAAGATGCTGTTCGCATGGCAGAACCTTGTACCATGGTCGATGCAGTTACAAAGGCTATTTGACTAGAGTTCTCGGAAAGTGATTGGGGACTCTTCAAAGCCGTCAAACTGTCTACCCCAGCAATGGAAGAGACAAGGACAATCGCAACACCCAATACAGTGCCCCTTTGAAACCCAGATAAACGACTATCCGTCAGCGTAGAAGGGCAATCGAAAGTACGAAGTCGAATCGGGTTACGGAAAGATGTAGAACTTTACTGCGCTGAGTGTGACACATTCGCTTCCAAAAATGGCCCTCTAAGCAAAACCAGAGCAGCTGCAGCTGCAGATATACCTCTCAGAGGAACCCTTTTAACGTGTTGCTGTGGACATCCTTGGTCCGTTGCCTGTCACTAAAGATGGACACAAATACGTACTCGTAGTAATTGATTATATTACTAACTGGGTTGAGGTCCTACCAATTAGGGATCAAACTCTAGATACAGTGGATCGTAAATTAGTAAAGAAGTGTTTAGCCATGTAGTTCCCACTGAATTACAATCGGATCAAGGAAGAAATTTTGCATCTGATGTATTCCGAGATGTGATGATGATATTGGGCATTAACAAGACGCGAACAACACCACCCTCATTCTACAATATCTATTCAAATTCATTAATAGCGCTCAAGACGACTAGGACCAACTACTTCCGCTGTACGCGATGGCAAATCGCGCAGCTCTACAGGACACAATTAAGAAATCTCCTCATGCGATGTTGTTCGGGAGGCAAATGAGACTTCCACCTGATCTGCTTTTTGGGAGCCTTCTTGATGGGGAATCCAACGTCACAGACTATGTGAAGATACTGCAGGAACAAATAGCAATTACTCATGAACATGCAAGGAACCAAATGTATAAGGCTGCAATGAGAATGAAGACCAGATATGATCTCTCTTCTAATTTTAATCGTTTTCATTTTGGACAATCCGCTTGGTTCCATAACCCCAAACGAAAAGTTCGCCGCTGCCCTAAACTAGACTCGCCATGGGATGGACCGTATCGAATAATGCATCTTTTATCGGATGTCACTGCAAAGATCCGGAAGACATCCAAATCGAAGCCGAAGATTGTACAAATTATCGCAGAAGAAATACCAGCGCCTGGGAGTTATGGGAAAGGCGTCACACAATAGATATTTCAGTCCGAGTGGGTGAGAGTGTTGCACTGGGAAACAGTCACTCGCTTAATCCTCTAGACTACGCAAAGTCCTTTCGAATGCAGCAACAGTGCCGAGTGTTCTCATCAATTCCAATGGATCATGGGCGGAATCTGATAAAGCATTACTTTCCCGCTGTATATCTATCCCTAGCTGCATGGTGGCCAGTTTCAAGGCTTGTAAGTCCCTCGGCCGGGACGTCATTTTTCCGGCACAAGTCCAGGCGGCCTCCAACATAATACTGCATAACATGTCATGCATTCTGAAGGGTTACCTGGAGCTAGAAACAATGCCGGTCGCCTGGACCGAGGTAAGAGTGGTCTTTATACCCAAAGCAGTCAAAACATCGCATACCCTCTCGAAAGACATTAAATCAATCAGCCTAACGTCTTTTCTTCTCAAGAGTCTGGATAGAATTCTAGAAGGCCACTATTGATAGCCCTGTACTATCCACGTCGCAACATATGTACCAATCAGCAAAATTTAATCTCCCAAAGCTAAGTGTCAGTTACCTCGGCCTCATGCTTGACCGCGACCTTCTTTTGACAGAAAACCTAGTCGAACGTGCCAGTAAATCCCTGGCTGCTCTAAATATATGCAAAAAGTCCATAGGTTCCACTTGGGGTCTACGACCAAACACTGGCTACACACTTCGGTAATAAAACCGATCCTCATGTATGGAGTACTGGTTTGATGGCCCGCTCTGGAGAAGAATTTTAACCTAACTGCAATGGAAAACCTCAGTAATACTGGTGCACTGAGAACCTCTCCCACTGTAGCGTTACAAATCATGCTCCACTTACTTCCAAGTTACTGCTCAGCAATAAGATTGAAAAGCTCCTAACAATGGAAGAAGCAAGGTACTGGCCAGAATACTATCGATGCATCGTCATCTTCCTCATGTCACCGACCATGTGGGCTGCAAATTCTCAATACCAAACAGAACTGAATTTTGAACCGGGATATCCTAAACCGAGAAGCATCTTCTCAGAAGCTTTTTTCAAGCTGAATTCACTGTCATTCTTCAAGCAACTGACTGCCTGACGGTTAATGCAGCATCAGCATCGGATATTGTCATATATATTCATCGACAGTCAGGCAGCTATCAAATCCCTTGCATCCAGCACAATCCGATCCAAGGCAGTGAAAGACTATTGCGTATCTGTCAACGAAATAATTGGACAGTACAACCTCACCCTTTTGCTGGATACCAGGTCACTGTAACACACCAGTGAATTGTGAGGCTGACGATCTACCTATGTCCCAATCCATCGGGATAAAAAAGTTTATGGCGCCCACCTAGCCTATGTACACCTGGGTACCAAACTCTTAGGACAATCTTTAAGGAGCGGGTCGAAGTTATGGACTTATGTTCCTTCACAGTGCAGGTCTTGTTGGAAGTTTGCTCTCTTCCTGGATCGCTGGACTCTGCCCTGGCTTGTAGGCATTTTGCCTTTTGCCCTAAGTGTCATTATTTCCTCGTTCCACCAGTGACACAGTGATGCCTTCCTGCTGTTTGTCTTTCTAGATGCAAAAGTTGCAAACCCACAAAGTTGAAAACTAAGGAATAAAGGACATTTTTCACTGTCTTCTCTTAGATACATCTCGGGTCTTCTTTCAATGATATGATCTCCCGGCTGAAATAGTGTTCCTTATCTGGATTTCTAGAAAGATCTCTGAATACAAATAAGATCGCGATTCTACTCGTAGGATCTTCCATTTGAAGGTATACTTTGCATTCATCTACTAATGGCTGTCATCGGTGGAATACGATGGAAATCCTTTCTTCTGGTAAACTCCTAGCAAACGGCACCCTTTTCCTTGATCTTTATAGACTACCTCTAATTACAACTATAATTATCAACAATATTATCATTTAAATTTCATAAATACGTTAACCTTTCCTTTCTTCCTTTAATCCCCTCTCGTTGCCCGACACACACCTGGTCTAAGGACGAAAGTAAATTGTATATCTCTCCGAAAACGGATCAATCATTGCAAACAAAAAGAGATCCTAATCACAATTTGCCATTGCAATTACCAATCGTATCTACCCGTTTCAGAGTTTGTTTGCTGTTTCATTGCGACAAAAGGACACTCCGGAGTCGTTGGACAAACAAAAATCAATCAAACAGCATAGTAGTCCTCGTTCAAGCAGATGTCTTTACGTTTGTTTGATGTTCAAATGAACGCATTGACACCGCTTGTAAAATTTTATTATAATTGCTGCGAATGCAAACAATAAACATACACTCACACACACGTATCTTCGATCCGTAATACCCAGCATCCTTTTCTTCAGTAAATAATAGGTAAATCCTTCCAACAAACAGATTGATATCAATTTAAAGTTTAAACAGGACCGCAAATACAAATTAGAAAAGACACGAATCCGACAGGACAATCACAATTGTTTAACTTTCACACATCGCATTGCATACTATACAACACTAACATCGCTGAAGTAGAACGAAGAGAAAGGACGAAACGAAAGGAAAAGAAAAAAGAATACCCTTACAGAATGTATGCATATTCACAGGATTGCATGCACTTATTTGCACTTCTTCTCTGATGAGTGTGTCCTTTGTCAGTGGGATTTTCCCACTGCAGCACACAGTGAAGTGAATGGAGGAACATTTTTCGCAAGGACATCCCAGTACTAGGTAAAGTCCTTTCTGGCATTTCTGCCCACATCGGTCTAATTGCCTGGCATTAGAGACAGGATTGTTCACTGAAGAGATAAACGCATCTTCGTGGGCATTCCACATTTTTTACGATCGCTTATTGTCCTCCAGGAACTTGACAGTTTTGCTCATTCATGCAGCGGGACATTCATTGCAATGTGTCGGTCCGTTCGGACAATTGGCGCATCTGTCAGGCTCGTAAAATTCCGACGTTGAACGAAGTTGGTGACAAATCGTTCGGAATAATGTCAACGTTTCTTTTTTTTTGTCCTTACTGCATCGGGGGACTATTTTATGACCGGATGCAGGACAACATATACGTAATACTTGTATGAAAGGAGCAGTGGGTGTTGTTCGTTGTAACAAAGCCACGACAGGGGAGGAGAAGGTGTGACTTTTGACGCGGTATCTATTGTACGAAGCAGGAAATTGAATTTTCCAACCGGACATTGCAGGCAGGTAGCACCTTTATCCTGAAAAACCAGAAATGTGTTATCTCCGAAATATCGAAACAAAAGGATGAGAAGGTATTTCGAAAAAAGGATTTGCAGGCATTTACCTTGATTAGCGTTCAAATTACCGTCAAAGTGGTTTCTTTCCTTTTGCGGATACTTTATGGGTTTTTAATTTGAAAATTCAATACAAGGGAGGAAGAGATGCATGGATATCCTGAAAGTGCAGCTGTTACCCTTCCAGGGTGCTAAATGGAAAGGAATGTTTTAATGAGACACTTCCTGATTTATTTACTCTGGAATTTACTATTCAAATACGTTCGAAAACTATTCTATTCTATTGGATAGGTAATATGAGCTGAAACCTGCTGTCCTTGCTGTGGAAGAAAATACCTGGGCTAGGATAATTGGTAGTGCATTTAAAATCTCCACGAATGACAGTACATTCATTAGTACAATAAGAAAAACCTGACTTTAGTGAGAGAAGCATTTCCTTCTTAGATTGTAGGCTTTTTAACGCAAGGAGTTCCAGTCAATTAATATAGTTAGCCTCTCTAAGGATTCTTTGGAACTGTGTCTCACTAATGCACTTCCTTGGATGAATTCCCTAGATGAAATCAATGAGTGTCGTCTAAAGTTCCAGTCAGGCCGAACTTAAGTGTTATCCCTATTTGAGCTTCGACATATTTGGATCCCAGGTCTATAGGGATCTCCAATACTAAGTCAGGGTGGTGGAAAAAACATGCTGGCGGATGAACCCTTAATGGACCAACGTTACTCACTCCAAAAGCCAACTGATCCTCTAGGTTGGGGGTTGTGCGTGGACGTATCTTCCCTACGACGACAAAAAAAGATTATAGTCCCGAAACCATCACAAGCCTCAGAAAAATAGGGATTCACTGTTTGCGAACCTGCAAAACGAAAAAAGGACAACGACGTTCGGATCTGCAAGAGTAATGGTCAGTTAGCGGAGGCCATAGACTCTTCTAAGGCAGATATCACCGTCATCCAAGAAGTACGGCGGGATGGGCCGGTTCATACGATTTCCTTACCTCAACATTCATAAGGGAACATGGCAGTAAACAGATCATCAAACCGTCAACCCAATTCATAATGTTGCGATCGATGTAAGGCACTCCTTTAGTATTCTAGAGGGACTTTGTCTACCTCGGCTCCGCTATAAACTCTGACAACAACATAACATCAGGATTCAAACGAAGAGTTACACTTGCCTATGATATTCCAACACGCGTACCGAAAGGAAAAATCGTTCATCATTGAGAAATCCTTTGAAAACAAGAATTTCAGTATGGTGTCCTTCCTTGATATTGAAGGAGCTTTTAACAATGTCAAAACAGAGGCTATATCTGCTGCACTTCTTGCCCTGAAGGTTGACAACTATCTTTGCTATTGGATCGAGCATATGCTAAAAAGCAGCCTTGTCCATGCTGAACTATGGAAGGCCCATAGCCCAAACTGGGGTCTCCAGCCCCGAGTCATTCACAGGATATACAAGGCAATCGTCAGACCCATCCTTATGAACGGAGTACTAGTCTGGTGAACGGCACTGGACAAGAAAAGCAACATTGCAATACTCGAGAAAGTTCAAACGTTATCCTGCGTCTGCATAAAGAGTGCCCTTAGAACCAGTCCTACAGCTGCACTAGATACTATGCTCCATATTGTTCCTGTTGATATCTTTGAAAGCAGCACTACGGCTTAGGGAATCCTTGCAACTGGCTCGTAGAAATATGGGCCACGCAAGCCTCCTAACTATTCCTAGTAATTCGGACTACATTGTCCCCTATCTGAACTCTAACGTCAAATATAGAACTGGGATTCCTAGCAGAAGTGCTTGGGAATCGGGAGAAATTTTAAACGCATCTGCGACAGAGATTTACACAAACGGATCCAAAACAGCGTCTGACACAGGTGCGGGAGTATACTCCAGTGTATTGGACATTCGTATCGCCACTCGACTGCCGGACCACTGTATTGTTTTTCAAGCAGAAGTCTCAGCAGTCCGGGAAGCCGAATAGTCAAGCTGCGACTACATATATAGTCAAGCTGCGATAAAAGCTTTGGAATCGCCAGTAATTTGATCCAAGTTGGTAAATGAATGCCGCGGATCTCTTAACGAGATCGCTGTCAGGCGCGACGTATCCCTGTGCTGGGTTGCAGGCCATAGGGATATTTCAGGCAATTGCAGACCGGACGAGCTAGCTAAGGAGGGTTCAGACCAGGACCGTCAGCACTTATAAAATGAGTATAGCAAACAGTAGGTGGAACAATATCAGCACATGTCTCACTTCTAAACAAATCTGGCCAAAGCTAGATTGTAGGAAAACCTCACAGGCACTGTCTAGTACGTAGACATGCTAGAAGGCTTGGTGCCCCATTCAACGATTTCTGTAGAAACTGTAGAGACGAGGAAAAGGAGGAAACCATGACACATCTTCTGTGCACTTGTTCAGTCTATCGGTCTTGAACAGGAAAACCTTAGCCAGACTAGACTTAGGGAAGATTGGGAGGTTTGTAACCGGGTCAAACTGGTTCAATGACCACACATCTTCGGCATAGATTTACACCGAAAATGTTTGTCCTGCCTCCTCTCCAATGTGGGAAGTTTCCATATAGGTCTTCGGTGCTGGTAATCTGGTTTTTCCATATTGGTATCACAATGGACCTCTCTTTTGGTTCAAATCAACCCCAACTCTATATTTGTCAATCGTTGTTTCTTTGGTCTAAGAAGACGATTAACAAGGGCTAACAAGGCGAGTAACAAAACCTTGTGAAGAAACACTAAACAAACTCTATATAAGACCCTCATCTTCCCAGTCCTAATGCATGGCGCAGAAGCATGGACGTTAACGTAGACGGATGAAGATATCTCTGGTCGTGCTGAACGCAAAATATTCCGGATGGTTTTCGGTCCCGTTTGCGTTGACGGGATTTGGAGAAGAAGATTTAATAGCGAACTTTACCAGCAATACAGCGGCATCGACCTGGGCAAAAAGTACGCATTCGTCGTCTAAGACGGATAGGACATGTAGAGCGAGTGGAAATCAACGCTCCGGCCTAATCAGTCTTCGAATCCAGCCCAGAGTGAC
The DNA here is from genome assembly GCA_905220385.1 of Xylota sylvarum. Classification (NCBI taxonomy): domain Eukaryota; kingdom Metazoa; phylum Arthropoda; class Insecta; order Diptera; family Syrphidae; genus Xylota; species Xylota sylvarum. The sequence goes on along the minus strand of LR999957.1, from coordinate 149,330,766 downwards.
GAAGAAGCGCTCGCCTTAGGTGGCGCTCACAATTGGAAAAGGACCTTAACCAACTTGGAGTGTGCAACTGGAGAGGCTCAGGTCCACCCCGGATTGTACCGCCACCTAAGCAAGTAAGTAAGTAAGTCATGAGCATTAGAAAAAACTCTGGTAATGGCAATAATCAATCTCAATACAAGAACCTCGATCCTAGTGTGCAGAGACGTATAACTTAGTTATAGACCAACTGCACAATTGATTGGCTTCATCAGTGCAAATGGAAATAGGTCTGCAGAGACTGATTTCGTCATAAAGCGTTTGAAGTTATATTTCCAGATCGATTCGCCGCCTGTCCCACAAGTTGACATTTCTTAAACTCAGGGATTCCTTGCAGCAGTCCATTTGTGCACAGGACATGTGGCGTGCTTTTCACTATTCCCGTGAAGGAAATAGCTGCTACCCTTACACCTTGTGGTGCGTATTCCTATTATTATCCTTGCACCGAATTGCATCTACTACAATCTCGGCACACTGATGAATTTTATTATCAGAGCAATCCTTCATCTATTAAAAGTTTTGATTACATCATAGATCCATGGTATCTCAATGTAATCCTATGACTGCATCATACCACCTTTCGTTGCATGATGAACCCCTTAAATTTAAGATATGACGGATAAGTGGTCTTGTGTTCGGACCATAAATGGATACTGTTCGATGTCAGTCTTAAGGTAGAGACTCCAAAACCCTATAGAAATCCAAAGCGTATAAACTGGACAAAGTTTAATCGTATAGTTAAGTCAAAACTGCGTGGTACGCCCAATCCTAGAATCGACTCGACCTCGGAACTGGATTCAAAGGTTGAAACCTTGGAGGAAACAATCAATGTTGCTTTTAAAGTTTCGTGTCCAGTCAGCTACAATAAAAACAAAGTCCCAATGTGGTTGAACGAGGATCTGTTAAAGCTCAGGAAGTTTCAATATCTGCTACAATCCTAACTTCTGGCAGCCCTATAAGGATTGTCTAAAAATATACAAGAAGTCCAGTAGAACAGCGAAGAAACGGGGCTGGATGGACTATTGTCAATCCATTGAGTCCCTGAAGGAATCCGCTCGGCTCAGTAAAATTATGTCCAAAGGACACAGCAATCCTTCCTTCCTGAAAAAGTCGGACGGAAACTGGACTGACTCTACTGCAGAATCATTGGAACTTCTTATGAAAGCACACTTTTCAGGTTGCAGTGATGGTGATACAGAAAAAGTACCGTCGGCAGCGTGAAATAGCATCATAAACATTATTACGGAGGATAAAATCTCCTGGTCCATAAAGAGCTTCTCCCCCTATAAGTCACCCGGCCTTGATAGCAATATGCCTATTATGCTACAGAAACTGCAAGACATAGCAATTCCCTGGCTACTACCGATTTATAGGAGCAGCTTGTTGTTAAACTATGTCCCTCAATCTTGAAGACGTGTCAAAGTTGTTTTCATAATGAATGTGGGCCGGCGAGGGCATGAATCCGGGAAGGATTTCAGGCCTATTATCTTCCTTTGTACTGAAAATTCTAGAACAAATCCTAGACTATATGGAGCGGGTTGAGGTGGTTGCGTACGCAGATGATGTAGTTATACTAGTGTCAAGAAAGTTTCTCGCCACTATAAGTCACTCATGGGCCACGAGCAGTGGCCTCGGTGTTAATCCGGAAAAGACCGAAATGATGCTTTTTACCACCAAAACTAAAATACCAGAGTTTTCACCTATATGATCCTATGGATGTACACAGCCGTTGTACGTCCTACTCTTGCCTATGACACCATTGTTTGGTGGCCCGCCTTGAGCAAGAAATACAATATCGATAGACTTAAAAAAGTACAGAGATCGGCGTGTATAGGCATCACAGGAGCTTTGAGGTCTCGTCCTACAGATGCTCCAAGTGTGATTCTGCACCTGATTCCCCGTGAACACCACTGGTTGGGTCTAGTTTTTCGCACTACTTTAGACTTTTTCCGCACTCTATCTATGTACCTATCTAAGTGTTCTTGTACTCTTCAAAATGCCACTTCTATGTACGCCTAGAATTCCAGACCACAACATTACATAACGATTCCATTGACATTACCCCGCATCCTCTGTCATATTATGTATACCTTCTCTTCCCAAAACAGCATTACTTCAGTTGATTTGAATCAAACGACCGCTTGATCCCCATTCCCAGAGACCAAACACTGCAATGACTTTTAATTTCGTTGCGAATCCCCTTCGGCAGCCTTGAGTTACCCCCAGTGATGCGCCACCAAATTCATTTAGCAGCAGTCATCAGCCTCGTTAGCCATGTTGCTGGCTCAATTTCCGATTTTTGAGTTCGCAATCAAATAAATCACAAGATAAGCAACTCAAATGGCCGATCAACACTGAATGCCCATGAAATTGGCGGCAGTAGCTACATACAGTCTGCAGATGCTGCTGATCCAGCTCGCTTCGTACAGCCCACCACCATCACCATGGAGTACAATGGAACTCAGAGTTCGTGATTGACATGAAGCCTTACTACATAACGATCAGGGCTCATACTATCGCAGCGCAGCGCCAGTTGATTGCAATGTTACCTCCGCCTCAGCCGACCAGCAAACGAACGACCGACCTACGTGGCCAGATTTATCTCGGCATTCATTGTGATTGATGTGATGGATTCTCAACTTTATTTCATTATTCCTGCCTTCAATTATAGTTAATTATTATTTAAAGTTAATTATTGGTTCGGCATTGTTAAATCGGGCTGGTGCGCGGTGCGGAGGTTGCTCTGCGAGAAAGATGAGCACTGATTTCCCATAAATTTCGCCTCGAACTCTAGAGACTGTCCTCCCATCTATCGGGCGATGAGTGTGCTGCGGCGAGTACCTACCGACCAGCGATCACGGTGTATGATGTTGCGGCCGCTACTGCTGCGGCGGTTAATAGTGGGTTCTATTACAGCGCGGATGTGGCAGTGATGAAGCCCCAGCCCCAATGAAGGAGCATCCAGCAACCCCATTCGAGATGAATTAAATGCTGGATTTATTGGCACAGTCGACTTGGATAGTATTTGCGCAATGATAGCCAGTCATTAAGCCGCCAGTGTCCCTTTTGGGTCGAGGGAAGGACGATGAATGGAATTAAATTAGACAAAATGGCTGTGGCGTTAATTTTAATGGACTTTATTTCTGTGAGCTCTGTGACACTGAAGCACGATGAATTCCATTCGCTTTGGTCACATATCCCCGCTGGTGGTCGTGACAGGGCAGAAGGTGTTAAAGGCGGCGAAAGGTGTTGCGCTCACAAATAAACAACTCAACGTGCGGCTGTACCAGAAGGTATAATTGATTTCCGTCGTGTCCACAATGTGTATGATGATGATGATGATGGTACTGGAAGACGATAGCAACAGGTATTCGTCTTAATACTTGGGCAGAGACATTACTCACACTTCCTTTGGTGAGCCGCTGCGCCTGCGATGACAACTTGGTTTCGGAAAGTTCTAACGAAAGTCATTCGAGATACTGGGTGTGGTAATCAATTTGAAGAAACTTGCTGTACGTCCCTTCATGTAATTGGGTTAAAGGAAACATAAAATATAACAGAACACTTACAGTTTTTTTTTAATGTAATGATCGGGAGCAGGGAGCAGGAAGGATGGAAGCTCGCCACCAAAATGCAGGTCCATCTAAATGGAGTTGGGGAATGAGATACTGTTACCCATACCTAGGTGTTACGGAATTCTTCAACTTATCTAAGAATCTAAAGTACAAACTTCGAGGTTAAAAATGGAATAGAATGTCTGCCAAATGTCCACCTCGACTTTGCCTACAAATAGTCGCTAGCTCAGTCGGAAACGTACTATCTGGAGACGAATAACTACTGAGCTCCGGAATAGCATGCCGTGCCTTGCCTGCATAATGCGGATACCTTTGGAGATTGACCTTTCATGCTCCGCTACTAGTGGATTCAAATTATGAAGACCAAACGAAAATCATAAACAAAAAAGAGGACGGCTTTCTTCAAAAATCTTTCAGTTACATGAAGGGCGGTGCCTCTATCAACCTGAACATTCCTGGACTCCTATGCCATCTCTCCTGGAGGTCAACATTAGTTTGAGGGATTCGTAGGAAGTGATCTAATTGGTATCTTTCGAGGATGACCTCTAATCATCAGATTTGAAGAAAGCCAATAAAGCTGTGATTATGTTACTTGAAGTGGAACGTATCTCTAATGGTTAGGGTGGTTCTCCTACTCAATAGAATCGAGAAAGACACAGTCCTGATCGTCGAACTCTGAACAATTCGAAACCGGATTTGTGGTTTCATAACTCGAAATCAGAATTTAATCTACGTAAGGAAGGAAGGTAAACCGATATCTTGTATCCTTGCGAAGACTTATCCAAATTCGCTACCAACCTGGAATAGAGGGTACAAAATTAGTGGATCAAGTGAGCCCACCTCCATCGAAAGACCTGGGTAGGTTAGGTTAATGGGTTGACGGGAGAAGAGAAACTTGCACTCGTCACAATTAGTTCAATGTAGATCCATTGTGATGCCTCTAGGGGTTATACCTCCCATACTATAGAACTTATGAAAAACCTATGCATCTTCAAGCCATCCCGGGGCGATTATGAAAAAGACCTGGGTAGCTTGATTGCGAATGTGGAGAGCCTCAAAACTGATTACCTTCAATTTACCTAGATGATCATCCGCTGTGTCTCTCAAAAAATACAAACCTTCACTGTGGAAAGAGCAATGCCGATCATAGATACTTTGCTGTGATGGGATTGTAGAGTCCTCAGCAGCTTCAAGTTTGCAAAAAATCGTCTCCTAAAACTCCTCAACATCCAACTACCTCATGGTGGTCACTTCTCGATTCTCGATCTATTAAACTTTACCCATAAAAACATTTTTCTCGGATGTCACGGAGCAGTTCAATATTCACCTTTTCTGGGTACCATGCCATAGAGACATTGTGAGAAACGTCAAGGCTAACAAGGCTCGCCAAAAAGGGTATACCTCTAAGTATTCTACTTAAATGGCAAAATCTGTTTTTTTTTTTTTGGTTGCTCCAATGGATGTGGTAATCTTCTAAAGATACTAGTATCCCGGGCTAATAGCATGTACGATTCGCAAGCCTGAATACTCGATACCAGGAATAAGGCTACGTACTAATCCACACCCTATACTCTTAAGCCACTCTCCCCACGGGACTAACGTTAGGTATTACCTACGTCGTAGTTCGTGGGGCTGGTTAGCCTTTTTAGGCTCTACTTTGTTCTTCAGCGTTCCCTATTCTTCGGCGCTCAATTCTCCTGTGTTCCACTTGGACTCTGGTCACATTTGGTGCCAGCTCCCTTCCTACTGAATCATATCTCCAAAGACCCGTCTGGAGTCCGCAAAGTATGTAGCTCTTGGACAGTGGAACATCACGGAAGTGGAAGTCGCAGATTCTTCCCGCATTTCGCAGCTCGGACACAGTGGCGAACTGTGGTTTCCGAATCTGTGCAGATACTTTCTGTATCCACTATGGTTACCGGTTAGGAACTGGGTGATATTATAGGTCACCTCTCCTACTTGTCTTTTTGTCCAAGTTTCCAAGTTTGTGTGCCCATCTTTCTGTTGTGGCGTCATCCCATCCAAAAAAAATACAAATACAAATTTTTGGCGCTACAGGTCCATGGGACCCAGGGCCTAGCTTCTCACAACCACTCGTGCTGTGCGTGTTATATTCTTTTACATGAATGGAAGGGGCCTACTGTTTTAATGCCGGATCCGAACGGCAGTTTTGTTTTTGAGAAGCTTTTTCATGACAGTTTTACTCTCTGATGTTTGTCAGACGCTCGCGAGAGGTGGGGCCGTGAAAGAAATTTTAGGTGTTGTTTGGGGATTGAACCTGGAACTCCTCGCTCCGTAGTCCAACGCACTAACCACTTGAGCCACGGCGCCCATCCAGTTTGCCATTTCTCCATTGAGATCTTCTATTTTAATAAATCTTCCATGCTGTCGATTCGAGTTTTCTGATGTATACCCGTTTCATCTTGTCGACCAGGATATCCATGAGTCTGTAGACAGTCGATAGCTTCCGGCTTAATTCTCTTGCTGCCATAGCCATGCATACAGTAGTTCTAAGCTTACTACTCTGGACAGTAGGACTCTCTACAACTACTTATATCTCCGGTCCACCGATGTTTGGCAGTATCCTCGCTAACGATGTTTGTAGTATCGCCACCTTTTTTCCTACATACTCTAGATTATGCCTTAAAGTTCAGCCTATTATCTATTATTACCCCTAAGTATTTCATTGTCGGCTTGCGATTAGAATTGCTTCCGTCTTATGTTCTGCTAACCCCAGGCCTGCTGTCTCCAACTAGGTTTTAATTTTTGAAAACGCTCCATTTATTGCTGATTACAACGATTACAACAGCGATGTCGTTCGCAAAGCCTATAACTTTTGTTCTTGATTGCAATGGCAATCTGAGCACATTGTCATACATAATGTACAGAAGATAACCTAACACCGATTCTTGTGGAACGCCTGCCGATACGTTGTTGTGTTTAATACCTTAACTTCTTATTCTTAAAGTAGATCCATATTACTCCAAGTATGTAGTTTGACGTATTCATTCTTTCAAGAGAGTTCATTACGACACGACCAACTTGTTGAATTGAAAGCATTTTTGATGCCAACCGTAACTACGGCGCAGTACTCCTACCACCATCTACCTCCTTCTATAGCAGCGACAGCGATGTCTACCACTATTTTTATGGCGTCTACTGTTGATCGGACTTTCCGGAACCGAAGTCTGTATTCTGAGAGATAGCCTCTTTGCTGTAGCTATAGCTGATGCTAGATGTTGGTAGCTGTAACAAGAGCTAGGTGTGCTATATATGTATAAACTTCTACTTAAACTGGACGATTTCAACAGGACCAACCAACAGGACTGGCAAAGTGACTCGATGTGTCATATATCAAGACAGATCTTGCCTAACCTAGACCAGAAACGCAGCACCGGGTTGACTATGCTAAATCGATCACTGATCGACTATGAGACACTATCTGATCGGTGAACATCTTAAAAGCTGGTTCTCTTTTCTAATTCTTCGGTAGGAACTGAAGAGGACAAATCATCCATCACCTCCTATGCACCTGGCCTGCCCTATCCCAAAGAAGATACTTCATTTAGGAGTTCTTCTCTTCAAAAACCTCAGCGAACTTATCTTCAACGTCACGAGCATCCTTCGCTTCATTAGAGGTTCCGGTTGGTTATAAGTGAACCTCTTCTGGTCTAATTTTGTCTGTATCCTGGTGCAGACTTGGTAACTTAAACCTTCACTTATGTTATTGACCCATCCTTGCAGCTGTCGCCTTCTATATTCATACTTCCGCTGGAGTTCTTGTGTCAAAATGTCAATCGGTTTCACTTCAGCGACACCACACAACTGCCAGATCTGTTTGGAAGGACTGCATGCTTTAAGCGCACATAATCGATTTATGGACGCAATTTTGCAGTTCGTCCTTTCCTTCATGACATTTCCAAGGAAACTAAGATGAGGTATTACCTAAAAGTTGAAGCCGGAGTATATTACACATCACTTATGGTTATGAAGACTCGTCTTCATTAATAATTAGAAATGTTTCCTAACTCCATTGCGACCTGACCATGAACTCTATGAACACACCTCGTAAGCCTCAGAGAACAACTACAATGACTTGGTCTAACATTTATTTCCTTCAACACAACGCAGTGGAGTAGTGCATTTGACTCATCACCAAGTCAATACGAGGCCAGAAAGTTTCGCATTTGCAATTCCATGTCGAGGTCCAAGTCACTATCCACTTGAGCGATTATAATAATCACTGCTCTAGGATAACATTTCATTTAAATACTAGGTTGTGTGTTCCCTCGCTGCGGACACATACATCACTCTCTGGAGCATGTAAAGATTTACCCATTTGCAATGCCCCGGTTTCAGAGCACACAAGCCACCACATGTGGATCATTTAGGAGCCATCAACTTGAGTTCCGAAAAGACTGCGGCAAAATAATGGTTTCTTCGCATCCATATGCAATTGTTGGGCCTGGGTGCGGCCATCACAACACACCACACACCACACAGTCCCTAGTCCTGGTCTTCTGGCTTCATTGACAAGCTCTCGCTCGAAGGGATGCCAGCAAAGGAACGTTTACTCGGCCACTTAATTGTATTTTAATTGGTTCACATGTCGACTGCGAATATTTATGCCCCGTAATTAGCTCATTATAAATAATGTCATACTGTCTACGCGGATATGAGGAACTGCGCGAAGGAAGTGTATGTAGTACGTGCTTTGTGACTTAGCGAAGGTTGAGGGGGAGGTCCTTCGTTTGTTTGTTTTCCCTAAAGTCAATTTGTTAAAGCAGGTTCCCAGCGTACAGCGGCAGTGGTAGCTGAAACGTACAACAAGTGACAGGTATTTAAAAAAATAATAAAAAAAAAAAACGGACTCTGACACGGGCCTCTTACACTCGCGTTCAACGGAGGCACAGGAACAGGCACAGTATAATGGCTAATACCAGCGAAGATAAATTATACGTCTAGGAGCACACCACACACGTGTACAAGGTACGAGTGTTTGGCCTATACACAGAGGCTGCTTCTGGAGAGTGGATCAGCGCACGTATGCGAAAGAGATTTATTGCTTGGCGCGCTAGTATGCATGAAAGGCCCCTTATTGCCCTAGCCATCAGCCCTACACTACCACCATCACCAGCGCCGGTATCTGTAATGAATCTAGTGGCATCGCGCGATTAGTTGGATGATGATGACGGTGTCGACCTCCCGGAAACTTGTCGGTCCTTCCCTTCGTGCTGTGTATACAGTGTACCTACGTCATGGTCGTGCTCGTGGTCGTGGTCGTGGATCTCCCATCGATTTTTCGCAGCGATAGCGTTTTGATTGAGTTGAAAATTTCCATTTCTTCTTCTTGGTGTGTCCCTGATAAGGGAGGAAACGTTGTAGACTACCTGTGTGCGATGAGTGACACCTGAGAAGATATGTGGTGTGGTGATTTGTCGTCGTCTTCCACTGATATCCAGAAAGTGAAGTCAATTATTCAACGCACGGCGCGAATGGAGTCCCGATTGCGGTGAATAATAAGTTCAGCGTTCGGCTGGCAATGACAGATGACACATTAAACGATTGGAATAATAAATTAGATGCATTGGTTCGGCCCATAACGAACCCTGCGATGGTACTTGAAAACCAAGACACACCATCGGTTTTTATTGGGATTTAATTGCGCGAGGGGGGTGTTTGTCATAAATCATTCGATGAAACGATGAAACATTTATTTCTTCGATTGGTTCAGGGTTGGGGTTGGGTATCTATTGATATCTACTGTGGGTGTACGATTGATTTGTAGTTTTGAATACATAATTTTAAGAGTTTAATGTCAGTTAGGCATAACGGTAAAACGCCCTTTTCGTCAATGTAGCTGACATTCCATGACCATGACATAACAGTGCAGCTGATGGAGCAAATGGTTGTCTAAGTACCAAGCGGACTGGTTTTTCACTTTATTTTTGATTACGAGGATGTTGGTTACCACTGTTATTACGCATTTTCAGATCACGACTTTATCTATGTATCTATTGACCTTTCTTAACCTTCAAGGTACTTCAGTACTTCATAGAGGTTATGTGTCTCCTTTTAGTTAAAATCTACCGTCTTAACTTTTAGAAGCTGCTGTCCTGATTTCTACAAATAGGTTCCAAATGATGATCCACTCCAAGAGGATTTGAGCTGCCTACAGGATCGAGATCTGTATACTCTGGTTAAGACATCATAGGTACCTATATATATATTTGCTAAATAGAAGACACCAACCTGAATGGAATTGAGTTAGGGTTGCCTTAGTTTAGTATACAAATACCCACGTCAGGTCTCTATCAAACTGTAGTCGGAGATTCGCTATAAGAATTCCTAGCAGAAAGGAGTGGGATGATGGTATAGTCTGTAGCGAGAATGAGGTAAGTATCTATACCGATGGATTTAAAATGGATCTTGGTACTGATTCTGGCGTCTACTGCAAGTCTCGAAATGAAAATCGGCCCTTCAGACTTACGGACGATTAAAGCTTATTTGAAACCTAAGTCACTGATAATCATGTCCGCACCTCGCTTTATTGAAATATTGGAAATATAGAAGTGTTTCTGATAAGATGATGAGTATCTAGAGTGTGTATCATGTTGTCAAAGACTGGAAAATATCTAGCAAACACTCGTTCTCAGATCATAGATACATTCCAATTTGTATAATCTGCATACCTCAGGTGTAACCTGTCTTTAGGATCTTCAAGAAGATGGACTGGTCCAAATATAGGAACAGTGTGGAGTCCTCTGCAATAAACAGTATCCCTGTCTCCCCAATTAACTCTTACAAATTAGACACGATGGTAGGGGAACTACTAAATGTTCTCAATGTCTATCTCATGTCCATTAAGCAATAGAAAGGGCAAGCCTAGACTACCTTGGTGGAAACAGGAGATTCTATCTCTCCGCTAAACGTGCCAAGTGGCCAAGTGTTCTCACGAGGCCACCGATTAGACCTCGTATAAAGAAGCCCTCAGGTCTTATAAATCTCATATTAGAATAGCCCAACGGAAATCATAGTAGACTCTTCTGTGGTAAGATAAAAGATATCTCTGAGGCATCCTGAGCTACTCCCAGAATGCTTAGCTATCATAAAAGAACAGATAGCTCGTGGACTATCCATCTTGGCTTCGAAAGATCCTCGCTGCCACTCCTAGTCCCAGAATGAATAGCTGTCTTAGAAGAGCAGCTAGGTCGGAATCGCTGGATCTTTTACTGGATTCCCACTTCCCAAGCAGCTGCAATTCCATTTCGGGTCCAACTGAGATGAATGTTAAGCAGCCCGTCTTATCTTGTTACAAAGAGCAAAATTCTTTGGGCAATACGGGGCTTCAATCCATTCAAGTCTCCTGGACCAGATGGTATTATATCTACCGAACTTCACGGGAATGTCGACCTAATCTTCCCTTGGATGACTGCAATCTTCAAAAGTTGCCTAGATTTGGTTCACATTCCCAAGCCATGAACGGAAGTCAATGTGGTTTTTATACCCAAGGCGAGTTCTCATGTTAACCCCAAAGATCTTAGACTCATAAGTGTGTCATCATTTCTCCTAAGAACCCTAGAAAAATTGATAGATACCCATATATACTCAAAGCTAGGCGAGGCCTCAATTCGGAGGTTCCTCAGTAAGGGTACACCACAAGGCGGTGTGATCACCCCTCTTCTTTAGAACCTAGTGGTGAACGAATTACTTCTAAACCTGGTAGAAAAACGGTACAAGGTAGTTGCTATAGCTGTCGTAAAAAAATACCTTAATATGGTTAGGGATCTTCTACAACGTCCTCTCTAAGCTCTCTCAATGGACTAAAAAAATGGGGCCAATGCTCAGAAAATCGAACTGGTCCTCTTCACGAGAAAGTATAAAATTCCCAACTTTGTTCCACCACAACGGCAGCACCTTGGTGCTCACAAATATGGCCAAGTACTTAGACCTCATCCTAGACAGTAAATTAAGCTGGAAACCCAACATCCTAATGAGTTAAGAAAGCCACCATGGGTCTGTACTGCTGTAAGAAAGCTCTTAGAAGTAAGTGAGGACTTGACTTGAGGACTTGAATTACATATTGGCTCTATGTACCTGTTATCAGCCCCATACTTATGTACATACGGCGTGTTCGTCCGGAGGACTGGACTGAATAAAGACATCTGCTATAACTTCCTCAGTCATATCAGTGGAGCCCTGAGGAGCACTCCGACTGCGGCTATAGACATACTGTTCTACATGCTTCCGCTTGATATCTATTGCAAACAAGTGGGGGCAAATCCGGCCACTCGCATGAAAACAATTCATTTGTATTCTAAATAAACTAGAATGCATCCCAAAAGATACTGATTATACCCTTCCCCAGGTCCTATTTAACAAAAATTTCGAAACCTGTATACCCTCCAGGATTAACTGGGAGGGTTATATAGGATCTAGTAGTGGATCCGTTTGCTTCTATAGAGACGGGTTCAAAACGGAAACGGGTGTTTTCTCCCAAGCCCTCCTAATTATTGTAGCGTGTTCAAGCCAGAAATCTTGGCATCTGGATACAGTCACCTTCAATTCCAAAGTAGCCCTTAATTGCGGCTTATCTCTTAACGAGAAGGCGGAACAATATAAAATTCACCTTATTTGGGTACCGGGCCATAGGGACATTCCAGGAAATTGCACCAGACATGGCACAACTCTGTCGAAACGTGTAAACTCTTAAGCAAAGTGCGATAAACGCTACTAACTGCAGGTACTCTACCACGAAACAGACTTGGCCTAAGTAAGATCTCAAGCGCTCCCTATAGTCTTATAAGACTAAATAGATCCTTCATCAGTACAATAGGTAGTTGTCATTACCGGACACTGCCTTCAGAATGGGTCTCCCGGCAAACGGTTTTTGCAGAAGCTGCATGGATGAGGAAGAGGAAGAGACTATTCTTCACCTCCTATGCAACTGGCAAGCTAGGAGAGTACTTCTTCAACAACCCTAGTGATCTAGCTGAACTGAGCATCAGTTGCTTAGATTAAGGATACTAGATCCTTTGGTATCACAATGGGTTTATGCTTGCCTAAGTCTGGTCTTCCAATCGAACCTAATCTAATCTTATCAGTATCTAAGTCAGTGACAGTCAATCAGCCATTAAAGCCTTACAGTCAGCATCGGTAAGGTCCAAACTCATTGAAATATGCATCAAAAGACTGGACGATATCTCAGTGGGCAATAAGTTGAACCTCTATTGAATAACGAAAAAGCGGATAAACCACCCAGGAGATGGTCATACCTATACTCCTCACATGCCCTTCCTGAGGCTGGTACACTGCTTAGCACTTTGAATAGGGAAAAAGCTATAGAATCCAATGAGGAGGCTAACATACGATGTCTAAGTTATTTGGAGATCTCATGAAACTCAGTCCCAGGGATATTCAGACAGCTGTTGGTATCGTGACAGGCACGTCCTAGCCGTGCCCATATCGACTTCTGCAGGAACTTCAGGGATGAAGACCAAATGGAATCTATTCGTCACTTGTTTTATGACTGTCCAGGACTAGCTAGAAGAAGCTATATCCTTGCGGAACTGAACTAGTTCTCAATTCACTCACTCTTGAGATTCATACACGTATCTGAGTGGTTTTGTTCAGCCGTCGAAGAGTGAAATCAGGTTGTCAGGGGTCTTATCATTGGCACAATAGACTCATTGATAGCCGCAGTGAGCCGTTGACATCTTTTTGTCAGCAAGGGTACTCATTTACCTAACCTAACCTAGTTTAGTGTAGGTACATAGTAATCGATACTAATGTTTGGCTTTAGGTGGAAGGAACGGTTTGCAACTGGCAGATGCGACGATTGTTTAGCACCTCCTAATATAAAAGGACTTTCTTATAACGCCTTAGACCGATCAGCAAGTTGTACATGGCGTTCATAGCATAGGATACAACATGCATCTAGTCGTAACATGTCAAGTGCTTCTGACAGATCTAAAGGATGAAAGGCTTGATTCAAGTCATTGTTGATTTAGGTAGGTAGGTTGGTGGGTTAATGCTTGGAGTAAGGCTCCACCTCATCATACTTAGGTCGTAGTGGACCCATTGTTATGTCCAAAGGGGGGTTTGGCCCCAGTTTCTAAACTTCGTTTTTCTTAGTTGCTTCCTTACTGCTCGTTGGTGAATAGGGACTCCAGCCGTCACGATGTCCTTAGAAACCCGGAAATATTTTGAAGTGAGACATCAGATAGTTCTTGAAAATTTTGGAAGTAACATCTTTCCAGCGTTCTGTTCTACAGTAGTACGGGTAGTGAGGTGTATCCTCGTTAACTTCTTCGTCACCGCATCCTCTGCATTGCTGATTTATGTTAATATGATGTTTACTGACGAGCTGATGCTGTATCGAGTATCTAAGCAGGTGCAGAGTGGAAAATGTTTTTTGTTCTTAATGGAACGACTTAACTTGGATATCCTTGGACTTGACTTGATGTGAAAATCGGTCATTTTTCTTCTGAGGATTATCCGTTTTTGTTGATAGTTGGCAGGATTTCTTAATTATCCAACTGATGTTGTCTTCTATCTTCTAGAATAGGCGAATAATTGGCTCCCCAACTGCAAGATTTTCTACAAATTTTTGCTTAATGCTTGAATTTGGTCACATATCTGGCCGGATGAGGAGTTGGAAAGAGAGTTGATGAAAGACTAGAACCCTGTGGTACTTCTACATTTACAACAAATGTGTCGGCAGATGTGGTCATAGTCTTTATGTTATGAAGGATGCCGACTATTGTAATAAAAGTTATCCTTATTCCTCTCTAGAGAGGTAGCTTGTCTAAATCCAACTTGTCTGGAAAATGTATCTCTAGTAATAGTAGGGAAGTTTTTCTCGTTTTTAAATTGTTTGTTAGACCATGTTATCAGTATATTCACCTACCATTCGATGTATCTTTTGTATCTTTTGATTCTGATTCTAGTCACTTAAGTACACAGTACCTACTGTAAAACTGTGTATGATTAAACCATATCTACATTGCCTCCCAAATTAACCCACTTACCGCATGGAATTTCCTAGTTATTCGCATGTCACGCTGTAACTTGTCAACTAGACTTAAATAACAACAACAGCACCCGATCACGCACCTAATTGTGTTTCTAAAAACACTTTGGTTCGTTAAATGACAGAATATCAGGAGCTGGACTGGACTATGTACAATCGCCTGCTTCCCTCTATCGAGGGAGGTTGTCCAAGGTGTCAGCATAGAGTTCTCCCGTGTGCGTGTGCACGGACTCCAATTAAAATTCCAAAATGCAACCACAACGCAGACACACAGTTTGTGTCCACCACAGAGTTTCGCAACGGAAATTCGCGTGCGAATTACCCACAGATGTGTGTTAGTCGAGTGTGCGCGTGCGCGCCTTATGATTTATACCATTTTCCTGGAGGTGACCTCTGCGCAATGTGAGCTGCTGGCCAGAAGGCGTAGAGTGTTGAAGTGCCGGGGTATACTCCTATTGGCAGATTTATGAATTTATACCTCATGTTGAGCGAGCATGCAAAAAGCGAAAGTTCTGGTTCTGTGTGAATGGCCAAGCGCAAGACTGACCCAGAGGCGCCTCTGGATTGGGAAAGAAATGAAATCTGCATGAGAGCAGTTTAATTACGGAATCTGCAAGTGGTCACTGGTTAGTGACTAAGATATCAGCTGGGGATTAAGTGCTGAAATTATTGAAGTGTGTGAACGTATTGACATTTAGGTGTTGGTTGCTAATCGCTTAAGGGGTTACATTGAGAGGTGATACAATTTGTCCATGGAAAGGTGGGAAGTGAATGGTCCTGGGTCACTATGAAAAACACAATCGATTCTATAAATCAGAACAGATGTGATTTTATTAAAAATTCTATCAATAGTTTTAGCCAGGCCAGAGGTCCAGGTTCACTCCCAACTGTAGCGTCACTTAAGTAAGCTTTAGCCAGCTGATGTCTAAATCTAAAAGGATCTTCCAAAAAGGAAATCTCTCAGATCAGATTGCGGGCGTATATGACATCTAGTCTAAAATATGGCAGTCGAGGTAGCGGCTACCCGTAAGGAGGAGTTCTCAGACCACTTTTGTAGACATAATCGTCGCTAATTAATTTTGGTGTTCGACTCTGAAGGATATGTTTACTAGAATGTTCTTATTTCGAGAAGCAAAGTCGATTTTCGTATTTTTAGCTACATACGTATGATCCCATTGAGGTCTTTGTAGTATCAGCACCATATGTAAATGTCAGCCACCCCTTCTTGATAGACATTGGAGGAGCATACGACTTTCAGCTGCCCCGGACTCATCCGTCAAGAACTTAAGGTCCAAGCGCCAGAGATCTCAGAACGAGCCTCTTAATTTGGTAGACAAAGGTAGTTCCTTCCACCGCTACTACTAAGCCCTTTAACCAAGTGCTTAAGGAGCACTTGGATATTTCTCTTATTGACCACAGCGATCCGGATGGCAGCATTAACCCTTGCGGGTTTGTGGCTGGTATCAAGGGCACGTCAAACTCATCGGTTTCGCCGATCAGAGATCTAAGGATCTTTATAAAACCGCGGTCTCAGGCTTGGGACAGGTGTGGCCAGGGGTATGATTGGAGGTTGTTGAAAAGGAATGTATTCCTAATCGACCAAGTACCCGTGCTATGATTCCGACTGAGCCTGCTGATCCCAAGATTATTTTGGTGATCCTAAGAGTCAGTGGGTGCCGCCGTGGTTCAAGTGGCAAATGTCTGACAAACTTCCTAGATTATTATTAATATTTTTTTGTAAATGTCAGCAATGCCTCCTTAGCCACCTACAACTGGAAGATTGCCAAGATTGAAGAGCCGAAAGGAGTCTACGTAGTGTCCTAATTGTCATCAATGAAGAGTCTTTGGCCCCCTGGCATCCTCTAAAGGAATAATTAACTATGGTTTGGGTTCAATTACCCTAAAATTATATATAAATACGATGAAAAAGAGCAAACGAGGGAATCCTCGAAGCCGACTAAGCACTTTTTCTCCGCTTCATTTCTCCTGGTGATCGACACCATATCGACGGATATGAAGATGAACGGCGCCCGTAAAAAAACAGTTCCCTCTGCTCCTTCATCACCTATACCATCTCTTCTGGGGGTCGACTTTGGGTTGACGGACAGGGAGATAGATACTGATCTTCCTGGCCTCTCTCTTGACGACGATCTCTTGCCATTAGGTTCGAATGATGCCAGCGATACCATGGTAATGGTATCTGAACCGAAAAGTAGCTCTAATGCTGCAGATGACTCACAAAAGGCGGAGAAGACATAGTCTTGATCCAAGAGCCCTAGGTAGTTGGCCATCGGATATGTGGACTCAAGACCCCTAACTACACTCTTTTCTGCACAAGGACTGAAGGTAAACCGAGATCATGCATCCTTGCGAAGACCCATCTTAACACCTTTGTACTCTCTAATTACAGCAATCAAGATATAGTCGCTACCACCTCTATTACCTGTAACCAACAAGAAGTCCTGGAATTAACTCTTGTCTCCGAGAATCTGGAGGACTGCGGAGTCTCCAATTTAGTATAGATGACCACCCTCCAAAACAAAAGGTTTTCAGAAATTATAAGAAGACCAATTGGGGTCTCTTTAGGAAATGCTTGGCAATTTTGACCCCCCCATTTCGCCTATGGAACCTACTAACACTGTGGAACGTAACTGCGTGGTGCATGTCCTTACATTGGCCCTAAATGCCGCTATGACATTGGCATGTCCTCTTCGCAAACATCGAGGCAAGAAGGAACAATATTGGTGAAAATGGAATTCTTAGGAAGGAAAGTAGGCTCCTGTTTAACTAAAAGCCTCTTGTGAGACGGCTATTTGGGATGCCTGCAAGTTGTCTCTTACGCCATACAAAAATTCACAGAGGAAGGAGAAACGATGTTTCTGGAGACTCTTCTGCAAAAGCATAGAAGAGTCCTTCGAGTCCTTAAGGGTACGGAAAATCCTCCTCAAAAATCCCTCTATACCCAGCCACCTAATCCACCAGATGGTCACTGGACCACCTTTAATAAGTAGTCCTTCAACCTTCTACTAGACACGCATTTTCCTCGTAGCTCCTCATATACTGCATCTCAACTTGAAACCACCTTTTCAACCCCGTGCAACAACTCCACGAAAAGAGTTGCTATTGAAAAAATCCTTTGGACCATGCGCAGTTTTAAAACATACAAGTCCCCAGGGCCAGATGATATCATTCCGGCTGATCTTCAGCAATTAGAAGACATAGTGCTCCCTTGGCTTAAAGTCATCATGACTGGTTGTCTGAATCTGGTCTACATTCCCAAAAAACCGATGGACCGTTGTTGAAGTTGTCTTTATACTCAAAGCAGGAATTTGCTAGTTAAGCTAGCTAGGCTAGAAGACTTGTGAGTTGCGGAACTCTTCATGGTGCCGTTCTGTCCCTTTTTTATGGAATCAAGTGCTCAACGGGCTGTTTTTGGACATAGAAAGAACTAGAACTAGACATTCCAGTCGCCGCTCCGGAAAACACCCTGATACTCTCAGAAAAATCCTCCGATGTGCTCTCCTACGCCTTTCCAGATGGGCCTCAAAATACGGACTAGGGTATAACTCCCTCAAAACAGAACTTGTCCACTTTACGAGGAAATGAAAAATTCCCCATATTGACCATCCCACTATTAATGGCACCAGTCTCTGCTTTATGGATAGAAAGCTTAATTGAAAAGGCAATCTACTTGACCATAAAGTCAAGTAAGCCTGTAAAAAGGCCGCAGATAGAGGGTGGGGCTTTCAACCTTATATCATACGCTGGTTCGTTATCAGGCCTATACTATTGTATGGTGGAATCGTCTGCTGTCTGGTAGGACTACTCAGTTCAATCTCCTATCTAAGGTGGAGAGATCTACATGTACATGCATCAGTGGTGCACTGAGAACTTCTCCCTCAGCGGCGCTAGATACTATGATCCACCTGCTCCCCTTAGATATTCTTGACGAGTGCAGCTATCCAACTCAAAGCCTTCTCACAGTAGTCTAGCTGTCATAAGGGCCACTCCTCGATCGTTGATCAACCTGCTGAGGCAGATACCGACTACACCCCGCCGACCTTGTTATTTAACCGAAACTTCTGCGCGAGCATCCCTGACCGAAGGGATTGTATAACTGCTGCCTCTCCTGATGACAGTTAAGTCCACTTCTACACGGACGGCTTCAAGACTGACGAGGGTGTGGGTTGTAGTGTCTTCTCCAATAAGCACAAGCGGAGTATCTCTCCGTGTCCCAGATCATTGCATCGTTTATCAAGCGGAAAGCATGTCCTGGCTGTCCGTGTCCTGGCTGAAATGTAATGCAATATCTGTCAGGGATATTAGAATTTTCACTGCTAGTCAAGCGGCAATCAAATCTCTGGAATCTTGCTTCTTCACTTCAAAGGCCGGTTTAAACTCACCTATTACAACTAATAGGAGCAAAACCAACAGAAGACGGGAAAATCGCTCCACATGCAACTTTTCGAGAGAAAATTGGCCCAGGCTTGATTTGAAACATAGTGCTAAGTTGGTCCTATCGAAGCGATCACAGATCAGCCACGTTATCAGTGTTCTCCATGAACACTGTCTGATAAGCAAACATGCCAAGAGATTGGGCCTATTTTCAGACGACTTCTACAGAAATGTAGGGACGTGCTATGGATGTGGATTCAACAGCTGAACTCAGATTTCCAATGAATCCATGTGTACCCCTATCGTCCACCTAAATGGGAAAAAGAAGATAAACTTATTAGCGTCAAAGCCGCTAAAGCCTTGACAGTGTGGCCTCCCTTAACAATCCCAAGATTTTTAAAGTCTCCGAAATCGTATTCCTCGAGGACCGCTTTTCTGATCCTGCATAGGCTATAGCATTCGAAATCAGCTGTAGTTTCCTCTGCGTCTGTATTGCCACATCCTTTGTAGAGGTCATATGTACTAAGTAGCATTCTTCTTAGGTGGGATGCTAAGAGGTTGTGGTCAGTAATGAACCCTATCAAGAATTTTGTCGTGTTTTGTTCAGGGTTTTCTAGAAACGAGCCTCAAGAAGTCTTGAGCTATGCTAGATTTAATAAGTGTTAGGGAAAGTTGAATAAAGTTAACAACCATTTTCATGTCCTGTTCAGACCCCTTTCTTACTAGTTCGTCCACCAGTTGGTACCGTTGGGATATAAGAGTGTCGTGGAATCCATTGTATCCAAGTTTCATTACGTTTGCGACCAGCATCTATAGTAGAGGAGATAGGATCCACTGGCAGTCTGCCAGTTGTGAACTCATGTGTCTCGTCTTGAGCATGTTAGACTCTTCATCTCATATAGGGCAGCAGACTTGCTATGAAAACTTATTCTCTTGTAAGAGAAGATGCCTAAAAAGACTTGTCGCAAAGAAGCTATCTTGGCACTTGTCTAGCATTGGAATGGATGGTTAATGATAGATTGGAGATTGCTCTCGTTGAACTGAAACCATTTTGTGGATTGGGAAGGTTGGGAACAATGAAGTGTGCAAATAGCTAGACGTTAGAGGGAAGTCCCTGTAACTGATAGCGAAATAAGGCCTACATCAAATCGAGATAAGTCGGCCCCACAGTCAGAAAAACTTCTAAGGAATCATAGTTGGCTTTACATCACAGGAAACTGGACAGTGGAAAGCACTTATCTAGCATTTTATCGACTGAAATCCTAAGACGAAGGAGGATCTATACAAATTGCACATTCGATTCCACAATGTGTAGATCTTCCGTTAAAGTTGTTTCTTCCTAGAGTTCAGGGATCTGGCTTAGAACACGAGACATGCTTATGTTCATTAGCAGTTTCTCCACAGCTCTTAAGACATATAGGTACATTCCAAGAACGTAGTTCACATAATTGTGACGGGTTTTCGCTTGTTTCATAGTTCCCTAGTTGATGTGGGTTTCTACATTTCATTAAGCATATCAGTCTTGTACAAGTCAGTCAAAAATCAATGACACATCAGCTCATCGAGTCACTTCCTGTTCCGAACGTACATAGGTACCTACGGCTCATGTCTCATCAATTCTCATTCCAAATGTCACACTAATATGTACGATGTTGCTGTGTGGAACCCATTTGATGTACTTTTTGCGTGCGAATTCCCCATTCGTTTGAAGCCAATGTTATGTGTGTAGGTACTCCCCCATCAGATTGGTGCAAACGATGTCATTTACGCACTTTTCCTCGTGACCTCGTTAAAAAGTATTTATCATCGTCATTGTAACACAGGTGAACACTTCCATCGATTAAACTAATTTCCTAGTAAATTTCACATTAAATCTGCACGGCACCGATGCCACCTCCGTCACCACGCCATTGACCTTGCAACAATGGAATAGAAACTGCTCACTTTCAGGCACAACTCTGGCTAATCGCCGTTTGCCTCGTCCTTTGCTGCAGCAACTCACTAAAGTGCTCCTACACATCAACGTCAATTCAAAGTGGGAGTCTATGCTCTATGATGTCGTGACTCGACTATTTCTATGGCTTGCGGTGTGAGTACACATACCGAGTGGGTATATGCGTTCGTGATTGATCCCGATTCAGTCTCACTCTCGCCTTACACCCATCGACGGTCCCGGCAGGCGCACCGTCGAAAAGTTTCAAGTGAAATGCGAATTTAATTGTTGCCCCTTGCACTCGCAGAACTTGTTCGCGGTTCAGACAGATCAATTATAGTTTGCTCCCCCATCCACCACCACCTTCGAGTGCCACAATGCATGCAATTCGATTAATTGTTTTATTTGCATTCCCGCGATTTCCACCGGTAAATATACCCGCCTACCCTTGGGGTGGTGCAGCCAAATGTATGCGGTGCGGAGGCCGGAGAGTAAGGAACGTGGAGTTAACTTTAATCGAATTAAAGTGAAATTGCACTGGAAATTCAATGATTTATGCTAATTGGACTTTTGTCCTTAATTTTTTCCGATTTCATAAATTTTTTGGCCCAAAAAAAAAAGGAGTTTAATTGCGGACTATTTAATGAACAACTTTCGAAGGGAAACTAGGCCTTAAAGCGAGCAGCTATCAACAGATATTTATGAGCAAGTTTCATGCAGGCTTGGTTTTTAAATTGTTTTTTTTCATGAGTGTACCTACATATCAGAAAATCCTTGCAAGGACGCATAACATCGTCACTTAATACGAAATAGGATCTGAAATGTATAGTTATCCCCTTTAGATACTAGCAATTACGCCGAACATACATACGTAGAGTTACTCGGTACCAGCGACATATTTAAGGATAACAATCTAACTAAAGCAAGAAGTCCGGGACAATCACTGTGACTAGTTATTAAATGATGCAGAAAGAAGGAGGTCGTCATTTTCGCGAGGATTTTCGAGGACACCCTCGGTAACAGCAATTCCACGATATCTGTCGTAAGAGAAACACCTCAGGGAGGGGTCATATCTCCTCTTCTTTGGCTTATGGTAATAATCAACAAAGTCCTGTCTAGTGAGATTATGACAGGTGCCTTGGACAAGATTAGCAAATGGGCCACGGGATGCGGTCTCAGCGTCAACCAAAACCAAAATGCCGACCTTCACGCCTCCATGGCTAACCAACCAACTACTCTCCTTATCATCCAGTGCCAAGTATCTAGGTGTGGCACTTGATCGAAAACTTAGTTGAAAACTAAACATTGAACAGCGGGAAATGAAAGCCTGCGTGGCCTTCTATACTTGCAGCAAAACCTTCGGTAAGGGGTGAGGTTTTCGTCCGAAGATGGTCATATGGCTGTACACAGCTGTGGTTCGTCCTATACTTTCCTACGGATCGCTAGTCTGAAAGAATACAACATCAAACTTATCATCAAAGTGCAAAGAACTGCGGCTCTAGAAGCAACGGGGACCATGAGGACAAGTCCAACCGAGGCCTTAAGTGTAATACTACACCTTCTACCCCACTAAACCTTCACATTATGTTCCTATCTTCATGCAGTGAGGTCAGATTAAGAGAAACATGATACTGGTGTACCAAACCTTATGATCACAAGAGCATCGTGAATCTGTTGCCACGAGACTTGGTAGCTATTCGAACCGACTATATAACACCCAAAGTGAACTTCAGAAACGATGTCACGGTGAGATTCCAAACCAGGGCGGAGTGGGAATCAGGATTGGTGACAAATGACTTCGAAACAACAATTTTCACCGACGGTTCTAAAATGGACTCTGGGGTGGGGACTGGGATATTCTCTGATCACCTCAACATTTCCAAGATTTACCGGCTTTCTGACTCGAGCAGCGTTTTCCAGGTGGAAAGGCACACACCTTAACACTATAGCCATCCTTATTGATAGGCAGCCATCAAGGTTATTTTATCTGCCACCACATATGTGAAGCTCGGACTTGGACATCGGTTCAGGATTAGTCTTCTTTGGGTGCCGGGTCACAGTAACATTGAAAGCAATGAGCGAGCTGATGAACTAACAAGACGGGGATCTGAGCTTGATGGTTCTCTGGCGGAGAGGATGAACGTCCCGCTGGGGGTCCTTACGGGTAAAATCTTTGTGTACTTTCAATTAAAAGCTGACAGCAGACGGCAGGTGCTGAAGAACTGTGTCATATCCAGGCAGATGTGGACCAATTACCACCGGAATAGATCACAAGAACTTTTAAATAGAAACCTTGCAGATATCGCAAGAGTTCTGGTAGTACTAGCCACTGGCCTATCGGGGTTCATGCGGCCATATCGCTAACGAGACAGGCAATAATACACTTCCTCTCCAAATGTCTAGCTATAGACAGCGCATACCAGGTAAACCATTCTTTAACAATCTAGAAGAGTTAACGGCTCTGCGCAATAAGACCAATATGCGGTTCCTGGACAATTTCGGATGAAGCAGCCTGTGTTATAGCGGTTTACTTTAGATGAATCACAAACCGCCAAGAGACCAGCGTGATCAGAAGAAGGGGCAACATCTGTTGTAGTGTCGCAAGCCAGGTGGAATAACACGGAAAATGGCAGCTGAGCCCACAAGCTGATTCCCACAATTCAGGTCTGGACAAAGAGAGCACACGGGGACTGTAACTTACAACTTACGCAATTCCAGTCCGGTCACGGCGGCTACCGAAAATATTTTCAAAGATTTGGACACGATAGCTCGCACTTTTGGCAAGAATGTCCAGAGGACGCGAAAGACGCCGAGCACGCAATGTTCCACTGTAGACGCTTCGCAGAGGCAGGAATGGACCTACCGATCCCGGAGCTTCTAGTAAGTCATATGATAAGCGGGTTGGAGATCTATTCTTTAGCTAAGAAGACTCGAACGAATAAGAAGAGCTAACACGGCAAAACATAGCATAAATTGTTAACCGCGAAGTAATACCTTACGGCAGTTCCGCAGGGAGAATGGTAGAAGTATGCAAGGTGTAGATTAGTACTTAGGCGTAATCCCAACATCGAGTATTTGGATTTTAGGAATCGTGCATGCTGATAGCTTAGGCTACTAATATCTTTAAAAGATTACCACATCCATGGTCGCATCCAAAAAAAAAATATGTTCTAGCTCTAGAAGGCTGTGAAGCTAGCATAGCCAAAGTACAGGTACATGAGAGCTTTTAGAGCTGCTTGCCTATTTGATAAAATAATAACATGCATACGATCTTTGGAAGTTCTTTCGATGCATTTTCTTACACAGAGCTCGATAGCAAAAATCTCTACTTGGAAGGTAGATGTACATAGAGTGCCCTATAGATGAAAACACCCCATTTGAAATTTACAAACCGTCCGCCGTTCATTCAGATTGAGGCAACAAATGAGGGATTTGAGGATTATCCTTATAACTGCGATTTGAAATGACTATAAAGAGAAAATGTGTCTAAGTTAGGCCCAAGAGCTAGGCTCAGGAGCTTAAGAGCTCCTCATTATAGAGACAACTCTTGTACTGTCAACTACATATGTTTCCACATAGAGACATCAACTGAAAAAAAAAAATAATTTATGTAAATACACTACACGACCTCCAATTTCTCTTGTAATAATCACCGGCTGTATATTCTATTAAATTTTGTGCAGAAAAACTCTTCTGCTTCTGCCTCCGGCGAATACATACCAGAAAAATGAAAAAAAAACTAATATCCCTCAGGACATTGTGTTCCAACAGAAGGCAATAATATTCACTTGTCATCATCGCAAGCAAGCGAATGAAAAAAAAAAATCCAACGAAACGTGAACCCTTATTTATCCTGCAGCAACGGTTTTCTACGCCCGTCCATCAGGGGATAATGCCTACCTTCATGAAATGAAATCATCTAGCGGTCGGAAGAGAACTATTTCTAATTAAATTTGTATTAAGCGCACAGATGTCGCTCACACATCCCTCAGGCAAGGCGGTATGAAAAAAAAAAAAAAATATCCTTCACCGTCGTACATACTATATTCAAACAAAACATCGAAGGCTCGGGTTCAGTAACGGCGAAACAACACAAAACACCCTCATAGTAGTAAAAATCATCGCGAGCCCTCTAACTCAACCACTAATTTCCATCTAACTGATGTTCACCGTACATATGCAATTTTTTTTTTCCAACCCTCCAACCCTATATTCGATAGGACGTCCCTTTCCGCCCACTAAACAGTGGAGATGAATGCAAAAATGAATAGAAAAACATTGACGGCAACAAAAGGACCAAAGGAACTCGCTCGGTAGGACTATTTCCTTTCTGTTCATTTTTTATTGGTGAATAATTAATGTCAATTACCGAGTGCAGTGCCACTCCAGGACACACATAGTACGTGTGGGTAAGGACGGATTTTAATTACTCACACAGAGTCCACACATACTCATAGTACATAGTACAGAACCAGAGCCAGAGCCAGAGCCAGAGAGCACCCACTTCAAAAAGCATGGACATGGGATTTTAATTTACAAACATTTCCAAGACAATAAATCGCCACCACTCTCTTCAGTAGGTATCCAACATTGAAAACGAACATTCAGGATCCAGGCACAGGCACACCCGTTTTTCTGCAGCTGCAGTACATACACAGCACACAGTTCGTCTGTCCATCCGCCTGTCACACGTTCTGACATCTGAAATTGGGAATCGGACAAAATTAAAAACTTTTCGCCTTTTGTAAAATTCCACAACTTGGACTTACATGGCGGGGCAGACGACGACAACGACGACGACGACGATGGACACTCTGGCAGCAGCAGAGAGTGCTATTCGTCCTTCGTCCTTGGTCGACGAAATTTTTGAAACATTGTTTAGCTGTCAACTAGGAATGTTTTGCTGTATTCTCCCCACTCAGTTGTATCAACACCGGATGCTGATGAAAAATAATCTCCTGTGCCATTCACACAAGTTGAATGATTTGTTCCTTCCGCGCCTTCGTTGTCGTCCTGGTTGGTTGTCGGATTCTGAAGCACAAGCAGAAGCAGCCCTCTCTAGTTCGCTTCAGAGAACAAGCAGGAGGAAAACAGGATCATCATGATGATTGGTATGCACATTTCCAGCATTCGCTGACGGATTGATTGAATTCTTTTAGTGAAAGGACCCTTTGTGTCCTTTTTACCAATTGACAGGTACTAGTAAATTGAAATCCCAACAATTTCATTGATGGGTTCCACCTCCATGCGGTTAAATATTGAGGATGTCCCCCGAGTATCCGGCGGACACTACTACTTGGTAGGCATTGATCGAATGACGCTGTTAATTATTTCTAGTTGACAGAGGTGGAGTATTGGAAATTACATTTTCGAGAACAAGATTGGTTAAAACACAGAATTGCATTTGTGAAATGCAGCAGGAGTTTATGTTTGGCCACCAAGATGGTGTGGGTATGTCGTTTCGAAATGAAATTAGGAAAAAAAAAGAAGCAAAATCAATGAACGCGAAGCTGCTGTCCTAGCAGATGAGGATGTTTTAGTATGCACTGGACAAACAACCGAGTTCAATAGAAGTTGATTAAAATAACAGCCCCACTAGCTGAGTTTATGTTTCGATGGACGATGTTTTGATGGAAATTATTTGTTTAACATGTGACACTCGAATGTCATTTATTTTAATGTTCAGGCTGGCAGTTTGGTGAAATTAATTTTTTGCTCATTAACTCGACGAATCGTTCGATTCCACTGAATCAAATCAAACAGTCATTCCAATCCTTTGCCGTATTTTAATAATAAAATCGTAGGTAGTGTGGAACGGAGGAGGGTTTGGTTGTTGCAGCTGTGAGCTATGATACGAATGGATATTGGAAAACCGTTTACTTCTACTAAGATTCGGACAGGGCTGTAAAAAAATCCAATAATTGTAGAATTCATTCCTTGAAGTCATACTAAGAATTCATGTGGATTTGTTTCAATTCAATAATGACGTCAATAAGTCATAAGTTTGAAGTCACGATTGGAGCAATCATTTTCAGCAATCAAAGTGTTCAAGTCATGAATGCAATATTTGTGATTGATCTGCATTCAATGAAGTCACATTGTAGTCAGTAGCATTCATTGTATGCATTCAATCCACAAAAGTCATTTGACGTCAGTAAATGCATTCAATTTTTTGAGGTCAACTAAAGATTGAACTGACTTCAAATGTCTTCAAAAATTAAATGCATTCACTGACTTCAAATGCCTTCAAAGACTTCAAGTCAGCTAAAGACTTCAAGTGACTTTAAGTGATTTTAAATGACTTGAACAAATTAAATGCATTCACTGACTTCAAGGACTTCAAAGATTTCAAATGACTTCAACAAATGACTTCAATTTATTCAGTGAATGCTACTGACTTCAATGTGACCTCACTGAATGCAGATCAATCAAAAAGATTGCAATAATTTGACTTCAACACTATGATTGCTCCAATCAAGACTTAGAACTGAATGCTGAGGAGATTGAGACAGTCACAGACTAGCTTCGAACCTACCCGTAAGGGCTAATAATGCTGCTTGACTCTTTGAAAAGATATAAGGCGGGCTTCTTTAATTCTTCTACATGTTGGTGACTTTACAAGTGATGTCGTGCGGTGGAAACTGGGACCATATTCCCCGGCACCAGTGCCAGCCACTTCCCAATTTGGAAACGTCAGTATACCAGATCTGGGAATTAGGTAGTGTTATGGGACCTTAAACTTCAAAAATTCTGGAGAATCGAAATCTCTTGAGCACGGTATCTGGAATCTTAAGAATTGGGTCTTGATAATAATGTAATGTCATCAAATGGCCTGTAAAGTCACCAGCTTCAAGGTCCAAAATCTGAGACAGCCTTAGAGCACAAGGTATAGCTTCTTTCTACACAGCCAGCTGTACCGTGAAGCAAAGCATTGCTTCTATAGCTACCGCAGGGGATGTTTTCTTTACCCATGACGATATACATATGTACATACATCTGAGCTTGTATTTTTGGCCAGCATACTAATGACGCATAGGTAATCATTATGTCGTTCAATTGAGTTTTAGTTCCCAGGTTGTGCCGTAGTGGCGTTGGCAGATGAACATTGCCCTACTCGTCTCGTTGGTAACCTTATTTAGTTGCAAATGTCAGGTAAGCGTTTTGTCAAGGATTACTCCAAGGTACTACGCTTCGCCGGACAGTTGCTTGAAATTGTGTTTTCTTTTCCGAGGAAGGGGTACAAGGATAGTTTCTTTGGGATTCACGGTCAAGCTCTTAGTTCCGCACTACATTGACGTTCGGTGGGTAGATGAGGCAAGTAAGGTTTCACCTCATCACACTTAGGTCCTTGTGGACCAATTGTGATGCCCAATGCGGGTTTGGTCGAAGTTCCTGCACTGGGTTTTTCCTACATATGTACATAGTTGCGAGCAGTAAGCTCATTGGTGAATAGAGTCTCCAGCCATCGTGATGTCTTTATAAACCTGGAAAGATTTTGAGCCGAGACATCAGATAGTTCTTCTTAGTCCTGGAAGTAATATTTTCCTAGCTTTCGGTTATTCAATTGATATAGGCTTGGGCAGAGACACAGGTAGTAAGGTGTTCACCACATCCTCTGTATATATTGTCATATAGGTGAGTTTAAGTTTCATTGTATAGTTCCTTAGAAAATTGAGGGTCGTATTGTAGCCAGAGCTTCCTTGATGTAGCACATGTGGTAAGAGATTTCCATCTACTATTGTGGGCGCCTTGGCTATTGCCCTCTAGCCATGACATTAAACACTAGAACCCTTCCATTCGTGTAAAAAATATAGAACACACAACCCAAATGGATGCCCTGGGTTCTATGGACCTGTTGCTCCAAATATTTGCATTTTTTTTTGTTGGTCAGATCAACGCTCCCTGAGATTGGAGAGTGGAGGTATGATCCATTGAAGAGCCTAATTGTGGTCCACCCTATTTGCGGAAGTTCGTAAGCTATCTCATTCCCGGTTTTATCATTATGACCAGGGTTCCAGCAGAGATTTACATTTAGCCAACAACATTCAGTTCTTCGCAATAGCGTCGGACTAACTTGTAATTGATTTCTGTAACAAAAAACTTGCTTTAATGGCCGCCCGACTGTCAATATAAATGGTGATATCATTTGGTATACATACTGGCTGCCTTCGTCACTTAGGGGCTCTGTGTAGGCTGACGACCTCTTCCCTAGCTACTTGTGGGACTAAGAATATATAATGAACATAAACAAAATACTTCTGACACAAGACACTCTCGGACTCTCTCCAGTGGACGGAAAGCTAACCACAAAAACTCTCGGAAGGTAAGTGGCTGAGGATGCCACCGGATTGGATGAAATCGGAACTGAACTTTGTGGTCTACAGATTGACAACTCTACCGACGATGAATCTCTCGCTTCATCACGGGTCATCCATACCATGAATGTGGACTCCGAAAGCAAGGCTCGATTATTGGAAGGGGACAGAAATCTTAAAACCACCGGTACCCGGAATGCCAAGAGGAAAGATAAGAGCGAGAGGATCCTGGAGGAAGGATCGAAGAATGTCTACCCAAGGTCTCGCAATATCTGCGTAAGATGGAAGCAAAAAAAACCCCTAACATTGATGGATAGAGAGAAGATGCTTATCGGAATCCACAGCATCGGAAATCCACAGCCAAATTCGACCGGAAAATAAATCTCGCCAAAGGAGGTCAGCAACTGTCTGTTAATAAGACCACATGCTTACCATCATGACACAACCACTGCCAAATGGATTGTCGAAAGGACAAACAAACGGGAAAGAGCAATCGCCTTCAAGTAGTGCCACCTGCTCCGACCCACGTCAGTAAAAATCGACCGAAGAGAACGAAATTCCTTTCCAGTCATGGCAATATCCGCGAGATTCAATTCACCCTCATCCCTTAAACAACCTGCTTCCGTTAGTGAGCAGACCGTAAAAAGGATAAGGTCTGAAGAGGAAACCCGAAGGGAACCGATGGAACTGAAGTTAGCTTCAACTCCCCGTCAACCGGCAGGCAGCCATTATCGACCGTTCCGAGCCAGACGGGAACATTACAACCGATTGGTGGCTGGAGGTGGAAATGAAAATTCTGCAGGCCATCATTGAGGTAGAGGTTGTGGATGAAGAGTCTTCAATGGGGCTAAATGGCAAAACGGTGTCAAGGTGGTTGGCAGACTGCAGCAATAGGAAATCTCTGGATTTCCTCACGCGTGTAGTCAATAGCTTTGGCGAAGTTTGGCCAGGTGCCAAACTGGAGATTATACCTCAATCCTGTGTACCTCTTCGTTAATTATTGATTTCACTATGGATTCCTCCCCCGGATGAGACCATTCTAAAACCAAAAGGCAGACAGAACAAAGAATTGAACACTCAAAGCTGGAGAATCATATCTTCGGCCACGAGTAAAAGAGGTACCCGAAAGGACCTTCTGGTCACTATTGATCCAAGGTCTTGACGGTTTAAAGAAAACTGGGGGGATAAGCAAGTTATGACTGGGTTCGAAGCTACCCCATTAACAGGAAGGCAACAAGCGAAGGAAAGCTCACAGTGGTGCAGATTAATCTGTTTATTGTTTCATGACTGATAAAGACGTAGATATAGACCTGGTCTAAGGACCCTATCTGAGATATGGTAAAATTCCGGGATTAAGGTCCAAGATTTTTCTAGTATTTGTGAATATTTACTCTACTAGGCTTTTGATATATCAACAGCCGTGCTTGGACTGTGTAAATACTATGAGTTCCACATTTCACCTTTCACTTTCACTATTCGGTTGCTTTTCAGACTCAAAAGTTCTGCAAATGCACGTCATCCATAGCTCCTTCATATAAAGTAACTTGAGATGAGAAAAGAAATACTATGACACTACATCCACCAATTCTAGATTTCCATTGAATGGACCAAGTCATGATAATCCAGGTCAACTGAATCCTTATTTTTTTAAATTATTCTCTCCTGTATGCATATTGAACAAACTCCAGTCTTCACTGCTAATTACTGCAAGCAACCATATCCAATTAAACTTGGACCACATGTTCGTCGAGAACATTAACATGAAGACCTCTCAGAATTTACTCCGTCAAACATTACATATGTATATGTATGTATATCATGCCTTTGCCTCCTTGAACTGCAGACCTAATTTTATTCCCTTTGGCTACAAAAAAACCGATTTTGCTTTCTTCGGCAGGACCAGGACCAGGACCAGGTCGACCCAATCCCGTTTGCGATTCCTGCCGAATAAAACTTCGCCACACAAAAATTATATTAATTAAATAAAAAGGAAAAAG
Source organism: Xylota sylvarum (assembly GCA_905220385.1). Taxonomy (NCBI): domain Eukaryota; kingdom Metazoa; phylum Arthropoda; class Insecta; order Diptera; family Syrphidae; genus Xylota; species Xylota sylvarum. Next base: position 149,299,483 of record LR999957.1, on the reverse strand, counting down.
GAACAACAAATGGAGGTAAAAGAAAAATTATGTTCCCGAATCCGCAGCAGCATAATTATTGCCCCATTCACGAATTCCAGGTACGCATTTATTGTTCGACACGATGCTGGCCGAAGGGCACCTTCGCCCATACGGACGTACGTACTGGTAGACAGGAAGACGTGAGATGGACAAACGTGCTTCCAGTATTCGCCTGTATATCTGCGTGGACGACAAAATTTTTGTTTATGGTAATTAGCCCCAAAAATCGGTAATTACCGATGGGCAACTCGGAGCAGTCTGAGAACTTGAAGACCCCGCTCTCACATGACATATGGCCGGGAACGGCAACGGCAGCACCACGAACTGGTTCGAATAAATTAGACATGCATTCAAATTAGCATTCCATTGCGCACTTATGCGAACGATTACCAGGCGAACCGACATTGTTGTTCGTCCCCAGTCTACCTATGCAAACTCAGCAGAATCGCACAATCGCTGCCTCTGTCCCACGAATCTCCAGGACCAGCACCAACAGCAGAACTAATGGAACGCATCTACGAGTTGTCACGATCCGCATTCGTCATTAAATAAGATTTGGAAATACCAATACCACAGAGACGCACCCAAAGCACACAGCCAGTGTCCACAACAAGCATTTCCCAACACTACTCCTGGCCTGGGCAGGTGCAGCGGCCAGGAGAGCACGATGATTTTGTTGCAAAAGGTGTAAATCGGGGGCATCTAATTAACACTAATGAGATGCGCATATTGGGATTCAATTCTTGGCCGGGCTAGCTATTTGCAGAGATTTGCCCGGCAAGCTGATAAGTAAAATTGCCATTGCCACACATCCGTCGGTCGGTGGCGGTGGCAGTGGCGTGTGAAGTGGACGTGCTGTCAGAGTGATTTTAATGATTTGCAAACAAGCAGATATTCGCGACGACGACGACGGTCTATGCTCCAGCCATTCGTCACTCTCACACTGATCAGGTGCTAAATATGTTAGGCAAACATTTTCAGGGCTGCAGTCTTGCTGGCACATTCAATTAGAGACAAACTGAGTTCTCGGTACACGCCTTGTTAATGGCATTCCGCACTCAATATGGGAATCGTAAGCTCCTTTCGAGGAACGCATCCATTTACCCAAAAGCCTCGGCAATGCAATGGTGTGGTGTGCCACTGCCACCTGTTTCGCGAAATGGAATTGAAATTTCGACTGGAATACGCCTGAGATGCTTCCATATTATGATTACCGATGCTGCACGTTAAGTGCACGGAGAGGATGATATCCTTTTCAATTGCAATGAAAGGATGCTTTGCGTGGGTGGTGATGGTGACTACTGTAATCAGATTCTGTCACTATTTGGAATGCTTAAGTTGAAAGCATTTAACCAGTAGCAGAGCGCGCCAAAAACTAATCCCAAACCCAAGGTGGGAGTCGGCCCATCCTTAGACTTAGATTTCACCGCATTCGTTCCCATAATTCTGATTGACTCGTTGTCATCGTGAAGTGTTTTAAGCCGATTAAGTCGCCCGCTACTGTGTGTGGAATTATGGCTTACTGAGTCTAACACAACAATAATGATGAAAAGAATAAAGTTTTGAGATGTGATTATTGCCAGGATAACACGCAATCCCAACATAAACAAATGGGATTGGTCTGAAGATACATAGGCAAGGTGATGATATTTTTATTTGATGAATAAAAAATTGATGTAATGGGTAATAGTATACCTAGACAAATAGAAACCACAACGATGGACAAGGAAATGACTTACCGCAGTTACTTCTTTTTTCTTGAAATAAGTACCCAAACACCCAAACCCTTTCGAGGGGTAATGGGAAGTCTATTTCCACAGCCACAGCTACTTCAAGAACGACTAACATTGAGAATGCGGTAGACAACTTGGTACATACTCTGAAAGAATCGTTCAATAGTTCGTGTCCTATCAGTCGACCTCGAAGGAAAACCAACGCGGTTTGGTGGACCACAGAGCTTCGACAACTTAGAGCAAAAACTAGGAAACTTTTCAATAGGGCCAAAACGAGTAAGAATAGCGGAGACTGGAACTTATACAGATCCAGTTTTAACGAATATAAATACGGTATTAGAGCAGCTAAACTAAGATCCAGGCAAAAATTCTGTGAATCCACAGAGGACGAAAATGAGGCCTCGAGGCTCCGAAAGATACTATCCAAAGACCCGTGCTAATGGATACTCACTTTCCCGGCTGTATAGAAATTAAAACTGCCACCCCTTGCAGGACTGCAGTTCCTCTAGAATATGGAGAAGAGGAAGTTATATCCAACATTATAAGTGAAGACAAAGTGGCATGGGCTATAAATTCGTTCAAACCCTTCAAATCTGCAGGACCTGACGAAATTATATCAGCTATGCTGCAACAGTCTCTGAGCAAGGTGGTACCCCACGTCGTCTACATGTTCTCAAGCTGTATGCGTACGGGATACATACCTAGCAAATGGAGAGAGGTAAGGGCAGTTTTCATTCCTAAAGCAGGAAAATCTACCGCTAAAGACTATAGGCCAATTAGTCTCTCATCGTTTTTGCAAAAAAAACCCTCGAGCGACTCATTGACCTTCATATCAGAGGATTGATCAACTCCCAAAACGTAAGTGAAGCACAGCACGCCTACCTTAAAGGTAGATCGGTGGATAGCGCTCTCCATAGTCAGGGAAATTGAGCATTCTCTAGATGCGAGAGAATACACTATGGCAGCGTTCCTGGACATTGAGGAACTCAATAGCGAAAGCCTTGGAAGATTTGACAGTAAACAGGCGCGTCGTAAACTGGATTGAAAACATGCTTAACTGCAGGATCATCAACTCAGCCATCGGGCCTAGTTCTGTAAGGAAGATGACAACAAGGGGCACTCCACAAGGAGGAGTCCTTTCTCCACTGCTTTGGCTCCTCACCGTCAACAAAATCCTAAGAATCTTTACAGAGAAGAGAATCAAAATCGTAGCATATGCAGATGACCTAGTAATACTGATTAAAGGTAAATTCTGTGAACTAATGGAATCTGCTCTCAAAGTGCTCTCTACGTGGGCAAAACAGAACGGTTTGGGGGTCAATCCTCAGAAAACTGAACTTGTTTTGTTCACTAGGAGAAGAAAGATACCCGACTTCACATTACCAAAGCTAGATGGCACCACTTTAATTCTCTCATCTGAGGCGAAATATCTTGGCGTTGTTCTAGATTCCAAGTTATCCTGGAAAAGAAATGTTGAAGAAAGGACAAAGAAAGGAATGAATGCTCTATATGCTTGTAAGAGGGCTTTTGGGAGAAGGTGGGGATTGCAACAAAGCAATTATCAGTCCCATCACCGCATATGGATCCTTAGTCTGGTGGACAGCTACGAGTACAAAGAACTCTACAAATTGCAAAGGCTTGCAGCACTCTGTACCACTGGAGTTGTGAGAAGCGCTCCGCTAGCAGGTTTGGATATATATAATTCTTCATATTCTTCCCCTAGACTTGTTCATTAAAGGCTCTACCACGAAAGGAGCTCTCAGACTGAAAGAATCCAGCCTGTGGAAAGAGACCACCTATGGACATGCGATAATATCCGAATGCTTCACAGCCACATCGGATTATATAGTCCCCTACAACGACTTCAATTATGATATCCCAATCCTATTGCCAAGCCTAGCAGAGTGGGAGTCCAATAATATAGACAACGATCTAGGGATCACAGTCTACACAGATGGCTCAAAAATGGAGATAAGTACGGGAGCAGGATTTTACTCGGAAACATTGCAAAAACAGGAATCATTCAGATTACCAGAAGCATCTAGTGTATTCCAAGCTGAGTCCTGGCAAGAAAACAGTCTCCTTCCCCCGTCGGATATAACCATCTTCGTTGACAGTCAAGCAGCTCTAAAATCGATTAAATCTAATACTAATCAAAGGCAGTTAGGAACTGTTGTGATGCACTGAGCACGATTAGACACCATTCGGTCAAACTCTGCTCGGTTTTCGGACATTGCAATATTGAAGGTAACGAGAAGGCAGACGCTTTGGCAAGAATGGGGTCGAGAAATGAACATCAGTGAAGCGGACACATCCATATTGCCACCGATTGGAAAATTGTATAGTATACATAATTGACGGCATAATAGAGAAAGATGCCAGCTCGTCCTGGGTATCTAGGGAGGACTGTGCCACCTCTCGCACGTTATGGCCGAAATTATATAGAAAGAAAACAAAGAGCCTTCCGGCACTAAATTGATCCTCTATCCGCATTCTTACTGGTATAATCAGAAGATACTGCGCCATCGGAGTCATGCTTCGTAAATGGGGGGTGGATTCTGACGATCTGCATGTATGTAGAAGCTGCAGAGATGAGGAAGAAGTGGAGTCTATCCAACATCTGCTTTGCTACTGCCGCACCCTGCAAGAACGGCGCCTTCGCAGAGGTAGCAGGCTTCCAGATATCGGATCTTCGCCACTTTATCAAAAGCACCAACTGGTTCCCAACCCAACCAGTGACGCGATAGGTTTCTGTATTTTGTTGTTCTCACTCCATCTATATTTAATAGGGGATTCACAATGGACCTTTAGGTCTCCGAGTGGACGTGATTAGTTTTTAACCGTCACACACCCCTTCTTAACCTAACCTAACCTACTCATTTATGGTATATACACTCATTTAGTAGGTCTCACTGCAAACTTTCAGCTTTTCTTAGGTTGTCAACATTCATTCATCTAAAGACAGGCACCCATCTCGATACGTATATTCCTCTTGCCATTCCCGACACCAAACGATCAGACATTAATAATCCCTCTAATAATAAATTTACGAGAATGCTTTCCCTATAAAAACCATTGACCAAATCACTTCGTTTGACGTTTATCTTTACACATCACCGTAGGCTCATAAAGAAAAAAACAAAAATATGGGTCAACACCAGCCTCAGGCTCATCCTACTTCAAGAAAACACTTTAACGGCTGTATGCCCCCATTCTTTTATAGAATCCCAAACAGAAATTATCGTAATGGTAACATTTTTTCCTAAAATTCACATTTAAATGCACCCAAACTTCCGGTCGCCTCGATCAGCATGGGGGCCCTAAAACGCGCGTGCGCGCGCGCGCGCGCTTTAAGATAACAAAACCGAAAGTGGACTTTGGCGATGTAATCTAAATTTACATTTGCATCTGCTCGCTGGCCATTGTCTTTCGGGGTCGAAATGATTTCCCAAATCGTAACCATAACCGTTTAAGTGAATTTTTAACGATTTTTTTGGAAAAACCAAGAAAATGCTGGTCGCCTGAACTGCACCCACGACCGAACCGAAGTCGTTGAGATACTTACGGGGCCGGCTGCTGTGAGAAGTATCTCTTAAATTTGTTTCCATTTTTTTTTTTTTTTAATTTTTAGAGTTAAACGGGGAAACTGTACAAGTATGCGGGCGGATAAAACTGCGCGCGCTGTGAAATTGTTTTTGATTAACTTTGATTAATCTGTTTTCTGATTTTTTTTTTGGATTTTGGTTTTTGGCTGACTGGATAAGAGGGGTGTGTGTGCGCTATGTGGGCACAAACTTAACATGGTGTTAACCCTTTTCGCTTGACGTTTTTAACATATGAACATCGGCTGGGAGATGATTGATGTTTTGAGTTGATTTTGGGAGTACATGCGTTTTAAGTTATCCTCTTGTGGAGGTCATACACATTGGACACATGTCAGTTAAATGTTGCCACGCCACGAATTGTTGTACTTGAGTACATCGCGGATGTTGTAGGATGTTACAATGATTGAAGATGGCTCTGGAATTGAGTACATGAATGAGTTGTATACTGGCGAATGCCATTTGGAAAGCGGAAACCATTCGATAATGGAAAATGACAGCATGACAAACGTAACATGAAGCTACATATGAGCACCTAACCTAGGGAGTTGTGATAAAAAGCACTTCCGGAAGGTGCTAAGGTATCTACTACTATAAATGTCAAAGTGACGTTCATTTATCTCGACGAGTACGACGACCGCAAATTGTAGTTAACGCACATAAGAGTTGTCGCAACTAAACGCGAACATTAATAGAAATGGTTGGTAATTTGCAAACGCTTTTGAAGCGCGTACTGGTACCTAATGGGGAATATAGAAGAGGTGCTCTCTAGAGCTTTCTATTGGAAAAATGGTGGCGTCCCAATTGAAAAACTTGTGCACTGACAGAGTTGATTACAAGCTATCGTCAGTTCTCAAAGGAATTTAACAAACCTGAAACTCTTACCCGACGTCCTTTTCGTCATCCTATTAGCTTCAGTTCGCTTCTTATTTCTGTTGCGAACACAACGTTATTCATTTTATTTCCACCTCACCACTATGACAACTGTCCACTTCACCTTATTAAAGGTTTTCAGAGTGGCTCAGCCACTATAAAGAATGTAGTGGCTGCAAGCTCCTTGATATGGTGCAGGAACGTTAGCTCTTTAAGCGCCTGGCCACCTTAAAGTAGATGCATTTTATCATCCTGAATACCTTGATCAAGGTTAACTCAGTCCACATCTCAATGACATACATTTAAATTTGAAACAGACTAAGTCGCATCCTTAGTGGTTAGGTGCGTAACTATAGGACAAACTGCCTCCTAGTGGCAATCGCCTGGCAACGGCTCCCATGCTTTATCTGCCACCCTCCGGCATCGGAAAACTTTCTACTGGCTTTGAGCCTATCAGGCCGTCCCGAGTGGCCGGTTGCAGAAACAGCACAATGCAATCCCTAATCCAAGGTGGAACAGCGTACGTCGATGGATGTATGGCTAAGAGGGTGCTTAGTCGCTAGTATGCGGACTCCGAATACCTGGCGACCGGCGGTTTCAATCCAGCTTTCATATGGTCTACCAAGCTCTGTGATAAGTGACCTCCTTGCACGCATAGTCGTAGGTCCAACATTTTTAAAAATAACATAAAAAACAATGACACTGATGCATTTCAACTTGCATCATCCTCAGGTTCTGCTGTTGAGCCACCCATTGTATTCCGATTAGAGGTAGAGCTCTCGACGGCCAACTCCATATTGGCCACTACTGCTCGGTCTGCTGTTGGGTAGTTGAACTCTCCTAGTACTACAAAAAAGCGTTGCCATACGGAACCCATCTGAATCTTCCGATGGTGTCAGAGTCAAGAACGTGGAATCAGCCACTTGTGATTCTGACGTTTCCATGCTTGTTGATGCCTGTAGTAGGATGAAAGAGAAATCCGGTTGCTCCTTCATTGGGAAGATGCAAGATGGACTACAGATTCAGCAACAAAAAGGGTGAATTCATTGAATTGAATTCGATGGAAAGAAGGCGGTTCAAATATGCTTTACACAGAGGGAAGGGTAGAGAAAGAGCCTTCGCTTTTGCCAGAGCCGCAAGTGTGCTAGATCTGAGGATCAGACACCTCCAGCATCGACTGCCAAGAAGGTCAATGCTGGACCTATACCTGACGTCCCCACTTTTAGCCAAGTGGCTAGTGCTGTCAGATTAGGTGTTGTCCCGATCGTCTTGTCGACTCAACCCCTTTCAACTGAGCAAATGGCACTTTTTCAAGAGCTGGCTATAGACGTCTCGACTGGGATGAGGAATAGCGGTAAGTGGCCGCATTTTTCACATTCCCGGTAAATTGTTACATTCTGCTACTAGGTACATATAATCCCAAGTCCATGGATTTAAACTTGTATCGGGGACTTGTCCTCTTTAAATTAGATATGGTTGCTACATCTATCGAGTCTACAGAGGACTTAAATAAAGCGACATACCAATTAAATGCAGTTGTGCCCATAAAACCAGTATTACGGAGGACTTACCTACCTGCCATGTGGCAGCGTTACAAGCTATTGTTGGGCTTTCTCCGTACAAATCTTCATTAGAAAACGGTTGCTAGAAGTGCTCTTAAGCTGCAACTAGAATGCAAGTACAAGTGTCTCAAAAAGACATGTCTTGGACTATCCCCGACATCATGGTTAGAAAGTACTGTTTCGGTAGTTTATTTGAGATAGAAATATTGGACGATGCAAACTGTTCTACTGGTGTTACGGCACTGGATCCCAGAGGTCTGCTCCGGTTCACAGCCAGATCGAAGATGAAGACTGGAGCTGTCTCGATACCTATGGCAGTTCTCGATACACGATTTTCCAGGCTGAACTCCATGCCATTGGGATCTTGGCTAGAGTAAACCTTTGTAAAGGTATTAAGGGCGCTAAGTCGTATGTATGTATATCTTTTCAGATAGCGAGGCAGCATCTAGAGCGCGGTCGTCAATTTTAATGGACTCTTTATCAGTTAAATGCTGCTACGATGCACTACAATCTCTTCTCAGACATACAAGGTGAAACTCGTTTGGGTTCCTGGTCGTCATGGAATTCGCAGATGAACTAGATAGGGTTGCTTTAAAAACTACGTTCATAGGACCTGAACGCCCTAACCACCTACTGTGGTGTCAACTGGACTGCCCTTACTGTGCTAATTAACGATTGGGAACACAAACTTCGACTGGTTTACTGGGAAAATGTCCAATTCAAGCCAGTCATGTCATGCTTTATTCCTACAAGGATATCCTTAATTTAGATAACGATAGTGAACGATTTTAGGTGATAGGTGAGATAGGTGTGTTTTCTCACAGCCCACTGTGGACTGAGGTATTATCTTAAAGAACTTATTCTGTGTTCCGATACTTGATGTAGGTTATGATACACCAATAAGAAGATGACGAATCTTCTGAGCAGATTCTCTGTGAATGCCCAGCATTACAAGAGTCTACACAAAAAAAAAGGACTCAACCTTCTTGGTGGCGAGTCTTTGATCCTGAGTCCAAAGTCGAAGACAAAATACGTCAGATGAGTACCTCTTTTGGTAGGATCTTCAATTTCTCTGAAGTAGATTTTCCTTATTAACTGTGCCTCAACGTGGAGAATTTGGTCCTAGTCCTTTAACTCTGTGATATCTTTGCAGCAAACAAAAAACTTAACTCCACGTGCATTTAAATTTCATTTGAAAAAGTTAGAAAGGACATTATCTCTCGAATAACTTCCGACCTTATCCCTGTACGCAAAGAAAAGGAAAAAAAAAAAGAAAAAGAAAAGAATACATCACAGGTCTTAAATTCCGGTAAAATGAGGACGACATGCGTAAGGCGAAAAGCAAAAAGCGAAAATAAAACACTGAACGACTGAACTAAAGATTCATCATGTCGCCTGGCAAGTTCCACTTAAAATTCATACAGCAGCGGAATGGGGAACAAATTTTAATTATATTCCCCTTAATGAATCAACAGAATAAAACCTTTTTTTTTTTTTTTTCTCGAGCGTTGTTGAGCGTTTTTTTATTCGTCCTCATTTCCACCTCCTGCGGAAGTTTTAGCCTTTGCATGCATTTCATTATCTCTGCGCTGCCAGCCCACCATGCCCCCCACTAGACGGTTGTTTGGTTGTGTTATTCTGCTGCCTTGTCACAGTTATGTGGAGCATAAAACTCATTTAGGATAAAAATGCACAACAAGTCCTTTTATAGCCACAGATACAGCCGGATACAGCAAAAACTGAGGCACAGTCCATTAGCCTTGTGCGGTAACCGAGCGGTAGGAGTGAGACGTGCGGCAATCCTAGAATTTCTTAACAACACGTACTGGGGGTTCATAAAGGAATGGTAGCTGGCAGCAGCAAAGTGGAATGACATTCCGATTTGGCCAACACTTCATTTCGCACCTTCCGGACCGTAACAACTGTCACCAACGAATAATGCTCAACACAGAGTAGTGGTGAACATAATGCACTTTTGGTGTCACCAAAAGGCAGTCGGCGCGGCGTGTTGTCCTTTAATTACCCAGCAGAGCTGTGTCCTTTGCGAGCGAGCTGCCGCGCATACGTGTCGTATCTCATTAGAGGAGAGGAACGTTCGAAACCGCTGTCCTTTTAATTGAAAGCTGCTGTTGATGAAGCCACCTCGTCTCAGAAGGAATCCAATCGGATTCTGCCATAAACAAATCGGCCGGCGGCGCGGCGGTAGCATTCCCCAAATGCTATTTTCGTTGCGAAAAGAGGCGGATTCTTGAGTTTGTTCCGTGGAAAACTATTTATCTCTCGATTGGCTGACGAATTCGTGGAATAGATTCACATCAAAGAGCGAGAACGCCCATTTACGCGCGATGTCATCCGACATTGCTGGCAGGAACTCAAAAATTTCCTCGCGAAAGCGAATTCCTTCATGGCTGGCAGAGCGATGGAAAATAGAAATCTTTCCTCTCAGGGATGAGATACGAGTATGTGTGCTGATGACGATGCTGATGACTGTAGTGATCTGTGGGCATAAGCGGCGCAGACAAAATTGCGAGAAATCCTTCAGCAGCGCTGCGAAGTGAGTGTGTTTGATGGCACTGGCACCACACTCTCGAAAAAGTGCCCATTCAGCGCTTTTTATTTTTTTTTTCGTTCTCTGTTCGAAGGGATTTTGTGGCAAGTGCATAAGCAAATACGTTTCCGTCTGTCCACTCGAGAAATCAAATCAAACAGTGTTGCGCTCCTCAGGCACCTCAGCGCGCTACACTAGTTTGTGCGCGCGCGGGGGGATTAAAAACCTCTCCAGTTTGGTGGATTACAGAGAATCCCATCGACGCGCTTCTTGGCCACTTCAACCACCCGTAGAGGACCATTGAAGCGCACTTGGCTCATGTGATTTCATCTCTTTGGGTTCGCGTTCCACAGAACTCGCGTGTGGATTTGTTGTACTTTATTCCACGATCTCGCGTTTAGTGGGTCAAAGTGAAGAACGGGTCAGCGCCATAGTCCGAATGAACACTTGAGCTGGACAGCTGATGAGCGAAGTGGTAGTTCTGCAAAAAATCAGAACTTATATCCGAGAGAGTGTAAACAATGGGAATCGGAGTATACACTTGAGGTGTCCGGATTTAGGGAATTAAATTGAAATCGTTATGAAGTATGGATTTAGCGCCAGCGCTTCCTTGGAAGGGATGATAGAGTACTCGAACTATGAACACATTCCTTGTAATCATTTTTTTTTTGTAGAAGTATCAGTTGTGAAGGAGTTCAAGACTCGATTTGGAGTTGTGTATACATCAAAAGTGTTTTACTGGAACGTCGTTCTCACATAATATTTACTCAAATGATGTTGTTGACAGAAAAAGATACTTGTTCCACTATTTCTTGCAATCAAAACTTAAACTACGTAAAAGTCACTCTATTGGAACCATGTGGTAGAGTTTGATGGTCTAAAAAAAGACGGCCACGATCAATCGTCTTCTACTAACCAGTCCAGCACCGAACAGAGTATATGCTGAACGGAAACAAGGTACGGATACCTATGGCTCGTATCTGAAAATTATTCCAGTTATCAGTTGATTTTAGCCCTAGGGACTTAAACTTAAAAAGGTGTAAGGCAAGCTCGTCTTTATTTACTAAGTGTTGTGATATTGAAACTCCAAGGACGAAAGGATGAATTCGCAGGCCTTAATATAAACAATGATCGATGCTAACACGATGCAATGTTGGTACTTAGTTTACATTAAGGTTAGGTACGTGGGAAGAAGATTTTGGAGGTATGAGCCAACAACTCCAGTATCGTCCCGTAGATCAATAAGATTGTTTGGAGGAATAACTTCAACGACGTTTAAGACCATCTCGTTTCACCTGTTCTTTAATTGCCATAGAAGCCTCTAAGACAGCACGTTGGAAGCGACCGATGATGTCGATGTCGTCTGCATGTGCCAGCAGCTGGACAGATTTGTTGAAGATTGTGCCTTCTATGCTATGCACTTGCCCTACGCATTATTTGTTCCAACACGAGATTGAAGAAGTCACATGATCGCGCATGATGAATGCTATAATATGCGGCTTTTTAAGTCGATGAAGAGATAATGAGTCTGGACTTGAAATTCGTTGTTTTTTTCCAGGATCTTTCTTATTGTGAAAATTTGGTCGATCGTCGATCTGCCAGAAAGAAGCCAGAGAGGCTTCAGACGTTTGCATTGTACTTTACGTTGGATAGGATCTTACATGCGACATTAAGCAGTGATAATCCTCGATAGTTCTTACAAGAGATAGGATCGACTTTCTTGAAAATGGGGTTTGGTGGTCTCAGCTACTTCTTTGATGATGTCGCGATACTGTTTCCACAGATTGTTGGCATTTGTGGATGGTGAACTCTCTGTAGACTCTGGTTACTCCAGCCATGCTAAGGCTTCCAACGTTGAATTTATTTTTCTGGAGTTCTAAATATTTCTGCCACAAGAAAATATTCAGAATCGGCCTCTCTGAAAGTTAGTACGTTCAGTCGTACCGTGGAGGTTGTACTTTCCGACTAATGCGAAGTTAAATGAAGAGACTTTACTTCATGAATATTGTACGAAAGTTTTGCCAAAAGTTGAAAGAACGTGTCAGGTTAACAAGGAAACCTTGTAGTAAAGCCTTTACTCAGAATATGCAAAACTGCTTCGGTAGACTATATAATGGCGACGAAGACGCTGTCAGAGAGTGAACCATTCAATTTAAAGGATAATAGATCAAACTTCCGCCCAAGTGACCAAAAGGAGGTGAGTACAGCAGTATGCAACCTCAAATTCAATAGGAAAAGTAGCTACAGGTGGCTTAGAATAGAGCATACACCAACTCTGTACCTGATTCAAGAAAGAAAGAAAGAAAGCCTTCTCAACTGCGTCAGAGGTATCAGTCTCCTTAAGTGCGGTTTTAGGCTGGAAAAGTCCATAACCGGTCAAATTTTTATACTGGTAGATACTGGTAGATACTGGTAGATACTGGTAGATACTGGTAGATACTGGTAGATACTGGTAGATACTGTTAGATACTGGTAGATACTGCTAGATACTGATAGATACTAGTAGATACTGGTAGATACTGGAGAGAATTACAAATCCAAATACAAAAGAAGTACAAATCAATAGGCATCATCGTTTTATCAATTTAAAGACCGTCTATTCCAGTATTACAAGGTTGTTTCTCAGTCGTTTCTAGAGGACAACGATATAAGTAAAAAAATTTAAGAAAATCGTAAATGCAAAGGAATATCGATTATCAAGAGTAATATTGAGTAAGTAACATCTAGGACGCCTCTTGGAGGTCAACCTAGTTACTACACCTACTGATCCACCATCCAAACACCCTTCTCTAACTTAATGCATTCATTCTCGAGACTGCCTTTTGTTATAATCCCGCTTCCAATTCCAAGAACTTATCACGAAGATGAAGCGGCCCATCTAATGGTGGCTTAAAAACCATCCAAACCCCATTGGTATTGGTAAACCCAAAATATTGATTGATAATCCTTTCAACTGGAAGCTGAAAACTAAAAGATCTGATAACACCTTACTGACGATATCGATTTGTCTTTAATACTCGTTTCCGTTTCACAAAAACAAACTCCAGTGGTTAGGCATCTTACCGTCTCAAGAGGGACTTAATAGAGGATTATACCCTAACCCAAGCCACTGGTAATGAATTCTTCTCAGTCTCCGTCTGCGGTCAGTGGCTTCTCACTACTTGACCCGGATTCAAAATTTGGTAATAACTACAAGATATGGAGGAGAAACCAAAGCAGAAACCGAACCGAATGTGATCCCATTCATGTGTGGGTGTGGTGGTGGTGGATCGACGACGAGTGCCCCCCATCGAAGTGAAAATCATAACAAAAACAATGACAGGCCCAAAGTGTCCCCAATTCCATCTACTCGATGCACTCTACTCACTGTGCCACTCATTGGCGCTTTATTTATTCATAAATCATAGGCCTGCATGGCCTACATGTTGACAGCCAAGACATCATATGCAGCAGCTTGTGTGTGTGCTGCAATGTCGTCGTGACCTGGAAAACCACCTTCTTCTTTGCTTTCTTCTTTACTCTCTTTCTTTGGCTTTGTTAAGCGCGTTTCATATGCAACTCGGATGTAAGACGAATCTGATCGAACTAAGCCACTAGCTATAGATACACAAACACACAGTAGCAACAGAGAATGAGAGAAGAAAAGTTTGTCATTTCGTCGTATCTATAATGAGATCTCCTGCGACAAGGATGTTCCCATAAAGCCAGGGACTAGTGAAACATCTTTATGTACGCTTTTGCCTTTAAATTCTTAAAGCAGTCAGTCAGTCAGTCTCAAAAAAAAAAACACACCTGGCAGAGCAGGTATTCCTCCCTTTCCATACAATGGGTGGTGGTGGGTTGCTTTCAAATCAAAAGGAGCGAGTTCTAGGAGAGGAAATGTTTTTTTTTTTCAGAAAAAAGGCCTTAAGCCACCCACTTTTCTCACCCGGTTGTATCTTTGAATTGTAATCTCTTGAGCCATCTCTCCAGTGTCTCCCCCACTCTCTAAGTAACCAGCCGAACCCCCGTCCCCATCATCAGCATCACTCGAATGCTCGCTCTTATCCTAGTTTTAATCTCGATTTTAATGTTCTGTAAAAGCATATTTGACATAATGGAAATGCCTTCACCTATATATACCCGGGGAGGGCCTGGGAATGGCTTCTAAATTAATAGCTCCACAGTTGTGTAGCGTAGTGGGGTAGTAGGACGACGATGAAACTGGCGCTAACTCTCCTCCCTGGCGTCGTCGTCGTCATCGGCATCATGGTGGCCGTAAGCGAAATACCCTTAAAAGCTTTGGCGCATAAATTTCTACGTTTCTTCAAAACTCCTCTAGAGTTGTAGGTGAAAGGTAATGGGAATGGGAATGGGAATGGGGTTGCGCACATGTGGATCCTACCCAGAGATAGGCGTTGAATTCTATGAGGAGTACAATTTCAATTAAATTTGCATGAAATTCTATTCCATGGGTGTGCGATGGTGGGTGGTGGTGTTAGGGTGGTGGTAGGGAAAACATTTTTGGCAATAACACTCGCCAGCTCGAGAGAGAGAGACCAGAACGTTGCGAGGAATTTATGGAAATCACCACACGTGATTTAGGTGAGTTAAGTGTTTTCTTAGCAAACAGGCTTCGTGGGATACTTTCTCTCTGTAGTTGTAGTTTGAGGTGTATTTGAAGTCCTTAGGCACTTAACGAGGTCGATAGATAAAATGAAGGGTTATAGCCGCACGAGTCTGGGAACGTTACGTAGCGCCATATGGCGGAATGTAGTATTTAACAGGAGACGGCAACGATAGTAAGCACATTTTGGGGGCGCAATGTTTATGTTCCTGTCGCTGTTTGGATAAGTTTTTCAGTTAAGAGTTTGCTTTAAGGGTCAACAACGCTCTTAATGTGCATTGAGATTCATAGCGATAATATAATCAGAATGTTTCGCTTGACAAGAAACGGGTCCCATAAGTAAGATGGAGGTGCGAACAAATAATAATGGGATTTGGGGTGGTATGACCTCTGATGTAATGGTCGTAACAAATCGTTTGGAGTTGGTGTAGGACGTGGCTGACAAGATGCTATTCGTTCGCTCTAGGTATGGAGTATGTGGTAGCCTTAGGAGTATACATATCTAGCTTAATAGAATGGAAATAGGAATCCTCTGAAGAATTTGGCTGCAAAGTTTGCATGTCATTTGTAGAAAATATTCGGTTTGGATTGTGCCTAGCTCTAGATTACTGAGTTCGACCAGACACTGACATATTATTTTAGAGCTGAGCTGAGCAAGTGGACTCTCTGACAAAATCTCATTTTAGTGTATTTTCCTCAAAAGATACATATACACATACATTATCCCCTTATAGATACAGGGCCGCCTTGGAGAGTAACCATGGCCTGACCACGTTACTGCGGGACTCTGACTCTGACATGTCTACATTCACATTCTACATTCTAGCCGCGTGGAGCAAAGAATATGTATGGATAACTTCGCTAGTGGGCCGCGAACAAGCCGAGGGAGAAGCTTTGGTCAAGAGCAACCTAGCACAAGCCAAAAAGCCGCAAGAACCTCAGAAGATCCTGTGTCGACCCAAATGTTGGCTAAACGCCTTGAATCTGCCAGATTAGAAAGTAGAAGCCAAGCTCTAGCCACTCAACCTTTGGCCAAGACTGTAAAGGGAAGCACGGCGATGGCAACGAGCCAAGTTCGTATATGTACGTGGTTCGACGCAATCCTCAGTAGTTGCGACTAAAGGAAAGGGCACTATTGCCTACCGATGCCACCACAGGACAAGCCCGATGGTAAGGATGACCCTCTTTGGAAGGGGATCGACGGTGCTGGCAGTGGCACCTTCGCTACTTCGAAAAGGGCTTTCCACGTGAGGAAGCAATGAAGAAGGCTGAAGAGCATAGGGCTCAGCCTGGTTCTAGACCGACATCTTCTGCAAAAAACAGCAGCAGCTCTATTTCACCTCCTGTATCTAACGTACAGAAGAAGCCTAGGGTGGTCGAGAAGTCCGAGAAGTCCGAGAAGTCGCGAGCAAAGCCTGTTAAGCATGCTACTGTCTCATATGGCAGAAGCTATTCAGCGGCTGCAAGTCGCAGTTCTTTCCTGTGATTATCCCATGGAGATGCTGTATACCGACGACCTCAAGGACTTCTGAATGTTCGAAAAGAACAGAGGACACAATCCACAGCGGAGCAATATACTCCATCTTCAAATAATAATAATAATAATCCCCTTATGGGTCCTAGGGCCTACGCGCCATCGTGTGCAATTTCTAGTAATCTGCTTCAGGTTCAACTTTTCCCAGTTGCTGTGCTTCCTTCTTGACTGTCCTACGCCTGTGCTTCCACAACCACAGGGCCATCTTGAGTTAGCGGGTTCCATTGCATCGCTTGGTTAGATATAGAGCTGTCATATTTTCGTCATGGCATGACTACTCCACTGCTACATCCGTCTTTGTATGGTTGTTGCTGTTGGCTCATGTCCCGTCCTCTTATGACGCTAGTCGTTCGAGATACGGTTTGACCACAAAATCTTTAAGATACCGCGTAGGCAGCTATTAACAAAAATTTGCAGCACAACACAGACTTAACGTCGGAACTTGGTGTAAGCTGATTGCATTACTTCGCCAAATTTTGGATGGCAGACCAAACGCAGACTTTGCATTGCCGATTCGGTTGGCAGTCCTACCAAGGTATTGGAAGCTTTCTACATTCTCAACCGTTTGTCCAGGAATACATACCTATACGGGGAGATAAAATCCAATTTTTGTTTTTGCCGAAAGCCTAAGGACATCTACTTCCCTCTCCGAATTCGCTATGATATGGTCCATTACCCTGTGAGAGAGTAGGCATACATTGTTAGCGTATGCTAGGTGGGTTATCTCGGATGTAAGAGTCCATATCAGAACGGACATGGTGCGTAGAATACTAACAAACCTCAATATCCACAATACCCTGACCCAATTGGATTGGCGCAATTCTTGAGGAAAGACACATTATATCGGAGCACGAGGGTGCGAAGTTGGAAGCATAGGAAGCAAGGCGGAGTAATCTCCCCACTACTATAGGTACCTAATTGTACTAAATGATGTACTGCTAAAACTCAGGTATAGTGGTGTCAAGATATATCTCCCTACCCTTAGTGAACAATTAGAAGGTGCTCTGGAGACCCTAGATAACTCGACCAAGAAATGTGGACTATCGATCAATCCCCAGTTGACCAAGCTGGTATTATTACTAACAAAAGGAAAATTCCTGAGCTTACATTACCTTCCATACAGCGTCAGATATCTAGGCCTTGTACTTGACAAGACACTAAACTGGAGGCCTGACATTAATGAAAGAATCAAGCCGCTATTGGGTTCTGTACATGCAGTAGAATGTTTGGGAAAACCTGGGGACCAAAATATATTCTATGGCTATATTAAGACCTATTCTGACTTATGGCTGTCTTGTATGGTGGCAGTGCGCCAGCAAGACCACCAACTTAGAAGGTCTCATGAGGATACAGAGATTGGCTTGTATATGGACCACTAGTGCCATGACAACTATCTAGGAGGCTATCCTCAATCTACTTCCGCTGGATATCTTCGCTAAAACCTCCGAAGCTATTAGCGCCCTAAGAATAAGTCAAATAGTTGGAGACAAGCGGTCACTCCATGATCCTGAATAAATATCTAGAAAATGTTCCCACCACGGATTACCTGACTCAGTACCTAGATTTCGAAAAACTCTTTCGTTCCCGAGCAGAGAAAAATGTAAAAGCCGTATACACGTACCATCTCTGTCTTCACAGATGGATTAAAGATGGATGTAAACGTAGGCTCAGGTATCTTTTCTAAACCGCTGGGTATATCCAAATGGAACAATAGCAGTGTTTTCCAAGCGGAAGACCTAGCAGTGACAGCCAGGCCAGGCAGCGATAAAAGCGATTTCTGCTATCGAAATACAATCCAAGCGAAGTGCTGTCATGAACAGCTTAAGGTTCTTGGAACACTGCACAAGGTTGCACTCTGCTGGGTCCCTTGTCATGAAAATATACCAAATGAGAAGGCCGACGAGCTAGCCAGAAGAGGTTTAGAATCTACATGAGAACAGGTCGACATCTCGGTGCTCATACCGCCTTGCACACTGAAGCTCGAAGCAGGGATTAAGGCCAGAAGGGAGGCTAATATCAGATCCTTCCCAGACACTTGGGTCATCACAAGAAGTATATGGCATTGTTTCGATAAAAGTAGACCCGATGGAATTATGCCAAAGGATAGGAAATCCCTTTCTACCCTGATAGAAGTTTTCACGGGCATAACACACAGCAGCACACATGTTGTGGATGTGGAGATGAGGAATTCAATCAGGATACAACCCACTTTCTCTGTCACTGTGCAGGTCTTATCCACCTTAGATTTAAATTTCTCGAGCGACAATTCTTCCGTGATCTGTCTCGGATGTGTAGGAGACTACATCTAAAACGGCGGCGCCTGATACCAAAATGGTCATTTTGATAGGAGGTTGCTTGCCTGTTAGTTGACACCGGGCTACAGATAGGTCCCACCTTTTTTAATTTAAAAATTTGAGTCTGGCAGATGCTGTGAACCTTCATTCCGAGTGCTTGGATCCCTCCCTAAGAACCAGGTTTCAGCTTCAAGAATATATATGAAGACTGCAATGTCGCGAAACTCCAGACGTTCTAAATGGATTGTAGTAAGCGAAGGGACCTTACACACTTGTGTATATATGTATGTATGTCCCTTCAATCACTTGTGAAGTTCTACATCATGCCTTCCAAATATCTACTATAAATTTATTTCAGATTTCTTTTACAACCAAAATACACCAAAAGGGAACAGAAACTCTGGCTGACGTTGCTTGAATTCAAACCCTTTCCTGTAAAACTCCCGATGCCACCGAAACAGATACACTTTCCCAGCCTACGACACAGACCTCAATCGGGCCAGTAGGGAATTGGTGAACAATTCTTTTCGTTGTTTTGTGGAAATATCATAAATTGGAATTAACTTGTCATGTTAGATCGTCCAATTTATTTGGGATTACAACTTGCTACACAAGCAGAGCTCCCCGTGCCTGCCACACATACTCATACTTATGGACAGAGAGTCATAAAATCGTCTGGGACATGACAACAATTCAAAATTAAAATGAGCGTACGCACATCACAGTCATGTTCCTGTTTATGTCCTGTCTGCCGACCCTGACATTCAGAGTATCTAGATACATGTGTGTCATTTCGAGTTCGGTTCAATGTTGAGTCCATTAACCAAATGATGCGGACAGGACATGCTGAATTTTCTAAAATTATTTTGCCATTTGGGGCAAGGGGGATGACGACCCGGCCGACCCCCCCCGCTGTCAAATGATTCACTAATTTAACAAGTGAGGATCGGGAATGAACAGCTCCATAATACATTTTACATGACTAATCCCAAGAGTTGATTGTGTAAATTATTTGTTTCTTCCCTTCGCTCGGTGCTGGTTAAATGAGATTCGAGGCCAAGAATAGGACAAATTCCTTGGAAAAACTCTCTGCGTTCTGGGGAAAATCTTGTCTGGTGCTAAATGCTATTACTGCTGCTGCTGGTGCTGATGGTACTGATGAGACCTCACACGATGATGTCGCTCAATTGTCGACAACTTCAGTTGATTCTGATGATGATGTGTAGAGGAGGAAGCGATGGATGAAGATGACGATGCAGATGATGTGATGTTGCGTTGAAGGGTGATGAGTTGTTGTTCGTTGTTTATCAACAGCACGGACATAACCAACGAATGACACAAATGACGAGTTTGACACTTGATGCAGAAGCATTTAGTCAGTGATATCCCGGGGGTAAGCTTAACTGAAAGTTTTTTTTTTTTTTTACTTTTCGACAGTTCTAACCTAGATTTTGAAAAGTTTTTTAAATGGACTTGGTAGGTACAGTATGGTGATAAGGAAGGTGGACGACATGAGAATGGAATAATAGACAAAGAGGCTATTTGAGGACCTTGTTCCACTATGCTATTGGAAGTAAAACAAATTTTGCGCTTTATAAGAAAAGTTCAAAAATGTTCTCATGCATGTTTGTCGGATGTTCGTAAGTGGTAGTACGTAATGTCGACATACCGATAACATAGTCCTGTGAAGCCTGAAGGAGAATTGAATACAGAAAATGAATGAGATTGCATAGATGATAGTCTCGGGGGGTGTAAGTTTATAGATTTCAATTTAGAAGAGGCTTTAAAGTATTGTCTAAACCTAGTTTGTTATCTTTTCTTGCGGCCTGAGGATTTTGTCAACTGTGCCTGCTGTAATGCTGTATGTTCCTATCAAACAGTTTCATATACAAATTCTCCTTTTTGATGACTAGCAATAAATTCTGTAGTTGGCGCTGTTAACAGTGGACTCCTCGAGACACCATGTATCCAAAGACATTGTTGAACTTACTCACAATATGATCGATGTAGTTCCGATAAGTTGGGATAGCTAAGCTACCTTATATTTATACTTGAACGCTGGTTTCGAAATTGTGTCGCCTATCACAAAGCATGAGTGTCAGACATTCCCAATTGCTCTGCTACAGACGCCCTTGTCAATTTATCAGGAAAAACAATTTCTATGACATGACATGCATGTATCTATCAAGGAGTTCATGGTTAGCGATGTCGGTGTTCTCAGTGTTTAGTGATTAAGCTGATGCTCCTAAATTTAGGCTTTAATGATGATCATCAGGGATTCATATGAGCACCTAAGCTCTTCCTGCCTAGATTTGGGTTTAGGTTAGGGCGTCTGTCTGTTGGATCCAGATACACTTAGACCAGAGGAGGTTTAACTTCCGAGCTACTGGGACCAAACAGAAAGTGAACGATGCTTCCGATGTTTGGAGATCCCAGATAGCTGTGAACATGATCGTCTACATCGAGCAGTCCTCTTTGGAACTGGGCCAGATAGGTGCTATGGAATTGATTGATAGTTTTCCTTCCTTTCCGTCATCATAATACCTTGAAAAGTCATTGGGATGGTGCCGAAACTAATAGCGCAAAAACTTAAAGCCTAGCGGATCCATTGAATACAGCGACAATGGAGCTGTTTTGAGGTCGCTAACCTTGGCCAGATCTGCCCTGCAATGTGCCACGTCGTGCCATTTGTTAATCCTGCTGAGAGCAACAAACTTTAAGTAATATTTACAGGTGGCGAGGGTTATTACACCATTCAAGTTGAGTTATATCCTTTCTGGCAAGCTTGTCAGTCTTGCAGTTATGGGAAATATCCCTCCGGTCTGAGATGAGGGATAAATGAAAGTTGAACTGCTCCTTCATTAAGAAACCTTTGAGATCCCTTTTACAGTAGGAAATGCCTCGGATACGGACGGATAACTTGTTGGCGACCTTTAGCTATCAAATAAGGACAACGATTGGATTCTGGAACGTTAGAACCCTGCTCGACTCGGATTGACATCTAAGGGGTTGAGTGACATAAGATGGCTAGATGCTGGGGAACACCGCTTCCTGTCAAGAAACACTGTCATTCTCTACTCTGGTAAGCGAACTCTAAGTGCATGGAGGTTCGAGGTAGGAGTGATGCTGACTCTAGCACCACGAAAAATCCACATAGTGACCGGATACTGACGGCTAGATTCCAGAGTAGTGTAAGAAAATCCGACTGAAAAGGCGACTAAGGACGAAAAAGACAATTTCTATAGCCAGTTGGGTTTGGTCTACAACCGAAAGCCTAATGGGCACATCATAATTGTGATGGGTGATGTCAACGCAAAGGCAGGTAGCGACGACACTATGCTTACATGCTTAAACACGAGATTAGAGTTCACAGTCTTGGTGACCGGAATGACAACGAACATCCATCCTGATTCATTACATTGCGATCAGGCGGCGCTTTAGAAATTGTCTCCTGGAAGTCCGAAACAGACGTGGAGTCGACATCGGGCAAGAACGCGATCACTATCATATGCTAGCTCATATACTTCGTACTATAGCCCACAACCAGGTTTAATATCGACAGGCTCAACAATTCAGGGATCACCTTGCATGCCACACCACAGGCATGCCGCTGGCCTCCTCACCTGCAACGAAGATGCCTCTGTGGCCCAACCTCGCTCATAACACAGCACTATGCAGGAAAACGTGAACGTCGACGATCACTGGAACGCGGTGAAAAATGTATTGCAACTGGGGCAAACACCTATGGCGGTAGATGGCACAACAGAAGAGCCATAGCACAAGGCTTTCGACAGACTCCTGGATATGGATCGATGAGCGTACAGCTATAATAGAATAGCTCGGATTGCAGTGGCCTCAGCAATAGAGAGAACCGAGCTAGAAGCCCAATACCATGCTAAGAAGAAGGTAGTGCAACGTGGTATAAGACGTGACAAACGTCAGTACATCGACACAGTAGCTTCAGTGGCGGAAGAACCGGCAAGCAGGTACGACAGTCTACAACTGTCTACAACATCACCAAGGAGCTCATTGGTGCTCGAAGCTCCAAATCCAAACTGAGTGTTAGTGAATAGTTTAGACGATACCCTGCTGATATCGGATAAGGATCAGCTCACTCCGTGGAGAGAACATTTCACTACAGTCCTAAACCACTTGGACGATGGCGATATGATCTCGAATTGTAACGAGCAGTCCGAAGCAACAAATTCCTGAATCCGCATCGGACCGTCCCCTTAAGAAAAACAAGGCGATGGCTCTTGATCTTGACATCCCTGCCGAACTTTTTCAAGTGGCAACAAATATATCAACTGATCTGTTAAACCCGCTCGTTCAAAAAGCGTGGGAAAGCTAACAATTTCCGCAGTAGTAGAAAAAGGAGATGATCATCAAGTTTCATCAAGAGATGATCATCAAGATTGTGGGAACTGGAGAGGTGTATGCGTTCTTTCGGCCGTAGTTAGACTTCGAATAGGCAGGCTTTCGCGCCGGATCATCCTGCATCGATCACATAAACAGCTTCTTCTTAGGTGGCGCTACAGTTCGGGGTGAACCTGGGCATCCGCTAATAAACACCTTACGGATCATAATAGAGCCGTGCCTTGTTTATCACGATTCGAGAAGGCTTTCGACAGCTTAAGTCGGGATGCTAATTGGTTGGCCTTGCGCTGGAAAGGCATTCCAGTATAACTAATAGCTACTACCAAGGCTACATACGAGGATGGTGAGTGTCACGTTTTATACAGTGGTAATCTGAGGATTTTTAAGTCCAAAATGAGTACGTCAAGGGTACATACTGTCACTACTATTGTTCTTACTGGTTATCAGTAATGTACTTCATGCAGCATTGACGGGAAGTAAACACCTTGACTTGATTGAGGCAAACAAAGTCGGACTTAAAATAAACACAGCAACAACGAAAGCCTTGAACACTTCTAACACCAGCGCTCATCTCAACATTGCCGGACAGGTGATCAAGAAAGTGAAAGACTTTCTATATCTAGGAAGTGTGGTCTCGGATAAGCGTGGTGGCACCAAACAGAATCGGGAAAGTTAAAGCTGTGTTTGGAATGCTCTTCTAAATCTGGAGAAGCAATTTTCCATTCGCGTGCGCGGCCGTGTTTGTTTACCTACCCAGTTTTTTTTTCTCTTTAATTCAAAGTGGATTGGATAAAACCCCCTCATCAAAGTCGCGCGATTAATTAAACCCTTAATTTGGGAATATTTACAACAAATTGGCGCCCAACGTGGGACTTAAGGACCAAGCTGCCACTGTTCCGATTCCACGTAGAAACAGTACTCCTTTATGGTACAGTACCTTGGAATCTAGACACCACTGTCTAAGAATCATCTTTAGAACTTTTTGGCCCAATCATGTCTCGAACGAACAACTTTATCGAAGACCGAACCAAGAACCTATAGACGTAACTATACGGAGGAGAAAGTGGCAGTGGATTTGACACAGTCTACGACGCGAAGACAGCTCCATTGCGAAATACGCCATGCAGTGAAATCCGCTCACTCAAGCAGGCAGAACAGCAGGACTGTGAAGGAATGGAGCTCTCTGGGGTTAAAGTACTTAACTATTACGCTGGAGCATTAGACCGACTAACAACTTCTTGATTCATTTTTACATTGGGTTATCCAACAAGAGGTGTCAATTTTGCGCCATTTTTGAACTGTCAACGTTCAACTATCATTGCTATAACTTTTGATAATTAAAAACTTGGAGGTTATTAAGTATGAGTCGATAAGTACTCTCATAACGTGGTGAAACAGTGAAAAATCACTACAAAACCAGTGAAAATATCGCTGAAACGTTTCGTAAAGTTCGTACTGCTTTTGATCAACATCAAGCGCCTTCTCGCACAGATATAGTGAATTTAATCAATAAATTAACGTCTTGGATAGCTTAGTGATCTAAGGGCACCAACTCGTGTTCGTCCGGAAAGGACAGCTAAAAATTTCGCCGCCGTAGGTGAGAGTGTGTCTGAAAACTTCACAGGAATTGGATAGGTCCAACCAACCACTTTGGACCACATTTTGCATAAAGATGTTGGCTAACACTATAGTCCACCTTAACATCATTTTCCTTTAAGGCTATGTTAAGCATAAAGTCTTCGATTCATGCACTAAAAGAAAATATCATGTTGTTCGCGAAATACAGTCGCAAAAACGTGAGGAAGAGATTCATCAAAAGAATGACTATTTGTAGGCAAACCCGAGGCGAACTTTTGGCAAACATTGTATTCCATTACTAACCTCAGAGCTTGTACTTTAGACTTAAAAAAAATTCACCACTCTTCATAAAAATGTTGTATTTTTCTATTAATTTAAAATGACACCTCTAGTTGGATGAGCCTGTTCTTCAAAATCACAGTCGTTGCCCATATGTACATATGGGTACCTACCCTACGTGCTACCATACTTGTCCCACAGACTGTGTCCCATTAAACTTTCCAACTATAAAATCACAAAGTTTACAATCTCATACGTGTGTGTGTTCTGGATGGCCTCTCTATGATATTGTACCTACTCTGAAAAATTGGGGAAAAGTGCATCACAAGTGTACTCTAAACTTCCCAACCATAATCTGGTTTCATTACGGGAGATTGTTATGCAAGGAGAATCAACGGTATCGTAAAACCTTTCTCTTCACATGCATGTACATATGTACATATGCTTGTCATACAGTTCGTCATCCCAACGAAATATTGAAATGTGTGTCAAGTAGATATGAACACTTCCGAAATAATGAGAAAATTTCATTCACATTTGA
The DNA here is from genome assembly GCA_905220385.1 of Xylota sylvarum. Lineage (NCBI taxonomy): Eukaryota > Metazoa > Arthropoda > Insecta > Diptera > Syrphidae > Xylota > Xylota sylvarum. Next base: position 149,273,935 of record LR999957.1, on the reverse strand, counting down.
GTCCTTGTCTCATTTTCGTCCTTAACGTCAAATGTACATATGTACATACTATGTACCTATGGTAGGGTTACACAAAACTAAAAGAGGTGATGAACTCTCTGTGCTTGACATAGTTTCGTTTTTAATTAAAACAAAAAAATTACACAAAAAAAAAATAGACACAAGAGCATAGGGAAAAATAGGGGAAAAGGACACCGAATAGAACAACGCAAGAGCAAGACCAAAATAACTTCTCATTATTACAAAGGACGAAAAGAAACTTCCTGCTGGATAATATACTTACACTCTATAGAGAGACGGTTTTTTTTTTTTGGAAAATACTCTAATTGTATGGTAGGTTAGGTCTCTTAATTTCGAAATGTAAATGATGAAGCAGAGAACCAGTGGTGGTGGTGGAGATGGCTACAAGGACGAGGAGGACACGATGAGATCTCATTTCGACCACTAGAGAAATTTGATGCAGAAATGAAGTGATGTAATGTGGATGCTATGTGTAATTAATGACGGACACGCTCATGAATTTGGGTTAACTGTTGGATGTCCTTCGGATGGTTTCCTTGGATTTGCCTAAATATTAAAGTTACACTCGGTTGGGTGGAAATTGTCATTCATTTGAATGCTTTGACTTTGTAAAAATGTTGAGTTGGACATAATGAATCCTAATCATAGAGTAATGAGTTTCTTTTTTTTTTTGTGAATAATGTATTCATTATGAAAGGATATACACGTTTGTGGGGGTTATAGGGCTTTTGAGGTTCTCTTTCTAGGATATACGTGGGCGAGTATAGGTCACTTGGAGATTATGTGTTTTTTTTTTCTGTTGGAATTTAATCAGAGATGGGTTTTCTGTTGAGGAAATTACTTTGGTTAGATGGTGGATTAAGAAGACTGGTCTTGATTAATTTTGCACATAACGTTGGTGGGTGGACTTTTCATTAGCTTATGGTTTGGTTCCACGAAATATTAGGACATTTCAGCTTCTGAATATTTTTTCGTTTCAATTTGTAGATAGGTAGGTAGGTAATCTCGTAAGCAATCAGGGAGTTTATTGCAAGTTGGCGCAAGTAATCTGAAAGGAGTTTTGTATCTGAATCTATTAGACAAGGTAGGTACGGAGGTAGCTTGTGTAGTAGTAGTAATGAAAGCTAGTTTCCATCTTTCCTAGAACCTCATGTAACTTCTTTTTCAGTTTCTACTGATTTTAAGGACGTTGGACTTTGCATAAACTGCCGATGCGGTACTTGCCTATTGTATACCTAGAAGCCTCTCTAGTGTCTTGAGAAGGAATGACGAGAGACTAATGGGACTACAGTGTTTCGCTTGGGTGTTATCTTATTTCCCTGCTTTGGGTATGAAAATGACCCGCACTTCCCTCCACGCTACTGGTATGTAGCCTGACCCTAAACATTGTTTGAAGATTTTCCTAAGCCTGTACCTGACTTAGCATAGCTGAAGCATAGCTGGCAGAATGCCGTCAGGGCCTGGAGCTTTGAAAGGTGCGAATGACATAATAGCCCAATGCAAGTTCTTCTATGTGACGGGATATACTACCTCTTACTTTAACGACAAACTAGTATTATCGGAGTACCCATTCGATATGCCCAATACTAATTCTTCGCTTCTTTCCGCCCATCAAAACTCTTGATGCATCTGGGAACCGCCGGGGCCTTGGCCAGCATCTTGTGGAGTCTGGAAGTCTCGTTAACATCTGCGATTGATGCGCAGGATTGTTTCCAGGATTTTCTTCTTGATTGCATGATTAAGTATTTATACTCTGTCTTACTTCCTATTCATCCCAGGTAATGTCATCCACGACTAATTTTGCCCTACTGTAAGAGTGCTTGTTTTCTTTTTGAGTTTATCTCGTTATTCTTCCATGGAGATTGGGACCTTTTGGACTCCCTTCTAATTGGGATTTTATTACCTTACAAAAGTAGTCTACTGCCTTGTCTATATCTTGGGGATTGCCTTCCTTCTAAGATGTTGCCTTACTATTTAATGAATTTCTTTGGGTAGGAGTATGGAAGTGGAACCCAGACTCATACTTAGTGTACTTAGCCAACTCCGTTACAGTCACGCACTTAAGTTGAGCCCAAACCTGAGCACCAAACTCTGATATAAACTGTCTGGTGAAGTCAGCCGGCAACTTATTCCCAAAGGCAGCATGCTTACGTCCGTCCTCCCAGCTAGCACCGTCGACTTCGAATTCGTTTTCCTCAGTGTCAGACATATTTTCCACAGCACATCCTGAAACTTCTTCTAGACAGCAACCCTCTGGTTCATGGTTGTGCGACCGCAAGGTTCCTGCTCGTGGACAATGGCAATAAGGAGCTCGCCTTTTGGGTCGTACATTGAATGCACCGAGGGTGATGTACCAGAATTCACCTTTTAAGAGGCACTCAGTTCAACGACGTCATCAGATCTGCTTCTTTTGCTCTAAAACGCCTCGCTGACCACCTCAGCTGAGGTCTCTCCATTCCCTACATCCACGGTCTAGAAAATTCCTTGAATATCTAGTGGACCTATCTAAAAGATATCCAAAGCAGGTTTCTCGTTATACGAGGATTTTTTTTCTTGAAAATTCTAAGTCCGCTAAGGATTAATGTCAAAGTGTTGACATGGCTGCAAAACCAACGAAGGTTCTAGCTGGAAGGTGGAAAGAAACTTCTACTTAGAAAAACAGTGATCTACCAACTCAAAGATATCGAAGAGTCTCGTGACAGAAATCTAATTCAGATTTTTTCCAAGAAAGCCAAGCAACAAGGCTGGACTTTTGAAACCAGGAACACAGGGTTTTCGAAATAGAGGGGAATGTTATACGATCCTTTATGTCTGGCGCCAACTATCAGGGCATATCCCTCCTAAATGTCGCATCCTCTCTAGCATACTGTGTGTCGCACAACATTTATCAATGTGGCTTCCGGCTCGGCAGATCAACTATAGACCAAATCTTCACGCTATGACGAATCCTGGAAAAGACTAATGAATGTCAAGTTGAAACACACACCAATTGCTTATCGACTTTCAGGCTGCGAATAACACCATTGATCGATTGGAGCTCTACAAGGCGATGACCGAATTCGGGATCCATAAAGGACTGATCCAGCTATGCCTGGTTACTTTGGAAAACATGCGGTGTGTAGTTCAGTTTGTAGGTTCCAGTACAGAACCGGATTTCGGAGTTGCTCTGTCGTTCAATTTCTTCAATTTAGTGTTGGAGCAGATAGTATGGCGAGTTGGTATCAACACGGAAGGTAACATTTTTGAAAAGTTATTGCAGCGAGCCTTTGTAGAGTCATTCACGACAATTGAAACAAAGGCTATTGATAATGGTCTGAAGGTAAACGAGGACAAAACCAAATATTTGCCAAATATTACCAAACAAACCAACAGTAGTTAAGTAGTTCACCTACCTTGGAGTAGATGACAACTTCGCCAACAATACATTAGTGAAACTACAGCGAAGAATCACCGTAACAAACCCCCGCTGCTTCGGTTTGGTAACAAAAATGAGTTCAAAACTGCTAAATCGAAGGACGAAAGTGATACCCTACAGAACGTTAATCCTGCCAGTCCTAATATATGCCATACGAGTGCTGGACGATATGCATGAAAGTGAACAAGATCTTGGGTTTTCGAAAGAAGAATACTTTGTCGACTATTCGGTATTTTAAGCGAGGAGGACGAATGGAGGAGAAGTTCAAATATCATTGACTCCCAAGACAAAGCCAATGCTAGATACTTCTCTACCACCACGATTACTGAATCTGTTTCACTATACCTCGGGACAAATATTTTTCCAAACTCCTTTAGTGGCTCGAGTCCTAAAATATCGGGACAATTAAAAAATTTTCAGGTCCAGAAGGGATCCCTCGCCTTGCTTTGAAGAGGTATTTTTCTACACTGGCTAAACCTATACGTAAGCTCTTCCACCTGTCATAATCTCTCTAGAGGTAATCTTTCTGGATAGGCGGAAACTCGGGCACGTTCAGTCGATTCCTTTAAACAATCGACCCATAGCCCTAATATACGTGCTCTCTAAGGTCATGGAAATCATTGAAAATTTCCATCTCATGAGATATCTTCAAAGAAACCGTCTTCTAAATGACCGTCAGTACGGATTCTATTAATAACGTTCCACCGGAAACCTTGTGGTGTACCTAATAGAAAAATGGAACCAAAGTATTCACCATCACGATGAATGCCCACTAGTTACCTTTGATATCTCTAAAGCTTTTGATAAAGCATGATACATCGGGAACACAATGGACGTTCTCTGGTCTAATTGCATTTCTCATCGAAGGCCGCTTTTAACCAACCAACCATGGCACAGTGACATCTTAAGCAAAATCCAAGCTTACGGTGTCGGTAGCATCTACTTCTCTTATGGATTGCAAACTTTTAGAGTAGTCGGTCAATATAAGTTGTATTGGACGAATCTTCTTCTACCTCATTCTCAACCAATGCTGGCGTACCCCAGGGTTCAGTTCTCTCTCCGAAACTCTTTTTACCGACCTTCTCTCTATCACTTGCAATCCAATCAATTTCGTTGGGGCTGACAGTGCACTCGAACTTGCTTATTAGATGTACGATTCCAACGTGTCCAGGATCGAAGGGGAACGCTGCAGTATCTCAGACAGGGACTCTTCACGGATCGAGAGGCCGATAAGTAAGTAAAGATCAAATGTCTAGTGCAACAACTGGAAGTAAAATCCCTTCATGACGAAGGCATGTAGTGAAGGGATGCGACTGTACTGTGGGTTTGACCAGGGACTCAGTTTTTGTTGTTGAAACTAAAAGTATAATCCGGTAGGGCATCCTTAATGTCTTATGTCTCATCTGGATTGGAATCCATTGAAACAATTTTTTGAAACATTAACCTTATTGAGCTCGGGAAGGAGCATTAACATGCATATGTATCTTACTCATACTGTTCCTAATTCTAAGCATTAAAACCGCCTACAACGACAAAGGACAACGAAAATGAATATCACTACTCCTCTCCTTGTTCTCAATTCTAACACATCTTACAGGTAAACCGACCTATACCCTGTGCTGCTTAAAAGCTTTCAAGACAGAAGTGCTAACGAATCAATACCGCACCTCTGCTACTAATGAGTTGTTCCCTACTTGAAAACACTCTGATTTTTCCGGTTAAACATGAGTACACCTACACCCAAGGATATGCCAGATTTATTCCTTTTTCTTTCCATAAGACGTTTGAGGTGCTTGGTTCTTTCCTTCCCTTAGTGTCGATAAGTCTCTGAAGATGTTTCGGTTTTTACCATAATGGAATCATCTTGTCGAAATTTGAAATTTAAAATTTTTTAAAAGCTTCAGCTCTCTTTTGCTTTTAATGATCCTTGAAGTTGGTACGAAATGGCGGTTTTCCTTCTCTTCTCTGGTTTTTTTTATTGACATTCTGTAATTTGTACGGCTCATGCTTTGTGGGATACTTAATAATGTACAGGAATCCATTTAGGATTTATGTCCTCTGAAAATGTGCGACCACCCAAAAATGAGAAGCAAAAAAAAGTATCTATAGGTAGTATCTATACAGTGAAGGTTGTATATTGTTATTGTCTTCTTCGGTGCTTTATGGGCTTTGTAAATTTGCATCTGCTTTGCGACAGTAATTTTCTCCGGCAACTGGGTTTTGCCGCCATTGTTTCAAGGTTCCTTTTATGGTCTGGAGTCTGGAGGAAAAAATTTGTAAAGCGAATAAAAAAAATTAAATAAAACGAAGAACGAATGAGATGTAGTATCGTTAACTTTTTGTGGCGGCATTGCATGCAACATTTGATGGTTTTTAATATTTTTAAAATCGAGTCAAATTGTTCGTAAAAAGTTTGTGAAACATTTTGAATGAGTCATAGAAAGGATCATTTGCGTGGGCTGTAGAGGAGTGGGGTTTCAGTTGATGTCTGTTGTCGTTTATCACACAATTTTATGGCAAACTGGTTGCTACTGAAACTAGTCTACACCTTTTGTTCGTTTCTACACCTTTAACACGATTTTAGGTTCGGATTCAACACTAAATACTTGTCCCTTCAATAAAGACTGCATCACCTAGCTAACCCCGTTAAATAGTTCTCAGATGTTGTGCGCCAAGTGTCACTATATGGGCAACCACCTACAGGCGTTTCTTATATGCCATATGCCAAGCAGTGGAAACAATTTTTATAGCTGCACCATGTTACATCCGCGTTGTTCTTGGCCAAAATTTATTACCGACGACACAGTGCCATATTGGATTTCAAAACACCACACCATGGCACCATGGCACTGCAGAGCGCCAAGCACGACTCCCGCACATTCACCCAGTGGTTGGTGGATGCCCAATCACAAAACAGCAAAGCATGAGCATTGCGAGCACTCACGAATCTCTGGTACCACCTCTGATATATTTGACCCGCAGCGAATATTTATTACCTCAACACTGGCCAAATGGAGTCATTTGCTGGAGCTTCGTTGTATTCATCGTCGTCGTGTCACCTGTGCTGCTACGTACTCACACGCTATGACCTTCATTCCAATCCACTCACCGTGGATGGTGCAAGGGACACCAAATGCGGTGTCTTAACACAAAAAACCAAAAAAAAAAAAAAAACCTTAGAACCCCAGGCAGCGCCAGGAATAGTCCAAGTGAGAGGAAGAAGATCACTTTGTGGAGATTAAATTTGCAAATGGACTCGCATCGGGATTGGATTTCAGCGAGCGCAGTAGGAGAAGCTTCTGGTACCATGTGTGCAGCAAGTGATCATTTTAATTCTCACAGGAACACAGAGACCAGTGAGAATAATTTATGAATTGATTTTCAGTTAATTAAGTTGATTTATTGCCACTTTATTGCTTTATTGCGCTTAAATGTTGCGCATTGAGTGCGCGCCAAGAGCGATAACGATAGAAGCGCCCTAGGCATTCCAGCTACACGCGCGCGGTTGTTTTATCCGTTTTGACGTTCCCTCTCTCAAATCGAAAATTAATGGCGGTCGGCGGTCGGCGGTAGCTCTGGGATTATTACTTGTGTTCTGGTGCTTGGATTAGAATGTGACTTGGAGTGGAGTGAGTACCCGTTTGGGTTACAAAAAACAAGTCTCATGGTCCACTTTGGAAGGCTTTCTAATAAGGTATTGTTACATTGGTTGGGGAAAGAACTGAAAATGATCCACTCACAGTCAGATTAGATGCAGTTGGATCTATTATTCCAGTGTGTGGATAGATTTTTTTGAGAATCCTTGGAGCTTTTAATGAAGACTCACTATACAAGATGTGAAGACGGTTACGCTGACGTTCATCAAGGTGTGCAACCCTCATTATGAAATGAAATTTAAGCACTAACGACACAGGATAAAACATTTGAGGCTATTGCCAGCACTTCTCCGTATAAATCGGCTGAGGACACACTGCCCATCTTGCTGCAGAAAACAATGGACAGGGTGGTGCCATGGCTTTTTGTATTTTCAGAAATTCATTACAAGACCAGATCCCCCCTCAATTGGAGACATGTTCATGTGGAGCTTATCCCGAAAGCTGGGAAGCATGGATATGAATTGTTTTTTCTTACTCAAAGTGTTTGAGCGTATCCTAGACACGAACATATGATAAACTCTCGAAAGATCAGGACGCCTATACTAATGGAGGATCGACAAATTAGTGCGAACATTTGCCACTAGCCACTTTCTTACACGTCGAGACTGCCTTCAATAATATCCATATTGAATCGATTCAGGAATCTCTCATCCAAATAGGCCGTACGGTAGCTTATTAGCCATTGGATAGTGACCATGCTAAGAACTAAAATCGAAGACCTTAGAGAGGGTTATATCTCCTCTTCTATGGCTTATGGTTATCAATAAAATCCTGTCAAGACTCGATAGAGACGTAGTCAAGGTAGTCGCTTATGCGGATGAAGTGGTTATTTTGGGGTCGGGAATGTTTCCCTCAGTTCTCACTGAGATTGCGGAACAAGCTTTGGAAAAAGTAAGGACATGAGCTGCTAGTTGTGGACTCAATGCCAATCCAAGAAAAACCGAATGGATGCTTTTTACTACGAATATCATAATACCAACCTTCATACCTCCATGACTAAATAAACACTTTCTTTATCCTCAACACAACTGGAAGCTTAATACAGAATTTCGAGTAAGAAAAACCTGTGAAGTATTTTTGCCTGCAGTAAAACCTCCGGCATCCTCATTAACCGATGAGGGTCTTTTGGATGTATACTGTAGTGGTACGCCCCATCCTCTCGTACGGGTCACTTGTTTGCTGCCCTGTGTTGAGAATAGACCACAGCATGTTATGGGATCTTGGCCAACTTGTCCAACTTGTGCAACTCGTGTCCAGCTCTGACTACACTTTGTTTAACTCGATCTCCAAATTCAAAACACATCAGCATGCCCTCAGTTAGACTTGGAAAACAGTATGTTGGCATGCTAAACTGTACGATCATAGCAACATTTTGGATCCACTACCTAGTGACTTGACAACGTCTCTCACCGACTACACAATACCCAAACTGAACTTTATGATATACTTTACGGTAGGTTTCCCATCCAGGGTTAACTGAGAAAAAAGGTGAAGTGATCAAGGAGTTCGAAACAACAATTAATACAACGAGCTCCCGACCCGTGAGAGGTCTCTGCCTGAGACACGACAGGCTTCCACTCTCTTTGATCCCGGAAACGCTGCTTCCATTTGTGCTTTGGCATCTGCGATAGCTCAATCCTTAAGATGGAGGTTCGATCTTCCTTGTCGTCTCGAACCTAGGGGCTGTGATACGAAGATCCACGATCCTCTTTGCTGGAGCATTATTGTCCATTCACTCGATGTGGCCAAGCCAGTGTAGTGGAGGTGTTTTGGCTGTTTTGAACTACATCCACATCTAGGTACAGCACATAGAGTTTGCGGTTGTATCTTCTCCTCCATTCGCCCTCCTCGCATACGGGACCGAATATCCGACGAAGAATTCTTCTCTCGAAGGTGTTCAATGACTGCTCTGCTTTCCTGCTTATCGTCCAGCACCCGGCTCCATATAGAAGAACTGCCAGGATCAAAGTTTTGTAGAACATGCACTTCGTCTTCCAATTTAGGAGTTTGGACCCATTTGTTTCGCTAAACCGAAGTAGCAACGGTTTCCTAGAGTAAGTCTTCGTCGAATCTCCAATAAGGTATCATTTGTAGAATTGATATTTACTCCGAGATAGGTAAACTCCTAACCTATGGACAGATGCTTCTTTGTTTCTTGACAACATGTGCTTGGTTTTGTTATTATTCACTTCAAGGCCAACTCGTTTCGCCTGTTCTTCAATTGCCGTAAAAGCCTCTAAGACCGATGACAGATGCTTCTTTGTTTCTTGAGAACATGTGCTTGGTTTTGTCCTTATTCACTTCAAGGCCAACTCGTTTCGCCTGTTCTTGAATTGCCATAAAAGCCTCTAAGACCGATGATGTCGATGTCGTTTGAGTAGCTAGACAGATTTGTTAAAGATATTGCTTTTCGTGTTAACACATGTCCTGTGCACTATCTGTTCCAGCACGAGATTGAAGATGTCATATCATAGTTCGGAGGAACTGTTTCCGAATTGCACGTTTAGCCGGGATCCTGAATTCGGCTATCGCCTTGTAGAACTCAAGATGATGAATGCTTTCATATGCGTCTTTGAAGTCGATGAAGATATGGTGAGCCTCGACTTGAAATTTGTTGGTTTTTTCAAGGATCTGCTTTAGTGTGGAAATTTGATCGATTGTCGATCTGCCGGGTCGGAAGCCAGAAAGGATTCAGACGTTCACATTGTACGTTAAGTTGGATAGAATCTTATATGCGACATTAAGCAGGGATATGCCTCGATAGTTCTTACAAGATATAGGATCGCCTTTCTTGATGATGGGGCATACAGAGCTGATAGTTCAGTCATCGGCCATGGCGTCATCCACCAATACTTGGTTGATGATTTGCTGCATGCATCCTACCAAAAGCATCACCACCATGTTTGTAAAGCTCAGCTGGAGAACAACAAGGCCGCGGGCTCTGATGATCTAAGAGAAAAGATGCTTAAACACATCTTCTATTCCCTGTGCTTCGGTGACTAGGTTTCCTTCACTGTTTCGAAGAGCCTGCGTTCCGGGCTTAAAGCCAGCTGCCAGTTCCTTGGGTTTCCTTAAAACATCCGGATGTTCTTCCTATCGTGGGACTCTTCGATATTCTTAAACTGGGAGACTGCGCAGGCCCTTTTTTTACGGATGATCTTCTTCTTCTCCCTTCTTCTGGCTCGATAGACTTCACCAACAATTTACACATATGGTTCAACAAATAGGCCCTCCTACTAGGGGTAGGTCATAAAATTTTCTCTAGACCTTGCCTTTTAAATAGATCCGAGACATTGCCATCCTTATTGACAGCCAAGCTGCTATCAACACTCTGGTATCGAACACTACCGACGTCTTCTAAGCTGAAGGAACAGTGCAAACAGGAACTCGCTTCATTAGGACAATCCTCTGAGATCCGACCTTTCTAGGTGCTGAGGCACAGCAACACAGAGGGGAACGACCGGACTGATAAACTAGTGGAGCGAGATTCGGATTTTGAAAGATTATTCGCAAAGTGTATTGACATCTCATTGGGAGTTGTCGTAGCCAGAATCGTCTAAGTTGGTATTGGTTTGAGGAATCGTGTCATATCAAGGTAGATGTGGCCCAGCTTGACCCAAACCACAAAGATCAACAAAACGGAACTCGGACATACATTGCAAGGATCATGCCAATTGGTACAGATCACTGATCTATTGGAATACCCGTTTCTTGGTTGTTTTAGAAAGTCCGAGACCTGCTGAGGCAGCTCATTATTAATGAGATGGATGTATAGAATGATAGTCAGGCCAGCGTGGACTAGGAGAGTAAGGTTGAACAACCAAGATGAATCAGACAAAAAAAGTTAGCAAATCTATCGATCCCGCTTCTGGACAGGGCCAGAGATGACATGTTTAAGAAATACTGCCACAATCCACACCTCAAATGGTACACACATGGATCCAAAATGTCCTCAGGAACTGAGGTAGATATCTAATGACCCGCAATGAGATGTTCAGAGTCTCTAGGAAAGTTTCCAACCAAAAGTTCATGCAATCGAAAGATGTGTCCAAGTCAAAATACGGAAAAAAATATTGCGACAAGATATCGTCATGCTGTCAGAAAGTCAGGCGAAAATTAAGGCGTTGGGTTGGAACCATATCCGATCCAGATTGGTATGGGAGTGCCAAACAAAAGGAACAACAGACTGTTCGAGACTAAGAAGGTAGGTAGGAAGGTAGAAGGGGTACACTGAGATCACCAATTGATCCACTGTGAACCCCTGTCGTGGATAACCTAAAAAACGAAGACAAAGTTGGTCTGTAACTTTGGAATAGCTAAGCGGCCTCCCAGAACCAACCCGATATTGTTATAAATTTCAGAATGATGGCCTTTCTGATAGGTCGCCCAGATCTTCGAAGTGGTATTCACCGATGGCCGTTTTCCAAGAGATGTGCTCTTTTCTGCTTCAGATTGTAGATAGCCGCATTCTTCTTCGGTGGACCACCAGGAGGTTGTGGCCGGTAATAATCCCCGTGAAGGGCGATAAGTTGGCTCTGTTAAGCGTTAGTCTTGGCAGTGACATGCTTTTTCCACAGTTTTCTGGAGACATGACAAGATGAGAGTGCGCTCCATTTCTCATTAACTAGTCTCGCGAAGGCTTGCTCTATATTGGATTTAACTGGAGGTAGGGGCGGTTTAACAGAAGTAGTAGCAGGTCCTGTTTGGACCCCTTTCTTTCTAAATCGTCCGCCCATTCTTTTCCCTGAATGTAGACATGCCCTGGAACCCAAAGGAGTGTAAATTCGTGGTTTGCTGTCAGTTCTTGATTGTGGATTCGATAACTGTGTAGGAAATGGCCTACATAGCGGCTTGACTGTCAATGTATATATCGATACTCGAGACTAAGAAAATCACACTTCATTGGGTAGCAGGACATGTGGAAGTAGAGAGAAATGAAACTCTTGACGAACTGGTTCGGAAACCACATGCTTGAGATTGGAACCTTCCTTTCAAAACACGGGAGGAGCTCGAAGAAGAAGAAAAGAGCAAATAGACTAAACTTTGGCATGTTAATGGGGAACTGTAGACTTAAGCAGCATCTTTAAAATCGGCGTGAACTACGAATAAATACTAGTAAGCCATCTCTTTGAGAAACCACCCATTTTCCTTCAGAGACTAATCTGGATATTCGTTGGATCTACTTGGGATAAGTCGTTTCTTTAAAGCTATTGGACTACAGTAGGTGATTTCTGATCCAATTAGAGCATGATTTCGGAGAGCACAATATATCTATCAAGATCGATACCATTTGCATCTATGTACATCCTTACTAGTAATGTTTTCATGCGATGAAAGGCTGACTTCCTTCATAGCCTCACCCTTTTACAAAATGGAAACAGCTTTTGATGTCATTGCCCGCCTTAGTTCGTATTCTATCGAACTAGACACACAACACAACAAATCTACTCCTACAAGTAACTCCAACTGGCACATCCAGCTCCGAGCGCAAATCGATTCCCATCGAAAGGCAACTCCATCTCCTGCCACAGCATCTATGCGGTGCAAAACGAAAGGCAAATCACCACTCCTTAAACATTTTGATATCTTAATTAGCTCCGTAAATATCGTTTAACTTCAGCAATGAGTACGCAGCGTGGTTATCTTGTACGCCACTCACTGCATCTCTATACACAACTGACCACTGGTGGTGTCTGCTGATACTGGTGTGCTCCTGCTACTGCTGGTGGTGCTGGTGGTGCTGCTGGAGCAGCTCATTCCTTTCTAACAGAATTCAAAGCATCCAACAAGTCATCACTAATCCGCCCAGTCTGGACAGTAAAGCCGACAATTGTGTATTGATTCCCAATCCGCAGTACCATTCCGCTGGGAATTGGTTTCATTTTTCTCTACCTACCCGTACCCCATTCGGATGGCAGATTCAGCTGCGTGTCTATCTTCTCCATGACCATGGCCAGGCAAACACACACACAATTCAGAGATGCAATCGCCTGCTTTAGGAGTGTTGGGTTGCACCACAACAAGAACAAGAACCAATAAGAAGTAGAAGAAGAACTTTAATTTCATGGTCTAGGAGGACCTATCTCTCCGCTCGAGTGTCATGTCGTGTTGCACTGTAGCACTGTAGCACTGCTTTGGATGCACGTAGCCATCCAATGAAACGAAATGGAAAAAAACAGCCAACGGAGAGGGAAAACATTTCTGCGCTGTAATTAGAATCCGAACATAAAAACCAAATTCTTTTCTCGCATCTCATGAAGATGATCCCAGTGATCTGGTGCACATCGGGCTTCGTGTAGCCCAGCTACAGTCGTTGCTCCTCGCAGGAGATTCCATTTCCCATCCCAATTTGTAATGGTCGCAATTATTGCTCGAATGCGATGTGGGGAGACTCTGTTTCTACTGTGCTGGTGCTGGTGCTGGTGCTGGTGCTGGTGCTGTAACTCAAAATGAATGGAATGGCTCGAGGTGCTATTGGAATTACTTGAAGGTATTCCACTGTTGTTTTGGGCTAGATGGAGTACTATACAAAGAAACAACAAATAATTGAATGGAGTATAACCTTTATGGAGATGGATGATGTTTATAGAGAAACTGATTTGAGTCTTAAGCGCTTTGTTCCTACATTGCAACTTGTGTTACCCTATGGACATCATTTTATGGGACATCATAGCTTAATGAGCGACAACTAGAATCCGACAGGGGTTTCTCTTCATCCTTTGGTTCAATAGTCCTTAAAGGTGTTTCAAATATTGACCAATACTTGAAGAAACTGAACATGAACACATTTCGACTAGTAGGGTCTTGAGCATCGATAGGAACTGACAAAGAAGCAGTCCCAGAAAAATACACTGAAGTTTCAATACCTTTAGTTCAGATTTGCAGTACAAAATGAGAGACATCTATACAGATATCGCAAGTACTATTCTTCGTGGTGGTTCTACACTTTGCTATAAGTACAGCTTGTATTTCTGACGAACTCCAGGATCTTTCCGACGTCTAAGATAACTCAGCCCAGGCAAGACGTGTCTTCCCAGGAGTTTGTATCTTAACGCCCCTAATGCGGAGCATTCGCAGAGGAAGTGCTCGAGGGTTTCTCCCTACTCCTTGAATCCCGGGATGTTGTTTGTTCAGGGTGATGTATCCGGTGTATAGGCCGACCATCCGTCTTTATTGTCTCCTGCCTAGATAGAGCGCCCTCTTTGACTGACGGTGGCAGGAGCGCTCAGTCATTGCATTAGGACGTTAGGAGGTTTAGAAGCTTAGGTGGTTTGAAGTCCATTCTACATGTTTTCGAGGTATTTTGCGAACGAGTTGCTGTATGCGGTTTTAACAACCTTCCAGGCTGGTCCTAAGGTTGTAACTGAAACTGCGCCAGTTCATGCGCAGCTTCGTTCCCAAATCAATTTGACTTGGAAGGAGGTTGCCAACATCTTAAATTTTCCTTGCATTCCATCACAAATTTCAAGTTGATTCTTGGATTTGCTAGTGCCTTTCGGGCTTGACTGTCCGAGCAGATGCCCTGGGATCCGGCTATGGAGCAGTTCTCCGCCCTTCAGTACAGCAAAAATCTCTGCCTGAAAGACAGTCACGAATTGTTCCAGATGGACTGCGTGATTGAGAGGTGACGTTAGCCAGTAGACCCCGACACTGTGTTTCTATCGATGTGTGATCCATCCGTGTACACTTCTATTCCATCCTCGTTTGGTAAGGTAGAGCCATGCCGTCATTATTTCTTACTTAATAGGCCTATACTTCCTTCCAGATAGCCCTGTGTTCCGGTGCGGTCCGTTCATTGAAATGTCCTAAAATCTTGAACTAGAATCTGTTTAACAGAAATCTGGTTCATCCTACTGGTTCATTCTACCCAGTGACTCAGAACTTCTCTGTGAGTGGTGCCAATCGGCATTTTAGTAGTCAGTAGCCTGCAACCTTCCACCGTTGACCACCTTCCCTGGTGTTCCGCTGCGTTCCAGTTGCTAATTAGGTATTCTACCATCCCTCTGCCAATTCCAGAGCTCCGAGGTTGACTCGTGCTTTGCTAAAGAGTTCGCCTTTTCGTTGGCTTCAGTCCCTAAGTGAACTTTCACCCAGAGCAGCATCATCATGTAGTTGGTTATCCATGGTTCCTGGATGAGAGCAACGACTGCTCCTCCTTTGGAGAGGAAGTCACAGAGGTTGGCCGTGGATTCGTACTGTGATGGATCGTTTCTCTTCCTCTTTTCAGACGGTATTGATAATTTAACGCGATTGAGGCCGCACTGGACCCGCCACGGGTTTCTCGTCCACCCCAAGGAATAGTAGTTGGCCTTTCCCTTCCTGCTTTTCCGTGTTGTTGACCTTCCAGCATGTAGTGTCGAGGGTTTATTTTGCCGCGCAGTCCTCCCTAGGATTTTTGAAAAATCCTCAATTGGGTCTGGGACCCATGCGGATGATACACTGTTCAAATCCAAAGCTTTGCGATGGCCAGCATTATAAATTTAGAACCTTCCCATGCACCACTTAGACTGCTGGCTATGACGGGTAAATATACGATCGAGGCTTGATCGCCACTGATTCACGTCATCTGTGGCGATTCACGTCGTCTTTGGCGATCAAGCCTCGATCGTAGATTCGCGATTGTTTCTGAAACCCCACCCATTTGAAGTTGGGTATTATTGAGGACGCTAAACATTTCCAACTGGAATCTTTGGTGCTGATCCGGCAGTAATTTCCTTTCCTCATGTCGGTCGTTATAAACGACTATCGCCATGTAATGGCATCCGCGTTTCTGTAAGTTCGAGACCCTACACTGACCGCCGCACGTTTGTCTGGTTTCCTCCTAGGACCCAATGCAGAAACGCCTGGTACAACTGATGTCGTCTCTGGTTTGCTGATTCCTGCCTTGATGGCTCTTCTTTTAAAAGAATCTCATGCGCGCTTTGAGTACCTCATCTTCTTCTTTCCTCCCGAGTTGACAGGTGCCTCCTCCGGAAAGGTAAAGAGAGGTTGACTTGAGCAGTATCTACACCTCTTAGAGGGTCGGGTATAGTACTCTCCCCTCTATCCTTCGACTTATCTACCAAATTTCTACATTTTTTCGACGACAAAACAGCACAATGTACATCAATACAGCAGATAGAGTGGCGATCTATATCCCATTTGATGCTTAATGTTGTTCCAAATGGTATGGAACCCATTGCCATTGCGGCAATCCACATAGAGACTGTCTTTGGAGTTGCCCTGTCTCTAGATTTCTTTTCATTACTGCAGGCAGAACGTACATAGATACTTACAAACATACATATGTATTACATGCACTGAAAAAGATTTCCTTTCTTTGAAAGCTTGGCGATCGCGGCAGTGACCTCATCCTTACGAGAAGTTGTAGCGCGTAGTACTGGAAATAAATAGCTTGTCACTGTTGTTGAAATGGCTGCGAGCATTTGTTTGCCGGAACCCAGTGACCCGATGACTTGTAACCATATTTACTCCTTTTCTTCGACAACATTCAAACATTGAATTGAAGAAATGGCTAATACCACTTCAGTTGTTTCATCAGAAAACCTTCTGCGTCCTTTTGCACCACAAGGCCTTAAATGAAAATCCTCGTGAAATGCCACAATACTTCACCCAAACGTCATCCACTTAACGACTCTGACCAAACGAAACCGCACCACATAGTCATAGTCTTAAAATGCACCACAGACTGTTCAAGTATCTACAATGTCCTTTCTGTCATCTATTTTCGTACAAATACTCCCATTGCCCCCAAAGGAACTACTCTCATTCACTCGCACTGTGCGGTGAAACCGAAAACTCCATATAAGTATGAGCGTCTGTATGAGCGAAGCAAAGAAAAAAAAAAAAATAATGACAAGGATCACTGCCATCTCAGTTTCATTTGTGTGTAACCTGTCAACTTGCGTCGATTTATCTTTCTTTACCGAGAGTCGTACAGATTGTTGCCGACCGACCGACCGACCGGCAGGCCAACCAACCTATCCCATCTCCCCATTCAACCGGTTTTTCAGTTTCGATTTCTTTTTTGCAAATTTTGCTGCTTTTGCGCTACCTGCCACCATCGTCATCGTCATCGTCAAACCGAATCGGGGAGAACTCACAACCTCTTGTCCCCGAACGACGACCGACCGACGACGGTGGACAGTTGAATCCGCGATGACAGCTTTAATGGTTATGTTTGGTACTTTGCCCCCTTTAGCTGTTTTCAAAAAAAGGTTTCAACCGGCGGCGACTGACGCGACTTAACTGACATCGTCGTCATGCCATTGTTATTGAACCAAAAACGCAACGCAACGAATGTCAGAATTTATTTAGTCCCACCGGTAGGTAGGCATAGCACCACCACAGCTGCCAATGCCCACTCTAAGCCATGTCCAACAAATCGCATCGAGAAATTCAATACGTGCGAGTAGGCCGCCACCAGCCAACCACCCAGTCATACACAAGGATACGCTTCGTGATCCATTAATAGCCAAGTGCGCATCACAGGCGACTATCCCATACTTTGCGCCCAAAACTGCAGCGCATCGTGGTTGCCGCGGAAATTTATGGTGACACTTGTTCCACTTTGTATCTGCATGTGTCGAGATCACCAAAACGAGGAAATAAACAACACGAAGCCATGCCCATCCCGGCCCCCGGCCGATCGTATCAGATTTCTGATCGATTATGCACATTGGACCGCGCTACAAGCAAGAGAACCTCAAAAATCAAGACATTCCAGGGCCTCTTCTCGTTTCTCCGTCCGTCTTGTTGTGACAAATTTATTGTGCCCTATTGAAAGGCCCAAAATTAACACCATTTAGTTTATTTATGGCCCACGGGGGTGACACTCCACAACACCCCTGGAGGCAGAACGCGTTTGCATACTAATACAATGCCCGCTGATCGAACTGCGACAGATGCACTCGTACAGATAGTGTCAGAGTGATCGGAGGATCGCAGAGGGAACCATTCCCCCCTCGTTCGACAGTCGACAGGGATTTTTGACAGTTTCGAATTTCCAATTGATGGCCGCGTACTGGTGTATCTATTTCATAAATTAAACACAATGCTCCTCGGGTAGGAAAGGTGAAATTGATAAAAACCGCTTGATTATCTGTTTTGGAGAATCTCCACGCCGCCGCTGCTGCCTTCGTGATGCTGATGCTCTGATTTACGACGCACGATGTTGCGCATCTCGTTTTGGGATTTCTTTTAATTTTTTTATTTTTTTGGGAAATTTATGATCTGTATCGGTATCCATCTGTTGGTGTTTTGTCTTCTTTTCGGTTTTTCGAATTTTTTTGGGCGGCGTGAGAGCGGAAAATTAATAAATCGCATCGCCCGCCTTTTTGGGCGAATTATATGCGCATCATGTCCTGGTTGGTGGATTCGAGAGAATTTGTCACAACAATCTGGTGTCAGGACTATAAACTTAAACTGTTTATGTCCACCAGGAGGACTTAACTTTTCGAATGCGGATGTTTGAGAACTCGAGACGGTTCAATTACAAATCGTTTTCTTGTGACGGCATATGAGACTTGGTGTCGCCTACTCAGAAGCCATTAAAGTCAGATGTGTCAAGAGTCAAGACTGTATTGCAACATTTGTTTGATTGTAACATAAGATGGAGAGGTAAAGTATGGACATATGTATTTAGGTCCAGGTATACAGGACTTAATGGAAGAGATGTCATTTACATTTTTTTTTCGTGCAGGAATCGTTTCAAACCTGAAATAATAATTTTTGAATAATGAACGGGGTTTTGTGCTTTATCTTACATCAGTCAGCGATACATACTGTGGTTGCCCTTTGTCTCCAGCAATAAGCTTGGTTCTATATTACCTCAAAATTAGTGATTCAGATGAGACGTTGTTCTATCTACCTAGTAACCCTCTTTTACCAAGCTATCTGATCTGCCTTGATGAGAAGAAAAGGTCGAATATGATAACTTTCAATTTTATAGAGCAATAGTCAACTGACTAAAGGACATGTTGTTCTTGACACGTGGAATTCCGGCGAATGCGGTCAATGGCCGATCTTGTTAAAGCATTCTATATCAATTGCCTGTGTTCGTCGGAATGGCGGTCACTTGGCTTCTCTCTTAAGCCTAGCACACTAATCATATGCTTGGCAATAAGTCGCCTGCAGTCTTTTCTGCTGAGAGACAGCAAGAATTCCGCTGATGTCTTACAGACGTTCGGGAACTTACGTTTAGTTTGTCTGCATCCTGAGAGCCATGCCACACACATTTGTGTTCTTTTCACTATCGAAAAACGCTCCCAGAGTGAAATGATTTTTTCACCGTACGTGGATACTATCTTGTGAAGAGCGGTATCGACCGATATACGGATGATATGATTTAGACAGATAGTTTTCTCCGATCATGTCCTTCACGTACATGTCTTATAGGTGTTCCAGTGTTTTCAGCAGGAAAGGAAGGACATGCTGATTGGTCTGTAAGTTTGGCAGTGCTGCGACTAGCTTTTCATGTTTTAGGAATCCAAATCACACGCACTACTTGCCGTGCCTTGGAAATGGCAAAATCTGCTTGAAATGGCAGCATCACAGATAGAACATCAAGGAGACATTTATAAAATGTCCAATGTCTCCTCATAAGAGTCGGTTCAGGTAACATCGCCTTCCATGATATAAGATGCCGGTGATAGAGTTTTGGATAAGACTTTCTTCAGGAGCTTCACGATCTCTTTATTATGACCAATGGTGTCGGCGTCATTTGAATGATGAACTCCTTAGTGGCACTGTTGCCATATTGGCCCCGGACTACCACCAAGGCATTCATGTGAGTTGAAGTGTTTTGGACATTTAAGAAGTCTAAGATCTCATCCTTACCTACCCCTAGCTCCAATGCATAACCTTCACTTGAGTTGGTCGCAAGATCATATCAGCTCATCGTTCCAGTCTAGTACGAGCAATCCCAGTGTGACCTGGTACCCAGACAAGAATCAAAAAGTTCAGCCTTGTGACCGAATTCGAACTATTTTGGAACAGGTTACAGGGTTGAGTAAGGCCTTAAGCCCAGCGTGACTGTAGCTACAGACGCAGATACTGCGACTTCCACCCTTATTCTTAACAATATAGTCGGGAGCCATTAGGATAGCATAGATCTCCGCTTGAGTAGCAAGGTCTAGTGTTGTTGGTCTCCATAAAAGTACCAGCACTAGACCCTTGACTAGTTTTGGAGCCGTCCGTAAAGATTCGACTACAGCCCAGTCGATGATCAGACTCTAGCCGAAAGCAGTCCTGAATGCAAGGAAAGTGGACTCTAAATTTGTTCCGCTGTCATTGCATCAGACTGCATATATGTTCATGGCTCCAGGGTCATAGTATGTATCGATAAGTATCGGGCAAGGTCGTCGAAACTCCAGTCCGGATGATACCAAAAGCCTAAGACGGTAGATTGCCCATGATGAAAGCATCAAGTGGAGGTAAATGAAGCAGAGCATCTCGAGCAGAGCCAGCCGTACTCGGGAAAGCTCCCAGTGCCGCCGAGGTAGGCCGTTCTTTGCATATTCGTGCAGAAGGCAGTCACACACTTACGCGAAAGCCCACTCCACCAAACAACCGACGCATGACCTAGAAAAGGTCTTATCATAGCCGTATAGATCCAGAGGACCTTTTTCGGCGATAAACCCCATGTCATGTCAAAAGCACCCATACACTGCCATAAAACTGAGAGCGCATTAGATGTCTTCGACTTGACTTGCATGTCCAAAGAAGTTTCTTATCCATAGTGACGCCTTTTAGCACTGAGTCAGACCGGTCAAAATCCGTCTTCTCGTGAAGTCAACAACCTCGATTTTCACAGGATTGACCGAAAGTCCATTCCTAGTGCACCATTCATCGACCAGGTCTAAGGCTATTTGAGCGTTAGCACAGACAATCTGAAGGGAAGACCCGACTGAAAGTATTGCAACATCATCCGCGCATGGCTGATCGTAGACGTTTGAACTATTAAGAGGATGCAACAGATAGTCAACTACCTTTCACTATAGAAGTGGATACAGGGGGCCACTTTGTTGGCAGTCTCTCTTAACACATGACATAAGATGGAGGCCACAGTCGGCATCTACAACCAAAGTTCTATTCGTCAGCATTGCCCTGATCAACAATACCAATGTAACATCTATCCCGTCTTGTCTAGCAAAGTCACTCATGCAATCAAAGGACGCATTGTCGATGAAAATGTCCATGACGTATTGTGCCTATCGAGCTTTCAACCTTACTTTCATAAGGTTCGCATCCTCGGAGGATCTACCTCTTTTGGGTGCAAAGTTCTCCCTCGTGGTTCGGATACCTTTCGTTCGAACTTTGTGGCAGTCTTGCTTGCGACCTTTGATTCCAGCTGTACCTATATACTGTCGCGTCTAGCCTTAGCCCTCACGGCTTTTGTCGTTGCCTTGCCGTTGGTGTTAGTTGTCTACCACTAGAACCTGCCTAGCTTAATGTTTAGTGTATCAGACTACTGAGGAGGCGTTCAGCGTTCAATTTGTAGACAACGTCAACGCCCAACCTCTCTCGAACGTCTGACGAGCATTCAAGACTATCAATCTCATGACAATTCTTCTAACAAAATTGCCCTTTGGATTCGGCATGGAACAGTCGCTGCTGATAAATACATACGTCATCTACTATAGACTATGGTGAATCCCCATTAAGCTACTAGCTTCCTTACAATTCTCAAAAGATCCTGAATAATAGCTCCAATGCCATTGATAGTAGTAAGCTGATACCATGTTTGCAGCTGCTTTGGAAAAGGACTTGACTTCACTCAAGTACATAGAAATTCTTGTATATCAAATCTACATCGTCCAAGAGACTCGCTATAGCAAAAAAACTCGTCCCTGAACAAGGTTCCTTACAAGGTGGCAAAGGGCAACCTTTGTGCGCAGAACTTGAAGACCTTTAAAGTACCTACCTTAGGCAAAGAAAATAAAAAAAATTCTTCAACTTCAGCCAAGAAAGACCAACTTAGATACTATCTTCATGAAATAAAATTATCAGATACTGATATACATCTGTATGTATGTACATATGACAACTCAAAGAGATCTTAGTAGGCTGACGGTTTTCTCACGGAAACCGCATAAGTAGGTTGCCGTCAAAAAGGGGAAAAAAAAAATTCATGGGAATCTAGCAAGCACAGCCTTCGATAGATCTTCACATATGATATCGGACATCTTCACTTCCAACTTTTAGTACTCTACTAATGAAATTGTCGAACTTGAAAGGTTATACAATCCTAATTAGCGAATACCTGTCGCATAGCTAGACCTCCGTCGGTTTATTACCCCATCAACTACGTAACTACTCATCAAAGCGCAATATAACAGCTCAACTTCGCAAGACGCACCAGTTCAAACTACCAACCTCGTCATTTGTTTGCAATCATTACAACATAAACACTCCGAATAGCTCTCTGACTAATGAGACCTTGCAATGAGGAAACTATTCCCTGACTGACTTCCTCCGCTGGTCAAAGTCAACACTGCTGCCAAAGAACTTAATTAAGAATCCCAGAAAGTCAACACTGCCAACAAAACAACTCACCTCTGTGCCAGAGCAGTCACGATCGGTTTAGTGGACCCATAAACAGGTAACAAAATTCTGCTGAAATCCATCAAAACTCCAGAGCCAAGGAGATCTTACAGCACCACCACCACCACCACAGAGTAATTAAATGGCCAAGTGATCATTTAGCTGGAATGAGTCTCGTCCACGACTTTCAATTAAAAGATCCCATAAAAGTTGTCAGTTCAGTTCTTTGTTATCCATTCGGGGACAAAGCCCCACTGGAGTCCGCACACGATCGATACCGATCGGTGTGTGGAAAATTATCAATCTTCACCCTTGGTGCACCCCCTGGGGGTGACACTGGAAGAGTGTCAATGGAAATATGAAATAGTTCACCGTCACTGTCACATTCCTTGTGTGTCCCAGTTACACCTGCTGCTAGAGTATGGTTCTAATTTAAAGCGAACAGGGGAGAGACCCTGAAGTGTCTCTACTGCCTTGATGATCACATAATTAAAACTGAACTATGAATTATTTATCCGCTGATGGCGCGAGACCTGGGAATTGGGATTCTTTTCTCAGCGGCGACGACGGCGGCGGCGACGCTCCAGGAGATCGTGGTCGGTTTTGACATGAGGTCTTAATTAAAATTTGTGTCAAAAGAAAAAGAGTGGCGCTATGTGGTAGGGGGCTTGGAGCTTTCCGCCTTGGAGCCTTTGTTTGGTAATTCATTTGGGTTGACACCAGTGTCATAATTTTTATGAGAACTTGAAGAATTTCGAATGGAAGTCTCATTCCATGGGGGCTGCCAGCCAGCGCTTGTTAGCTTCTTTTGGTAATCATAAATCTAAATGGAAGAGGAACAAACAATATTTTTGAAAAATTGGTCAGATGAAGCGATTAGATATTTGTTATGGATGGGATTTGTGAGAATCAGAGATGAGATCAGTTGGATAACAGAATTAATGTGGTTTAAATAAATTAGTCGGTTTAACATATATAACAGAGGAAGTGTTTAAGATAATGTATTGGTTTAGTTGATTTAGCTAATGGTATTCGCGGATGTCTCCTGGGGACAAGCTTTGTGATTTGCAATCAGAGGAACGTGTAAATAGACCGAGACTCTATCCAGTACCCTTTGAAGAGTATAGACAGTTCATTACCAATTTAGGAAGTCTTCTAGAGAAATCTAACCGATCTAGAGCACAAGCATCGTAGACACGATCAAAGGACTTCAGAAAAAAAAAAGCGACAGGTTTTGGATTCTGGTCCATGCAGCGTACGATGACGCTGAATTGTATGGGAAAGTCGCATCAAGCTGAAAGTATTCCAGAGGAATGGAAAAGTTTCCTGATAGTAAGGAGATGAATTTGTGTTCCTTTCCACTTGGATGTGCAATCTTAGACGAGAATTTCTATAACGCGTCGTTCCTTTCAACGATTGTTGCTTTTGAAATATTATTTCATTCAAATGCGTGCCTCTGCTGGCTTGGCAGTAGGTCATCGTGTCAACCCAATTTTTCTTAACATTTCCGATGGTTTCGGTGCCTATTTCACGTATAGCTTGACCAATATTGTTCTTGAGTACCTGAATCGTCTCTGGATTGTTCTCATAGCATAGATATTTAATGGGATCCAACGGCTTCAAATAGCAGTTCCGTGCCGGCCAAGGAACATCACCAAAACGACTGATTACACTATTATTGAACTTAGTGTGCAATAGATAGATTGTTGGACGGCTTGTCTGGAACGTAGCCTCATCTTGCTTGAACCATAGCTCGCCCAAGTCTAAAACCTCAATTTCTGGCCATAAAAATCGGTTATCATGCCTCGGTACAGCTCTCCATTGACTGTAACGTTTCTTCCAATGTCGTCTTGGGAGAAAAATGGGCCAATAATGCTGTCACTCCAGAAACCTGCAAAAAGTTGCAATATTCTCCGTTGAGCGCAAGGACGAATACGGCAATTCGGTTATCAATCAGCACACCAGTCTCATGAACTTTCATCCACAAACTTGCATACACCAGCTGCAGTTGGTGCATTATTTCGACCGAAATTTCTTTTCAAAATTCGCACAGTTTCGGGAACATAGCATCCACCTTGGAAGTAACTTTGTAATATTCCTCAATGTTCCTTAAGCGTAAATCGATCCATTTCATACCCCGAAAACTAATACTGAGTTCCTGTCAATTTTTTGAACACATAAGAGCTGTCAGTGTCAAAATAAAATATGATTCAAATAGAAACCAACAGATGGCCCACCGTATATCTTCTTCTCCATCTATGCCGATGGAACTGAATACCACTCAACCAAACCCCTTCGCCATAGAGTTAGTCTGGGTTAATCAGGTTCTTATAAACATACATATGTACATAGTGTCACTTTCGTTGTTCGAAAGATATCCTTGCTACCTAATTGTCTTCTTAGCCAAAAGAAGGAATGATTGGCAAGGGTTATTCTTCATTTGTTCTTAGTATTTGTGTCATTGTCTTAATTTATAGTCCTTACCTTCATCAAAATTGTACCATTCTGTCGAAGACGTCGGTGTTGTATGTTCTTTTTTGTTGACAGGATGAATGTACATTGAAACTGAATGACGACGACTTGTGCAGAGGGTGCAGATACTCCTCATTTCCTTTAGCACTGTTCAAGCATCTGACACTCGAGGAACAGACCCTTGGAAAGTTGCTACTTACAAAACATTCTAGACCTATGTATTTGATGGTGGCCGCCGTGGCTCAAGTGGTTAGTGCGTTGGACTACAGAGCGAGGGGTTCTAAGTTCAATCCCCGAACAACACCTAAAATTTCTTTCACGGCCCCACCTCTCGCGAGTGTCTGACAAACATCCAAGAGTAAAATTGTCATGACAAAACAAAAAACTGCCGTTCGGATCCGGCATTAAACAGTAGGCCCCTTCCATTCGTGTGAAGAATATAACACGCACAGCACGAGTGGTTGTGAGAAGCTAGGCCCTGGACCTAGTCACGCCAAAAATTTGTATTTGTATGTATTTGATGATTCTATCTCTGATCTTTATAGTTTTTCGAGGGCATTAGGCAAAAGCACTTAGAAGACATCCAGAAGTGTAGGAAGAATATACTCCAGACCAAGACCACTGAATTAGACCTCAATTGTCATCATAATGGGTTTACATAAACCTGCGTGTGTTGAAGAACAAGTATCTTCTTCATCAACCAACTTGCCTATCGTAACCTAAAATAAAGCCTTTATTGACATCAGAGGTCTCGATGAGGTCTTTTCTAAACATCGTTGTCCTGCAAAACCGGACGAGTTTGGCAGGGATATCAAAAATAGACACATATAGCTTATAAATACTGTCATCTGCGGTTTTAAATTCGATAATAAATCTGCAGTAGGGTGAAAATTTGGTCGAAAGTGGACATTCCTAGGCAAAAATCGCTCTGACATCAGCTTGTGAACAAAGGGTTTTAAGGGCTCACAGAAAACAGCAGAAACGATTTTGTAAGGTACGTTAAATCCTCTATGGAAGTACAGTGTCTTCTTTTTTGATGATCGGGCAAACAATACTGAGATTTCATTCGTCAAGTATGCTTTTATCCGACCATTTGTTACAGATGAGATGAGATGCTCCCTACCTAGTCATCCCTCACTGCGTTGAATAGCTCGGCAGCCAGGCTAGCCAGCAACTTAATTGGATTTTAACTTACATATTGCTATCTTAACCTCATTTAGGTCGGGTTCAGATGGAATGGTTTATTGTTGCTGATAACGTTGTTTCGGTCGGTGCCGTGAAATAACGCCAAACGAAATAAGGCCAAATCTGAAAATTTGGCCTTTGTGGAAGTGAAATATGGCCAAATGCTAGAATTTTGCTCCAGTTATGGCAAAAGAGGTATCGAACCTATGTACCGACAGTAGTAAAATTTTGCTTTATGTTACTTATGTACATATGCATAAGCAGAGGGAAATCTATGGGGGGCATGCTGCCCCCCTGCAACCCCCTGCTTGGGGTCGCTGTTGGATTTGGGGTAGGTGCGAGGTTACGTTTTAGGAAACAATCTCTATACTTGACGGTGCTTCCGAAGATAGGGTTGAGGGTTTACTGATGAGCATTCGAAGCATGACGGGTATTGCGATAAAATGGTTGAAGTGGAATGAAAAATCAAGCTGAAACTCTTCAGATCCAATGTACAATCAGTACTACTATAGAGTGTAGTATTTGGAAGATTACTAACACTGTAAATCGAAGGCTTCAAACCTTCGTAAATAGATGATTTTTTGGTGGAACCGCATAGCTTTATTTGAGAACGGGTCAAGAACCTATAGACGTCACCATAAGGTCGAGGAAGTGGTAATGGATTCGTAATACCTTACGACGAGAAAACAGCTCCATTGCGAAATATCCCATGCAGTGGAATCCACTCACTCATACCCTAACAAACATGGCGAGGGACAGTCAAGAAGGAATCCAGATTACTGGAGAAGAGCTGGAGCGAGTTGAAATGCATTGCAGAGATCCGAACAAGATGACGACCAGACATTGTTGACGTCCTATGTCACTCGAACATTGACAGAATTTAAGTAAGTAAGTAGTATTCTCGGTTTCTTGTATCGTTCTAGCCTACCCTATCTGTCCTATGTTAGGTACTCCGTTTATTTGGAAAATTTTTCAGATATTTTCGTTCAAGCCTCACTAATGTTGACATGCTAGGAAATATAATTTTCATACCACAGGAGCTAAAAGGTGGTGTCTTGATTCAGAAATTTACTGAAGAAACAACATGATAGCCTTTTTGTTGGGAATCGTTCTATGAGCTGTTTATAAACTAAACAGAGCAAATAGTGTTTTCCAGGGATAAGCTACTACATCAAAGCATGGAACCGTACAGTTCAGGACGATGACTGGTATTACAATCTTTTCCAGCTGATTCAGTCCACCCTAAATCTGACCAGTCCTGCTTGAACTCTGGATTTTTATACCCTTTTGCATGGAAGCTTTGAAACTTCTTTAAAGTCCATATACCAGTATATCCATTGTGCTCCTAACTTTGATTTGTTAACATATAAGGCATTTCAAGGACCCAATATGTGTCCACTTCTGAATAACATCTCCATCTGCAACAACTTCAATTCGCTCCCTTTTAAGAATAGTTACCCAAAAGAACTCGTTGCAACAAGTTTGAAATATTTTTCACAGATTTCTCGTATTGCACTTGCATAGGTAATACATCTCCAATTTAGGATTCTATTGCTGCATACCGGCACTTTCTTAGATTACTACACCATGTGTCGTATGCGTGCCCGAATACCACAAACACCTTATACGCCGACTACATCGATTAGGGATTAACGCAAAAATAGCGTCTTTCCGACCGACGCGACGTTCACTTAAATTCTCCCTCCATCAGCAAATCTTAATCCGAATCTCATTAACTTGGTTTCTGCTGTTCTTACTACCAATCTGGATACGGCTTGGAGGACTCACAGCCGGCGTGCGTTACTTGGTCTCTATGGTCATTTTGTCCACTATGCGCACAAAACTGCCGCCGCCACAGAGCTCTCCTCATCTTCGTACATACCTACACCGACTGGTCACATTGTTCCTTGGGTAGCATTAGTGGTGACGGTGGCGGGAATAAATTTGTTCGGAATTTCTAATTGGCCAATGTTGTTGGCACACACCAGGAGCAGCAGCAGCAGCAGCAGCAGTGGTAGCCTACGGAAGGCTATAACATGCGAGGACGCATAATTACGCTTTTGTTTAATTGCGAACAAATAGTCTCTCGAGCGAATGGCCAACGGCGACGTTGAGTCTCGTTAGGGCTGTGTGGGACGATCGTTTGAAACTGCTTATCGTCGTCGTAGTCGTCGTCGTCGTGCCTATTACATGCACCCACCACTAGTGCACGCAAGTCGTCCTTTTTCTTGCACGGTTCGACTTTGACTCAGGAAATAATCCGTCATCTATCTTCCGCGTGCAATAATTCACTGAGTCGGAGTTGTGCATTGACTGTGCGCGCGCTTTGTGTGGCAATCAGCGCATAAATCGCGAACACATAGTGCGAGGACATTACCCTAGAATGCTCTCCCTTTCTACGGCCTACGCGCGAGAAAAGAGTCACTACAGTACGAAAAGCCTTGGGCCATAGTCATCGATCTTCAAAACAAACATACAAATCATAACTATGATGCATGAGGGCGCCGCAATAACCTTTCGCAGAGATGGCCATTGATACAGTAGTGGCATGAGGAGTGAGACTGTGTTTCACTGAAGTTTGTACGTACTCGTATTCGTATGCTTGTCTGATGCGAAACTGGAAATCGAAATATGCCTTCTGAAAGTGTATCTAAAGCTTACTAGTTCAGGAATAGAAGAAATTTTTGGAAAGTATCGTTTGGGAGGTTGCCGTGCGGATATAGAGGTTATGGTAGCTTATCCGGTCAGAAGTTGAAAACTTCGAATCATCTACTATGGTGGTAAGATACTCGTCTCTATATTCTATATTCTAGGGGAGTGGGTCCTCCTAGGAAGTGGGTCCTTCAAGGAATCATGTTAGATGAAAGTAATAAGCTAGGTTCGAACATTTTATTTTACTGATTACACTGATTACTGAAGGATCCGAAAAGGCTCTGATACATTGCATACAACAATGTAAACAGAAAAATTAGGTCTTGTAGCTGCCATCGCATTTTCCAAAGAGAGATAACTTCGTTGGACTCTTCATTCTCCCGAATATCGAATGGGAAAGAATTTGATGACAGATATGGGCTCCGTGACAAACGTTTTTCAGAGGAAAATCAACAACAGGATTGGGTCCATTGCGCCCGATTGTTTAACCCAGGAAACACTAAGAAGAAAACAGTTGTATTAGAACCACCCCCATAGTGATATAAATCGCAGGAGGTCTATCAGCTCAAAAATACCCACGTCCTTCAAATTCTCGAGAGTTCGCATTCTTCTAGCAGATAGGGCAGGACAGTCACATAGCAGGAGTCGGAAAAATTTAATTGCGTCCTCGTTCCTGCAATTTCTGCAATAGTCGTTGCGTAGTACACTGAGGCGTTGCGCATGAATACCAATGGCAAAGTAATTATGCTATTGTGACGACTAAGCTTCGTCAGAGAACCAGATCTCTGCTTGTTCAGGGTCGGCTATAGCGTTCTTCGCATTGCACATGTATCTAGTTGAGTCCATCGTCGATTGGCTCGACCAGTGACTTCATCAAAGGGGAGAGCCTGCGATACATTCAGCGCATACCCTGGTACCCAACAGAGGGTCACCTTTTTGGGTCTGTATATATTGTTCAGGAGTGATTTGCAGGTGCACGCAAGCTTCGATCTAATTACTGCAGAGCCCAGAACCTTGGCTGTCTATATAGAGAGTCATCGTTTTGCCAGTAATACAGCTCTCAGCTGCCAGTAATTTCAGCAGCCTGAGTAATGGCCGTGATTTTGGCTTGAAAGACACTATTGCAATAGACCCCAGCCCAATGTGCTAATGTCCATCTTAGAACCGTCGGTATAGAAGGACAGTTCCTTTTTATTGTCGGTCCTATGGTGCTTCCAGTAGGCTCTGTCCGGAATTCGTATAGCAAATCTCCTTTCAAATAGAAGCATCGGGTCCATGTGATCTCTTACCGCCGATCTGTTGGTGGCCTTCCATCGAGAAAGTATCTCTGTGTGACCATGAGAGTTCCATGACCATGATTGTACTGCCTTCAGTCTTAAAGCAGTTTTGGCCCCAATCCCAGCAGTCTTTGGCAGTTTTTTTTTAGACTGATCTTGGTCTCCATTATCGCTGTCGGTGATCCCATGATAATGATGCAAGGTGCCCTCTGTATTTTTGTAAGATTAGGAACCTGATATTGCTTCTCAAGTGCCTACTACCAGTCAACTAAGAAAGAATGGGTCATCTAATCGCCGTATACAGCCAGATTACCACAACTGGTTTGAAGCCCCACGAATTACTAAAAGCCTTTTTACGAGAGTAATAAGCTACACTTTCCTGATCCCTTAAAGCTTGCTTTTCTGATCGCTTCATCGATGTTGTCCTTCCAGTTAAATTTGAAATCCTGAATTACTCCCAAATTATATGAGAGTCTGAGTTCAACTCCGCCAAACTTTTTGGGGGCTAAATGTAGGAATCTATCTCTTTCTAGTGAAGAGCACTACCTCCGTTTTCGACGTTTTTTTTCACTCCCAGTCCTTTGCTGCTATTTCAGTCGTCCAATAGTTGTAATGCGGGATCGAGCTTTTCACTTATGGATGACTACATCATCAGCATATCCCGACACGATTAGGCCATTTTCCTTCAATCTTACCAAGATCTCGTCAACCACGAGAAGCCATATTAGGAGGGAGAAGACTCCGCCTTGGGGAGTTCCTCACAAGCCCTCTTGCAGATAGTTGTATGGTTCTCGATCTGAACGTCAGTGCAATCGAGGTGCAGAGTCCGGTTTTTAGTTTTGTCCTTCATAAGCTGTCCAAGATTGCATCGGAGCTCACATTGTTGAACGCTCCTTCAATGTATAGAAATGCTTCCAGAATAAATTCCTTAAAATGAAGGGATTTTTCTGTGGAGACCTATGTCTACCGATCTGCCACGGATGTGTGCATGTTGTGATCTGGATAGGTAGTTATTGCCAAGCACACTTCCTATGTACATCTTTTAGACGTTTCATTGTTGTCAGTAGAAAGGACGATAGACTGATTGGTCTAAAGTTCTTTGAGGTCATGTGACTTGCTTTCCCAACTTTGGGAATGAATATGAAACGCACCTATCGCCATGCTTTCGGAACATAACCTAGTTTAAGGCAGCCTGTGAAAATTTGCTTGATCCATGGAATAACGATATATTCTGACTCAAGCAGCATCACAGGCTGAATGTTATCCATTCCTGGAGCCTTGTTCGAAGCTATCTTTTCTTCTTCTATTACGTTCAGTACTTCATCTTCGTTCATTCCCAACAACGTCTCTGGAATGATGGGTATATCATCTCCGGAGACCAGTGAGCAACCGGGAAAGTGAATCTTTAGTAGTATGTTCAGCGTTTCCTCTGATATTAGCGGCTAGCTTTGGTGTCTTGGCTAGAATCTTTTTTGAGACGTGATGCATCGTTGGTAGATTCAATAGATTTACAGAAAAATCTCCAGGAGCGTCGTTCGCAAATCTAACTTCTTTCTTAAGGAGTTTAACGCTCTCTTTGTGGATCATTCGATGACCCCATCTTCGTCGATGTTCCATCCTGCTCTTGAGATACGAATGAGCTCCGTTAAAACTTAAGTCTTCCAAAAGCGTATATCTATACCCTTTTATAAAAGACGCCAGGTCTCTTGTAGAGCGCATGAACCTCTTGGTTGAGACAACCATTCTTCGTATTGCAAGAGCTGATCCTTGGATGATTTTTTTTTGTATGACTGAAGTTGTCTCCGAAGTGATTTGTAATTAGTCGAGGCCATCGTGTGTGGTGCATAATAGAAACATCTTATAGGGACTGCGAAACAAGAACTCCGCACCTTTTCATAAGTCCTGGCAGTCATTGTGAGTTGTATAGGGATTGGTATATGAGTCCCAGGAGTTCCTTTGCCTCAATGTTTCATAGCTCATCTATCTTTGAGTAGAAATGACTACCTAAGGTTGCATTTCTTTTATGGGCCAACTCAAGACAGACACATTGCAGGTGGTGAATAGACCCTGTCCACAGCGATCTAGTTATAGCGCATGTGTCATTTGTAATCTACAATCTCACAAAAATTATTTCATACTTCTTGAACAAGCAAGTCCACTTTTCCAACCCGTCCACTGTACAAAGTCAAACGGATCACCCTCGCCAGGCATACATTACCATAAGCCTCGAATTCAATTCATGCATATAGAGTACAAATTTAGCTAGCGGGGCATCCTGCTGAATGATCTCTAAACGAACGAACGATGACGACCGCGACGTTCATATCCCATACCTCGGAGCAGGACCAGAAGAAGAAGAAGAAGAAGAAGTAGAAGGGACACGCGAGCACACAGCTCATAAATGATTTATTGTGGGCGGTTGTGTTTGGCATTCATTCGCTATGGTGTAATGCATCACAGATCGTTGGGCATTCTCCCTGTGAATGCTATACGAGAGACTATTCAAGGAATCTCCTTTGTGAGACTGTAATCGATCCATTTGAGTCCATAAATTGAGCAATTTTCCATCGTCAAATACACACACACACACCCATATATGCATACGAGAGTCATTTGTGGCGCACAGGATCGTTTACTTGCACGACACAGAGCCGTCTACAATGCAGACGATCTGAGGTCTCAACTAATTTTATAGCCAACCGCCCAGCACCCACGTTGAATTCCCTCCTCCACAATGGATCCCCCGACTTGGTGCGACTTGGTGTGCGCTGTCCATTTCCATGGAGCAGCCTTCAGTTGATTGATCGCTGAGCGTTTCGCGCGCTATATGGGCACGACTTCCCTCGCAGATGCCCTCCGCTGAATTTTTCGCTTTAATGGCTTTAATTTGGGGGATCGGGCACATCTCGACCTTGGTCCAACGAGGAGGCCGGAGCGGTTTATGATCCTTAATGGTGTACATTGTTTGCGAATGAAAAATCGCTTTTCACAGGGTCAAACGATGTGTGGAGGAGATCATCTGCCGTAGCTGCTGCTGCCGTGCAGCACTGTTCGCATTGTATGTCCTGTGTGCTGTGCTGGCTTCATGTGACAGGATAAGCGCGCTGTGCTGTGTTATATGAGAGGGTTATTAATTTTCGGTTAACCTGCCTCGTATCTGGCGATGATATGTTGGTTCGGTTCGTAATAGCTGTAGTTGAAGGAAGGGCGGGGCTGTGGACGGTATTTGTTCGCTTGAAATATTGTGACAACACGAGTGATGGTTTTTTAGTTGTGTGGTGCAGTTTATTGTTGGTTTAGATGGAGAGTTTGGATTTATGAGGTCAGCTTTCAAGATGTGGGTCAAGACAATAACTGGACTATAAATCAATTTGATGAGTTATTTGATTAAAAATTGAAATGAAAGGTCGGGGATGTACATAGTACACACTATCCTTCAGTGCGGCGTTCATTCAATAGCTGCACTGATCCTTGAGCGCATCTCTGATTGAGATATCGAATAATTGTAATGTGACTCTGTACTGGGTTCCTCAGACTCAGACGTCCCAGGAATTTCCAAAGAACTAGCTTAAAGTGAAACTAAACATGAGCTCTAAACTGTTGAAGGAGGGCTTCATCCTCAATGGCTGGATGAAGCAAGGTACAATGTCTCTATATTAGCTCTGGATCAGGTAAAGGTAAGATGGCATAATCTTCATACATACGTGCCACCATGCATGCTAGTTGAGTAGACGCAGGGCATACAAGTCTTTGGCTCATCAAAAGACCACGCATAATTATCATGGTCGGGCTATATACGGATCATTGTGCGCCTTGAGCTTTGAAATTCTTACCAACGACGTCTGTGGCCACTGTATGGATAAAGTAGAGTAAGC
Source organism: Xylota sylvarum (assembly GCA_905220385.1). Classification (NCBI taxonomy): domain Eukaryota; kingdom Metazoa; phylum Arthropoda; class Insecta; order Diptera; family Syrphidae; genus Xylota; species Xylota sylvarum. Next base: position 149,239,839 of record LR999957.1, on the reverse strand, counting down.
ATCACTATTGCACCTTCTTTGCAGCTGCCCTGCGTTATCCTCATCAATGAAGTAGATTCTGGGAGAGTACTTCTTGAAAGAACTTGATATTATCGATTCGAATATCAATAAAATCTAGAAGCTTGTCCAAAATCAAAATGGTTCCAAGACTAACAGAAGCGACCGGCTCATGTGGAAACACAATGGATCGTTGCTGGTCTATGTGTATCCAACCCCAACCTAATGTAATAAACTATAGTGGGGCAGTTTAGCCAGTGCTGCACGTATATGATCTCTGATGACCACAAGAAATAGCAGTGGTGAAAGTATGCAACCCTGTCTTACTCCACTTTGGACAGCATGTGCTTCATTACATGGCAAATGCACTCCTTATAATTGGGCAGATCATCTTTGCCGACTAGCTTCGACCGCCATGAAACAGCTCCGCAGGAATTCCATTAATGCCTATCGCTTTGTTCTTCTTAAAGGAACGCGGTGACAATAGACCTTGTGACAATCTACTCGTGCTACTTGTGCTGTTCGGTGTGTATTCTAATGCCTCATTTGAATTTAAGATCACTGGAGTGATATCCAAATGGTTTAGCATTAATGGGCAGTGCTTTCTCCATGTCCTGAGTTGATCCACATCTGAATTGAAAATTTAGGGTTGGGGTCGCAATCCCAAAAAGCCCAAAATCCCGCAAATCCCGAAAAATTGGGTTGGGTACGAAATATAACAATATAACAATGTCATACGCCCACAGGTGATAATAAGTTCACAATTCGATTTGTGCATAAACAGTGGAACATGTATGGGGGACATGCTGCCCTCCTGCAACCCCGCTGCTTGGAGTCACTGTTGGATTTGCGAGGTGTAGGTGCGAGATTGGGTATATGTAAAGTTTCTTTAAATTCATACGAACATTTTCATTTTCAGGATTTTGACCTTTCGGGATTTTGGATTTTCGGGATTCTGTCCGTCTCTCAAAAATTTAACTATATAAACTTTTTAGGTTAGGAGTAACGGGCACTTACTAGCTCCCTGGTGATGTTATCCATTTAAGTCTGCTATTAGTCCTGCTTGCTGCTTCTTTAGCTTGTGAAGCTAATGCATCTACGTAGTTACCCATGTTGCGTCTTAGGTTTATGTTAGAGCAGACAGCCTGCACCAGTATGCAGACACATTTAGACCATTAAAGTTGCATTGTGATGCCATCGCACCATTTGGTTACCCGGGACTAATTAAAATCAACTGAATCTTTTGATAAAGCGAAGGAGGCTCTTGACGCCTACCTACGCCAATTCGCATAAATTGTCAAAGAAGTGGGGTCCTAGATGAAGTAGTCTTTTTTGGGTTAGACCTGGGCACGTGCATAGGAGAATGATTTCTTCCTCTTCTTCTTCCCTACAGCTTCTACAAAAGTCGTGCGAAAATAGACAGTAACCAGTAAGAACACCATGACTGGATCTGTCTCGAAATATTGGAAGTAGAGAGATTTCGCATCTACAGTTGGTTTTCCAGAAAGAATTCACCTTAAGTAAGAGTTTACAAGTAGCAAAGGCATACCCAGGTTCCGCCACTTCGGCAGGATCCTATGGGTTGCACCCTCTCTGGAAAGCTCGACAATCTTGCAATTCTCTGTAATGTCACTGTGGCCTGGTATGTTGTGGCCTCGTATGTTGAACTGCTCAGTCGTCTCCAGAAGAAACAGACGGCCTATGAAGTGCAGGACCAAGATTAAAAGGATTTGATTACCACTTGACTGTCTGAGAAAATGCTAACATCCCTGACAGATATGGCATTACATTTCAGCCAGTACAAGGTTTCCTTGATTACCATGATTCCCTGAAAAACGCTACAATGTTCTGGGAGGCAGAAAGAGATGCTCAGATTGAGTATATGGGAGAAATCACCACAACCCACCCCATCGTCAGTATTGGAGCCGTCCGTGTTGAAGTGGACTGAACTGCCCTCAGAAGAAGTAGCAGTGACCCATTCACTACGGCCAGGGATGCTTGTGCGGAAGTTTCGGTCAAATAACAGGTTCGGCGGGGTATAGCCGGTGTCTTCTGGGGTAAATTTGAGGAGATCAATGATCAAGGAGTGGCCCACATGATGGCTAGGCCACTGTGAGGAGGTTTTGTTTCGGATAGCCGGGGTGCCAAGAATATCTGGAGCACATTGTCCACCGCGGCAGAGTTAGAAGTTCTCAGTGCACCACTGATCCATATGCAAGCACCTTAGATAGGAAATTGAGCTGAGTAGCCCTATTAAGAGCCGGCCACCAGATGATCGCGCCATATCGTAGTATAGCCCTGATAATGGACACGTGCATTCAGCGTATGGTTTGAGGTTGAACATCCCACCTCCTACCTATAGCCTTTTTATCGGAGTATAGAGTCGCAGTTGCTTTACGCGTTCAAGTAGATTGGCTTTCCAGTTAAGTTTCCTAACCAAAATGAGACCCAAGTCGCGTCTTACACTATGCTAAACATCCTTCCTTTTCGCGCTGTACTGGACTTTAAGTTTACGTCCCTCCACTGCTGAATATGCATATTCTTCGATCCTTCACTAGCCACCACTCTAGTCTATCGATAGCCAAGTGATGTTGCGTTTCGGCCCTTAAGCGACACATCTCTATGCAGCGTTGATGTCTCGTTGACACTTGAACAATATGGTACCTAAATTGTTCGCGCAGTATGAAGAAACCTGTCTGTATTTTGCTTGATTGGTATTACTGCAGTAGCGCAGACCGATGCAGTACGAATACGTCTGAGAGCTATAATAAGATGGTGCCGGCGTTCCATTCTAATGTCGGCTCCTAATTTGTTTTGGACGTCTAAGATACTTCTTTTAAAGTGACGGCTGCTCGTATTGCGGTTTATGGTCTGCTGGTCAAAAGAGATCCAGCACCAGGACCATACCATGCAGCAGGTGTTGTCCACAGACAACATGCCTCCAATACCTAGACGGTTGGCAAGGCATTAGAGTTATCGACGAATAGATGCCAAAATTCCGATACCTTTATCATTAAAATCCCCATCATGATCAAGACGTCGCTTTTGTGCACTAAGTTGCAGACATCACCTATGTAGGTGGCTATAGAAGTTGTCATTTTATCCTTAGACGTGATCGCTGTAAAACTGAATTATGGTGATCTTCCTTACTCTGTGCTGCAATCTTGACGTCAATATCCTTTCAGTATGTGCCTTCCAGACTAGGTGGCTATTCTGCGGTTTTGAAGTAGAGTCCTACATCGGACTTCCGATCTTCCCGCGAATCGAGGAGGTCGTTAACATTCTAGAAACCTAGCATTGTTCTTGATCGATTGCCAAAGGTCCTCAACAAAGTAACAGTCCGTTGCAGCTCACTGGACCACAGACTAACCGAAATTTGTCCTGTTTTGCTGTCAAGGAGGCTGACCATTTCCGAATAAATTCCCAAATGACACCACAGAGAAGCCTAGAGTAACAGAACTGCAAGATGATCAGCAGTAGAAGTATTCTACCTCGCTTTTTAGTGAAACTAGCATCGTAGCATATTCTGTCTCTAAGAGGCATGGTACTAGTCATTTACGAATCAAAGGACCTGCTAGCCGAATTTCTCTGTTGAAGTTAAAGTAGCCACAGTTTTACATCCATGGTTTCACAATACTTCCAATAAACAAATGGACTCATGTAAGCATGATCGCTTATTTCCGAACTTAACTTTGCTCTGATCACAGTTTAGACTTGATTCTAACCTTGAAGATGGATCCCAAGCGGTTCAACCACTCCTTCAAATCTTCAAATAAATGGAATCAGTTTCATCTCCCTTATTCCCATCGATTCAATCTTTTTTTTGTAAAAAGTTATCTTCGTGTAAAGTATCTAATGCGGATGTTTGCATATTGCATAGAATATGCGTCAAATTAGTCCTGACAACGTCAATCTGATCTTGTCATGCTCCCTACACTCTGGGAAAAAAAAGCGATTCCATAAAGGCTCTGCAAAGAAGACAATCATTAAGAGTCGTCGGCTTATAAAAATGGGAAAAGGAGTACCTACCTATGCACCTCGGAAAAAATAAATATCTTAAAACACACCTCTTGATGGAATGGGTGTATGTACACGAAGTACCAGTACATTGGAGCCCCATAAAATGAATTACAAATTACTACTCAAAGTAAACACCAATCATCCTAATCTCTGATCTATTTGGGTTGCGCCGTTACAGAGCTGGCAAATCCTAACCACCACGCAGCACAGAGATGTGCCTTTGCCTGGCCATGGCCCTGCAGTACGACTATTACACCGACGACGATCATGATGATGATGATGACGATGACGTCCACTAATGACTGTCATTAGGTAAATTTGCCCCACCGTTAGTTTGTACACAAGCCCCCCAATCAACCCAAGTGTGGGTATCATCATTCTCCAGAATGACGACGCAGATGTAGGCCATCTAGCTGCGGCAGATCACTCGGCTAAGGAAAGAGCTGATCCTAGATTGACTACAGTCCATAGATAGACTCCACCACCGCGCCGATTAGAGGTGCAGTGTTTAACCAAAGTGTTTCAGATCTCAAGCTGCAGATACCACTGTGTGAAGATAAACAATGGAATGTACGAAAACACATTTTATGAAGATCACTTGGGAAGGTGCAGCCACAGCTATTGCCAAACAAAATTCCGCCACATTGCCACTATCGATGATCGATTTCCTCCGCTTCGTCATCGTTTTCTGCAAATTACAGCGGAAGGCACTACTTTCTAACGGTACACGCCGGTATACCTCTGTTGATCAAGTCGATGATGGTCTTCAAGCAGGACCCGACAAACAACTATACTATTGGCAGAAGCGCAACAGTGGCAGCTCTAATAACACAACAAGTGCATGTCTTGTACACGCAATACCAGTGTTTGATCTGCGTGCAGTAATTCTGCACACGGGCGGCACCAGGAATCTACTTGGATCTCTAGTGCCACTGCCGCTACCGCTGCCAGGTGTAAAGGTTTGGGTTGGGCGCAATACCAGAAGTGGAAGTGGCTCAGTCAGTTACTGGGTGATGAAGTGCTCTTGTACTGCTGCTGGTCGCTATCAGTGCTGGCCATTTTCACGTCATAACTAAGACACAAATTCCAGTTAGGGTTAGGGATAATGTATTTTTGCACGTGGGAAGGCGTCACGTCGTCGTGTGTATTCAGTGGAAGTGGTTTCACGGTAATCGTGTGTCTTAGACACACACACACCGACCGGTTGCAGTATCAGAAGAGAACATGTTGTAGCACTTAGAAGTGACACAAACCTGATTAGGACCAGAGAAGTGTTGACAGTGAAGTTTATGACTGCATAACGAAGTGACGACAGGCATTCATGTTCTTCAACCGTTCCACGGGAGATTCAGGTGCTTTGGGTGATTCAAATGTTTCGTGTCTGCGAAAAGAACTGGTTAAATACGTTTTGTAATTTTAAATGCCAACGGAATGGAAGGGACGTGAGGTTGGAGTTGAAATACATGTCTGTACTCTGATTGTAAATGATTCGTAACCTGACAGCGGTTTAAGTAAACGGAACTTGGAAACCAGGTAGGTATGGATCCAAGTAGGTCCTGCGAAACTTTAAGCGAACCTTCTCTCATCTGCCTGATATACAGCTGCTCTTTAACATGAGTATTCGATTTCCCTCGTCGTCCTGAATTTGGGGAATCGAATTCAAAGACAGAGAAATTCCTAGCTTAATCTCTTCATCCAAATGAAGATCCTTTACTACAATCTCATCAGTACACTGCTCTGTTTAGGTCTACCAAAGAGCATGTTTGAAGATTTATAATCAAGTCCATGAATTTTTTTCTCCACTGTACTCTGGAGAGTGCTGGGTCATGACGAATTGGCCTTTGGCAAATCAGTTCATCTATTCCTACTGATCTTGTCTATTTTTCTTCATCTGACATAATGACATTGTTGGTAACTCTTCTGGAGTAAATGTGGTGGATAAATTAGCTTCGATTTTCTTAGTAGATTCCATCTCACTTGGCCACATCAAGGTTTTATCCTTCTGCTCATTTCGTCGTGTCGTATAAGCATTCCCAAATATTCCCAAATGACGGGTGGATTCCATCTTCATTGGAAACCTAGGTAGGTTAGTCATTCGGATCTCAACGGATCCATTGTGTTCCCCGGTGTGAGATAACTGAAACGATGACGAATTAGTTGTACAATCAATTTATAGTAGAAGCGGCACTCCGTAACCAAACCGTTTTAACTATTTCGATGAGGTCCTTAAAAGATACTTTTCCGAGAATTGTGTATCTGGTTGTGTTTAGGCTAACGTATTCGTAAAGGAAGTGTACTAAGTCTTTCTCTACCTCTGTGTCACTACAGCCTCTGCACAGATCAGTTGTGCTGATTCTCATTTTTCTAAGGTGCGTCTGTAGCATCCCTATGAGGAGAGTCAGCTGTAGTCTGTTAAGCGACTAAAGTTCTCTAGTTTCCATAGTTTCTTAGAGACGTGACATGAGGTGAGTGTACGTCCTTTGATTTTAAGCTTTTTCTAGCTATCTCTTCGGACAATTCTTTTCCATGGAAGCCGGTATGTCGCGGAATCCAGCAGAGCGTGATGCAGTGCTTCCAGTTTAGCGATTTGAGTTCCAATCACTAATATGACGATATCACCGGCATAAGCGTCGGCCCTAACCGCGTTTTGGGCTAATCTTAAAAGTATTTGGTTGATCATTAGATTCCAGAGTAGTAGTGACAAAACTCCTTCGTGAGCGGTTCCACGTGAGGCCACAGAATGTGCTTGGCAACTACCCAGTTCAGATTTAATGTATCGTGTATTGGGCATACATTCTATCCAATCCGATATCCAATCCAATTGGATAGGATTCCCGTGCGTCTGGTACAAGTGCTGTTCTGACTGCTTTTAAGCTTGCATTGTTAAAGGCCCCTTGAATGTTCACCGATTTCTCGATGATAGAACCACCTCGTATAGCGTTGTTGCTACTGATCGGCCCTTCATGCATGTCGACCCAGGTCCTCTAGGGATTCGGTAGGTGGTGGCGAATGACTGTGAAATGGAAGGTACACCGATGCGATGATGAGTGGCTTTTTGTTGGCCCTCTCAAATTTGTTTGTCGGTTACTATGTGTTTTATTTTGGGATGCAGGTCCGATCCTAACTGGTCGTTAGACTTTTGTCGAAGCATATAATTCTTGGAGTTGATACCGTGGATTTTATTATTTCAAACCCACAGTTCCTGGATGAGGGCAATGTCGATGTTATTTTTCATGATGTAGGATACGAGGTTGGCACTGGCCAGTTTGCTATGAAAAAGGTTGATTTGAATTAACCCCATAGTCAGAGCAAATTGCTGGCGTATAGGCGCCACCCTGACTTGTCAAAAATGGCCTCACCTTAACCATCTTAAGTCCAACACGTAGATACATATGTACATACCTTGAATCCTGTCAATGAAAGCTGCAGAATTGTCTGTCTGTCTAGAATAACAATCGCTTCTTGGTCTCCCTCGGAGAATTTTTCATTGGATCGACAGGACCTCTGCTTGGAACTCAGGGTTAAGGACTTTGAGGAATTATTCCAATCTTTCATTGGTGATAGTTGGCCCAGGAATATGGATCCTGGTTTTCGGTCTGGTTGGGAGGTCTTTCTTATGTAGGTGCCACTGTTAACTTTAGTTGTTCCCATGACATCTCCATTCTGCCGAGTTCCTCTTTGAGCCATATTTAAGTATACTCATCTTAGCAGGAGACAATGCGGAAGGCTTTGTAGTTGGAGAGCTGGCCAAATCGCGGGTTTTGGCTTGACTTGTCGCAGAAGACTGTGGAGATACGGTCCAGAAGTGCTATCTCCACATAGGCCCATTGCGCGTCAGTAAGTTTGAGCTCTGGGTTGTTGACATCGCAGACTCCAACTTGAAGACGTTCCATAGCAGTATTTGCTATTGGGGCCGCAGGAGTAGAAGTCCTTGGCTTTTTCTCTCGGTTCTTGTAGTTGAGTTGTCGTGGCTGTCTCATTTCTACTTGGCATCAGACCCAATTTGCTTTTTACCTGTTTTAGAGAGGGATTTGGACTCTTCCGTGATCTTGAGCCTATCGGAGATTGGACTTCTTTTTCGGAATCTCTACGCGTGTTTCTGCTCCTTTACACTCTACTCTATTCGGGTCTTTAATCGAAGGCTTTCCGGAGTCGACGTACTCTTGTCTCGTCACCGAGGGTAATAGCACATAATATGTTCAGTATCTACAATTGTTCCCAGGCAGGTTGTTACCTGTGGGAATCTGCGTCAAAAAGAAAGTTAAATCTCTATGCTTTCTATTGATTCACACTTCGATGTTGGACAGCATTTTATGGGTCCAGTATCCTTTTTCAGAGCTGTCCCATCTCTGTTGGCATTTCCTTAAGCTTTCCGCTTTTGATGGAGTCTGGCTGTCCATTGACGTTCTCGTTAATGTCTTCTTTGGTCTTATGTCGAGGTACTTCTCTAGTGCTTCTTGTCTTAGGCGCCTTGTCGATTGGCACCATACCCGCCACAACTGTTCGGGTCATATGTAGTCGTTCGGAAAACCCTACTTACTTTGGACGGTCCTAGTAGCATCACTACAGTCGTGTTCCACTTCTTCTATGAGTTTTGTCACTCCGACGATGGCTATGTCCTCAACAAAGTCATTTATTTCTGATGAGCCTCGCAGTCTTAGAACATCATCGTACATATTGCTCCCAAGTGGTGGACCCAATACAGAACCTTGACGGACGTCACCTGGCAGTATGTAGCACTTTGTTCCATTGTCGGTGTCGTAGAACAGTACTCCATTGCAGGAGTAGTCAATCAGAAAGGTATTCCGGCACTATTTTCGCAGTGAGTGACTGCACGATATTATTCCAGTGCGCAGCGATGATAGCGCAGTACTTCTTCCTACAGCGATTCCATCGTGCTCCTTGGATGGGTTTTCTCGCTGTGTTGACGGCTTCGTTAATAGCCTCGATTGTAGGGCGCCCCTTTCGAAACCACTTTGGTGGTCAGCGAGTCCTCCTGATTCAACAATCGCACTTTCCAATCTGTCGCTTATGATGCGCTCTAATATTTTCCCCATGGTATCCTGGTATCCAACATGTTATGGGGTCGACCCGCTTTGTAGGATATCCGAACATATAGCCTTACGACAGTTTCTTGAACTTCCTCATAGGCGACATGCTTAAGATAAATGGTAGCCCAATTCCACCTCAAAATGCAGACCAATGGGACTAAGGACTAATTTAAATCAAACACCTCCTTGTGGCTTTAGAACCTACTTTGTCCCAGTCCTATAGATACCACCGCAAGATCTGAAATTCTTGGAATTCCTCTCGTACTCCCAGCAAGTAGAAATCTGTAACCCGATGCGCTACAACTACAAAAAAAAAAAAAAAACAACTCCAATCGGACCAAGAACAATGGCCATCTTCCTCTCTCTGGCCACTTGCGGTCGAGCATTTGCGTGTTCCTTCATCTAAACCCAAGAACAAGCACCGCACGCTCGTGTAACTTTCTATTACGACAAACGCACGGCATAACATTTTGACAGCTACATTAGACGTTTACATTGTGCTATCGCGGCGCAGCCAGACATCTGAACATCTCATCTCATCTCATCTGATCCCATCTTCCCCTGCGTCATCTTGTTCGGTATTCGCTCACACAGCTGTATGTATATGATTTAGAGCACTTAAGTGCTATGTACCCACTTTACGGCCCAATTCGCTGGGCTTATCTGTGCCGCATCGCCATCATCTTCGCGCAGACCGCTAGACCGCAGTTAATGGATCCAATTGGTCAGCCACAGTAGAAAAGATACACACGAAATATAATGGACAATATGACCAGTACAGAGCCACCGGTCGCGCGCGCCAGCGCGTTCCGTTCCAAATCGATCATTATCGTGCGCGCGCACTCAGAGAAGCCATTCTCTCCATCCTCCGCTCCGGTGTCGTCCACGTCTTCTATTCTAATCCCACTTGATGGGCTTGTAAAAGTGTCAATTCTGAGTTGCTACACCGCGACCGACCGTCCGACCGAAGCAGCGTGTCCAAATTTTTTCATGGCTTCGTCAAACAAAGAAACCGAATTCGGTCCGCTTGCGATTACGCAAGTCATCCTTCTAATAAGGTCAGGAGGTGGCTTATACCGCAGCGGAGAGGGAGGCACACATCTGTCGGTCGGATCGCGGATAATGGTGACTAATTGCGTCCAGACAAGACAACCCTTTGACAAAGCTGGGAATGGAAATCGAAATGAAAACAGTGACTGGACAGTTTTCTTCTTCTCGTCGTCGTCGTCGTCGTAAGGTAATGGACAGAGCGGATGTGTAGTGTAAGTGCTTTCCCACACACAGACTTTCTCTGTGTCCGTGTGTTCCGGTAGGGACTGCGGCTAAAAAAACAAAACCACCTGAGTCTGGGAAAGCAGTCTGTTTACCTGGCGACTTAATTGGAGCTCAGCGCTGGGTAAACACTTGGAGTTGTCGTCTTTTTTTTTGACCATTGGAGTCTCACCAGAAACCGGATGGACAAAGCCTTGCCAACCCCAACACGGATAACTTAATTATTTAGTTGCGTGCGACAAGGATGTTGATTAAACACTGAGCACTTAGTCAAATGCGTGCAGATTCGCATTCGAAGTGGCATCTAGAGACGTCATCGTCGTCGTCGTCGTCGGCATCCTCCACCGGAATACAACGGCCACGATTGCATTCATTTTTCGATTGTGCAGCGGTGTCGGTGGCGGCGGCGGTGCTTGGGACAGCCAGCCAGCACCAAAAGATTGCATGAATAAAACATTTTCGCCTTTCGGCAGGCTCTCTCCGGGTGTAGCGCTCAGCGTTAATGGAATAAACCTCTACTGTCCTTTGGCAACGGCGGAGAAAATTATCCTGTCAAATGCAGGGAGTCACAGAGACATGCAAGTCTTAATTGAATTTGCATACTTTCAAGTGTACGGACGTGGAGGTGGTGGCGGTGGCGGTGGTAGTGGCGGTGACTGCCAGTGCTGGTGGATAGGTGTTATGGCAGCACCGCCCCCGCGAATCCATTTAAATCGCTCCGAGCACGACTCCGATGTCAGACAGCGGCGGCGGCGGCGGCGGCATTTTTTGGTGTCAATTTGCATCGGTTGCGGTGGGGTGATGCAATGGCGGGTGCGTGCTAAAGGCGATAAGGTGGCAACTTGAATGCAAAAAGGTTTAAGATCTCCGGCCGAGATAAGAGATTGTGCGACAGTTGGTGCTTGGACTGATTGCCGATGATTTATTACCCGTCTGAGCGTTCGTTTCGTTGTGGCGTGTCTCTTTTGATTGTCGCCCGTTTGACAGTTTACGTGAAAAACGCCGGAAATAGGAACGACTGTGGCTTTGTGCCATTATGTCGTCAAAACAGTGAACAATGTAAATAATGGTTAGTGGTTAGTGGACAACAACAACAGCTTGATGGTGGCAAAGAACAATTAGTTTGATATTGTATGTAGTGGAGACTGCTGTAGAGTAGCCAATCGATTAATCATCTGTTAATGATAGGGAAAGGTCAGTTATGGGCCTATGAGTTGACCACATGGATGGAAAACGATGGTTAAGGGTGGAAAAGTGTTTTCCGTTTCCAACTTTAATGGAATTCTAGGACTTCTCTAGTCTAGACTGTTTGTCTGTTTCTGACTCAACAGTCGTGCACATACGGATGAGAGCCTGCTGAGTTGGAGCAACTATGTACGTCAATGTAGTCGGCAACCTTAAGTACCTATACATGTTGCTTAACAATCTTGTAAAAGACTGTACATCTCGTTCGGCCTTGTACCTTGAGAAATTTGCACTATCCGTCATATGAGAGTATATCGCCAAGTTTGAATCATGGATGGATGGTTGGCTATGCTTTCATATGTATAAAATCTCGACCCACGTAGTTTAGTTGGTCTCCTTTTTGAAAGATCGGAGTTCTTGTGCACGCTCCTTACCAACTCATTCGTTGTTGCTTTCCACGCCACGGTAGTCCAAACGTCAGTTCCAGCAAGTTTATACAACTCCTAGGTCTATTTCCAATACCAACTCATATAGAAGTGGAAGCTAAACTGGGTCTACAAGGATTCTTCTAGCATCTCGACAGGCATTTCCATATGCTGAACTTTCTGGCATTACAGAGCCTTAATAGACAACGAACCCGACGACTTTTTTTTTTAAAATCGAATATTTATCCTAAGTGTAAGGTAAGCTGTGCGTCTATGACTATCCCAAGGTACTTTAATTCTGAATTGGAAGGCCCAACATATTATAGTCTCTATTACTTTCCTGCTGCTTACAAGTCTTTTCTTCTGTAAGCTTTAGCCCAATGCTTGTTAGCTAGTTTTAGACGGTCCTAATAGCATCACTAAGCCGTATTCCACTTTTTCTAAGAGTTCAATACGATGATGGCTATGTCGTCAACCAAGGCATTTATTTTTGATGAACCTCGCAGTCTAACAACATCATCGTACATATGGCTCCAAAGTGGTGGACCCAATACAGAACCTTGAGGGACGTCACTTGGCAGTATGTAGCACTTTGTTCCACTGTCGGTGTCGTAGAACAGAACTCCATTGCAGAAAGGTTTTTTTTTTTGTCGGTTAAGGAGACAATCCACTGGAGAATTCAGACGCAACTGGTCCATTGTACCAGGAAGCAGGAACCAGGAAAGCATATCTTCGGAGAAAGTGATGAAGGAGGGGCCCACAAAATCAGCTCTCACCACATCAGTACCAAAGATTTGTCACATGATTCGAGCAAAGGCAGGACAGTCAGAAAGAAATGTTCTGAAGTTTCGTCGCTAACATTGGTGTCCCTTAAGTCGTGACTATCGCACTAAGATGCTTAGCAAAAGGAAAGCGTTCCATAAGAACGACAATAAGTTGTCTACAGTCTTTTCCGCTGAAAGTCAATAAGAACGATTTCTTACAAATGTGCGTGAACATTCTTTTATTCTGTCTACGTCCTAGGGAGATGTGCCACACATACTTTTGTTGATAAGAAAACCAATCGTCAATGGATTCCCTGGCTCATCAGATGTCTTTTCCATCTATCCTAGTGCGACCTAGGAGCAAGACAATAGTCAAAGAGTTCTTTCATTCTCGAACTATTTTGGAACGAGTTGCAGGGTTAAGCAGAGCCTTTAGCGCAGACTGACTATAGTGTCGATTGAATCCGTAACATTGTCTTAAAAGCACCAATCAATTGGCGCCCACACATCTTCGATATATAGAATTCTTGCCTCAAGGAAAGCGTATTCCTAGCAAAAGGCAATAAGCAATGGCATGATCCTTCAACGTATAGAGCTCTATGAATGTTGTCCGTCATGTGAAAAATAGTGGAGCGCATTATTAGTGACAAATTCGAAAGTGCAATCGACGATTGCAGATCACCAGTATGCATGGATCATGGAGGTTTGTACACGACGATAACCCACATTGCACAACGTGTATGGAAGCAGTGGAAGATGCGGAACACGTTTTGTTCCATTGTCCTGGATATCATAAAGAACGTCACTTGCTGGTGAATAAACTCGGCGAGAACATAACCCCAGGCAACATCACCGCACAGATGATGAACAGGCAGGAGGCTTGGGAAGCAATTAGCGACACTGTGACAAGCATTATAAGTAGGGAAGAAAGGAGCGACAACGAAACGCAGCACAGCAGGCTGCCAACACAAATTAGTCAAGTACCCTCGCAATGAAATGCTTGACGGCAGTGTCGCGCGGACCAGGGGTAAAAGGGAAGGTGGGTTTAGTGGATGGAAATCCCATACTGTTACTAAGTACGGGCTCAATTTCGTCGTTAAGAGATTCCCACCTTCCTACGTAAAAAAAAGACTGACTATAGTTACAAACGCAGATACCTCGAGCCCTCCACCTATTCTTTATATTATAGTATGTAGCCATTAGGATAACATAGATCTTCGCTTGAAAAACCCAGACCTGCTTGCCTAACGAGTAGTGAAGTCTAGTATTGTCAGTGTCCAAGAAGACACTAGCACTAGATCATTGACTAGTTTTGGAACCATCCGTCCAAATTCGCCTATATCCCAGTCCAAGCTCAAACCCTGACCGAAGCTAGTCCTGAATCAAACGAAAGTCGACTTTAATTTGCACAGCAGTCGAAATGGAATCAGGGTCGTAAGATACATAAGTGTCGCTCAAGATCATCAAAACTACAGTACGGATGATACCGAAAGTCACCTCCTCTAAGACGTAAAATTACTCTGATAGTCCAGTTCGTGATATAAGTATTAGGAGGAAACTGCTAGAAAACTGAGTGTTTTGGAAGCCTTCGATTTGACATCCTTTGTCCAAAGAGTTTCTATTGCAGGATCGGTCCCCCAAAGTATTTCACTTAGTCGCAGATCTATGTAGATATTGACACCTTCTAACACTAGCTGAGTCAAAGTAGTAGTAGTAGTAGTGTATAAACTCCTTCTCGTAAAAATAACAATCTTAGTTTTCAAAGGATTGACCATTCCTAGTACAACATTCATCGATTATGTCTAAGGATCTTTGTGCGCTAAAACAGACAGTCTCTAGGTATAACCCAACAAAAAGTATGGCAACATCATCGGCGTATGCCTTAGTGTAGATGTATGAGCTATTCATAGTTTATAGTACTGGAGACAGAACGCCACCTTGTGGGCAGCCTATGCATACCGCTGCCATAACATAACATCTACAGTCTGCATCTCCATCAACAGTTCTATACATCAGCATTGACTTCATCCACAATATCCATGTTTCAGTAGTCAAAAGTCGCATTGTCAAAAGCGCCCTCTATGTCGATGAATATGCCAATGGCTAGCAACTAGTGTTTTCAAGTCTATTCAGAGTTGGCATCAACTGGTTTATACTCTGTTCCAGTTAGACTGGGTGCACTGCATCGGTACCAGACGATTTGAAGCTATCAAACCTTAAGCCTTTTGTCTTGATGGCTTCTGTACCGAATACAAGAACCTATAAGACCATAGCGCTGAATAGAAATAGATTATGTCGACGAATATTTTTTTGTCTGTCACCATGAGTATCACGGGCCTTTTAAGTGTTCCACCCAACCTGTAGATCAGGCTTGGAGAGTGATGAGACCTACGTATATACATACCAACATTTGTCTTCCGATTTCCAACTCGTTACACATCTTCATCCGGTCGACGACACCCATCTGTCAATTGCGTTACGAAATATAAAATAAAAGAAACCCATTCAACTAATTTCGAGAATGGTTCCTGCTGGCTCACACCCTCGGCAAATAGCAAAACATAAACACCAACTTGATACACAAAAGAATCCTTTGGGCCACTGACCCAATACCAGTCCACCTCAACATACGTAGTTGCTTCAGCTTCCAATTGCGACCTTTTGTGTTGATACACGCCTGCTGTCAGCTCTCTGTCACATCAATTAAGGTGAACAAAAGACAAACATGGAAAATAATTGCGCAATGCTAATGAAAAGACGAGAATCCTTCACCCGCAACCACATCGGTTTAGGTGGTGGCCTGGCCACCAATCCATTCCAGAACTCGCCAGAGTTATGATTATGAATTTCAAGATGAGATACGAAGCACGGTCTGGGTGGAGGCCACCAGGAAAAGCAATCTCTGCAGAAAACTTACGATACGCCAGAGAAATAATATTATTTTGCTGATTATTTTTTTGCGGTTCAAGGATTACAAGGACCCTACGCGAGCAATGTGTTGTATGTGTTTATCTGTCTGTGCCCGCGTAAAGAAAATAGCAAAAATTTTCTCGAGATGAATTCTATAAAGACGACGAGAACGGGATTCGCCTGTGTGTTGTTCATAAGTGATTCCGAGTGAGAGAGTTTGAATGACATAAGTCGGATTTTTGGGGTTCTGCATGTACAATACATGTATGAGGGACGACGACGATATATCCTTTTTCGGGTTTGGATGCGATGTGTGTACTTTTCTCTCGCCAAGCAAATTGCTTTCGTAAGATAATTTATTCAAAAGTTGGCATTGGACTGACTCTACAAGACGAGAGATGAATGAAAGGATGTTTTTCCTTCCATTTGTTGTTTTCTTTTTATTTGTTAAGAAAATTTTCAACTTGATCCTTAAAATGTTGCAAGCAGTATAGAGAACTCACTTCTCAGTTATATGTTGTAAAGATGATGTGTAATAGGAGGCAAGGATGATTAAAGATTTAAAAGAACTCAAATGGGTTTGGTTTGAAATGGTTTTCAACTGACTGACGTTATCTTTAAGTGGTTGAGTCGGTTTAATGTAAGTTGTAAGGAATTTAGGTTCTTCTAAGGAAGACTGTATTGTAAAATGGCATCTCTTGTTGAATGGGCCTTATGCAATATTATTGAGTGCCTTGAAGATGTTTCTTGTAACTAGTTGGATGATAGGGAAGATAGAAAAGGGACTAAGGTACTAAGAAGCTAGCCAGACGTTTCAGTTGGTAAAAGGTTATTTGAAATGACGGAGTAAAGAGGTTACTGTTTCTATATATAGCGTAGCTCAGAACTTATCCTTCATTGAGGAACGGCCCAGATACTGAACGCAGCACTCACCTTCAGAACAGGAATATACTCGCCATCTTATAGTCCAGCTTGGTCGTAGGGCTTTGAGTCATTGTTGGGCATTATGTGTTAGTCTGTCCTAATAGCAGTTAACGTGAATACGTTTCCATTGGCACTATGCAGGGTGTAGGTTTTCTCGGTTACGCGTAAAGTAAGTCAGGGTTTGTTTTGACATTTCGACTCATCGATACTTGGTATTGAACCATGAAAAGGTACATGTTTTAGTCTACCACATCTGGAGGAGAAAGTTAACGTTCATTATATTCTCGTGCCAATAAGACAAAAAAACGCAATGAGTGCTCAGAATATTGCAGCTGAAGCCGCGAGTGTACAACAGGTCCCACGAAACCGACTCAGTGTCCTCCTAAGGAACGACAACATGTTGACGATTTTTGGCTATAGTACCCGAACAAAGATAGGTTTCTGGAATGTGAAAACGCTCCTCGACTCACAGAGTAGAGGGTCTTAAAACGCCAGATTCCTTCAATTGGAACATGAGTTCATGCGTTATAGACTGGACATATTGGGAATGACCGAGGTTCGATGGTTGAATGCGAGTAAGTACCAATACCCAAAGCGTAACACTGTATGTACTGCTCTACTCTGGAAGACCATCCGGAAGCGCTAGTGGATATGGAGTTGTTAACACCCTCAGCATGCAGAAGCCTGATTTCCTGGCAGGCGCACGGTGATAGGATTTTTACGGCCAGATTCCGGACTAGAGTAAGTCGCGTCATCATTATACAATGTTAAGCCCCAACAAATGGTTCGTCTGAGGAAGAAATTGAGACCTTCTACAACTAGTCGGGCGCCGTTTTTAATGCAACGCCCAACGCCGACATTGTCATTGGGATGGGGAACCTAAATGCCAAGGTTGACAATGACAATACAGGGTTTGAACATGTTATGAGAAGACATGGTCTAGGTAACCGCAACGACAACGGTGAAAGGATCGTTGATTTTTGCAACGCAAATCGCCTTACGGGTGCGGTGGCTCAAGTGTTAAGTGCCTTGGACTATGGAGCGAGGGATTCGAAATTGCTGGATGTCAACTGAGAGACAAGCTACTTCCAACCAAATTTACCATTTTGGCATCAGTCGCCTTTTTAGAAGTAGTCTCCCAGGTGTCCAAGACAGACGTGAAGCAGACATGCAGTTCGTACGTGATCACGATCTTATGATGGCGATTGTCCAATTACGGACTGCCGTCGTTCGAAGATCAAGCGACTCAAGAGTTCAACACCGACCGACTTAGTGATTCCTCAGTGTGCCAAGAACTAAAGGAACATCTCTCACATGCTGTGGAAACAATCAGTACCACACTGCCCGCCACCGTATAAGACCATTGGTATGCTGTGAAAATGGTTCTTCCATCAGGTCCAGAAAGAACTGTCAGTCGATCGCAGGAAATACATAGGACGTAGCTTGCTGAGGTTACCTGGAGAAAGATCGACAAACATAAACAACTTAGACTTCGATTTACGGCAACTCCAGCCACAGGGAGGATCGAGCTCGAGTTCCTATATCGCATGAAGATGAGAGAGATACAGCGTAGCGTGCGGCGTGACATGCCCAATTACGTAATATTAGTAGCGTTGGCTATTGAAGCAGGAATGACTGCAGAACCATTTACAGAATCACCAAAGAACTGATATGAGGCCGCAGATCTACCCAACACCCGGGAGTGGCTTGGACCGTTTTTTTCTTATGTCCGATGAGGAACAACTAAA
Organism: Xylota sylvarum; assembly: GCA_905220385.1. Lineage (NCBI taxonomy): Eukaryota > Metazoa > Arthropoda > Insecta > Diptera > Syrphidae > Xylota > Xylota sylvarum. Next base: position 149,221,543 of record LR999957.1, on the reverse strand, counting down.
GAGATGGAAGGAGCTTTTTGCTATGGTTTCAAGTATTTCCGAGTATACCCTAGCAATATCCACCCAATTCAAACTGACGTGTCCGAAGCAAGAAATACCCGAATTCGCACCACATCCCCCCTGTTAGGATGAGATCATTACAGGGATCTAAGCACTGAAAAACAACAAGGCGGTAGGACTTAATGGCATACCCGCGGAGCTGCTTTGAGCAGGGCCAACTGCATCGGCCGATCTACTGCACCTATTGGAAGAACCTGTGAGGTCTAGAGCTTTCCGGATGACTGGAAAAGGGAATGATCGTTAAGCGCCCTAAAAAGGCATCGAAGATACATTTGATGCCGAACAAGCAGGTTTCCATTCTGAGAACTCCTGTGTCGACCACATTAACAAACTTTGGATTATCATCGAACAGTGCGTTGTACATATATCGGTCACCACTTTACCTGGTATGCAACGATTTTTAAAAGGCGTTTGATAGTGTCAATCGGGAAGTTGTTTGAGGGTGCCTTGCGCAGGAGAGGTATTCAAGGCTACATACGATGGGTCTACATGTCGCGTTTTAAATAGAGGAAGGCTGTTTGAGGGTGTTGAAGATCAAAGTGGGGTTCCGCAAGGCTGTATCCTTACACTAATATTGTTTTTATTGGTGATTAGCGATGTGCTAAATGCTGCTTTGTCGATGAGAAACGATGAAATTCGATGGACTCTTACATCTGAACTCAAACACCTTGACTACCCTGACGATGTATGCCTCCTCACAGAATAATGGACCTTCACCAAATGATAACGATTGTTGAGACAGAAGCAAGATGTCGTTGGGCCTGCTATCAACCTGACATCGCACTCATCAGCTCATATATGCATTATTGGACAAACAGTTGAGAGAGTAGAGAGTTTCCAATACCTAGGGATTATTGTCTAAACCGATATGACGGAACCGAACTGGATATAGCCAGTCGAATCGGCAAAGCAAAGTCTGCGTTTTGACGCTTCAAGTGCATGATTTAGCTTCTCACAACCGAATCGGGAAGCTTACCAAAATTTGACGAAGTAATACCATTACTTTAAACACCAAGCTACGACACTTCCCTTCCAACGTTGAGTCCGTGTTGCTACATATATGGATGTGGTACTTGGAGACTAAGTGATAGTGGTATCACGAAAAAACTGCATTGCCTACGCAATATCTTAAGAATTTTCTGGTCAAACCGTATCTCTAAGGAATAGCTTTATCGGAGAACAGACCATGAACCAATAGACACAACTATTGTGTACAACGATGGAAGTACAAGTGGATTGCACACTTTCCGAAAAAGTAGCAGGTCCATAGCTAATCACGCGATGCAATGGAACAAATGATGAATGCAAAGAATACCCGGGGGTCCTTTATGCACAGAGAAGGAATCACGGCAATTGGGAAAGAGCTGAGACACATTACCAGATGGTGCTAAGGTGTTGTGAAGTAAGAGTAAAGGCTATCAAGTCTACAGACGGCTTTAGATATGATCAGTGACCGACTAAAGTTGTTCTTCATGCGAAAGAACAAGAAATTGAATAAATGAAGAAGAACTGTGCAAGAGTTATCCTAAATCTGAAAAAGAATCATATTACAGGAAAGCGTCCTAAAGACGTACAGTACTATCTTTCCGTATCAGTTCCTTGGTAGAAAGGGCTTTCATGATAACATGCCACTCATTTTTTCACTTATACAGGTAACTCTTAGTAATTGTTTGTCTTGGCTACATGGGGTCTATCCTGGCACACCTGCCTACATTTTATACTTAAATATGTATACATTCAATCTTAGAAAAGGTGACTTTTGATTCAATCCGTGCTGAAGGTCCGATGACCTTTCGCGTCACCTATCATACAACTCCCATCTCAAGATTGACTTTCTGCTTGCGTAGAGCTAGCTTTACCTAGAGCCTTAGCTTGCAGTGGGATGTAATTATGGGAAGCTTCAAAACCAGCATCTGAACTACATATTTTCCAAAGAATAGGCAGAAGGACCGAATAACATTCAGACTACACTTACAGTCTTGTTTGAACCTTTTACCATTTCCAAAATAATTCCAAAACACATGAGCCAGCTGAATCTTGTTTGAAGCTCAAGTCACAATTGGATCAATGAATCTCAGAAGAGGACCTCTATGTTAGGTATTCCTGTGTCTTTAACCAGGACTTCCATTGACAATTGGTTGCAGATATGTATAAGAAATCTGTGGCACTCTTTCGGTCCCTCAGAAGAAAAGTCTGGAGATACTACTATCTTTGATGTTTGTATGAGAGTCACGCCAAATGAGAAATGCTTCCCTGATGAGTAGAATATCAACTCGAAATGCACCGTTTACAAAAAAAATTCGAACATACTTGTATAGCTACCACCGAGGGATATGCCGAAAGACATACTCCGTTTCCATTTTAACCCATCTAGAGCTCTACTCGGCGATGGTCGACTTCGAAAATCCTAACACATAAAACAGGTCGTTGCCAACACGAAACGATGGAAGGATATGGAAGGTCGGCAGCCCATTAATAAAGCAACATCTATTAAAAATCATATTTCATTCAGTTAGACTTCGTCCTTAATAGGACACCTTTATCCGTAAGCACAACTTCATCGTAAATGTCCTCTCTTATACCACAGTCACATACCATCACAGTCCAATATCTTCAGTGTTCCGTAAAAGAAAAAAAAAAATATGTTCCCTCAACTCAGCCCTTTCACCCTCATCACTCCGTTATTCTTTCATAAAAATCATGACGCAGAAGGAAATGAAAACACAGAGGGAACCTATAAAATTGCACACAAACATCCTCAACTATCTCAGCAAGTTTCAACAAAAAAAAAAAAAAACGAAAAACAAATCAAGATTAAGGTAAATCATACAATTTTCCAGATGAAATTAAGACTCCTTATATCCTGGTATAGAAAAAATAATATCATTTTCGTAAAACTCATTTCTCTTAGCACAACAAGGACTCTTCATCTTTTTCTTTTTCTTTTTTTTTTTTCTATACATAAATGTATATCTTTTGAAAAAGAATAATCCTGGCACGAATCGCGTAAGGAATCATATTAATGCATCATATCTTTGTCTGTTTTGAAAAGACGACAACTTGCAGTAGAAGAACCCTGCATCAAATCCCATCCCATCCCATCCCATCCATCGCCCATTCCCTTAAGGCGTGTCCTGAATTTAAAATGACTGTAATATGTTGTTTGAGCGAACCGAAGAGAAGGAACAAAATTTGAATGCATGATGCCAAGTAAAAGGGGCGATGCCACATACTATAACGAGGTAAAACGATATACATACTCGCATAATGTCATGTCCTTGTACCTACTCGTATGATTGGGACATCATCATCGTCAGCAGCAGCAGCAGCAGCATCTTTTCCCATTAACCTCCTCTATACCCTTTTGTAAACGTAATTATGCAGTAGAAAGAACAAATGTCAGGACATTCAAAGTGCCATTAATTCCATTTGTCAATTCGATTGTAATTGACAAATGTGTGTATGCGTGTGCTTTTGAATTGCCCCCAAGGAACAAGCGTGTGTGTGCCGGGGAGGATGAAAAACTTTTTTCTAAAAGTTGCATATCCCAGAGGGAGCGGTAATTGTCCTTAAATTCAACTAAACAAAGATCAACTCCCAAAGAAATGAGAGAAGACAGACAATTCATTACGGGTACGGTGTTGGGTGTCTTAAACGCATATTGTGCGTGACTTTGTTTCAAAACTAAGTGGTAGATAAATGATGACGATTTAATGAATAATGAAACATGGTATTCGTGTACTTTAATAGCACGTATTCGATAGAATAGGTATGAGGAAAGTTTTATTGTATTCAATAGGTTAACGTCAGGTTTCGATGAAGCGTCTTAAAATGGTAACAATCCCACTATCGCAAGGAGATTTTCTAAGTAGTTTCCAAAAAGGCTGCCAGAGATGAAGAAGAAATCCATGGAGACAAATCCCTGCTGGTCAGTCTCGACAGTCTTCAACTGTCCCACAGAACTCATAAGCTGCAGGGACGAAGATGTAGAGGAAACCACCCTTCACCTTGTGGTTTCCGTGTCCCAAAAATGTTGAATCATTTAGGCCCCCTAGGTAGCCAAAGTGGAAAGATCCATGGTATCACAAAGGACCTTCTCTGGTCTCCAAGTGTATCTGTATCTCGGTAGAGCTATAAATCCTCTACGCAGTCTCGAAAACACTGCGATATATAGAGGAACGCAAGGGCCGACGTACTGGCCAAGAAAGGATTAGTGCTTCTACAAAGTGATACGATTATAGGCATAAAACCACCAATCTCCGGGGCCAAGAGCATTATTCTCGATAGGATCATCAAGATGGCTAACTTATGATGGTTTAAGGCCTCGTTGCCAGTACTAGATCGAAAAAATCTGGTTTCTGACTGCTGGCTTCTGAGGAAGTACGCTATAATTATAGGATTATTAAATACAGATACACGTAATATGTAGATACTTCAGTGACCTACACGTCTCGGAGGACATTACACATCTACTGTGTGAATGCCAATGCATAGTCCTAAGTAGACTAAAAGACCTTGGAACCGTAAAGGTGTTCTACTGATAGCCATGGCCACTATAGTACCTAGCTTACTTCTGGCGCTAAAATTCGGGGAGAATCTGAGCCACAACCAACAAGTCTCTAGAGTTAGCCCGGTCCTTAGGTATGTGCTTCCACTTGCTTACTCCAAGTCGGCTAAGGTCCCCTTCAACTTGCGCGCGCCCCCTAAGGCGAGGTCTACCTCTACTGCGTTGTCCCTTCGAGTTTGATTCGAAGACTTTATAGATCGGAGCATTGGTATCCATTAGCTCTACACGTCCTCTCAATATATTCGATTGCATGCTTGTCATGCCTTTTCCTTCCTTCGGAGAAGCTGATGTTCTGCGTCTCGTGTCTTCTGCTTGTAGAGCACGGAAGCCGCTCTCGTCCTTCTATGGAGTCTGCTTTGTATGCCTCTTGTTAGGCGCATGTGCTTGCCGGAATTCTTCCTTAAACCAGGGGTTTCTTGGTGGTAATCAGGCGAAACCTTGCACATCAGTTGGAACACTTATGATGGCATATTGGCAGTATTGCCATTGTTCTTCGGCATTTGGCGGCATACTGGCGGCATAGGAGTCGTAACGATATTTCGGGATACGCGTTCGGCAAAGCTTCTGGCGGGCTCTTGCAATTGCAGCTTTTCGACGTTATATCTTTTCACAGTAATTCTTCTTTGTTGTGGCGTTTGGAATATCTGCATTCGTACCTTGGCTGCAACAAGGTGGTGATCCGAGCCGATGATAGCTGCTCGGAAGGTTCGGACATCCGCCTAGGACGGTTTCAACGTCATGCTTAGGACAATGTCCAGGAGGTCGTTGAAAGATTCTTGGGCAAGATTCATTAACGGTATTGTAGCTTCTGCAAATATTGGTGACGTTGAGCTTAACATTCATTATCTGGTTCCTAAGAATGTTACGGTCAGTGAGTACACCTACGAACGTTCACAGTGACTTTCTATCGGTTTGAAAAGTTTATTGTGTTCTAGCTCTGTTGTATCTTAAAAAGAGCTTCCTTGATACATCTTGATATATATATAACAATCTTTGAGGTTTCAGATTGAAGTGCTTGATTGTGGTCTCTTTCCGATGCCTTTTTCAAGAGTTCGTCAGCTATCTCACGATATGACATTATTACCAGGAACTTAGCAGAGCCCACCTAACTGTCAGTAGTTATAGTAATATCATCTCATAGTATTGCCACCATTGCTACCATATTGACTGGCTCTTTCACTGCCAGGATCTCCGCTTAGAAGACACTGATGTGATCAGGAAGTCTGATGGAGCTGTGTCTGTTTAGTCTTACAGAGAGTTTACTGTGTCTATATCCATCTATCTTCCCATCTGTGTAGATGGATATAGACTTGACGTTTATTGGTTTATTAGTTTCATATTCCTTTCTACTCGGGAAAATCGAGACGCGAGATATGGTAACACGTAATCACTGTTTATATCCTCACCTACGAGTTTCTTTAGAATCCGTGTCCTTCGAGAATTGAGTTCCAGCCATTGATTCCTGCATGTGGAGGTCTAGAATATAGCATGTTGAGAATCATTGTTTACTGTCGACGATTGGTTATGTCTATGCATGCTAATCACTGTGTTTAAATCATTGCCTTCATATGTGAATACGGGTCACATTACTATCTAAGGGTTTGGTCCTCATCTTCTACCAAAGTCACGTGTATAGAAAGCAATTATTGCCTTTTTTACTCTTTCATTAGCATTGTGCTCCCAGTTAAGTTTCCTGTCGAATATGATTCCTATGCATTTCGAAGCAAAGACTTTAAGTGACTTTTTAAAAATTGAATGCATTTTCTGGCTTCAATGACTTCAAAGACTTCAAATGATTTCAACAAATTTAATGCATTCATTGACTTCAAATGACTTTAATGGATTAAATGCATTCAGTGAATGCTAGTGACTTCAAGGTGACTTCACTGAATGCAGAGCATTCATTTTGACTTCAACACTTTGATTGCTTCAATCATGACTTCAAACTGAATGCTGCTTTTTGTTCTTTTTTTGAGTTGAAGTCATTATTGAAGTCATTGAAATTGAACCAAATCCACTTGAATTCTTAGTATGACTTCAAGGAATGCATTCTAGAATGTTTGCATTCTTTTACAGTTCTGCTGGGTATAAGCAATCAAATTTCAATTCTTACACTGAACAAGTATAGATACAGAGTTAGAGTAACGTCTATATCAAGAGGAGTAGGTTGCTTGTTTGTTGTAGCTATATGTCCGATACTATCATGGTTAAGAGGATAGGAGAGGTTCAACGTCTTCTAGAATTCCTTTGTCGCAGTGTCTGCTCTAAGGTTCGATGTTCTAAGCTGTTCGTAAAATTGCTCTACTACTCCTCGGTTTTATTTTTGTGGGAGATATCTATCACTTTCACTAATGCCACGATGTCAAAGAAGCCGAACTATAGTTTCGAGGTCCGATTGACTTGATTAGTTGCAAATAGTTGCAAAAGTCTCTTGTGTTGATGAACTACATAAATTGATTTATTTTACCTCTCCTGCGCCTGAGAAGCATCCAATGAAATACTGCCCAATAGAGAGAATGCCCAGCCACCAAGTCCATTGAAATCATTTCGATCATCACACTCAATTTGCTTGCGCGACACCATTTAGCTCTGGGGTCATACATATGTACATCATGGCTTCCTCCAATAAACTATTTTTGTGTTAAAATCACAACACTAATATGCCAAATGCTTTTGTTTGATTAAATCGTTGCAAAAATGCCATAATCATCATCATCAGCACTTACAGCCCCCGTATGATTATTTCCGAGTCAGCAGTTTCATTTTGATAAAATAATTGCTTGACTGCGATGAAAATAATAAATAAATCGAAAGTAATTTAAAAAAAAAAAAAAAAAAAAAAACAGTTCAAACAGTTCTCGTCCTCCCGACGCCCTACAAGGTCCTGAGCCTGACCGAATATGTGTATTATTAAAACCTGTTAATCCATATTAAAATCCGATCCGAATTATCTCAAGCGGAAAGCAATAAAATCATCGGAGTTTTTCATTTTCATTTTCATTTTCAACGCAAAACAACAACGCACTCTGGCGGCTATCAAATATTCATTTGCAGTCTACAAATCGCATGAATAGAAAAGCAAAATTTTAATAACTTCTGGTGCGCCCCGCTCTTGTTGAAAATATTGGGGCGGGCGGGGGTTGAATTTGCCACCTAAAACGATTCAATATAAATCGCTGCGAAACCAATGGAATTTCATGGACCAAAAAACTCGCCTTCCAAATTCAAATTCGACCTCATTTATCTATCTGCCAGCACCCGACGAACGCACAGAGTGCACATTATTGTTTTTTAAGTAACCCCACCCCATTGAGCTCTGCCACCCACACGCCGGGTCCTGGTCCGCCATTAAATTAAATTTATATCCTCATGCAATTCCGGAGCAGCAGAAAAAAAAACCAAAAAAAAAAAAGTGAACTTAATGAAATTACCATAAATTTATCCATAAAATGTCCATCGTAGCGTATTTAATTAAAAATATCATCTCACCCTAAAGCGGCGAGGCGGCGTGTGTGGGTGGGAGGGTGTTCGATTCAAGCCACGGGGTCGATATTTTCCCACATTTGTCGGGGCGCAATGAAATTGTCATCGAACGCGCCCGCCACATTAAAATTATCAACCCTCCCGCCGAAGGAGCATCAATAATTGGCGGGAAAAATTATTATCCTTCGCAAGGACACACAGTGAAACAAAACAAAAAACAGAAGAAAAAAAAAAAATTGAGCAGGGTTTTCATGTGTCAGCTTGTTGAACAATAATTAAGGACGAAGGCAAGAATATCCTCGATCTCCGCGATGTGCTGTTAACAATTGATAAAAATGCATAAAAAATATATAAATAAGTGAAACTGTGGCAGGAATTTTCCCCCAGAGGACACCATTGGACACCAACGTCACGACCGTCATCTGTAGTAATGGCTTCCGCAGAGGTTTGGTTACCGGATGCGTAGCGTGGTCAACACCGATACGGAGAGCAACGAATGTCCTTCGAAATTAATTAAAAAAAAAAAAAAACAGCCACACGCATATTTGTTCAGTAATAATGACATATACGGGCCACGACTGGACTGTCACAAAGGATAACACGATGAGCATCCGTGAATAAGCGTAAAATTGGGACACGGTGACGTATGCGAAATTATATTCACATAGGTACATATCAGAAAGAATCATTGCAGGATACTTTACTGTGAAGTGCAAAGGATGCCCGGAAAGGAAAACAATCCTTGTTTACTCGTGAGGTATTTAAGGACGCTTTATTCAAGTTATAAAATTTGTTTAACGGTTAATGTATTCTTTTAATTACATACTGAGTGGACAAGGCCACCGAACTGGTTGCGAGTAGCATATGCAGTTCATTAATAATAGTTTGTTGGATCTTAGTGTCAATCAATTAGCTTGATTGGTTGGAGAGATACACTCTTTAAGGAGAATCTCTTTCTCCGCTCTCCAAGAGACACAATAAAACCAAAAGGAACGTACATTCTAATGACAGAAGAAAGAACCAGATTACCAGGACCGAATCAGAGGCAGAGTAACCGCTTTCGATGTGAACTCGTAGGATAAGATGATTTGACATTCAGGCATAAAAACTTTTGATCTTCTTGAGTTTGACAAGCTTCTTCTCAAAGTCGATAGGGCAGGATAGGTGTATCCTTTTTTCTCGTTTTTATAGCTTCTACATAAATCGTTGATGCCTGCCTACCAGACAATGCCTCGGGAGGACTGTAACTGGGTTTATTAAAGGCATAAGTCTCCTTTATTTTTTTTTACAATCACAATTTGACCACATTCGTTAAAATGAAAGACATGTACTAATGCTATTCCACCTTCTGTTTGCCTATGTAATGACTGCAGTATCTAAGTCGACTTAATAGGGTATTATCTCTCCTTATTATGATGTTGGCTGTGGGCTGAACCATCCTTAGCCAGCTCATCCGTTTTGCAATTGCCCGCAATATCCTTGGGGTCTAAAACTCAGCACAAGGATTTGTGGATCTTAAAGAGACGCAGCGGCTTCTCGAACTGCCCTTAATCTAGTTATGCATTTGTCCTTTACCATCGGCTCTTGAATATGCCAGAATTGGAGCAATAAATTAGCATAGCCTGCTTTTGGGTGATGAAGATTAATCTCTGCCAACCGAAGTATCATATTACTGTGGGAAAGTATGCCTGAAGACACTTGTGCCTTCAAAAGCTTCCAATTATTCGCACCGATCCTGCTTTCGTCAGTAATCCCAAAGATCAGATTACACTTCGGGAACAAGGGGCCTCAAAACAGGGATCGTCTTATCGTCTTCCTTGTGGTCCTCCATTGACTTTAGTTTTCTGGATCTGCGAACGTAATAGCTTTTTCTTTGCGGCATAGGACGTCCCCCTAAAGCAGGTCCTCTTTGTAACACCCCTAGTCTTTAGTTGCGTATCAGATGTCGATGTCGTTGCCTTGTTAGTTGTGAAAATGTCAGGGCTAACCTCGAAATTGGTTTCGTCTGGTTATTTGTTTTGGAAGAGTTCATGCTGCGGTCCCACGAGTAAGAAATGGTCTTTACGTAGCAAAATCGGTTTAGCTGCGATAAGCCACTACTAAGAGATCTCCTGCCAAAGCACTTAAAGAAACTCGTGCATCTTTGGGCAAGGTTGGAATAAGGTTGATTTTTCTTTAGCATAGAACATACTCCAGTGACCTTATAACATGGGTAGCCCTGCCTCAAAATCTTTCTAAAATCATCAGGCCGTACTGACCATTTATACCCCGGCAAGGCAGGTAGTCAAAGAAGTTACCTAACATTGTCTTGGATGTTCGGTTCGTTTTCACCATTGTTTCCTCTTAATCGAAGGAAGCCTGTCTCACTACAGCCTACCAGTCGAACTATTAGTGTTATCCCTACATGAGCTGCTTCGACATTTCTGAGGGCCAAGGTTGGGGGTTGTGCATAGGGATAACTTCCCAACAAAGGAAAAACAAATTTAGTTTCGAAACCAAAACAAGCCTCGAATATGGATGGTACGGAAGTCTTACCAACAGATAAAACGAACGTGTCAAGCCAACAAGACCCGTACAGAAGCCTGTAGAGATCAGGAAGGTAACCTCGTAGTAGAGTCACAGTCGGTGCTAAGAATATGGCAAAACTTCTTCTGCAGACAGTAAAACGGGGATGAAGACCAACATTCTACTGCCCGGCAAGACGAAGATAGCCAAAACTTCCGTGAGGATAGCAATATCCTAGCTTAAGTCCAACAAGGCTGCTGGACCTGGACTTAAGTTGTTGAAAACAGCTGGAAATGATCTGGTAGAGGGCATACACCAACTCATTTTCAAGATTTAGTCAGATGAGTGTATGCCAGATGAATGGAATATCAGCATCATTCGCCCGATCCACAAGAAAGGAGACCACCACCATTGCGTCAACTACAGATGTATCAGTCTCCTCAACATCGCGTACAAGATCCTGATTGGCCCCTATCAGTGTGGTTTCAGACCAGAAAAGTCCACAATCGATCAAATCTTCACACTTACGACAGATCCTGGAAAAAACTCAAGAAATCCAAATTGGTATTCCCCATATTTTCATCAATTTTAAGGCTGCATATGACAGCATCTATAGAGACGAGCTATTCAGAGCCATGTCTAGTTTTGGAAGCCCTGGCAAATTCGCATCTGGCTTCGTAAGTAGACGAAGAAGATGCATTATATAGTCCTAACTAATCGTAGATAGATTTGACAGTTGCAGCATTGCTATGGAGCTCACTGACTACCAATGGATCCGAAATGGACAATGTATCTGAGTCTCAAGGCAATTTACCTACTCATCCTACCACCTTCCAAACAGAAATTTTCGCCATCAAGCAGTGCGTCACCATTCTTCATCTTCTCTGACAACAAAGCCGCTTCAAAGGCATTGATCTTTGTAATATAAAAGACAAAGCTGACAGAGCTGAATTGGCATTTTAACAATCTCCGCAAGGTACAATCCCAATGTCATCTGGAAACAAACACTTTTGTACAGATTTGGACCAAGTACCTTCTTCTTCTCCAAGCTGTCACACAAAAAAAAAATTAAATTTCTTGTTGATCAGAGCAGGAAACAACCTAAGAACCCTAGCTTTTCAAATCCCTGAACCTTACCTTAATATTGTACCTAGAGCATGATGAGACCTCCACCTGCACGTCTTTATAGAATGTTCGGCTGTTATTAACATAAGAAAGTGCACCCTTGACAGCAAGCTTGTCTAAACGACTTCTCTTGCTGCAATACACCTCGAGAGGTTATGGGCTGACTGCTTCTAGAGTAAGTAACCTACTCTAGAACTATATAGGACGGCGCAATAGAGCTTTTCGAGATAGTAAGACTAATAATAGCGCTAGAGGGTCGTTTTTGGTACCACAACTTAGGTGACCTACCTAAGCAGAGGGCACTGCAGGATCCATCCTTAAGCACTCAAAAACCCGATCGTTTGACTAATTTTACTATCTGGGACTGTTAAGCTTGTCGAAACTCATTTACCAAATGTCCTAATCCGCAGAAGCAGTTGAGGAGATTTTCCTTCATCTTTACAACCTTACAATTGAGGTATTCCGTGTTGCAGGGATACGCAGTCTGGGCGCATGCTTGTCTACTCTCCAGTGACCTGTACTAATCGGAATTTCAAAGATTCTTGCAATATCTGGGTGAGCTTCGTTTTAAGGTTCTAATCAGTAATTTAGTCATGTCGACATTTCCTTAACACAGTTCCTTAATCTGGGCAACCTTTCGTTCGGCTTTCCTAGAATCGCGAGAAAATTCGTTCCTCGATAGGTTCCACCGGAACTTAAACCTCCTTAGAGAATTTCTTAGTCTGCCCGTATGGGAAACCTACATAACCTGCGGTGCAATAAGTGAGAGTTCAAGAGCTAGTCCTTCTGAAAAATCCAAGATGTTGCTGAATATTTTCCTCTCAAAACCTTGGACAAACTCCCTCATACAGTTTTGATGGACTATACTGGGCATTCTCTATCGTCATTTTTCACAATCAGATGGAGTTTGCAGTCTGTCCAGAGATATCAGAGCCCCTTGCTATCACAGACGTCCTTAAAATCGACAAAAGGCTTACAGAGCCTTCTTTCCACTTTTAATCAACCCATCTTTTTGCAGAAACTTCCACATTCTACATAATCTTCCTAAGGTTCCAATTTTGATTGCAGATACATATAACTTTTAGATTTTCGAGTCAAGGTCGTGAGTTAGAGTTATCCCACCAAGTCGCGTGAATTGTTCATCAATACTTTGTAGACGAAACTATAAAAGCATCGTTCTAATTTCGATCGAACGAGGACGCAGCAAAATTGTATACATCTTCCTATGCCCACCGACCATATCCTTATCAGAGCATCCCCACGAACTATTAGAAGATCTTGATTACGCTTACAGGAAAGCTTACACTAACAGTGGCGTTAAATTTTAATAGTTCGTTCCACAAAATCCACAAGTCAAACTTTTTAAAAAAACTAAAGACCTCTGCACAGCCCCACTGTGCAACATTAAGTGTTCGGCTGCAGACATTCCTCTAAAATAAGCATGTTCCTATACCTACCCCACCACCAGGATCAAAAACTTGGAACAATTCATTAGCCCTCCGACATACAACACAACACAACACACGGGGGGCTATGTTCGCATCTCATCGCTGGATCCATCATCAGTCAAAAACAAGTGCGCTGCCTTAAACTTGTCACAATCCCAGAATAAGGCCATAAATTCATTCAGCTCTGAGTAGTCTGTCTCCTGTCCACCTTCTGTCCGATGTGATATGCAATCCTTCGTGGCCAAGTCGCAACAATCGTCATATGCAGAATGGCAGGCAGTGGTGGATGCGTTTGTGTTGCGCTCGCGCACATACCTATACATTTCTCCCCGCGACCTGGACAAGTTCATTTCTCGGATGAGCTACAACCAGTACACACAAGCTACTGGGCAAAGATCACTTCCCGCGCGATGATGTTGACCAGCCAAATGGCCTATGTAGTCAATTTTTTGTTGAGCCGCACCGCCGCCGCCGCCAGCCCCACACGTCATTTGTCAGCCGGCCAATTGTCATTCCTCTTCAGTAGTGTAGTGCTGCTGCTGAGTGGTGTGATCATCCATCCTGGGCCACTAGGATGTTCCGACGGGAAGATGATTGAAAATTCATTTATGCACAGGGACTTCGTGTGCGGATTTGCATTCGATCAAGCGCCGCGCCGCTCCGGCCAGCATTCTATTGTCCGTGGAATGGACGAAGCGCGTCGAGCAATTGACATGCTATTGTCACAAGTGGGCATCCTTATGTCCTGCTGTTGATGGACATGCGGATAATATATAGCCGATGTCGTTGCGAATGAAATAATCGACTTGGACAGATAAATAATTCATCAGGATGGTTGGATGGTGTTTATGTAGATTGCATGGGAACGAGAATAAGAATTCCGATACAATTTGCTAATTGAACGCGCAATCGACCGAGAACAGGGGGGATCCTTGTTGATTCGATTAGGATTCCAAGCACTTGCTGCTGCAGCAGTTCGGGTAAAAGATTTTAATTCAATTTCATCGAGGAGATAAAC